>OX578139.1:59897386-60514886 GCA_951213105.1 Amaurobius ferox
AACTATTCACCTACAAAGAAATGTTACAAAGATAATTAATTGAATAAGAATAATGATTGAAAATAAAGATCAGCTCTAAAATATCAATTTTATTATTATATGTTTAAAATTTTGGCTATGATTTTTTTAGACTACTACTTCTGTTTGGGATTTAAAATAAATAAATGTCATAAAACACCAACTCAAAGTTTACCCATATGTTTGAATATAACATATTAATATAGAATAATTTGCTCAAACTACTATGAAATAATTTACCATGCCAGTTTTCCTTTCGAGATGATGTTAGATTTTCAATTTTCGAAAGCCATTGTTTTCTTTATTAACAAATGTTCTTTATTTCTAATGCAGTTGCCTCATTCATTTTCTAAAACCCTTGTTCCACTAATCTGTAAATTATCCGTTTTTCTAAAATATACTTAAATATACTGTGTATCTTTGATTTGTTTTACTATATTTATATCCATACTAATTTAGAAGCATATTTGTTTCCTGTTTTTAATAGTTTATAATTTATTTCTTCGGTTGAAATATATAGTATACATTGCAGCATTGTAAGTAACTCTAATTGTTAGTAAAAATTTTTCTTCATGTTGTTTATATTCAAGTTCGTTCTAATTTCTTTAATAACTAAACCATATTAATAAGTAACTTATAAAGTCCACTTCGACAATAAGAACCTGCAATTTTTTACCTGTAGCTCAGCGGAAAAGAGACGGCTATCCAGGGTTCGATTCCCGGTTATAACAGCAATGTTCTTTACACGGGCGCCCGAACAATTCAACAAGATAGTGCAAAAATGTCAAAGATCTGAGAATTATCCTAGTACGACTGGCACGGATTCAGTGGACTTTGGTGTATTGAGTATCGATGTCAAATCGAGAGGATAACTATCATGCAGAAAGATAATCTGGAAGATAAAAATAGCACCAAGAGGCTAAGTTAAGGTAAAAATAGCAGGAGGTTGTCAGTCAGATTGGCATTTACAAGCCTATCTGATATTAAAGTGTGAATGATGTAGAATCCACTCCTATAGTAAGAGCTTGCAATTTCGTCCAAGTAGCTCAACTGTAGCGTAGGCTAGCCAGTTCGAAAACCACGGGTTCTATTCCCGGTTGGGACAGCAAGGTTCTTTACAAAGTTTGGCTGAGAATTATTTCAATATTTCCTTTGGCACATCCAAATATATTAGTGTTCCATTTACCATTTAGTAGCTTCATATACAGTTTCATTCCATATAGAAGTGAAGCTGAAATTTGGACATTTTTTTAACTTTCTTACAACGATGGTTTTTAATATCCGATGCAATATCAAGATTGAACACTTTGAAAAAGTTTTAAAATTCAATTAAAAAAACGTAAAACAAAATTTTGAAAAAGGCTTTGGAGCTGCATTAGTTCAAGTACAGATGCTACTGTATTGTTGTTGAGACCCAGACCGTCCGACCTACCAGAAAGGTGTAAGATATAAGCGCTTGGACGGCCGAGAAGTGCCACCCAATTTAGACCTGAACCCAGTGGGAGAGTACCCTCCTTCCCCTACCACCAACCTCTAGGAAGGACTTACGGACTCACATGTTTAACGTGATCGTGTTCCGCATGAACACGGCGGCAGTTGTGGCAGCGTGCAAATCCAACGCGCAAACCACCGGGCTACCGCGCCCAAAATAAGGTAACCATATTATTACCAGAACCATATTATTACCATATTATTACCATATTATTACCAGAAAGGTAACACCTTTCTGGTAGGTCGGACGGTCTGGGTCTCAACAACAACAACACAGTAGTATCTAGCCAACGGCCGTACCGTGCTGAAAACACCGGTTCTCGTTAGATCACCGAAGTCAAGCAGCATCGGGCGTGGTTAGTACTTGGGTGGGTGACCACCTGGGAACACCACGTGCTGTTGGCACATTTCGGGCGCAGTATCCCGATGGTTTGCGCGCTGGATTTGCACGCTGCCACAACTGCCACCGTGTTCATTCGGAGTACGATCACGTTAAATATGTAGGTCCGTAAGTCCTTCCGAGAGGTTGGTGGTAGGGGAGGGAGGGTACGGTTCCTGTGGATGCCTCCCCAACTGGGTTCTGGTCTAAATAGGGTGGCACTTCCCGCCCAGTTACCTTACACCTTTCTGGTAGGTCGGACGGCCTGGGTCTCAACAACAGCAACAACACAGTAGCATCTAGCCAACGGTCGTATCGTGCTGAAAGCACCGGTTCTCGTTAGACCGCCGAAGACAAGAAGCATTGGGCGCGGTTGGTACTTGGGTGGGTGACCACCTGGGAACACCGCGTGCTGTTGGCACATTTTGGGCGCGGTAGCCCGGTGGTTTGCGCGTTGGATTTGCACGCTGCCACAACTGCCGCCATGTTCATGCGGAGTACGATCACGTTAAACATGTGTGTCCGTAAGTACTTCCTAGAGGATGGTGGTAGGGGAAGGAGAGTACTCTCCCACTGGGTTCAGGTCTAAATTGGGTGGCACTTCCCTGAAGAATCACAGACCTGTAAGTGCGGTATAGACCAAATATGTGCAACCGTAGCCAACGAAGACATTGCAGACAGGCAGTCAGACAGATCCTCCTTTTATTAATATAAATTTATCATAGTTACATATTTTACAAAATAATTAAAATAATCAAAATTTCATTTATAAATGTCATATATTGTACTTTAATTGTTGAGCTTAAAGTTCTTGTTAAAATGGAAAATTTCTTGAAAAGTTAAAAAAAATTTAGGGCCTTGGCCGATAATTAGTATACAGGTAATGAAAAATCATATCAAGGTCTAATTGTCATGAGAAATGTAAATTTTATTCTAAAAGGTTTCCATGTGTCAAACTGGCACTATCGATATTTTAACATATGTGCAAAACTGAAATTAAAAAAAAAAACTTTTTCTGTTTTCTTATTGCCTATTATATCAGTTGTTATTCTGAGGATTAACTGAATAGATATTTTTTTTGCTAACGTTTTTGGTTATTTTGACGATCGTTTGTGTTTTTCTGTAACAATTAGGTTACAAGAAACATTAATAATGTTTAAACGTACAAATTTTTCTCAATTAAAGAAGCAGCTTTTTGCGCAGAACGAGAAAGGATATAAATTAGTTTCTATTACATTAAGAATATTATAGTTACATTTGCATTCTCTGCATTTATATTGTAAGATTGATTGTGGATTATTTTGAACCACTTGGAATCAATATTTCTGCATTTGTAATCCAAGAAATAATATTTATCAATTTTATGTGGAACTTGCATACATAGTACATGTCTAACAAAAGAATACAGGAATCAATAAAACATTCAATTTTTGAAGACCTTTTAAAGAATACAAGATGAATCCAAAATAACTATTTACGTGTTTAGTACGAAAGTTCAGGACTTATATTGATTAAAGAGTCAATTGACAACATATTTAAAAAAAAAGAAAAAAAAAATTCTTTATAAAATCTTATTTGCAGATAAGAACAAAGTTTTTATTTCACATTTACTTTTTGTTATAAACTTGTTGAGAAATGCATTTTTTGCATTAATTTTTCAATTATGAGCTTATACAAAAATACACTGGATAGAAACAGTTAAAAATACTTGTAGAAATATAACTGTCACGTATACAGTTGAATAACTATCAGCAGCTTGTATACAGTCATATATCAACATAAATACCCAAATCAAATACACATATCAACAGAAATACATAAATAAAATACACATATCAACAGAAATACACAAATCAAATAAACATATCAATAGAAATACAAATTAAATAGACATATCAACTGAAATATAACTATCAACTTTAAGTTATACAAACGCGCATAAAATAACACCTTAAAAGCATGAAAAATTAAATATCCATTAGAACACAACTACATAAATTATAATAATATAGCAACATATTAATCTGTTTTGAAGCCAAAAAGAAATTTTATTCGTCAGGATAAGTGAGACATCAGGACAAACAATACAAGAGCAACTTTGTCTTACTTTTAACTAGAGTTTGTATCACTTACTTAAAAAAAAGATTTTTAACGCTTTACATAATTGAAAAGTGTTTGTGACTTTATTCATTCTGTCTGTCCTTCGCACGATAACTGCCGTAAAAATAACTTTTTTCAAAATGAAATTTTATGCTGTTCAGGCCGTCTGTGGGTCATTTGGGAATGTAAATGGATAGTGTCACCCTATGGGACCTAATTTTTCAAACATTTTTTAAGAAAAGTTAAAATTCGCAAATTGCTTTTCAAATTTTTTTAGGAAAAATTCAATTTATCCCAGAAAATATATAAAAGAAATTGAGTCAAATATGTGTTCGGTATTTTTTTAAATAAATATTAAAGTAATAATTAAACCCATATTATATGAAGAGAAGACGCCACCTACTTCAAAATAAAATATGGCATCCTTCTTTTTTCCCAATGTAAAAATCGTGATTTTTAAAGTTCTTTGTTCTTTTAAATTCAAAGTGTTGCATCCGTCCTAAAGCCGATTTTTTTGCGTAATTTCTGTTCCTATCATCTATATTCTGCGCCCACGCAATTACCGTATTTTTGAATTTAAATGATCATCAAACTCTAATTATTTCTACACTGTATGCAGAATGTAAACAAATCAAGCTGTAAGATGAGTTGTAGAAGAATTTCTGAGTTTTTAATGCAAAATTATTTAGCTCTGGAGTCTGGAAGGTGATATGAATGAAATATTCATTGGCTTTACATTGAGAAGCACACGGTTTTTTAGCACTGCCTTTTTTCGTTGCCGTTTTAAGCATGGAATTCAAAAGTACTTCCATGGTTTCAAGTGTCCAACTTAAATGAATTATTACAGTACTAAGGTTATTTAAAGAAGCTGATGTGAACCGCACATGAATTTCATTACATAATGCAATGAATTTACTTCTTTAATGGTGAAAATGTGATGAAATGAGTTCTTTTAAACTAAAATTTAGTGTTGCAACCGTCCTACAACCGCTTTATTTTTGCGTATTTTCTGTGCATCTATATTCTGCGTCAACGCAATTATAATATCTTTGAGTTTAAATGATCACCAAACTTTGATTATTTTTACAACGAAGCCTAATTTTAATCGAAGCAGAATGTAAACAAGTGATTGTAAAATTAGTTGTGCAAGAATTGCTGAATTCTTTTAACGCAAAATTATTTAACTCTGGAGTCTGGAGTAGAAGTTTAAGAATGAAATATTCACTTATTTTACTTCGATGACGTTATTTGAATAAAGTTCATTTTCTTCGATGAAGTTTTATGTTTTCAAGTAAAATAAGTTAATGTAATTCTGTGCCGATTAAAAAAATTTCACCATTGAATGTATCGCATTTTAGAGATGTTTAAATAATGTTGCATTTCAGTTGGAAAGTGGTTCATAATCAATTTTTTATGTATGATTAATTTTCTTGTTTTTCCTTTCAAACGGGTTGATATTGTTACAATTTTGATATTCCCTACAGTACATAGTAGTGTTATAGGGAAAGTATTGGAATTATGTCAAAATCGCAACTCCAGTTTTTAACGGATCTACACGTTTCAAGCACTTCAGAATCTAAACAAAACTACTTTTAGCGTGTTGCCAGTGTGTGTTTGTGTGTGTGTGCATTGTACGTATTCACTATAGCTTGAAAACTAGAGTCACTTATGGGTAACCCTGGTGTTGATTGGATTCTGGTACGATTTAAAAAAAAGGAGAATACTTTTTGGCGAATGCCCTCAAAATAATTATATTTTCGCTCTAGCTGAAAACTAATTGACTAAATTTCACAAAATTTAGTAGATAAATCAACTGTCTATACTATCTGCAATTGACAGCACACCAGGGCTTATTATAACCTTCTGTAATCACAGACCAATTTTTTACGCATTTAGGAGTCGTATGTTTCACATCATCGCGCGGTGTTTTGAAAAATTTCAGTGCATATCAAATTTCCTTGATGCCAGTGCGATTGTACGCTGATTAGAAATGAAAGGAGCTAACAAACGCTAATTATGTCCATCCATGCTAGTCTTTTCATTGGGAGAGTAATACCATTTAAATGAATGTATTGTATTTGTATATTATTAATTCAATAAAACCCAAAGAAGTTACTGAACTATAACAAATTTTATAAACGGATTAAAATTTACCACGCATGGAAAGAATAATAAATGTATGTGCAACAACAGAAGCAAAAATTATCCCTATATATTCAAAAAAGCAGCAAATATAAGTGTGGGCATATCGAAAAAGAAAACGCTGAACGGAATCAATGCTGCTTTTAACAGCTGTGTGAAATGTAGCAAATGATAGATGTTGCGTTTAAAGTTTGTCTCTGAGCTTTATCGTTTAAGTGCAAAATTTAGTTTCTATTTTTGAGAAAGGAGAGAAACTGGAAATAAATATTTTTAAATAATTCTATTTACATATTATTTTCTAAAATTTTTCAATGAGTGTAATTTCATTGAAGTTGTCCTCATTATTGATACTGAGGTTCAATAGAAAATCAGTTCTAGCTGATGTACCAAAATATGCTTACATCAACATTTATAATTTATCCCAAAATAAAGAGGGAGATTAGTAGGACCAATAATCCTAAAAATTATACCCTAAGTTGGCGCGCAGGTTATTGAATTATAGCTGCCTTGTATACCGTAAAACGTCAATTTCTGGTGGATTATCGATGGCTAATCATTCAGCAGTGATATTTAAAAAACACTGTTTGATGACCAGACGATTTTCAAAACATATGTCTGCTCTTTACATTAATTCATTGCAGTATTTGACGTTGTGATTTATTTATATTATTACTTTCCCTGCAAAACATGGTAATGTATAGGGAAAGTATTATAATCATGTCCAAAATCGCAACTGGAGTTTTCGACGGATCTACACGATTTGGAACCTCTAGAACAAGAAAACACTATTTTTAGCGTGACGTCTGTGTGTGTGTCTGTGGTGACACAAAATGTACATAAATACAACACTGCTACGTGTCTCCCAGTTGACTCTGAATAGGTTGTAGTGGGATCTGAAATGATCATTGCATTGCGTATATACTAAAAGAATCAGTCGATTTGTGGCCACTAACGCATTTATTTAAACATATAAATTATTAAAACATTGACAATAATAACACCAATACACTACACTTAAACGTACCAAGCTTGACCTCAGAGATGTACGAGATTATTGTGATAATTACTACTTCAATTCATTAATTAAAATTCAATTTGTACAGTAAGGGAAATTTTTCAAAACTTAAATTTATACTGATACTCAGATTTAGATTAACACATAAATATACTTTACTTCACAATAGGATCTTAAAAACAATACCTCCACCACAGATTAAATAGCTTGTAAATTCCAGCTTGTAAATTTCAGTTCATAGGGAAGATGGATTGCTTAGGCGAGACCACACAATACACCAAGACACGCGGATTTTAGGAGATATCACCGAATCGAGATTTCATCACTGATTGGGAAACACTGTCTGTTACTCTCCACCCCCCAATTGCCGGTTGGTTCAACGATTCCTAAAGATCCGGGAACTACGTACAGGCCAATGTCGGTTGGTCCGCATCCCGAATAAACTTTGCGGCTGTTTGTCTCACACAGACCGCACCGATGACGATTGACACACTCAGCTGACGTGTGTTGTACGCTGCATAGAGGCCCAGAATTGATGCCCAGTACACACGCCGTCCGTGAGGTGAGATAGACACCGGGCTGTCGATTACCATCCTTGCAGTCCACACAGTTGTCACGGCTTTAATGTAGTTTAAAGGGGTCCAAAGAGTAGCCCATACTACGGCGTCTATTTTCAGAGCTGTATGGTACTGCGTGGTAGAAAGAGGCAAAGTCCTCGCTGCGACAATGATCGACAATGCCCGATGATGATACATACTTCGATCTGGTTCCGCACTAACTTGATTTGGCTTAGAGCGGCCATAACATTTAATTTGCTGAATGGTCGATGACAAGCTACGAGTGACACTTAAATAAATGTACTCGCAGCAAGGTACAAAAATCGGCTCCTTGCTATATGCACAGGGCTGCCGCTAAAAGTAGCAGCGGATACCGGTGCCTAAAAATGCGTCAAAATGCATTTCGAATCGGGCTTCAAAACAAGTGCACATAAACTTGGAGACCTTATTTATCGAGCGCAGAATAGAGTCTGATTTTACATTTTTAAAGTCGAGTCCTTTCAGACTTTTGAAGACGGGGAACAAAATTGAGGTGGAAGGCACCTCATCCTCTCATTCGTTATCTAACTTATGTGTGAGAAATGGGTGGTTCTAATTCCGACCAAATTATTGGATTGCGTAGTCACCTCATTTTTTATGCGCCCCAATAGAAATTGACGACAAGAGGGATTCCCACAGCCGGGAGGTCCCGATCGGGCCCCGGTGTGAGCTAACACTTGACAGGGGCTATAAATTTCAAGAGATTTGTAGTTTTCAAATTGACATTTGCTATGACATCTCTTTTTACGAAATTTACAACTTCTGTATTGCACCATTCAAACCATGGAGCCGCACTGTCCCATCTCGCCTGTGACAAGGCATCGTGTAGCACTAACTTACCATAAATGCAGTCTACATTGAGTAATTACTACTCACCCCTTTCATTCCTGGAGCTAACCCGGGGAATGAACAGTATTTGCATTCTGTGTAAATAAATGTTTTGCTTCATAACAGTGTCGGTCTGTCCGCATGTCTGTCTGTATGTCTGTCTGGCTGTGTGTCTTTCTGTGCAATGAATTTATCCACTGTAACTCAAAAACTAATCTGCCGAATTTCTTAAAATTTGTTAGGTAAGTCACTTGTGTGTGACCCTGGTGCTGATTAGTTTTTGGTACGATTCGGGATAAATCAACCCGCCTTTATTTTGCGAAATGACACACAAAAATTGCCTTTATCTATTCTAGTTGAAAAACTAATTGGTCAAATTTTACAAAATTTGGTAGATAAGTCACTTGTGGGCCACCCTGGTGCTGAATAGATTTTGGTATGATTCGGAAAAAGGTAACCCGCCTTTTATTTGCAAAATGGCCCGCAAAAATAGTCAAAATCTAAAATAAAAAACTACGTATGCTCACATATATCATCTAAATACTTGTTTCATATGTAACCTTTGACGATGAAATGAATAAGACCAACTCTATTACACCGTTCTCGAAATATTTTAATTATTTCGCATTTTCGCTACGCCACCTTTGAAAATATGTCCAGTTACCAACTGAGAATGAAAATTGAATTAAAAATGCCAATTCAGTGTCATTTTAAATAATTATATGCGTTATTTTGTGCAATTAAACCCAATATAATGAATTATTAAAGAAATAGAGAACGTAAATATGAGACTGCAGGGAAAGTCATGTGCTGCCCACATCAGATTTTTTTTCTTGGAGCAAAATCCATCTGCGTATTTACCTTGCCATTACATAAAAATATTCGAAGCAAAGTAATTTAAAAACATTTAAGAAGCATTATTTAAGGACATGTCACTAAAAATAAAATACATCTTAAATTCAATTCGAATTAAGTACATTTCTTCCGTTTGATTTCGAATAAACTATATTACCCCTTAAAGAAATAAATATATTTCTACATGAATTTGGAGTTAATTTTTTAAGATAAGAAATAGTATACTGTACTATTTAAAGTAATAAAAACAAAAAATAAATACATGTTTACTTTAATTTTGATAACTTGACACCCCATGGAAAATAAAAGCTATGTTGAATTGATCGGATAATTTGTCTTGCAGAACCTACGTAGTAATTACAATAACACGAACCGATGCTGGCCAGCTAAAAGCTTGCAAAATGTACTTGAATAAAGCAGGCATATGTCAGTTAGGTGAAAACAATTGTTTGAAAGGCTCTATAAACCCTTTTCTTTAAGCCAAAAAAACAGGTAGAACAATATGTGCCCACAACTGCTAAGAACGAACTGCCCGTTTTAAGCCCCATTCTGCAGGCCAAAAGAACAAGAATCCCAAAGAACATGCACCCTTAACAACTGCTAGGAATGAACTTGCTAAAGTTCGTTTAGCTGTTCGTTCTTAGCAGTTGTCAGGGGAACATACAGTTCTTCCAGTTCTTTTGGACTGAAAAGGGCGCTCATAACCCGTTTTCGAAACAATTGTCGGCACCTTACTCACATATGCCCGCTTTCTTCAGTGAAGTTTTAAAAGTTTTTATAAGTAATTATATTACCATTTTCGAGGATCACACTGAATTTTTTGAGATACGGCAAAGTAGTACAAGTTTAACTTACTAACTATTAAGAGTGTTCAAAGTACTCCCCTCCAACATCAATGCACTTTCTTAGACGAATTTTCAAAAAATCAAACCACCTCGTCTGCTTATTCGTTATTTCACTGATTTATGAGGAAAGGGTAGTTCTATTTCCGACCATATTATTGGATTGCGTAGTGACGCTCATTTCATATGCGTTCCAAAAGAAATTGATGACCGAAAAGATCCCCACAGCCGGAAGGTCCCGACCGGGCCCCGGTGGGAGTTAACACTTGACAGGGGCTATAAATTTCGAGAGATTTGTAGTTTCCATATTGACATTTGCTACATCTCTTTTTCTGAAATTTACAACTTCTGTCTTGTACCACGCAAACCATGGCTCCGAACTGTCCCATCTCGTCTGTGAGGAGCGTCGTAGCATTAACTTACCATACATATAGCCTACATTGAGCAATTACTACTCCCCCCCTCTTTCATTTCTGGGACTAACCCGGGGCAATGAACAGTGATTACATTATGTGCAAATATGTTATGCTTCATAACACTGACAAAAGTCTTTCTGTGTCTTCTTCATCCTGGACAGAATTTCAACTTGTTCTAAACTCTGTAAACCATCTGAATACAGTGGCATATCAATACAGGTGGAACATCATTTCCATATGCTAATTGTAAACGTTGAAGACATTCTTCTTGATTTAACCCCACTTTAAAATCATAGAAACTTACAGCTTTATAATGCTCTCGCGTCAACTCCGTTTTCTTTTCTATCAAAATTTATTCTGCGATAGCTAAATTGTAATTGCCACAAATTATCGTCTGCGGACATAAAAGAGTTCAAATTTAAATATCAGACCAATAATTTTTTTTTCTAGCGCATATATCGTCTGCTCCTCTCTCAAAAATTTCAGTGTGATTCTCGTATGCAGTTTTCAAGTTGCCATAAAAAGTTTATCTACATACACTTTAAGAGTTAAAAAAACACTTAGAGGTTCTTAATGGTGCACTTAAATATCATTAGTTACTTTGACTAGGTACTTATGACTACTGAATCAGCTAGTTTATCTGCTTTTACGATGCATTTTACAGGCGATGTAACATTCTCTACAAACGTAGTATAATGTATGTATTACTTTCTTTACACACGTAGTATAATGAATTACATTCCCTACATACATAGTATAATGTATAAGGACAGTAATCTGACGGAAGAGTTCGTTTTACGAAGCATTACGGTTTTAAACTCAAATCGAACGATTTCGAAGTGATGTCTGTGTGTGTATGCATGTAAGTGTGTGTGTATTGTTCGTCAGTCTACGGATGCAACATCTCATGAACAAATGGAGCGTTTCAAGCGTAATTTGGTATGATTGTTTCAATCATTTAATTTCGAAAACTTAGTGGTTTTAAACGCAGTCGAATGTTAAAAAAAATATAGAATGTAGTTTGATACGGACATCAAAATTAAAGACTTTTGATCATGATAAATAAATGATCGTTTTATACGTAACTTTTCGTGACTGTAAATAAATCATTCTGTTTGGACTAACAAGTTGAGAAAAACAATGAATTCAATATCTAAAGCATTGTGCTGTGAACCTTTTGCACCAAGATTTCGCTGCCAAAAACGTGAAATCCATGGCATTCTGTAAGGAAAGTCATGTGCTTCCCAATTTAAATTTTTAAATGTTATATTGACATACAGATTACTTTGGTTTTGTTTTCTGCTGTTTCAAAATTATTTTTAATACTTGTAGATGAATATATAGGTCATGCTTTTATAATTAAAAAAAATCGGCGATGGCTCTAGTCTCATGAAGCCGAAATGGTTTTGCGTGAATAGCATGTTGTAAATGTAGATAACAAATTATTTTTAAATTAACAAATTCTTGCTTATGATTTATAGCTATCATTTTTAGTTTTTAAGATGTGAGCATTAAAAATTTCCATATATAAATTATTCATATTTCTTGACAAGACTAGAAAACTATAAGAGCTTTTTTAAAAAATAAAAATAGGTTTATAAACTAAATTTCTGCATACGTATTTCTGTCTCTTACTTTTTATATCTATCTCTTATAGTATCGTATATATTTCGAGTGAAAGTAGGAAAAGTGGAAAAAAAACTCGTTCAAATAGAAACTTCATGTTTTCTTCGAAAAATAGGACTATAAGATTTTTCTGTAACACTATAAATATAGATTTTAATACCAAATTTACTAGAACAGATTTTTGTCGTTTACTATTTATATCTCTCTTTTATAGTTTACTATATATTTCGAATGAAATTCAGAAAAATGGAAAAAGAAACTTTTGCTACGAGAGCTACATTTTATAAGTTTTATTCAGTAACAAACAATAGATTTAATTAAGAAAATCTGGACACCAATATAACCAGTTTCAAGTTTGATTATATAAAAGCTTGCAAAACATCCTTGAAGAACAGATATATGTCACTTAGATGACGAAAAATGTTTCGACGGCATTATAAGCCACCTTCTTCAGGCCAAATGGACATACTGCACAGTAGTGCTAAAAGCACTTAGCGCTAAAGGCAGTTCGTTCGGTGGCTATGGGGGCATATTGTTCAATCTGTTCAATTGGCCTGAAGAAGGTGGCCCTTGGCGTACAATAGATCTACCTCCTCGTGATGTACCCTGGTAACGCAGGTTCTGCAGCTAAATGATCTACAACTTTCGTCGATGCCGCCCACATTTTCTCACAGCATTTTTTATATCCAGTGGAAATTATCCAGTAGAAAGCTGGAGGTATGTCCCAATTCAAGCGAGCAAATTCGTTGCAAACTTTGAGTGTCTTTGACATTGATATTTTAACTATTCCGCCTTGCTACTGGCCATGCTTGCGTCGCAAAACATCTGCATCGAATTCGTATATTTGACGACCCTTTTTGGAAAGCCTGTGTCCTTCAGGAGGTAATGGACAGGACTCCACTGCCCGGCTCATTGCGCGACATCTGAGTGGGAGCAATACTGGGAAGAAAGGGTCTTTATGAATGTCTATAGACATTCTTCTGAGGCTGTGATTTTTTCTTAATTCTATTTATATTATATCTTTGTTAGCTCCAGTTGATTTTGTACCCGCTATTGAAAATACTAGAAAAGGTGACCCTCGAGACAATTGTCGCCACCTTACTGATATATTCAAGGAGGCTTTGCAAGCATTTAAGTAACAGTTTGACTTACTGATTGCGTAAGTTGGAGTAAGTTAGAAATGCCATCTCATTTCTTTATAAAGTAGGCAAAAACTTTATCAATTAAATAACTCATATCTCAGCGGACAGTGGATCTACCAATCCCCATTATAACAGAGGATGCATTATCCATTGAGATAAGCTGGGTTTTCTCCAACGGCTACTTACGCTGAAGTAGAGCTGTAAAAGATAGACTGTAGTCAATTGAAAAGCGCCTTTCATGCAAAAGATTTTTTAGAAGTTGAATAAATCTAACATTTTCCTGACCTTTCTTCTTTCTTTAGGCTAGTCGGTTCCGCTTAGAGGCGTTTCAGCGCAAGTCGCGCTTGAAGAAAACTCAGTGATAATGAGACCTATCGAATATATTGACAGACTTATCGAAAATATTGACGGATGTATCGAATATAAGAATAATTAGACTTACCGAATAATGATAATGAGACTTATGGAATATAAGAATACATTGATTGAACCATACTGTGGGGGTAGTTAAGTACGGTATTCTTAATAAATGTATATATTAATTTACTGCTTTGTATAAATTTTCTCGTTCCTGAGAAAAAAAAATCGCAATGTCTGTATTATTTATAACGCTTGTAAATATATCAATCAAATATCAATGTAGTATCAAATATCAATGTAAATGTATAGATAAAATATTATATCAATCAAATAGCATTGTGTTTCATTAGGGATATACCCTTATAGCAAATATAAATAAACAATGGCAAATACAAATAAACAAGATAAATGTGTACGTACATTTGGGTTCACAAATCAAATCTTAAGACGGCGAGCAACAAAAATTACGCATTGAAACAAACTTGGGGTTTAGACACGTTCTGAAAAGTTTAATACTGAGACAATATAATTGAATTTAGCGCTATACCATCAGTTAAGTCATTAATAGCGCAAATCATTAATGGCAAAATAAATCATTAATAGCATCATTAATAGCGCAATAATATCAATTAAATTACTATCTATAAAGGCCTAAGGAACAATTTGGAGAAAACTCAGCGATAATGCAGCGATAATGAGACTTATGTAAACTATTAGACATACTGTATTCACCAAACAATCAGCAAGGGCCTGGGATTGTCACGTAGTAACCTGGTTTATGTTCAGACGTGGTCTCTTCTGCATTACTTTAACATGTAAGGAATTACTATAATTATCTCATAGTATACCTCTTACATAAGAAATTCTCCAGTTGCAAGATCAATAACATCAATTAAATTACTATTTATTAAGAGCCTGAGGAACACGTTGGAGAAAACTCACCGACAATGAGGCTTATGTAGACTATTAAACATACATTATTCACCAAACAATCAGCAAAACCCTGGTATTGCACCCAGCTTCTTGGTTTACCTAAAATGTAGTTCCTTCTACATTGCTCTAACCTGTAAGGAATTATTATTATTTTTTCATATAGTACACCCCCTCTTACACAGAACATTCTCCAGCTACAACCACACACATTTTATTATAGACTCCAATGTAGAATATTATACCCAATTTTAGCCGCTCAAAATACAACAGCAAATGACGTACTATCTACTACATGGCTCTGCTCAATAAGAAATTACAATAATTACTTTACACAGTTATCCACATTCTAAATAGACACTACTAACTTTTATATTTATACACATTTCCATTTCTTATTTGGGGGCAATTTAAACATAAGTTTTCCATATGAAAAGAAACTAGTCACAACCTGTATAAAAAGCATACCTAAAGATCGAAGGGGCTGATTATATCAAGAAGAGGAAGAAAACAACCACACAGCAAACTCTTTTGTTATCAGCTGAAAACATAGTTATCGACCATATCTAGCAATCGATAGAACAGACCAACATAAGGATTTACAAAATAATAAGTATAGAGTAAATCTGATGTGACTAACGCATGGTTTCCGCTACAAATAAAACGTTTATGTCAAGAAAGTGTTATCTGTAATTCTTGTAACACTATAATATAGAATGACAATAGTACTCGTATCTGTGAAAAAAACGACAATTTAAATTTTTCTATGCAAGTCATTGGCATTAAAAAGATTATAACAGCCAATTTCACCCTAAAACATACGATTTATCAGTTTGGTTAAAATGTCGTTTTTCTTGTTCTCTTACTGATTATGATACAAATAGAGCGAAATACCCGCCGTTGTCTGGGTCCTGAATAAGCGCGACTGACTTGATGGAAGACTGTTTTAACGCTGATTAGCAAAATTGTAGAAAAAGGCAATAATAGATTTTAGAAATTTTTATAAAACCTCGCTGAAGTGCACAGAGAAGTGAAGCTTCTCTGTAGCATGTTTCGTTGCTGCTCTGTGGCGCATCGAATTTCCGCTACAGACGATATACACAGAAACACATATAAACAGAAAGACATGCAAATACTTTCTTAAGAACAAAATAATATGTTGTAACCAATATATAAAATATGAATAAAGCCTCATACTATAATAAAGATTTAATTTATTCTGTAAAGATATGCACCCAATTGTCCAGAAAAATTAGAAATCCAATTATTTATTAGGAAACAGAAATGTTTTTCAGTGTACATTGTGTGGAATAATAATTTAATCTTAGTAGCCTTCTTGATAGCATTAACAGATTTTATCCCTCCATACATTTTACTGCTCAGCATGAGTGTGTGTCGGGGAAGGGCGGGGAGTATTCTTTGCCTTTTCTTGATGGCCTGGTTTCCCATGATGCTAATTGTTTCCTTAGCCCTGTCTTTTACAAACCTACTTTTATTAGTTCTTGCATTCCCACCAATGCGTTGTAATCTGTTTCTTCTAAAAAAGCTTCTTCCATTGCCTATTTTATTCGTGCCTCTGACGTGTGTTCTTCTATTGATAGTTTGCGTGACGAAATTAACGTCATCTTTAGTCGTGGCTATAGAGTTGCTTACTCATTTGAGTTTATTTATCAAATTTTCTCTGCAACTCGTTCTAAATTTATCTATCACAAATCTAAGCTTAACGCATCTTCCGACGTTTTTCCCTTTAAATTCAGTCTTCCTTACAATCCAAAGATCTTCCGCCCTCTTATTCAGTTATGTCTAACATTAAATTTTAAACCTGCCCAATCTACTGTTCCTCCTATGTTTAGTCGTATCCATACAGTTACAGTTTAACAGTAATTCTTTGAGTCCTGCTGGGGTATATATTGCCCCCTTATTTCCCCTAAAATTGTTATAAATTCTATATTGGTGGTATACTGAATGAACTGTTGGCAATAAATTATCTGAACATGCTCGCGATGTCAAATATAACAGGACTTTTCACTGTCTTATCCTAAACTGTTTTGAATGGTGATTTTGTCCTGAATTTCGCCAAAAACTTTCTTTTAACTAATTTCAATAATCCCCGTAGTATCTGCTGTATCAATTTAATATTATATGATTTTTCATTCCCCTTTCTTTCCTTGTGCTATTCGGCTATTAATAATATACGAATTTTGTTCGCGGTTTTACTGGGTATGAAACTCCTAATGTATCTTTTACCTGTCACTTAGGTGCACTTAGGCTCTGATAAAGCACTTAGGCTCTCAAAAATGTTTTAACATCTCTTAGTGAAAATAAATACTTCTATGTTTAAGAATTTTTATAGTTTGAATTAATTTCCGTATTATGCTTTAAACAAAAATCCTATTTTAAGAAAACCCAGAAACTTTGCAATTTTTACTATGGATATATATTTCTATGTATCTTTCCGAAGTGTTTTTTTTGTTTTTTTTTAGGAAGACAATTAACTATTCAAAAGCTAAACAAAGAAAAGGGTAGATTATTTATATACAAAATAACTTCTGGAACATTGGTCAGAAATGGTTAACGTAAAAAAATAATTTCATTTTGCAATAACTTTTAATAATGGATAAGTTTCATTATAAATTATCAAGATAGAATTCAGCATGACATATACAAAAAGAGCTAGAGGTGGCCTTTTAGAAATTATATTGCTTTTTACTCAGTTTATTATTATTGCTAATTCTCAGTTCCAATAATATCTTTGTAAACTCTCTCAAAACGCTATGCCTTACAAAAAAATGGACAACGTTTTATACGTGCTTGATACCGCACACAAAAGCATATAACTGCTGAAGATTACAAGAAAACAAATGCCAGCCTGCCATCTGCAGCTGTTAAGAACAGAAAAATTAGGAAGTTCTAGACACTGTAACAATTTGTACTGAATGTGCTTGGATAATTTTGGCTGTACGTTATAGAAACACTGCAGTTCATAGACATTGTATACTTGGCGCTTTGTATTATATTTATCAAATTGTAAAAGGAAAGAAGACAATGATGGTATTTCAAATACCATTATAAGTAAGTATGCAATAATTATATGTAGACAATACTTTTAATACAAAAGTCGTAAATTGAAAGTCGTTATGTTAAAAGAAATCGTTATGTTAAAAGAAATCGTTATGTTAAAAGAAAGTCGTTATGTTAAATAAAAAGTCTTTATGTTAAAAGAAAAAATAGAAATTAATAAAAAACAACTTGCTATATATTTTTCTCATACAAAGCAGCATATGTCGTACTCGGCTAATAATACAAACACACACTTGATCAAGGGTACTTTTCTATTTGAAACCAATTTTATGTATTTCCAGTACCATAGTCTTTGTTGTTACACATATGCAGATAATTTACCATATGCAAATAATTTATCCAATGTGTTTTGAATTATATGTTGTCCTTTTATGTGGATAACGTCTATACTTGAGAGGGGGAATTAAAGCATATATTTCTATAATTATAAATACTTTAAAAGTTAATTAAATGTTTTAAAAATTAATTTTAAAGAATTTACTTTTAGCTATGTTACTGTAGAAAAATTTTTTGTTTGTCTCTGAAATTGCCCTGTAATATGAAGAGCATAAATAGTGTGCATAGCGTAAAATCAGAGAGAAATTTATTTCTGCGAGGGAAAAAAAATTTTTTTTAAGCATCTATTTCTCAATATATGCTTAGAGTTTAATTAATAAATGATATGAATTTAGAATTAAATTCCGGAGGATGTAAGAGGTTCAATAAAGATTTCAAGTTGCTGTTATTTTTACATTTCAGGTTCAAAAAGTTTCATTTTCCTTAAAACATATTTGTTTCATGATTGGGTATATAGTTACTAACTAATATGAAATCAGTTTCAAATTCTGGAGGACGTAAGGTGATCCAATAAAGATTTCCACTTCCGGTTCCTTTTCCACTTTTTGATAAAAATATTTTCCTGAAACAAATGTTTCTTTGGATTAGTTGTAGACAGAGCTTCGATGGTAACTGACATAGATTAGGCATGAAATTCTTGAGGAAGCAGAGAGGCTTACTATAAATTTACATATCTGGTTTTAAAGATGTCAGTTCTCATTCAAACATTTACAATTTCCTTGAAGCATTTATTTCTCAGGATCAACTATGGATATTCTATCTAGGATTATCTATCTAGATGATACTCTACAACAACATAATCACAAAAACACTAAAACATAAAAAATCCTATGGCTAGATTTCAAGCAGAAACTAGCATCTATAACAATATACTATTGCTTAGAATACTACAAACTTAAAAATTTTTATATTTAACTAATTGAGATATTTCTAGTATTAGAATGTATCATTCTTATTCAGAATTTTATATTTAACTGATTGAGATATTTCTAGTATTAGAATGAATCATTCTTATTCTATTAGAGTGGATCATTCTTATTCAGAATTTTATCTTTACTTATCTTACAACAACACTAGTCAACAGACACTTTGTTAACGGCATGTTATGTAACATTTTTTGCTATATTAGAACTCATGATTTCGAAAATGCAATTAGAATTATTTTATCACGTATAATTTCGTAATACTTTGCACATATAAATAATAAAAATGCAAATTATAGTATTTTTTCCGCTTCATAAATACCACAGTGTTTTTTATGTTTCATAAATACCACGGAATTTTGAATATCATCTCAATAAAAGATACAATTATCGATTTAAATATATCTGTTCATAAGAAAAACTATTCATTAGTATAGATGAGTGTTAACCCTTTGTTTGTAGTGCAATATAGTGGTGTCAATCATTTGTTGTAACGTTTTATAGTAGTGCTAATCCTTTATTTGGAGTGCATTATAGCAGTGTCAACGCTATATACTCTGGTGTATCCAAACATCACTTTTAATTTTTACTTCATTATTTCACTTCAAGCGCTATCGACTAAATATTGCCCATCTTTTGCCTTTAAAATGACGATTATATTGAAGAGAAAAGGTTTCGAATTGATTTATTTGCTTCCGAAAGTTATAGCAAGATAAGTGATAGTGAAATGAATGACATGAAATGTGATAAAACGGGGAAAAATATTTATAATATATGAAATTATCCTTATTTTTGCTGATATGTATTTTTAACCTGTTTTCCCTTGAAATACCCCTGTTAAGTCACCTGGGAAAGATAAATTTGCCTTGAAAAAGTTAATAGCTGTTAGAAGACATAGTAACATTTTTCCATGTTAAAAAGTGGAGGATGAAATAATTTGATTCATCCTCCAATCTATTTTTCTCTCAAATGTGCAATTTAATAAATGTACGATTATATGAATGTAATATATTCTTCAATGTATGTAGTCGTTTTCTGCTCTTAGCTTCTGGATGAGTTTTCAATGTACTGAAGTACGTATATATCTCAGAAGTGGGATGTTATAGAGCTATTTGGAAATTATTTTTTTTAGTACATCAAATTCGTACACAATCATATATTTTTATATTAGAAGAAGAAAAATGTGGAAAATTATTGACTAGTGTAATAAGTGTAAGTAAAGGCTGATGTATTTAAAATCAGACACTCGCATTATGGTAACTCTACATTTTTTAAGCCACTCTAAATATAAATGAACAATATTTTCAATGACATATGTCTGCGTGTCTGTGTGTATATATGAGTCTCTAGTCAGTGAGTCTCTAAGCGCAATATCTCTATAACAAATTGAGTGCAATAAATGAAATTTGTATAAATGTTCTTTGATGGCATCATAGCCTTATTTTGGTATATTTGAACTAGAAAAGATTCTTAGTTAATTTTGGGGGAAATACATAAGAGTCTTTCCTGTACCATGAAAACTAACTTAGTAGCTGTGCTGTAACTTGTTACAAAAAATCATTTTATTTGTAATTTATATTCAAATGTGAATGATGTTATCGCCTCATATTACCCATAGAAGATATGAAATAATAAAATCTTAAAATGATAAAACTGACTTACTATTATCTAATCGCTGTACGTATTTTTTACAGAAATTAATAAATAGTTTTTGGGAATTATCACCAGTAATTCTCGAGATATAAAAATATTTACTTTCTTCTTCGAAAGGACATTCACTCTCGACAGAGTCAATGTCCTTTCCGACATTAAATTATTTTTATGAAATTTAATGTTTTTACTTTAAATATTAAGCTTACATAATTTTAGCGATATTAGTTAAAAGAAACATCTAATTTGTGTAATTTCTTCACAATGTTTGAATTCGGTAATATATAGGAATATTAGATACATCATGTTACTAATAAAAAAATAAAGATTGCAATTTATATAATATAATTTGCCAATATCTTATTCAGTTCTAAATATCATAACTGCACATGTTTTTATGGAATTAATTTCTTGAACCCCATTCTTTGCTATGATAAAACAATCCTTTATCAAAATACATTGCATTACCGAAAATTAGGTTTTTATGTTTGATACCCCTCAAATAGCAGATAAATGCTGAAGAATGAAAAGAGGGAATCCCAGTCTGCCATTTGCAGCTGTTAGGAACACAAAAGCAGGAAAGTTCATGAGCTCCCATCTATGTGCAGTCAATTGTGGTGAATGTGTCTGGATGTTTTTTGTGTCAGTTTGTAGAAACCATACTGTTTATTAGTATAATATAGATGCCGCATTATAATGCTTTTAGCTATGCTACAGTAGAAAAAGTTATTTTTTGCCTCTGAAATTGCCTTACAATATGAAAAAGAACATAAGCAGTGTGCATAACGTAAAAACCCTTAAGAAGTTTGTATCTGCGTGGAAAAATTTAGCTTACTATTATTTTTGCCAAAAGCAAATTTTAAGCATATATTTCTACAATTAAAAAAATGTAAAAATTAATTTAATGTTTTAAAAATTAATTTTTAAAGAGTTCATTTTTTTAATCAATCATTTTTAAATTAAAAAATTTAAAGCATCTATTTCTGTAATTAAAAATTCTTTAAAAATTAATTTAATGCCTTAAAAATTGATTTTTAAAGCATTAATTTTTAGCTATGTTACTGTAGAAGAAATAGTTTTTGTTTATCTCCGAACTCGCTTTAGAATATGAAGAAGAACGTGAACTGTTTGCACAACGTAACAATCAAACAGAGGTTTGTTTCAATGTGGAAAAAATTACCGTACTATTATTTTTTAAAACATATTTGAAGCATATATTTTTCAATATCTGCTTAGGGTTTAGTTAACAAATGATATGAAGCTAGTATCAAATTCCGAAGGATGTAGGAGATTCAGTAAAAATTTCCAGTTGCAGTTCGTTTTCCATTTCCGGTTCAAAATGTTTCATTTTCATTAAAACATATATGTTTTAAAATAAGATTGGTCACATAGAGAATAACTGATATGAATTCAGCTTCAAATTCTGCAGAAGGCAGGGTGGTCCACTAATGATTTCTACTTGTGGTTCTGTTTCCACTTTCGGACAAAAATATTTCTTCGAAACAAATATTTCTTAGGACTGCCATGTAGACAGAGATTCGATGATAACTGATATGGCAATAGATATGGCATAAAATTCTCGAGGAGGTAGAGAAGCTCACTCAGAATTTTTATTTCTGGTTTTAGAGATGTCACTTCTGATTTAAACATTTACAATTTCTTTGAAATAATCCTTTCACAGGATCAGCTATAGATAAAGCTTATATGATGACTGATATAGATTATACATCTGAATATCAGAAGGGGCAATAACAGGATTATATATGAATATTCATTTTGGAATTCAGAAATTTGCCCTTGAAACATCTAGCTTGTCTTCAGCTAGAGACTAAATAATGGACTGTATGCATTCAGCAAAAACTCTGGAAAGAATTGGAGACGCACTATGAATTTACACTTTCAATTCTAGATATGCCATTTCCGATTTTAAACAAATTATATTTCCCTTGCAGCATCTATTTCTCAGAATTCGACAAACATAGAGAGCTTAGATGATGACTCATATGAATTCAGAATCGAATTTCGAAGTAAGTAAGACAATTTACTAAAGATTTCCCTTTCCGGTTCTGAAGATGCCATATTCTGTTCTTCTGAAAATTCGAATTACTGTAATAATAATATACAAAATAAGTATTCAAGAGGAAATAAAACTGCTTAATAGTTCCATCAAAAATGCAGTGAACAAGTATACAGCACTTGCCACCATATAAATGCTTCTAGATGAATTTCTTGTTTTAATATACATTTACGAATTCTGAAAGATCAAATTTTGATTTGCAAGAGAAAGAATCACATCCAACCGATATTCAAAGCATGTATCTCTGTTTAACGAGATAACGCTCTATCATTTACCAATCGGGCTGATTTTGGTTTCTTCTTTCGTTGAATTAGACCCTTCATTTTCTTCCATCAGATTTCATACCATCCGAAATTTTAACTTAACAACCTTCTCTTTCCTTTACTTTTTGACATCAATTTCGTCCTTATACTCGTAAATTGGAAATCACTACCATCGTAGGCCCGTAGAAAAATTCGAAACTTGGTCCATTTAAAACCTCTGTGATCTACAACAAATAAATTATATGGTCGATTCGCAATATGATGATAAATACGTACTTTTATACGTACGAAAGAGAGAAATAAAAAGTATATTGTAAATGCACAATGTAGTTTACAAAATTTACATTTTATTACTACTTTATTTAACGTTGGTAATGTCTTACGGTGAGTAATACAGCACGTAAACTTTACCGTATTAACGTATGTTGCTGGAATATCACCTTATATGTAGCGTTCGGTATTATCCGCGACTTCACATAATCCGCGGTAAGTCTTAGAACGTATGGATATGAAGACGCTACTGTAATACATATTAATTAAACAAAAATGCAAAATAACTAAATAAAGAATATTTAAATATGAATAATTGAAATTTCTAGAATCAAATAAAATAGTTTCCTGTTCCAACTTATTACGTTTTGCATTCGTATGTTATTCATAAAATAAAACGATGTAAATTTGCGAGACAATATTTTTCATTTATGTCTAAACACAATAGCGATTTTCTGATGTAGAAATCTTAACGTCAGAAAGGTTCTTTTTATTGTCATGGTAACAGCACGTATGGATTGATGTTTTTTTATTCGTATTCCATCTTAGAATTACTTTGAATATAATGCTAACTATACATGGGACCAATGTAGAAAAATGTTTTGATCACAAATATATTGTTTTCTTTCCATCGTCTTTACAGATTAAAACTATTTAAATATATCTTGAAGAAAGAAATGGATAGCATTTAAAGTAAAATTATAAAGAATAGCTTGCGGCTCAAGAAGTTTTAAAATAACATGTCTGGACATATAATTATAGTCATAATAGCTCGAGAACATTTGGAATAATATATTGCGAAAAATAATTGTAATCGTAATAAATGATAGTATTCGTCATGTAAGGCTTAAAATATAGCTTAATTATCACTCCTTAATTGAACGTAAATATACAAATTAATTTAGAAAATATAAGAAACCTTGACTTTTACTTTCGTTTCAAAAATAATTGGGTGTGTGTATTAAAAATTCCTAAAAAAAAAAATAAGACCTTCAATAATAATCAACAAATAATCATTTCCAATGTATTTTTTGTTAGTAATAGTAAAAGTTAAAAACTGTTTAAACTGCTCGAGATTCTACACTTTTTTTCAAAAAAAATATTGAACTATTACATAAAATAAAATTTAAAGGGTAGTAAGTATCATCCCTTTTCACATGTAATAAAATATATGAGACCATAAAAAGTAATGTTTTTAATTAATACGCCAGGGTGTGAAACTAGCTGAACAAAGGTTCAGACGAATAGGCACCAAATTTGGTATTGCACTTGAACAATGTTTATGACCCACAAATTCTTTAATTTGCAATGAAATCAACACTTGGAGCAGTCATAGAGATGGAAGGAACCAACATTGCGGATCGGATCTGACTTGCAGAAACGGCATCAAAAGGGTAAAGTCTAATCAAGACCATCCTTAAACCAAGATAGGGGCAAAGCAAGACCAATAAAGTAGAGGGTTGGGGAAGAAGATTAAGATAATTTAACTCGAAACAAAAAACTGGCAAATACGTGAAAATATTGAGATGGGAAGACTGGTGAAGGTAATTGAAATGTGAAGATATGTAAAAATATTTGAAGTAGTCAGACATCTCTCTATATTAAAAAACTAGTTGACGCAGCCACCGCCGCCGCCACCGTTGCCGCTGTACGACAAATTTCTCGTTCCTCGAGTTTCTCTACTTCGTACTGCAAAAACTATAGCATACAAAAATATAAAATTTGATACACTTGTAGGGAAAAGTTTGTGGAACACACTGAAATAAACATTTTTGATATATATTTTAGTTTAAGATATATTTAATGTTAAAGTCAAGGACAAAATATTTGAGCTGCGAGTTCGCGTCCTGGGTAGACTAACAATAACAAGACCACGAATTTTGCAGGTAGATATATTTTACTTTTATTACGCTTCTGAAGTGAAAAATGTTCTTTCGTATAGGCACACCCATTGATTCCTCTGTCACGTATCGCAAAATCTATAGCATACAGAAATGTTAACTATGAAATGGCATTTTAAAGAAATATGAAATTACAGAATATGAATTACAAAAATATGAATTGCATTTGGAGAGAAATAATATTGTAAAATGGTGAGAAAAACCATTTGCCAAGTTAAACTTTAGTTAGACTTGAAATAGACCGAGAAGCGAGCTCTACGAGTAGTAGATGAAGCCTACCGATCCGCGAAGCGAGTTACGGGAGTTGGCGAAGCGTAGCGAGTAAGGGGCGGACCTCTCTAGTGTAAAAATAGTTCTTCAGAAAAGAAAATGGTGAAATCCTTGAGATGAATTGTAATGTCAAACGGACTCTGTTTCTATTTTCCAGTGCCCAAATCAACAGCCAGACAGTGTGATTTCTTATGAATTTAAAATGTACACAGCGTATGATCCAACTATACAAGGTGTCTCAAAAACATTCACCTCGGCTTTTATTCCTTAAATATTGATCTTAGACATATATGATAAATTACAAAGTTGCGTAAAAAAGGGTACAGGATTTTATGAAATCGATTAAAATTTTCAAGGGAATTACATTTAAAGAAATACAAAATTTAAATTTTTATACGGCCCCGTACAAAAACATTTCCAATGAGTAAAATGTGCCCCATACATTAATAAGGTGATGCACAAAATTTTTAGCAGTTTATCATAAAAAAGTTCCAGAGATATGAAAAGACAATAATGCTTTCGAGACATATGAAAAGACAATAATGCCACTTTTTTTCGATGCATCGACATGGGTTTTCAGAGGAGAAAAATCATGTCGGCATATTGCGTTTCAGGGATCATACACAAATTGCGAAAGAAACAATGATTACATAAATAAATAAAAAGTTTGCTATTTATTGGTACAAAAGTATCTACACTGTGTAGAAATAACTCGCCGAGCTTTGTCGTCTGGGAACCTGGGGTATTCCTGGCTTTCACTGCTGTCCAAAGCTTCGTGTTTTTGCTACAAATAGAAACAGATACACACACAAGCAGACATCTTCTTTTATTGCGTAAGAATAGATTTCATCTCAAAATTGAGATTGGTGAAACGTTCTTGATTAGTGCTCAGATATTCTACTCCCACCTAGAACATCTCCGCGCTATCAGTCAATATATCACAACTTCATGAATTCAAACTTTTATCATACTATCTGTTTATTTGCCTTGCAAATTATCTTCGATGTGCTATCAAAACTTGAAAATAAAGAACCGCTTTCTGAAAATACAAATTTCTCCTGCGTCATCCAGATCAATTAGGATATTTCTTAAAGTTAGAAGATAAATCCTAGGTTTTTATTTAATAGCCACCGTGGGAGTTGGACAACTTTATCCACATGCATTCTCAAAAAGAAATCTTGAGGTTTAAAAGATTAAATAGCTATTTAAGAACTTGCTAAAAGAGCGAGAGAGGGGCAAATCCTAATGCAGAGACATGAATGGCGTGTTAGTAAAGTTCGGAGAAAAAAAAAAGAATATAATAAACAACTCTAAAATTATAGTAAAGCTATAGTTTGCAGTATAGTTATTAAATTTATATATATTTGAAATATAGTTTTACGCAAGCGGCTTGTTCTTTTAAAATATCCATCAGGTATTTAGCGAATAAATTAGCGTATTGTTGTTGCAGTTCAATATACTGTTGTTAATGTAGATTTATTATAAGTATTGTATGTAACTAGGAACAGAACTATTTCCTCAGTGGGGAATCCAGACAAATATTTCCGGCTTTCCAATCCACTCAATTAACGAGGCGATAGTCTTCTCGTTCATGTGTTAATTTGATCCTGAAATGCTAATACTTTTGCAAATATATATTCGTCATGCGTGAAAATTGAAGATCCTGTGGACAAATGTGGGTTGTTCAAGGGGTAACTTTGCGCGAGAAATCTGTAGTCTAGAATTCGTTGGAAATTCTACTTAATAATGACACGTTGAAAATACACTTACATGTAATTATGGAGGTAAAAATTTGAAAACGATCAAACGAGGTTCAAATGTTCGGCAACTCCATTTTCTGGAAATCGAGTAGCGTACTTTTTGTCTTCAGTCACAATTTCAAATTTTCCTTTAAAGATGTTAGCATAACGCGGGCGACAATGGACAAATGAGACACAAAAGCCATAGTGTTTTCAATGGAAGTGTGAGACCAGAAATTGTTCTCACATGAGACATTTTTATTTGATTATTTATGATATCCTTTAAGGAAAAGAAAGCTTGAGTCTGACTGGCGCCGAACTTTACGACAACTTGAACTTTTAGGTCAAATGCTATAATTTTAGGTGTGCCAGGCCACAGGGGCTGAGAAGGGCTGTGAAGTGATGCCATTGGGTTCAGAAGAACCAATGAGCGCCAAGGAAAAGAAGGGCGGAGCTACCCCCCCCCCCCGCCAAAGGAAACACAAGTCTAAAACAGATTTACGAAAGGAGCGAAGTGAATATGACCTAGCAGACATGACTTAGGAGTTGCAGTTAGAGTTCGGAGACACACACCGCAGAGTTGTGGACGAAATACACGAGTTTCAGTTATAGACAAAATGAGAGTGCAGTAGCATACGAAAGACAATGAGGAGTTGTGGCAAGAGTGATGAAAACCTTGGAGAGATGATAAGCCCAAGATTAAGCTGGAAGGTATGTGCTCTGATTGTTACCGGTCCTAGACACCATCGTAAAACTAATAATTCCGGTCGCATATCTCCCCTCATTAAAATAATTAATTGAAAATTGATATTGAAGAGAACTGGTGTTATTGATAAATTGATGTTGTTAATAAATGATATTGTTTAAGTTTTAAAATAGTCTAATCTTTTAATATTAATTAATAATTCTTTTCAGGACTTACACATAAGTTAAATAATTGGAGGGTTTTGCGGCACAACAACGAGCGATGTACGTTTAAATGTTAATTCCACTTTATGAGATCAACGGCCATGTCTTTAATGATTAATAATAATTATTGCTAATTGTAAGTTAAACAGTTTCCTTTCCTTCTTCTATTTAATTTCTTATGCCACAGGAAGAGTAGAATGTTTTGCTGTCATGCCATTATGTACTGAAAAAATTTGTTTTCTAGCGGGAAATCTGAATTTCAAAGTCAAAATACCACATAAGAGATGACTAACTATTTGTAAAAAGTCTGGATGCTACCGCGTAATGCTGAATACGCTCGCTAGTATACTATAAATTACGAGGAATATATTTGATCATGTTTAGTTCTGAAGGTTGCAAACTTTCAGTAAAACTAAACATAATGTAAACTCTTTAGACGATTACTCCGAATCATGTGATTAAAATTTTGTTCGTTCGTTACTAATTCCCCCGTGGTGTGGTGAAGGGGCGCCTTCGCACCACGTCCACAAGATCCCCCAGGGTGTTCCATGGCAAAGAGAAGGATATTTGCAGCTTCACTTTTATAGAAGCTCCCGGAAGGGCGGAAGTCTGACTTGGCCTTGACATGACAACATCCATACCCGCTGGTGGGATCCGAACCCGCAACCAGCGATCAGACGGAAACGCATGCCCCTGACCGCTCGACCACATTATCGGTATTTATCGGTATTGACAGGATCGATAAAATTTTGTAAACTCTTTACTATTGCGTTCTTTGTAGAAGAATTTGAAAATATCTTTCCATAATCGACATTTTTGAATTTGTATTATATCAACCTGTGCATACAGGAAATAGAAAATTTTAGTATTTCGTTGAATGTCTTTAGTGATAAGTTAAAAATCTTTAGCAAGAGCAAAAGTCACTTTGAGAATTGATCACACACGTTTACAGATAAAATATTTCTTTTACATAAGACAGTCTCATAGGTACCATAAAGCTTGAAAAATGATATTTTTCAACCAATCGTATAATACTTTCGTTTTTCCTTCTATAAAATAACTAAAGAACAAATACTGATTTAAAATATTTGGTCTTTACATTGTTCTTCATAGAAGTTCATATTAACTTTGTTCTGGAGAAGCGATGAGTGCATATAATCAAAAGCATTAGACCTAAACTTCACTTTCCAGTGCAAAACTTTCAATAAAGTCTCTGTCATCATCCGGAATAAATAAATTATCACCTAATACTGGAAGATAACTTCTGTTTTTTCTTTCTGTGGTAAAAGGATTAAATAGTTATTGAAGATGTTTAAAAAGATGTTTTGGAACGATTACTAATGCAGCTGCATAAAATATTTTTAGGATTCACATTAAATATAGAAGGAGCGATAATTGATAACGCCAACTTGATAATATTTAGCCCCAGATTGACGAAAATATCGTCTAAACTTCAAAAATGTCGCCAAGTTAATGAAAATGACTCCTAATTAATGAATTTATTATTAAAATATTTTAATATATGGACTATATTGCTTATTGAGGATACTATCAATGTCGATAATTATTTAGTGTTACGTGTAATAAAAGCTAATAGTTTTACATATTGTCATCCGGAAAAGCACCAAGTGTACAATTCAACATTACAAATGTTGTGCAGTGTATCTTTTCATCATTTTTACACTGGGTGAGAAGTAAATTCATTGCATTATATCAGGAAAGTCATGTGCTGCCCACTTCAGATTTTTTTTAGAAAAGCTGAAGAAGGATGATGAAGAATCCATTTTAAAATAATCGTTTAAGTAGCTGAATGAATAGTACATCGTCTATGTAATAAATCGTTGATATGGTGTCGGAATCACTGTTTGCGGCGACTCCGAATAGTTCAGCTGGGTGTCTCGAAGTCTTAGGGAGTCACCCGAGAAAAATAATCCTTTGGTTTTTGATAAATTTCATCTCTTACTTTTCGGAAGTGCGTGTTTGTTGAATCGGTGAGTGCTGTAAAAGATATAAAGCCGGATATTCAACAAATTAGACACGGAGTTTGGATCATGCGAAATGTTTACTATTCGCCATCATTGTACAAACTTTACTCAGATCTCTGAAATGGCGAGAGGCATGTAAGTGATCCGTATCATCGTCTGCACGTTTCGCGAGCTCCTCTCAATACGACTTCTCTTACGGGTGTCTAGTGTCGAATCCTTCTCGGAGTTGCGTACTTTCATATATATATTCCTATATGCCACCGTGATCATTAGACCACCGTGGTTTATTACTTCGAGTTTTGTCTCAGAAATCAATGACGCCCAGACCACCCCGGCTCCATTCTTGGAATCTTTGTTCCCCTCGCGTTTGGTGACAGGCTAATGCCTTTATTCTGCCTCCCTGAGCAGATCCTGGTGGTAACGAAAATCTTTGTTTTCGAATGTTTTAGCTGGAATGCTTATACTCGGAGGTATATAACTGCACAAGAGCCAAAACATACCTAAAACTGTATTATGTTTTTCTGAAGTTCTTCTGGGTTTCTCACAGTCTATACAGCAGAAGATCTGCAATTCGATTCCCATTAATATATTTCTTTGCATACGTCTATTAAAATGTTGATATTATGCTATTTGTAGATATAATTCGTTGGGTTATACAACCGTGCCTGTGCAGGAACAGTTTTAAAAGTTCATAAGTTTTAATTTATTTCGTGTAGTGTGGCGTTTATCGGTATTGTTTATATGAAATGCAATAGTTAAGTTAATTATTCTTCATTTGATATTTAGGTTTTGAAAGATAATATTCATTCTGAAAGATTTTAAGCTCTATATAGATGAGTATCGTATAATTCCTGGACCGGATGAAGTTTAATCCCTTTTCCATTCTGGCGATTTTATTTGAGATTCTGACAATCCCTGTTATAATTTGGAGAACATTCCATTTCTATTTTAGAGAACAACCCTTTACGCGTCTTTTGTTATCCTTTTGTCGTCTTCTGTAGCTCTTCTGTCGTCTTATGTCAACCTTTTGTTGCCTTATTTTCGCCAAGGTAAAAATCGCAACATTCCATTCTGGCAACATTTTCCGCGTGTTTTGTGGCCATTTTATCATCTTTTGTAGCCCTTTTGACGTCGTTTGTTGCCTTTGTAAAAATCGTCCAATTGCCCAAAGTAAAAATCGCTCATTAGTCGCAGTTTGTGCAACAGTTGATCTGTAGCAATTCAAACATTGACCTACGCTTGCCCACTAAATAAAACATCACAGAATCCGACCCGCTGGCTGTCGGAAGTCTCATGTAGCAACAACTGTTTGTACAACATATGTTCTGTGGCTCATAGAGCACAACATGAAAATCGAAACATTTTCTGATTTTTACCTTGGCGACATAAAGGCGAGATTTACCTTACAAAAGATGACAAAAGCGCGACAAAAGCCAAGGGTTGTCAGCCTGAAATGTTACGATTTTTACCTTGGCTGCAAAAGAACGACACAAGACGACTATATGGCGACAAAAGGGCGACAAAATACACGGTTACCAGAATGAAATGTTCTCTAAATCATAGCAATGATTGCCAGAATCTAACCTAAAATCGCCAAGAATCAAACTGGGATTATAACTATATCTGTACCTAATTCCCTGCATTGCTTGTGTTCACAACATAATCCTCCAAATTTATCAGACAAGAGCGAGTTCACTTACTGTAGCTGAAAAATGACACACATTCTAACTTTGTTCATTAACCACAAAGTTTATCTTTTAATTATATAATTAAAAGATAAAGGGGTGTTTCTAAAGTCGCGCAATCCACATTTTGTTTGATATTTCCCAATATAAAAAAGACAAACATATGAAATATTCACAGTAAATAGTTTAATGTCTGCATGACATCATGCGTTACAATAAATGCTGAAAATGACAACCATTTGCGCGACCTCTTGTAAAAATATGTTGTTGGTACACACCTCTTTTATGCAGACACTACATTAAAGATTTAGTTTGACTTGGGGTATAAGGAACTATATTGAGTTAATTCACAGCAAGTACCTTATTACTCTCACTTTCGAGGAGCCTTTCATTTTCGTATGACAACCACATTTTTCACTGCTGTCGACGTTCTTTGTGTGGCGACTTGTCTCCAACGCTTGTCACCATCTCGTTCGATAATCTTAATTTAATGGGTTTTTTTTCGGGAAACCAGACCTTCTCCAATTTTCATTGGACTTGCTTTTATGAGATTTTTAAGTCTGTCCTGATTGGATTCCCCCCTTTTCGATGGAACTTATACGAGTCTTGCTCAGGAGCATCGGTTGTCGTCAGCGTGACTTTTTCAACTGATGATGTTATCACTAATTCGTGAATTTATGGGTCGTAAACCTCTCCGACCAAATCTGTCAACCACGCTGCCATTGGTCTGAGATTTTAGTTCAGCTTGATTTGACTGCAGTATTGCCTAAATTAAAATTGCCTAATAGGTCTAATATGTAAATCATTTTCTTTATGTCAACATATGTTAGTATAACATATGTTAGTATTATAAGTTGATTTTTGTTGGAAGTACAGAGAATATCCCAGATTATGTCCATATGATAGGTATATATACGATAGTAGTTTATTCTTAAAGTTTTTAACTACATTGGCCGTAAATTATATAAACCGTCAAAGTGACTTTTTCTACTGCTGATCCAAAATATTTACCCCGAATTTCCTTCCCATGCGCACACAAATACAAACTCCAATTTCTCACTTGCGTCACTCAATCAGTTTCTTTCCCTGAAATGTCTTCTGACGGACAAGAAATGTGAAACTAACTGTCGACTTTGATATATAAGTTGTTTTTGCTGCAATTGAAATTTAACTTAACTTGGAAGATATTTTTGTGGATTCCACGTGAGAGCCACCATGACCGTTGGAGCATTTTATACGTGTGTATTTAAAATAATATTGAAAATTAAATTGCTGTTCAAGACGTATCTAATGTATAATGTAGTTGCGATTTCTACAACATTATACGGAATGTACCTTTGAAAACTGGCGTAGTATAAGAAATAGTAGTTAAATTAATATTTTTAAATATAAATTCAATTCTTTCTTACTAATGGATGTTTATGATCAAGTTTATAGAAGTATTTATCAATGGTTTGCATATTTATATGGCGTAATTACCCCACTGATCCCTCATCAAACTCAGATCCGTTACTAATAAAAACTATTGGTATTAAAAACTATAATCACCAAAAAGGAACCACAACATCCCCAATGATTACTCTTCAAGATGGCAGTTGCATTTTCCATGAGCGATGATTGGGTGTTCTGCTTTATAAACTATTTTTTTCTAAATCTGATTTTGTATGGATTATTCTTACTCGTAAAGAATTATCTTTAATTTTTTAAATAATTAAATGCAGGTTCGTATAAATGTATAGGTCAGTAGGTTTTTTTTGCTGCTAAGATTGATTTACTGAGAGAAAGAGATCCATGGATATTCTCGTGCTTACAAACAAAAATGTAAACTCTAACATCATGCAATGGTACAAAAGATATAATTGGCGATGTCGATTATTGTTAGTGTTGCCAATGATTGTTGGCGTTGCCAATGATTGTTGGCGTTGCCAATGATTGTTGGCGTTATCGATGATTTCGACATTCCCGAAAGAGAAGTAGGAGATGGTATAGCTAATAAGAAGATACAAGCTATAAATAGTACTTTGGAAATTATTTCTTTGTGAAATTAGAAATATACTTGCATAACCAATATCAAAAATAAACAGATGTTGGAAACCACATAGATGAAAAGTGTAAAATCATAGTTGCAGTCTGTGTTTCTGTAACGCTTGAATTGAATTCATTGTGATAAAAAGGTATATTGTAGTTTCGGTATTCTGTGAGTTCTTAAATTTGCCTGTTTTAAATGTGTTTTTAGTATTGAATGTAAGTGTAAAATGTTCTGCGTTAAATTTCGTCTGCGAAGAAACCTCACGTTTTCATGTACTTGCATTTTTCTAAGTTGGGATTTCCGATTTTGAGAGTCCGTTTGAAGTAGATGTATTACTTTTGGTTTTGTTTAATTCTTTCTTTTTTGGCGCGCGAGTGCTTGATGAAGGTATATGTAGTTGTGACGTCAGATTTTGGTAGCGGTTGAGAAGGGACGCTGCCTGGTTCGGGGAGATGGAACAAAGGCGGCGATTATGACGGTCATATAGAAATTTGCAAAGAAATTCTACAGCATGTCTAAATTCAAAAATAAGTTTAAATTTCCATCCCCGGGTTTGTATTATGATCGTCATATATTGATATAGCAACCAAGTTAACTGTAAGTACTTTTATTTTAAAAAGAAAAGGATTGTTAAAATCCAAATGTATGGCTTGACCCATATATTTTATAGCATATTAAGATTTCGAAATCAGCCAAAATAAAGTCCAGTAAATTGCCAAGTACAAATGATTTAGATTGATATTATCTAACATTGGTAAGTTTGATGAAATACATTTAAATTACTAAGAAATGATTTAAAGTAGTGATAATTTTACAAGTTTGTTCTGAATATGAAACAGGAATTGCAAGTATTGTGTTGAAAAGTATTTGAACTGAGTCTTATAATATCTAATAGCTGATTTATGATAGTGAAATGACTATATATATCTTAACATCTAAATTAAAGAATGTGTTTAATATCAAGATGGTACTTATCATTTTACATGTCTCTTTCTTGTCATATTTTATTACCAATATTAGTCAGCCATTGTTGGGTCCTGGAACACAACATCAGGGAGGGCGAACCTGAGGGTTAGGAATATTGTGTACCAGCACTAATACATTGACTATATTTTACATACATATTTTACGGCCTACACTATCTCCTTTACAAGTAAGTTTTGTGTACGCACCGGTTTCACAATATAACGCCAGTGCACAAGAGAAGGACACTTCTTCCTTTTAGCGCACTGTATATGGTTTTCGACACTTTAACGAAGACAATCCAAATATAAAACAAGAAATATCCATCATGCTTAAAGCATTGATTATGAAATACTTTTAAACTGCAATGCAATTTTATTTAAACATCTTTTAAATGCAATACGTGCAGCTGTGATGTATTTAAAATTATCACAATACTACAATAATTTAATATATTTGAAAACTTTATCGAAAACAAATGAACTTTATTCAAATAACGTCATGGAAATATAATCGCCTGGCTCTATATAAAAGCAGTGAATATTTCATTTTATAAACTTTTTTCCATTCATTTCATTTAACGGCGGTATTTTCAAAATTATCATAATACGACAACAAATCATTATACTTAGAATCTCAAAACCATGGAAATAAAAATATTTTCATGCTTAAAACTCCATCAAAAAACAATACAATAGAATCGTCTGCTTCTCTACTTAAAATCAATGAATGTTTCATTTATATCATCTATATTTCAGACTCCAGAGCTAAATAATTTTGAATTAAAGAAGTTCAGCAATTCTTATACAACGCATCTTACTGCTTGATGTGTTTACAGTCTTTCTACGTAAAAATCAGACTTTGTTGTAGAATAATCCAAAGATTTATGATTATTTAAACTCAAAAATATTGTAATTCCGTTAGCGCAGTATATAGATACAGAGAAAAAAATAAAAAACAAGAAAGATCAATCATGCTTAAAGCATTGATTATGAAACACTTTCCAACTTCAATGCAATTTCATTTTAAAAAAGTCGAAAATGCAATACATTCCTCTGTAATATTTTAAAACTTATCACAGTACTACATTGATTTATTATATTTGAAAATTTAAACCTTCATTGAAAAAAATGAACTTCATACAAATGACGGCATTGAAATATAAATTGCCTGGTTTAAATATCTCTAAAATGCAATACATTCCACGGTAATATTTTAAAAACTATCATAATACTACGATAATTTATTATATTTGAAAACTTCATCGAAAACAACTGAAATTAATTCAAATGACGTCATAGAAAAAATAACACGCCTGGATCTCTTTATAAAAACAGGATTTCATTCATAACTTTCTCCCATTCATTTCATTCATCACAATGCTATAATAATTTATTTCATTTAAACATTTTATTTAAGACCATGGAGCTACAAATAATTAAACTCTATGCTTAAAACTTCATCGAAAAAAATCGTCCTTCTCTTTATAAAATCAATTAATATTTCATTCATATCAGCCATGCAGACTCCATGGACTAAATTATTTTGTGTTAAAAAAATACAGGAATTCTAACACAACTCATTCTACATACTTTGCTGTTTACATTTTACATAGGTGAAAAATAGGCTTAGTTGTACAAATAATCAAATTTAGATGAGTATTTAAACTCAAATATATTGTGATTGCGTTGTTTCAGTATGTAGATGCACAGAATTTAAGCAAAAATAAAGTAGTTTTAGGACGGATACAACACTCAATATGAATTAAAAAGAACTTTGAAAAATCACGATTTTGAAACAAGATGGATGCCATATATCATTTTGAAGTGGGTCATGTGATCGTTTCATATCATGGTCACGTGATCGTTTCATATAAGATGTGTAATTATTACTTTAATTTTTATTTTAAAAACTACTAAATAGATTTAGCTGAATTTTTTTATATATATTTTATGGAACAATTTGAATATTACCTAAAATTTTCGAAGCAATTTGTGAATTTTAAATCCACTTAAAAAATATTTGAAAAATTAGGTCCCATAGGGCTCAATGTATTTCATTTTTTCAACCCGGGTTCAATTCAAAACTAATTGGGTGATATTATTCATTTATATTCCCATAGGTCCTACAGACCGTCTGAACAACATACTAAAATTTCATTTTGATTAAGTCATTTTTACGGCAGTTATCGTGCTAACGGACAGACAGACAGACAGACAGACAGAATGAACAAAGTCATAAACACTTTTCAACTTTGTTGTAAAGTGTTAATAAAGCGGTTTTAGTATCGATGCAATACTAAATATAAATTAAAAAGAACTTTAAAAATAACGATTTAGACATAAGATGGATGCCATATTTTATTTTGAAGTGCTCACGTGATCTTTTCGTATAATGTGGGTGCAATTATTATTTTAATTTTTATTTAAAAACTACCGAAAATATTTTGCTGAAATTGATTTTAAGTAATTTAATTACCAAGGATGACCAAATATATAGGATGCCCAAAGTCATAAACACATTTCAACTATGTTGTAAAGTGTTAAAAATCAATTTTTTGACAATTCGGAGATAGTTTTAACTACACAGATTTCCATAAATTAAGGATCAGACAAAAAGATCGCAATAACACCAGAAATATGTAAGGAACTTGTATGAAATTCGATTTAAACCTGCCTTACACTATAGGTGTTAAAGAAATATACTATACATTTTTATGCAGTATTTATTTCCTAAAAATCTTTGTGCATGATGGATAAGGGCTTAAATAATGTGCCAAAATTAACTATCCACATTGTATCAACAGGAGTGGAATGACAACTGACACTTATACAGGACTTACAATAATATTTAATACTGTTTATGTTAGTGTCCAGAAGCACAGTTGGTAAAAAAAGGTGGTCAGAAGACTTTGATTTCCAGTCCGTGCATATGTTAGTTTCCTCTTAAAGATATTAGTCTACTAGTTTTCTATTATTATATTAGTATACTAGTTTTCTATTATTATATTATTATATTAGTATACTAGTTTAATAATTTTACTAGTTTATACTAGTTTCATTTTTACTTTCCCTGTAATACATGGTAATGTATAGGGAAAGTATTGGAATCATGTCGAAAATCACAATTCGAGTTTTCGACGGATCTACACGTTTCGAGACCTCTAGAATAGAAAAAAGCCACTGTTAGCGTGACGTCTGTGTGTGCGTCTGTGTGTCTGTCTGTCTGTGTGTCTGTCTGTCTGTCTGTCTGTGTGTCTGTCTGTCTGTCTGTCTGTGCAGATTTTGTATCCACTCTCACTATAAAACTAATGGACCGACTTTCACAAAGTTTGGTAGGTAAGTCATTTGTAGGCGAATCTGGTGCTGATTAGTTTTGGGTTCGATTCGGAAAAGAAGAACCCGCCTTTTTTTACGAAATGGCCCGCAAAATCTTTTATCCACTCTAACTGAAAAACTAATGGACCGAATTTCACAAGATTCGGTAGATGAGTCACTTGTGGGATACCCTGGTGCTGATCAGATTTTAGCAAGATTCGGGAAAAAAATAACATTTTTTTCAAATTAAATTTTTGCAAATTAAAATTTTTTTGCAAAATGGCCCGCAAGAATCGTCAAAATCTAAACTAAAGAACTAGGTATACTCAAATATATCCATTAAATGCTCATTTAATACGTAATTTTTAACGACGAAAAGAATAAGACTAACTACATTACACTAGGACTAGCCGGGGCGCGGTAGCCCATTGGTTAGCGCGCTGGAGTTGCACTCGGTAGGCCCGGGTTCGATTCCAGACACTGCCAAAACTGCCGCCGTGTTCATGCGGAGTACGATCACGTAAAACATGTGAGTCCGAAAGTCCTTCCGAGAGGTTGGTGGTAGGGGAAGGAGGGTACGGTCCCTGTGGATGCCTCCCCCACTGGGTTCCGGTCTAAATTGAGTGGCACTTCCCGACCGTCCAAACAGTTACCTTACACCTTTCTGATAGGTCGGACGGTCTGGGTTTCAACAACAACAACACTAGGACTAGCCGTTCTCGAGATATTTTAGTTTTTCGTACTTTCTCTACGCCACCTTTGAAAATAAGCCCGGTTACCGAATGAGAACGAAAATTGAATTAAAAGTGAAATAAATTTAATTAAAATAAAGAGAACGTTAATATAAGTCTGCAGGGAAAGTCATGTGCTGCCCACATCAGATTTTTAGATATTATTTTACTAGTTTCGCCCCAGACGATCATTATGGTTTTGTAGAATGAATGCATCCCTTATTATAGCAATATAAGGCTGTGTATATGGTTCAAAACTTCATATCTATATATGTAGCATTGGTCGTTATTCTAGATAACAAAAACAAGTGTATGCGTCAAGTCAAAAATATGATGTCCATTCCTTCACAGTGTTTGCTCCTTAATTTATAGAAACTGTAAACGTCTGACCTCGTATTAGTTTCCAAATCAGGATTCATTATCCAGTAACACATCAATTTTGTCATCAGGATATAAACTCTTAATTGTATTGAAACACCAAAATATGAAGAAATATACTTTTAAAGTATTTTTCTTTTGAAAGACAAAAATTCTACCTAATGAAAAATGTACTATATAAGAAGCAATCAAAATTCTGTATTCAGAAATTCCAAAATTGTTAAGTTTTGTCGTCGACACAGGTAGATGGCATGTTAAAGCTGTACCACCAAAAACACGACGAAATTAACTATGTGGTTGTACATTAAATATGGTCAACATATCAGTTTCCTAGATCAGTCAAAATTCATTATTTTGTTATCATTCATATTTTTTTATCATTAATATTTTTTATATTTTCATCATCATCGAAGTTAGTTTAATTATAATTAAAATAATTGAACGCCTGAATTTTCCGTCAATTTCAATGCTCACATTATCAAAATAAGTCTTCCAGACCTAGAACAAATCTGATGATGGCAGCACATGACTTTCCCTGCAGACGTATATTCACTTTTTTTTAATTTTAATAAAATTTAATTCACTTTTAATTCAATTTTCGTTCTCATTTGACAATTGGACTTATTTTCAAAGGTGGCGTCGGGAAAATACGAATAAATTCAAATATGTCGAGAACGGCTTGTCCTAGTGCAATGCAGTTAGTCTTATTCTTTTCTTCATTAAAAATTACGTATTAAATAAGCATTTAATGGATATATTTGAGCATACGTAGTTTTTTATTTTAGATTTTGGCGATTTTTGCGGGCCATTTTGCAATAAAACGTAGGTTATTTTTTTTCGAATTATACGAAAATCTAATCAACACCAGGGTGTCCTACAAGTGACTTATCTACCGAATTTTATGAAATTCGGTCCATTAGTTTTTCAGCAAGAATGGATACAAGCTTTTGCGGACCATTTCGCAAAAAAGGGCAGGTTCTTCTATCCCGAATCGTATCCAAAATTAATCAGCGCCAGATTCGCCCTCAAGTGACTTACCTACCAAATTTTATTAAATTCACTCCATTAGCTTTTTAGTTAGAGTGGATTCAAAATCTGCAAAGACAGACAGACAGACAGACACACAGGCACACAAACAGACGTCACGCTAAAAATAGTTTTTTCGTATTCTAGAGGTCTCGAAACGTGTAGATCCGTCGAAAACTCGAGTTGCGATTTACGGTATGATTCCAATACTTTCCCTATACATTACCATGTAGTGCAGGGAAAGTAAAAAGCATTTGCACGGCTACATTTGATATTGGACAAACTGGAAAAACTCATTAGTGCAATGAAGGTCGAGAATACTCTTAATAAATACTGCAACATTGTGATCTAATATTTCTAAATGCGACTTGGCAAAGTATTGGATAACTGTTTTTAGCAATTAAAAACTCAAAGTTCAACAAAACTCAATGTATGCAGTATAGAGTATACTGCACCATTCGTTGTTGCTCCAAAGCTGGAAGTGCTTTCAGTTTTCTAACTAAGCAGTAATATTTGCTATCCATCTTGTTTTGTGAGGTGCTCCAGTTCAAAGTATCGCTTATACACCATATATCTAGTTGCTATAGCTTGTTGCTAAATACCCAAATTTATGTACTCGGATATTACATTCTGCTCCTATAGATCCAAAATCCACATGGAACCATTTGGTCACAATAAAATCTTGCAGCTGATTAAAAGTCCCTCTGGAAAGAATATCTGTATTTGAAACTTTAGTAAATCTCATATTACGAATTTTCTCAGCTCTGAAATTATTGTACTTGCTAAAAGAAAATAACTAACTTTTTCAAAAATGTTTTATTCTCCAAAAAATCCCAAGGAAATATTTTACAATGTATGTTATTTATTTTATAATTCCAATGCATAATATTCTGACTATTTCTTCTTCATATACTATCAATTTGAACTCACTAAGCACAATTTTCTTAATAATCCAGTGGTTTATGTTCTTTATTAATTAAAAACGATTTAAAAGGTTGAGTTTTCTGTGTTTAATAGAAGATAGAATTCACGAACGATTCATCACAATTCGTTCTTCATAAACTAGTAGTTTAGAGCATTTTTGTTTCACTTTATAAAAAAATCCAAGCTGCAGTTTTCATTTCATTCATACGTAAACATCTCGAATACCAATTTGTCACTCAAAATCTATTCCCCTCAAAAGCTCCTCGAGCAAAAATAAAACGTGAAACTTCAAATCTCTCTTTTGAAATTACTAATGCATCTTTCAGAGCAATTATATTCTCACTTAAATTCAGAAGATGATTTGAAGTTCTCCACATGATTGTGGATATGGAAGTTGATCATTTTATCGACGTGTAATTGCAGAAAAAAAAGCTCTCCACGGTTTTAACGTCGAATGGCTATCTAAATTCTCTTTTTTAAAGTAATCGTGCTACGATTTTAGATGTGCTCATTAACCAGAAATTTCTACTTTAACTCTAAGATGATTTAACAAACATTTATAAAAGTAATACGCGGTATATTTCGCAATTTCTAAATATTTATTTTACTTACAACGTAAGACTTTTGCAAATCTTAAACATAAATATATGTAATATCCATATATATACATATACATATATATATATACATATATGTACATATATATATATATATAAATATATATATATATATATATATATCATACCAGAAATGTATAAAAATGAAAGAAAGCAATATATCAAAGAATGGCCGGGGGGGTTGTGACCCCCACTCCCCGGTTAAGCCAGCTTTGCGTCTAGACAACACTCCCGGTAGCCGATATATTGCACAAAGATGAATACCGAAGTATCAAAATTTTAAAAGGATTCTAAAAAGGATTCCAAAAAAAAAGGATTTTAAAAGGGTTACAGAACATGAAAGTGTGTAGTACCCATAAGACACGTATTTTAAAACTGTACTATATGTCTACTCTCACAAAACTAAAGGCAATTAGAATCCAAACATATAGATCTTAATGATCAAAGCAGATACCATACCACTTCCCAAATGCACTATCCACCATGACGAATCCAGCACCAATCCATCTGCAAGTAATTATCTATTGTATATATAAGTGTACTCATTTTTAACCTGTGTAAAGATGGCACAGACTGATATATATAAATACACACACACACATATATATATATATATATATATATATATATATATATATATATATATATATATATATATATATATATATACAGGGTGTGAAGTAAAGTCCTTACAAGACCAGCAACCTTAAAATGGTTGATTACAGACAATACTTCCAATTATAAAAGGTATGCATATGATGTATAAATGTTCGATACGTCTTGGATTCGACAAGGGGTCCTATAGTTATGAAAATACAACATTGCAATTTTTATTCGGTCCCCGGGTCCTACCATTGGTATTTACAAAATTGAAGTCATGTTTCTAAAGAATACACCAAAGCAAATTCCATGCTTCTAAGTGACATATATATGTAAAGGTAAATGTCATGACTTAAACAACATTACCTGCCCAAGTTTTTCCAGCACAAGAGCTCATTTAGGGGACCATCTATAAGATACACAAAGTTAAATGAAGATCCCGTGTGTTGGATAGCGAAAAAACATGGAAACCCTGAAAAAAATAAAGGGTGCAAAGTACAATTATAACTTTAAAACACGTAGCAGTGCAATAAAAGAACTATTCCAGTTAGTTGCACTCATACACGGACCTACACACATCTATAAACCTCTTTTCAGATTCAATGTAATCAACGTTTCTCAATTTTCAGCTGATCCCTTATAACATGCTCCAAGTTTCAATGTGCTATATCTCAGCGAATATGTCACTTAGAAACATGGAATTTGTTTTGGTGTACTCGCTATCAACTGGACTTCAATTTTGTAAATATCAATGGTAGGACCCGGAGACCGTATAAAAACTGCGATGTCGTATTTTTATAACTATACGGCTTTTTGTCGAATCCAAGACCTATCGAACATCTGAACATTATATGCATAATTTTTCTAATTGGATTTATTAATTGGAAGTATGTGTCTATAATCAACCATTTTAAAGTTGCTGGTCCTATAAGGACTTTACTTCACACCCTGTACACACACACATACATATATATATATATATATATATATATATACTAAAAAATAACAATATATGTGATTTTATATATTACACAGAATATAAAGGAGGTGAATTATAATATCTTTAGGAATTTACACGACGTTGTCAACAACGCTTCGTAATAAATCATAAAAATATTAATAAAATGCTATTTTATGTATCCTATTTTCTGACAAGTTGTTCTTATGACGGAACCATCAGATTATGTATCGACGTTTATCTAACTTTTTGTTTGTAAAATAGAGCTCACATTATTTTTCCAGATTCAAAAATGTTATATATGTAGTCCCTCACAGTATCACACCTAATTTGAAAATATTTAAAACACCAATCCTTTTGCTGGAAGCGCAGTAGGGTCAGAGAAAATGTCAGTCATGTCCTGTGTGATATAAGTTTCTTACTCTAATTGGATATTAGACTCTTAAAAACCTAACGTGACCCAATTCACATTGTTATTCTGAATCTTGACGAAAATCACAGTGTGATTCTGAAATCGGGAGAAATCAAATACTAACAGCCAACGATGCACGCTCAGATAGTTAAAGGCCAGAAATACGTTTAACAAACCAAAACACAAATTTCTCAGTCTGGAATAATCAAAATAAGGTAGATAAGACTTCTATCCTAAGCAGGTCAGAATACACATAAATAGCCAATAAAACATATGTTGTCAATACCAGCATGTAAATCCTAATTACATTAACAATTGCGATTTACCCACAAGAGATATTGAATGCTAGTTTAATACAGAAATGATGCATTAGACGATTTGGATGTTTTATTTTATCGGGACTTCTATCGTCAATAAATCTGGCCTAAGCATCCATTCCTTCTTTTTACCGATCAAAACTTCGTAATATACAACGTGTGGGAGGCGTCTCAGAAAAACCCAATCTGCTTATGTAAACGTTTGATTCCGTCCCACATGTAGAATCCGCTCTTTACCTAAGGAGCTCCTGATTGGTCGTTTAAACCAAAGCTCAGAATAGTCAATTTGTCAACCGGAAAATCATAGTATAAATGGAAATGAAAGATAAAAGGTTATCAAAACCTTGCATGTTTCGCCTCAAGTTATATTAGAGTCGGTATTGTGAAAACGATCTTCAGCCTCCTATCACATCGGTGTTTGACGCTGCATGGCTGCAACCCAGACAAAGTGTCTATTTTATGTCCCGCCTAGCGTTGTATCGGTGTTGGACAATGATAGGTGTGAACTGTTGGAGCGATTTCTTCCATGTCTCACTTGACATCCAACTGTTGCTTGTCGGTGCAACTTGCAGCTATTGGTGCGTAGGCGCTCCTTCAGCATGGGGGAATTAGTGACGAACGAACGAACTTGCAACTATAACCCAGTCAGCCATAACTAGGTTACAGTTAATGTTGGGACTGAAAGTACTAACTACGGGTGTTGTTAGGCTTTTGTGTGAGGACCATAGAATGAGTCATGGCTCAGTTCGGACTCTCATATCATCTTCATTTGAAGTTGTATGGGTTCAAACTGAAAGAGAAGTCTCTTCTAAGATCTGCCTCACATGATATCTATTTTCGATGTTGAATGCATGTAAATGTATTATAGATAAAATTTGGCCTGAATATTTCAACGACAGAAAATTCTAAGCCTTGGAAACTGTCCTGTTTACGTCCTTCCCCACGTAACGTCAGTATTTGACATAACTCACAGAGAGGCACAAAGAAAATTATGAAATACGCATTTAAAAATAATAAGTGGTAGATATAACACAAAAGAGTCTAGCGTAGTTTGAGCGGGAAAGCATGTTTGAGACAATTTGATTACATCTTGAATAATTTTGAAAGCGATTTACTATGCACTTTTTTATAAATGTGTGTAGGCGTTTTTATAAAGTGCAAGATCGTTTATATAAGATGCACGTACCGCCATAAATTTTTATATTTATTGTGCAAAAGTCCAGAATTCGGTAGATTACTTTGTTATACACACAATTCGAACACCAACTATTCGTAACTCAAGGCATTCATGATATTATTTAAAATAGCGAAAATGAAAATTTCAGAAATAAAAGTAGTTGTCAATGGAACAAACTGTTAATTTAAGTTGTCATCTGTGTAAATTGTATTAACACAAATCAAAGTTAGGTATTAATTCGAATCAAAGTATACGGATCAAATATTTCAGCTTGATTTACTCAGGACAACTAATTGTTTAACTAAAATTTAAAAAATATCTGCCAACAAAATATTTACTTCTTCTTCTGATAATGATTATAATACAAATATAAACAACAAATATAGGGTATACATGCATACGAAAGTTGAATGGATCCACATACCGCATATATCCTGAGAGTGAGATATATTTTTATAAAGATATAAATAGTTTTCACATCAGCAACTGCAATTAGAATCTCAGTTAAAGTTGGAAGATAAATTCGGATATCCAGTTGATAGTCTCCATGGGATTTGGATCATTTTTCGTTGCAGTTTTAGAAGAAATCTCTACTGTTAAAAGATTAAATGGTCATTTAAGAAGTAACATTAAGACGATTTCTAATGCAGTGCATGAACGAGAAGGCCTTTACAGAACTTGAACCGGGTGTTCCAAAAGTGATTAAAATCAATTTAACTAACACTTTAAATATATAACATGTGATGTGTTTTAAATTGCTGGATGATCATTAAGTAGCTTAGTAAAATGTTTAATATTTTTTATAATAGTTTATTAAATATGTGGAATCTATTTTATTACTTTTTATAGCTGATATACCTCAGAAAGTCGAATTGAAAATTTCAAATGTTGTATCCTGTATGAAATGACATATTAAAATTAAAACACCTCGTTGATGGTGACAAAACACATAGCAAACATTTAAATACGTCAATCAATTTCAAGTAAAAAAAACGTATTTTTTCTCAAGAAGGCAGTATAAGCATTCCATTAAAATCGAGAATATATGTGTCAATAGAAAACTAACCGTATGATTCATGAATGCATATACTACCAACCGGAAAAATAAGGAAAATTAAAGGAAAAGAATATGAATAAAACCGTGTAATATGAACAAAGGGTGAATATAAAACATTCGATCAAAAACACTGTAAGAAGTAACTGTCAATATACAAGATAAAGAAGTTATAGGAGACAACTGGCTTTAGACACCAAGATTAATTTACTACAACAGGAAATGAAAATCAAAGTCGTGAGAAATGGACTAGACAGCCAGTTTTGCAAACAAAATTTCCAAACTACAAACAATAAAAAATCTGATGTGGGCAGCACGTGACTTTCCTTATATAATGCAATGAATTTACTACTTTTACAGTAAAAAAATAGATTATTTTTTAGTAGGTATTTATATTCTTTCCAAGAAATAGAATTTTCGTCAGAGTCGTCATTTTCATTGATTTAGCGTTATTTTTTCTCCATTTGGCGAGGTTTTCGATAATTTAGCAACATTTCAAAAAGTCGCCATGTTGGCGACATTCTACCAAATTCGTCGCCAAAATCTCGCCACGCGTTATGGACGGAGAAATAAGTTATTCTTACAGCAGATCAGATAAATGACTATTGGAGTTCAGATACAAAAGTATTACTCAAAGTATATTTTTTCTTGAATGGAACGAGCTAGATCCATGAGAATGACATCACCAAATTTATCGCATGGTATTACATATGAAAAGTGAACATGTTTCTCAATAGGAAATATTTTTTTTTATTTTATATGCCTTTTTGATAATTTTTTTGAAAAATCAGCAATATCTCGAGAACGGTTCACGTTAGCGTTCTAAAATTTATGTCAATCGTTTTCAAATGAACAATTACGTACGAAATGTCTATTTGTGTAACTTTATTAGCGGTTTTGATTTTTTGTAGATTTTTTCAAAATTTCACTCAGAAATTTAGGGGGGGGTTCTGAACATTCGATTACGTATAAAAACAATAGGCTACCAGTTTTCACGGATTGTGATTTTTGTACCAAATTTCGTTAGAATCGGTCCATTCGTTCGTTAGTTATCGTCTCCACAGGCTCACTGACACACACTCACACACACACACACACAGACATCACTTCAAAAATGTTTGATTCGTGATCAGGCATGCTTAAAACGTGCTCTCCCGTCGAAAACTCTAATTCGAATTTTCGACCCCGTCACAATACTTTCCTTATACATTATGTATATAAGGAAGATAATAAAAAAAAACAAAGCCAGTACTAATAGTAATAGAGCTAGTACTCATACAACCGGTTTCAAAAATTAAATTGCCTAATTACAAACGGATATGAAATACAAAGCAATTACAAATAGAGAAAACAATAAGTTGCGCAAAAAAATTACACATTGAAATAAAATACAGATGTATTACTAATAAAGTAAACAACTGGTTTCAAAAATTAAATTCACTAACTACAAACGTGTACGAAAAACAAAGCAGTTACAAATAAAGAAAACAATCAGTTTTGCAAACAAAATCATCTAACTGCAAACTGAAATGGAAAACTGATATAGTACTGATAAAGGAAACAACCGGTTTCAAAATAAATTGTCTACGCACAAAAAAATATGAAAAACAATGGAGTTACTAATAAAGGAAACATTCGGTTTCGCAAACAAAATTGCCTGCTGCCAAGTGGAAATGAAAAAGAGTAGTTACAAATTAAGAAAATAACTAATTTTGCAAGCAAAATTGTCTAATTACAAAGGTGATATGAAAAACTAAGCAATTATAATAAAGGAAACAATCAGTTTTTCAATCAGAATTGTCTAACCATAAACTGAAAGTAAAAAGAGACCAGTTACAATTATAAAAAATAACCTGTTTCAGATACTGAATCACCTAACTACAATCAGAAATAAAAATCAAAGCAGTTATGAATAAAGAAAATTGGTTTCGGAAACTAAATTCCCTGTCATCATTGTGAAAGAAAAAAAAAAGACCAGATACACATAACAAAACAGCCTGACACATAAATTAACTAACATCAACCGTAAAGACAAAACAAATCAATTACGTATTAAAGAAGAAACCAGTTTTTAAAGTTAAATAAGCTAACTTTATCAGAAAAGATAAAACAGAACAGCTACATAATACATAACACCCATGCACTCTATATCTTAAAAAATTTATGCTGTATTACTAAAAGAACGAAGACAAACTTTCAAAACTTCAAAACAGTTTATAAGAAAGTTTCTGGAGTTTTCTAGATTATTTGTAGAACCTCAAAAACATAAATCTCTGAAAGTGGAGGTCAAATGCATTCATAGCAGAGAGTGATTATTTCCATAATACTCGCCTCAAAAAATATTAATAGAAGTTTCTAAACAATGCGCTATATTGATTCATAAACTCATCTGAAAAGCACTTTATTTTTAAGTCTTAAAATTCAAAGAGTAAATCCGCTTAAATTTTCGAAACATCTGCCTCTATGAAAAACAGCGTAAAATATTTTTAATAAAGTATTTTTTTCTAACGCATAATCCCCTGTTTGAAACCTTCAGGCTTTCTAATGATGATAAAGTACATTCTTCACTGCATCTGTCCAAAGGTGTCTAGAGACGACAAACTGCAGCTAATCCTTTACCACTTTGATACATAATCAAGCAAGGTTTGACTATCTTTTAATTAATCATTCTTTAAGACAGTTATATCCAATTTTGGTCGGAGGTACTTGATTTTAATGACGCTGTTTAAAAACAATTAGAATTTAAAGAAAAGAAATGGTACTGAGAAAGTATTCTTGTCACTAAAATCTTCAATTTTGAGATTTTGATGATAATATATGTTTTAAAACCTCTTGAACAAATTTTAACTATTTTTGGAGTGATATCCGTCTGTCTATCTGTCTGATGTCGGTGGTCGATTTCTTGTGCACCGGATAGAAGCTACAAATATAAATGAATTTTCAGAAAACTTTATTTCAGGCTTTGTTATAAAATATCTGGAACTAGATAGAATATTATTTTAAATTCCAGTAAAAACTTCGAAATTTATACGCAATGTTATACTTTTGTAACATAGCATCACACATAAAATTCGAAATAATCTTACATAAAAGGCTTTATTTATAACTCAATGATCACAGAACTTAATAGTTTCAATCAGTGTTGGAATAAATAGCTGAGATACATTTTTTATCGTGACGTCTTTAGTCCCCCTTGGGGGCAAATTATCCCCCCGTGGGGTACATAGTCAAGTATAGTACCCTTTTAAATATTTTTTCAAGCCTTTTAAAGTGAAGGGTAGCACGCTGTAGTTGTAATCATTTGGATTCACGATACCGATATTTCCAATTGTTTCTTGTAAAATTTGAGAAAAAAAAAAGAATTCTTGTATGAAAAAATCGAGTGTCACCACAGTCAATTATATTTATTATACTTGTACTATCAGAAATATACTGGCTTACACTTGTTAACAATGAAAATGAATTAACGCTATATAAAAAAATGTGAAATATGCTAGGCATAAACCTGCCACCAATAGGCTAAACGAACCAGTGAAAAAATGTGTGAAATCGTTAAGTGGATTTATAAACGGTTATTTCAATTAGACAAAAATATATTTTATTGCTTTCCCTACAATGCGGGATAGTGCATATTACTTTCCCTGCAATACGGAATAATGCTTATTACTTTCCCTGCAATACATGATAATGTATAGGGAAAGTACTGAAATCATGCTGAAAATCGCAACTCGAGTTTTCGACGGAGCTACACGTTTTGGGACCTCTGGAACACGAAAAAAACTGTTATTAGCGTAACATCTATGTATCTGTGTCTGTTTGTTTGTGCAATGCACTATTCATCCTCTCAAACTGAAAAACTAATTAACCGAATTTCACAAAAGTTGGTAGGTATGTCCCTCGTGGGTGACCCTGGTGCTGAATAGGTTTTGGCACAACTCGAGGTAAAAGAACCTGCCATGTTTTGCAAAATGGCTCACAAAAAATACCTGTCACCACCCTAGATGAAAAAAAATAAAATTTCACAAATTGGTAGATAAGTCATTTGTAAGATACTCTGGTGCTGATTAAATTTTGGTACGATTCCGAAAAACTGAGAATGCCCTTTTTTTATGAATAACCCGCAAAATCATCAAAATATAAAGTAGAAGACTATGTATACTCAAATATATAATGTAATTATTGATGATGAAAAGAATAAGAACAACCTCATTACTCTAGGACAAGTTGTTCTCGATATATATATATATATATATATATATATATATATATATATATATATATATATATATATATATATATATATATATATATATATATATATATATATATATATATATATATATATATATATATATATATATATTTGCATTTTCGCTACATCACCTTTCAAAATAAGTCCGGTTACCACATGAAAACGAAAATTGAATTAAAAGTTCAATTTCTGTGAAATTTGAAATAATTACTGATGTTATTGTGGGCAATTGAACTCAATCTAACGAATTAATGAAGACATAAATATAACGTGAATATGAGTCTGCAGAGAAAGTCATGTGCTGCCCACATCAGATTTTGTTTGCTTTGTTTCACGGGCAGATGTAATATAATAAAATTTACATCAAAAACATTTCAATGACTTGGTCTAATTTATTGAAAAAGTCTCATCACAACCGATCGTGTATTTCCGAAAATACACAAATTTGAAAGAAAATTTTCGATTTTCACTTCTATATATTAACGATATATTTAGTAACCACTAGAACAAATTTCTTGGTTTTGACCACTACTTATAAATAATTAAATAAGCGACCTCTGCATAAATAATACATTTTAAGACAATTTACCGGGTCTTCAATAAGCATTTCGATTCTTAATAAATAAAACAATTTAAAATGGCTTTAATCCGAAAATTGCACTTTCCAAATAGCACTCTCAGTCAATCCTCTCAGCAAAATCTCTCAGCAAAACCATAAAAAAGGCAGGACGCTTTGGGAGATACTTAAAGGGAATGCGCAGATACGCTTAAAATCGTGAACATGCTGATACCCAAGGTCCAAGTACGACACCGAACTTATTAACAGTTCTCCGGCTTAAATTTATAATTTATGAACGGGAGACTTTAGGAAATTATTTTTGTATTGGAAGAGTGTTGTAGACCTAGGATCGTCCGACTCACCCAAGGGCTAGAGCAGCTGTTTGGACGGCCAGGAAGGTATTGGAAGAGTGTGTAGTATTTACAACACCTGGGATTAAATTTTAAAATTTGAATTGCGCGTCATTTTTTAAATCATAATATAAAAATCGGAGAGATTTAAAACGTACGAAAAGTATATAATTTTTTAATTGACGAAAAATCGTCTATTAAATGTATGGATACCGTTCAAAGTTTGTTTGAAAGATACCTTTTCGATTTTTTTTTTATGCTGTCAAGGTAGAAACTCTGTGAAAATATTTTTGGTTGCTAAGAAACCTAATTGTGTATGTTTCGCTCAAAATCGTTCTAAATCGGACTGAAACATATAATAACTAATAAATTAATTCGAAATTATAAAACAAAATAACGCCGAGATGCAACTAATCCTGAATGATATGGGCACCAAATTTCATAGTCGTAAAACGCTTAGATTTTTCGCCACACACACATACACACACGCTATAATTGCGATCATTGAAACAACAATACCGGTTTTTCAATATGTAACTTGTACATTTTGAAGAAAATATATTCCACAAGCTACTTATAAATGTGTTCTGATACAAGAAAGTCGGGTTAAGTCACACTCTAGTAAATCTCTCTTGAAAACTTCATGCAAATAAGTTTCAGCATTAACATTTTTATTAAAAGATTTTTTTCTTTGTTAATTAAAATTACCATATTAAAATAATGCCTTAGCATTTTGTAACAAAGAGATCCCTAAGAATCTCCAGGCGTTAATTTAAAAACATGCCATTCAATATTAAAAACACCCAAAGTGACTTGAAACCTTGATGGCGAAATTTCTTTTCTCAATACCCTCGGCAATTTAAGATCTTCGGGCTATAACACAGCGACAGTATTGACAAACTTTGCAATGGATACATGAATTATAGATCATTCTGAGACACGCCAGACTGCAATGCATGTTAACAGAAAACTTAAGCAGGTGAATAATTTAGAATCTTTCAAGGAATTTGCGGCAGTTATGCCAAATAGATAATCAGTACGCAATTGTAATTGTACGGGTATTTTCCTTCATCTATATTAATGATTTTAAATGCATGGAATCTCCAGAGTGGTGTTGCATCATGTAAGCTGCACTTTAAATTATTTAAGAAATTCAAATAATTAAATAATTGAGACAGAGTCTAAACCTCTGTTTTATGCACTGCATACACATAGAATATGTAGTGGTGTTTTATTGGGGTGTTATATAAATGTGTGGTATTATATAAATTTTGTATGGATCGATTTTTATTATTTTTTTAAATTGAAATCGACTGTTGATGGAAAATTTGGATATTGGTAGCAAATGTCTGTGAATTTTTTTTAATTGATATATAATTAGACCAGTCTTTTAAAACTTCGCTAAAAATATAAAGTGCAAAAAAATGTTTTTTTACTTATCAGAATTTTTAATCGGCTATACAGGAATCGGTTGCATAATAAGACTATTTGTGAAAAAATTATTTTGATATCATATAATATTTAAGACTCACACACCAGGCCTTTTGTATTATTTGTAATTTTTTATATTTAAAACTGCTGTTTCTGTATCATTTACTGTATCATTTGGAATTAGAGGTCATTTTAGTTTTGAACACTGATAACGGCGGTCCGCATGAGTTAGTAAAGAGATTGAGTTTAATTCGTTAGACAACAGATAAATGTAAAATAGTCCATGAAAGGAATAAAATCCATCTTGACTTGCAGAGTAGGTTAGTGGAAGAGAAGACATCGTTGTAATTACTATATTGGAAGAAAGGATCGAACCGAAGTATTTGTGCAAGAAAAGTATGTTTTATACAGAAGAATTAAAGAGGAATAGCATATATTGCTATTAAAAATTACAGTCATTATATTTGGATGGAAGAAAGAACCGAACCAGGGCAATTGTGCAAGAAGGGGATGTGTCTTACTGAAGAATTAGAGATAAAGAGCATATTGTATTTTTACAAGCGTCAGGAAGCAAGTCCATGTGTCACCAGAAGATATCACCTCTAATGAAATATTGTCCAGCATTCTAGATTATCTGAGAGAAAGTCAGTTATCTTCCATGGATTTAGTCGCAATTGGATAGGGTTGTTGCTGCTGAGACCCAGACCGTCCGACCTACCAGAAAGGTGTAAGGGCAATTGGATAGGGTGGAATAACTCTCAAAACTGGTGTAAAAATTGATGGGATACTACTGTTATAGTTGTACGTTAAACCACCGTTGGCGTAACTGATATGCCAATTGCACGCTAGCGAGCTACCTATGAGTCATTCTACGCATCTAGATGGAAACACTACGGGATATTTTACATATTGTGTCTCTATAGGGAAACTTTTTGTCTTATCTGAACAACTAATAATCGTGAAATTTACAGGAATCGTTGTTGACCTGCCTGCAGTAGATGTAGGTACCCTTAGTACTGAATGAAATATGTGTACTAAATCGATGTGTCAATCGATGTCTTTTGAAAATTGTCCAACAAAATTGTGCAATAAATCAACCGGAAAAGCTTTCATGCCAGGTGGCTTACAACAACATACAGAGTGCTTCGTCTATAAATTGATACAGAAGATGGAGACAACAGTGGAATATATTCAAAAAGTGTATACAAAAGTGTATGCATCTCACTAAATCTAAGCCATCATGGTCAACCGGTGCACAACATCTTTGGGATGTTATTCATTATTCAAAATATCTCTATCTTACTATCAAAATAGAATATCTATAGAATCTTACTATCAAAAGGAATGGCTTTTATGTTCCCCCAGAAAACCAGTTGATTGCACTGATAACAGGCAAACTAAGTGGTAAAATTAGCATTAAGAAGAATCATATTTAACCTACATAGTTACGTATTTGCAATGTGGAACCACTTTTCCAAATGTTGATTTAATTTTGGAGTTATTATATTTTTATGCACTCCTGAAGTGAACATTTTTTTCAATATATCGAAGATTCAAAGGTCGAACCGTTTGGGGGCACTAGGGCCATCGCGTTCGTAGGCCAGATTAAAGGATTTCGCGAAACGAGCTCCGGAGGTTAGTGAGTGCCAGGGAATGAGCTGCGGGCGACTATATCCCTAGTAGCATTTAATGTTAGACCAATATTGTATATCTTGGCATTGCATTGGAAATATTTCCAATGTAATCCCAATAGTGGGAAAAAATTAGGGTTACATTAGCCTTCAATATTAACTAAATATTTTCATTACAATATTACGTCAATATTGGTATTACATTGGAAATATTTCCAGTTGAATGTCTATATTGTGTAATATTATCCCAATATTGTCTCAATATTTTAAACCAATATTGGGCGAATTCCGTCAAAGTGTCTACTTTTTCATATTGATCAAATATTTCCGATATTGACTGGCAATATTGTATTGCTACTAGGGATTATTCCTGCGAATAATAAGCGGAATAAGGAAAGGGGTGAAGAGGATAACGAAGAGGAGGTGGACCCCCCTAGTCTTATATCAAAATGTATCGCACAAACTCTCTAATATCTTATTTTAGATAACTTCATTCAAATGAGTTCCTGTATTAACATTTCCTAAAGTTATTTTTTATTAATTACTAAGTAAATAATAACATTTTACGAGAAATTCTGAATATTCGTCAATTTAAAAGCATTCTATTCAATATTAAAAACACCTCAAGTGACTCTAAACCTCGAAGGCATAATTTTTTTTCTCAATACCCACGGCGATTTGAGATCTTCACTCTGGAACACACCGACAGTATTGACAAACTTTGCAATGGATACATGAATTATAGATCATTCTGTGACACGCCAGAGTGCAATACTTGTTAACAGAAAACTTAAAGGGGTGAATAATTTAGAATCTCTCAAGAAAGCTGCGGTAATCATGCCAAAAGAGATAATCAGTACACATTCGCGATTGTGCAAGTATTTGCCTTCATCTATATTAATGAATCATAATGCAAATTCTCAAGAGTGAGATTGCATTAAGTAAGCTGCAGTTATAATTATTTAAGAAATGCAGATTGTTAAGTATTTGAGGACAGTGTCGAAATTGGTGTTGTATTCATTGTCTATATATGTGATGGATTGCAAGAAAATGATCCAATTATCGGGAATTTCAAATTTGAGTTCAGAACCTTGTTAAATACAACTTTTTAGGCTAATTCAGAAAAACAAAACTTGAGACTACTTTGCGATACTTGCAACTCACTTTATGAATTAATTCAATTGTCTATCCAGTTATTTATATTTGCTCTTACTGACTGATTTCATTTCCGTTTACTACTTATTCCCTGCTATTCATTCCTCTGTCGTTCTTACAATTTTTTCGTAGTACCCTGCCTTTCATTTTCCAACATCATTGATTATTTTTACTCTTTCATTAAACCCCGCGGCGATGGCAACAACTTTTCTCTTCTCTCCAACCCCATGTGCAGTTATTCATTCGCCACAATAATAAGTGAGGTTGCGTTTCCTGTCGTTTCTGAAGAATAAAGCTGTTATATCTATTCGAAATCGGTTGATCAGTTTATATTTGTGTTTATGCTGCATTTACGAAATTTTTATATTATTGAAACCAATAGATATTAAAAACTGTATTTTTTACACTTTTTAATGTTTTAATTATTAATTTGTGCTGAACAAATGTTTTAATATATGCTGAATAAAAGACAGCTTCATATACGCATTTGTCATGAAAATGTATTAATCTATATTTGCCAGCATATTTTATATTACGATATTAAATATTTACCATTACAAAATCATAAACAAGAAAGATCAATCATGCTTAAAGCATTGATTATGAAACACTTTCCAACTTCAATGCAATTTTATTTAAAAAAGTTTAAAATGCAATACATTCCTCGGTAATATTTTAAAGCTTATCACAATACTACATTAATTTATTATATTTGAAAACTTAAACCTTCATTGAAAAAAATGAACTTCATTCAAATGACGGCATTAACACAAAAATTGCCTGGTTTAAATATCTCTGAAATGCGATACATTCCACGGAAATATTTTTGAAACTATTATAATACTACAATAATTTATTATATTTGAAAACTTCATCGAAAACAACTGAAATTAATTCAAATGACGCTATAGAAAAAGTAACACGTCTGGATCTCTCAATAAAAACAGCATTTTCTTTCATAACTTTCTCCCATTCATTTCATTCATCACAATACTATAATAATTTATTTTATTTAAAAATTAAGACCATGGCGCTACAAGTAATTAAACTCTATGCTTAAAACTTCATCGAAAATATCGTCCTTCTCTTTAAAGGTCAATGAATATTTCATTCATATCAGCCATGCAGACTCCATGGGCTGAATTATTTTGTGTTAAAGAAATACATGAATTCTAATACAACTCATTCTACATATTTTGCTGCTTACATTTTACATAAGGGAAAAATAGGCTTCGTTGTAGAAATAATCAAATTTGGATGATCATTTAATCTCAAATATATTGTATTTGCGTTGTTTCAGTATGTAGATGCACAGAATTTAAGCAAAAATAAAGTAGTTTTAGGACGGATACAATACTCAGTATGAATTAAAAAGCACTTAAAAAATTGCGATTTTGAAACAAGATGGATGCCATATATCATTTTGAAGTGGGTCACGTGGTCTTTTCATATCATGGTCACGTGATCGCTTCATAAAAGAGGTGTAATTATTATTTTAATTTTTATTTAAAAACTACTGAATATATTTCTCTGAATTTTTTTTTATATATTTTATGGAACAATTTGAATATTATCTAAAATTTTCGAAGCAATTTGTGAATTTTAAATCCGCTTAAAAATGTTTGAAAAATTAGGTCCCATAGGGCTCAATGTATTTCATTTTTTCAACCCGGGTTCAATCCAAAACTAATTGGGTGATATTATTCATTTATATTCCCATACGTCCTACAGACCGTCTGAACAACATACTAAAATTTCATTTTGATTGAGTCATTTTTACGGCAGTTATCATGCTAACGGACAGACAGATAGACAGGCAGACAGACAGACAGAATAAAATAATCATAAACACTTTTTAACTTTGTTGTAAAGTGTTAACAATTAACTATTAATACAGTGATTAAAAGGATTAGCTTTCCAGAAGTATTTTTATGCAAGATATAAGTTGATTTCATCTTACAGATACTGCCACGAAGCATAATTTATAAGCCGTTAAAAGTAAAGAACTTAGCATTTTTAAACTAAATTTTGCAAAATATTTATCTTTGTTAACATTAAATTTAAAAGTTATGAATTTAGTATTAGCATGATAATTATTACTGTCCCTCTATATATAATGTAGAATCCACTTTGGCAGTAAGAGCATGCAATTCCACCCCAATAGCTCAACGGTAGAGCGTCGGCTGTCCACTGGACAGTGTCCAGTACGAAGATCTGTCGTTCAATTTCCGATTGGGGCAGTAAGGATCTTTGCAAAAGTATAATGTATAGGGTCGAGGTCGAAGTGTGATGGGGTACTATGTGTGAGACCAGAAGTGGATCTCACATTTGATGAGACACTTTTATTCAGAAATTTATGGTGGCCAAAACGGCAGACAAACCTTGTATTCTGGCTGGCACCAAAGTTTATTTCGACGTGAACCTAAAGGTCAGATGACCATAAATGTAGGGGTGTCATATCAGAGGAGCTGAGATGGGCCTTGTTAAATGTGCAATGGTGCCATTGGGTAAAGGAGTAACCAATAAGCACCAAAAAGAAGTAAAGGCGAAGTTACCCCCCCCCCCCACATCGAGGGAATCACAGCCTGTGACCCGAGAACGAGAAGAGACAGATATGGAATTTTGACTTAGGAGCATACCAACAGACAACTATCACGGTTTTGACTTAAGAGCAGACCACGAGACAACCATGGAATTTTGACCTAGAAGCATGCCAGCGGAAACTATCACGATTTTGATATAAGAGCACGACTAGAGAAGAATGAAAAACCTAACACACTTGTTGAGTGTCCCGTAGAGGCTCTAAAATAATGGAGATCTATCAATGGGTGAGTGCAATCAGAGTACGAGGAGGAGTCACACACCAAAGAGTTATGGCAGTACTAAGACTGATGCAAGCCTTTGAGATATGATATAAAGCCCAAGACGAATTGGGAGGTATGTGCTCAACAATAATCACAGGTCCTAGACACGATAGTAATGTTAATAATTCTGGTCGCACATGTCCTCTCCGCTGCATTAAGTAATGAAAATAAATGTTGCTAATAAATGTTTTACTGTTTGAGTTTAAATGGTGTGATCAATTTAGCATTTTATTAAATAATTATTCCTATACAGGACTCTCACGAAAGGTAAAATAATTGGAGGGTTAATAGCGGCACAACAAGCAATGTACATTAAATACTATTTCCACTAAATATGAATTTACGACAATGTTAATAAGATTAATAATAATTATTGTTGATTATAAAGTTAAACTTTCATACTCTATTCTATTTCAGTTGCCACACTATGACGGGGTCGATAATTCGGATTCAAGGCATCGATTAAAGAGCATATTTCCAGCATCCTTGAACTCACTTTTAGGGTGATGCGTGTGGGGTGAGTCTGTAGATACGATACCTCACGACCGAATGGAACGTGACAGAAATTTGGTGCAAATATTATAGTCGGTGACTGCTGGAACCCTACTGATTTTAAACGCAATCGAATGCTTAGAAGACCCTCCCCCTAATTTTCAAATAAACGTTTCAAAATATGACTAAAAATCATAACTTTCAATAATGTTACGTAAATAATAATTTTTATGTAGTTTGTCATAAGAAAACGAATGACATAATCTTTAGAACAAACACTATCATAAACCGTCCTTTCTGGTAGGTCGGACGGTCTGGGTCTCAACAACAACAAAAACTAACATAAATAGTTCTACAGATATTTCATATTTTTCGTATAAATTTAGCATATGAAAAATATATATAAATATATAAATTTTTCATATTAATTAAGAATCACATAAAAATATTAACTATTGTGAAATATGCTCATTTTTATATGTAATATTATGCGATAAATATGCTAACATAATTCTCGTGAATTCTAGTTCGGTCTATTCACGAGAAATGATACTTTAGGTAATAGTTTTGAATTTTGATTCGCCAATAATCATGTATAAGAAAAATATTCTCTCCGTTTGTTTGTAACGCTTAACGATAAATTTATCGAACTTGAAGACAGATGTATCGTAAAATCGCTAACATGGTGCAATATTGTCAACTGGGGAATATTTTACCCCATATTGACGAAAATATCGTAAAAATTGGGAAAATGACACTAAATTAACGAAAACGATGTCAACGTGATGAATTAACTATTAAAATATTTTAATATATGGACTATTAGTGGATGATATCAATATTGATAATTGATAATTTAGAGTTGCTCGAAATATAAGGTAATTGGATACTTAGAAATAGTTTTACATGTTGCCATATGCAAAAACGTTCATAACATTGTGCCATAGATCTTTTATATATTCGTATATCATTTGTTCATTGCAAAAGAAGTTAATTCATTGCATTATATAGCGAAAGTCGAGTGTTGTTCACATCAGATATTTTCCTACTATTATTCTGGTTTTAGCGTCCATTTCTTAGAGTTTTATCATATTCCTTCTTTTTCCTCTCACTAGGTGGGACCACATGGTCTGATCATTTCCCAGAAAGCTCCTGACTTATTCAACTGACGAATAAAACCCATCAAGGACTTCTAAAACAATAATCCGCACTTCACTTCACATTTTAATTGAGCAACATTTTACTTTATGTTCTACGCATTTTTATTATTTATCAAATGATCACATTTTGCAGATACTATCACGAGGTATACCTTGTTACACATTAATGTAAAAACTTCGGATTTTCTACATAAATTTAACAAAGTACTTAGGTTAAAATCTACAAAATCAGTCATGCAAAAAGCAGTTCATGCAACTCTAAACTCCAATAACATAATTTTATCTCTCAATATCCTCGGCGATTTCAGGTCTTTGCGCCTCAACGAAGAAATGATATTGACATATTTCGTAATGAATACATGAATTAGGAATTATGTTCTGACACGCCTGGAATGAACACTTGCTAACAGAAAGTTTTGAGTTGAATTATGAGTTCCCCAGTTCGATAAGACTGCTGTGAAATTAGCATACGCAGTTCAGTTGTTTTTGTGTTCATATTTACTTCTGTCCACACTAATGAATTGTAATGCATATAATGCTGTCAGTGTATCCATGAACCGGTTTTAAGCTTTTTAAGTGTCTTCAGTACCTTTCAGTGCGGATGGCATAGCTAATACCTAATTGTAACCAAAAAAACAATATGCGACATTTTCCTTTATATTCTATATATACCCCTATTTGTAAAAATTGCAACACCATGAAGGAATCATCAGAATTGAATGAAATTGATTCCACCTGTATTTATACAAATAAACAATTAAATTTACAAAGCAAAAATACAATATTACATGTCGAAAATCAGTATTTGGTGAAGCTGCCATGCGCTGTAGTTAGTGCTTCTATACGATGTGACATCGAATCAAACATATTTTGAATTTGTACCTAAGGAAGAACATTCCAGATTGCTTCTATCCGAACACAAAGATCATCTGCATTAGCTACGAAACGAGCATCACCAGCGAGGCGCTGACCTAACGAAATCCTAGACATGTTCAATAGGCGGCATATCCACTGAATAGGCAGGCCAAGGAAAAAGCTATATCTGTTCTACTGAAAAGAAGACTTTAACATTCCTAACATGTGGGCGGGTATTGTCCTGCTGAAATATAGCTTTAGGAATGCGTTAAAGGAAGAGTAAGACTTCGGACTCGGGAACTATTCCCTGTGCATGTTCTATATACTTTTAATTATTTATCAAATAATCACATTTTACAGATATTATCTAGAGGCATAACTTATTATGCATTTATATTAAAACTTCTGATTTTCTATCTAAATTTCACGAGGTTGAAAGTACTTATATTAGAAGTTTGAAAATGAGTCATATAAAACGAAAGCAGTTCATGCAACTCTAAACGCTGATGACATAATTTCCTTTCTCAATATCCTCGGCGATTTCAGATATTTACGCGTAAATGAAGAGAAACAGTACTGACATATTTCGTAGTGAACACAGGAATTATAGATTATGTTCTGACACGCCTGGAATTTAACACTTGGTAACAGAAATTTTATGAGTTAAATTATTTAAAGTTCCTCAATTAAAGTTCGAGATGAATGCTCTGAAAATGACATGCACAGTTATTTTTGTGTTCATATTTACTTTTATCCACACTCATGAATTGTAATGCATGAAATTCTGTCACCATATCCATCCACCTGTTTCGAGCTTTTAAAGCATTTCAGGTAAAACATTCTGTAACTTTTTTTTTCATTTTTTTTCAGCTATTTTATTGATAATTTCGGCAAACTAATAAGAAAAACCACAATTACAGGCATTTATGAAAATATCCATCTAGGCGTTTATGAATAGATAAAGCATGCTTTGCAATGGGTAGAGACTTCAAAGTTTGTGTATAGATAGTTTCTAAAGAAATAAAATGTGCAATAGCAGTTTTCCAATATTTGCAACTTTAGGCGCCAAAATGTCCACGCCTCTAACACACCAAAATGTTCGATTTTCCAAAAAAATGAGAAACGCATCCTTTAAAATGTGTTAGAGGCCTGATATTTGGGCCAATAATCAGATAAAAACCGAAGAAAACTAGAGTTTCTCAAAAATATTTATTTAAAGGGGGGGGGGAGTGCTCCACAGAAGAACGTTCGCAAGGTGAAATGATATGAAAAGCACACTTTGCACTGGGATACTAACTTAAAATTTGGTGCATGGGTAGATAGTTCGGAACGAAAAAAAGTGTGCAATTGTAGTTTTCCAATATTTGCAACTTTAGGGGGTGTCGCACACCAAAATATACGATTTTCCGAATAAATGAGGAACGCCGCCAATAAAATGTACTAGATCTTGATATTTGGTATATGGGTCAATCAACTGATAAAGAACCCAAGAAAAATATTTTCAAAATGTTCATTTAGGGGGTGCTTCACAGAAAAACGCTCGAAAAGTGAAATAAGCATGCTTCGCGATTAGATAGAGACTTTAAAATTTTTGTAATGTTAAATAGTTTAAAAATAAAGTGTACAATTACAGTTTCCCATAATGTTATACTTTAGGGAGGCTGCATGTTAAAATGTTCGATTTGCTGAAAAAAATGAAATGGCCAGTTTGAAGTGAGACAGATATTTAAAATTTGTTGCACGGATCAACAGTTTGTACAGTGGGAAAATCGAATACTTCAATAATTCACATTATTCGACCACTGCTTATTTTAAGGCTGTTGAATTTCAACGAGTATTCGTCTAGTATTCAGCTAATTATCGTCTGCCGACGCGTTAAATTTGTATTTTTATACATAGACTAGCAGCATACCCGTTCTTCGTACGGAGTATATAATATAAAGAAACTTGAAATTCATAATCATGCCCAAATTCTTATAGTATACTAAATGACATGTTTAATCAAAATATTCTGTTAAAATATTTAATATAATGCTCCTAAAAAGAAGTTTAAGAATCTCTGTTCTCGCTATATAAATTATCTTCACGGACATATCTGAAGAATAAAACATCTTGGATCCCTTATGTAAGCAAATATAAAAAAAAATATGGAATTGAATCAATATATGCAAAATAAAAGCGTTAAAATTGTATGGGACCCGTACTAATTATATACGCGAATATTAGAAAATATAACCTGTATTAGTAGATTACATGTATAAATTGAAAATACCAATAAACCCGTAATCTTTAAATCTGAAGACAGTCATTTATTCCAATATATGTCAAAATTAAAGTGCTAAAATTATATGGGAAGATATACACGTACTACTTATAATGTCCGATTATTAGTAGAAGATTACCCGTTTTGCAATATGAGTCTCAAATGCTTTTTGGTAAAATACAACAGACGACGTAATAAATTGAATATATAATTAATCCCCTTAATCTTCATACCAGAAGACTGTACTTGATTCCAATATATATGCCAATATATGTCAAAATATATGCCAATATACCTGTACTACTTATATTCTCGTAGGTTAGAAGATATACCCGTGCATTCCTAGAAGATTACTCGTACACGTACAATATGCGTGTGTCAGCAATTTTTGCCGCAATAAAACAATGGCGTAATAACTTAAAAATATCAATAATCCCTGAATCAATAATTCCGGAAAATATCAATAATAATAATGTTTAAACCTGAAGAGTATAATTGATATTATCCAGTCCAAAATGAAATGGCAATGAAATTTATTTTATATACATATCTTCGTTATTCAAATCGGAAAAGATTTAATAAAAATCGTCTGCCGCATAAACACATTGGATTTAAATCCGTTGCTAAGCGACATGATATCATTTGCTTCAAATAAATTGGTAGAAAAAATATCGTCTAAATAGTTATATTTCTATGGAACATTTGGCGACAGTTTCGTCAAATTAGCGACATTTTAAAAAATTGCCAAATTTATCGCCAAGTGGGACTGTAGAACTGACAGTTCCACTTTTCGACAAATTGACGAAATATCATCACAATACTATCCCCTAGCAAAAAACAATTAATATCATTTATGTAGCGCAATTTTATCAATTTCCAGATATTTTTATAGATTTGAAAACATTTTTATCAATTTGGTGACATTTTAAAAATTCGCTAAATGTATTACTAAGTAGGATGGTTGGTCTGACAGAGAAATGCTAACCAAACATCATTTCAGTACTCTCTTCTAACAAAACAAAAAAAATTTCATTGATATGTAGAAGACCCAAGCCACACGACCAACCCGAAGGTTTATGGTAGCTGTTTGTGTGAAAGCCCCAGGCCGTCCGGCTCGTCCAGAGGACTTAGAGCAACAAATTGGACTGTAGCTTGGACTGTAGTATTGGACTTAGAGCAACAAATTGGTAGCTGTTTGTGTGTCGTTTATATCAATTTGGCGACATTTCCGTCAATTTGGCAAAGTTTAAGAAAAGTTGTCAAATTAGCGATATCCCTCCAAATTCGTAGCTTTGAATTTGCAGATCTGAATGAAACATTCTCATCCCGTTTCAATATACTAAATGAAAACACTACAATTGTATTAGAAGATATACCCGCTCTACTCTTTTTCTGTTTCAACAATCGGCTATATGAATTTATTGGCTAAACACAATATATGAGTTTAGTAGCTAAATACGATATAAGCTTGAAAACTCTTTGCCAAAATAAATGAAATTGATGTACGCAGTCAGCAATTAATATAATTAAAAGAAAAATCAAACCGTCCATTCATAAGATATACTTTTATATCCATTTATCCATTTATTTATTATTTAAATCGAAAAAAAAAAATAAAAACATTAACAAACACATTTAATTTAATTGCGATGCCGAGCAACATGATATATCCTCCTAAAATGTTAAAATTTATTAACCACTAACAGCACACCCGTTATTCGTACGGAGTGTATAATTTAAAGAAACTTATAGTTTGCAATCATGTGCAAATTCTGTTAAAATATTAAATTTATTGCTCCTAAAGAGAAGTTTAAGAATATATGTTCTCACTATGCAAAATTATCTTCACGATCAGATCTGAAGAATAAAACATCCTGCCCCTTTTGTAAGCAAATTTACAGAAGAAAAAATAGGAATTGAATGAATATATGCAACCCCGTACTAATTATATTGTCGCAGATCAGAAAATATGCCAATGTGTTAGTAGAAGATTACCCGTATTACAATATGCGTCTCAAAAATATTTGCAAAATAAAAGAGATGACGTAATAAATTGAAAACATCAATAATATCCGTACTCTTTATACCAGAAGGTCGTAATTGATTCCAATATATGCCAATATATATCAAAACATATGTCAATATACCTGTACTACTTATATTCTCGTAGATTAAAAGATATACACGTGTATTTGTAGAAGATTCGTACAACATACAATATATGAGTTTAAACAATTTTTGTCATAATAAAATAATTGCATAATAACTTGAAAATATCAATAATCCTTGAATCAATAATCCCCGAAAATATAAATAATAATAATTTTTAAACCTGAAGACTGTAATTGATATTATCCAGTCAAAAATGCTATAAGAAAAATCAAATCGTTCTTTTCTAAAATATATTTTTATATCCATTTATTTATTATTCAAATCGAAAAAATAATTATTAAAATTAACAGACAGATTTAATTTAATTGCGTTTCTGAGTAACATGATATAAGATAGAATCTTATAACATGTTAAATATGTCATGTCTTATAACATAAACTGCGAAATTAAATAACGATTTTGATTTCTCTATACTTCTCATTGTTCCGCAAAAGCTTGTTTTAAATAAACCATGAACCATGGAGATAGATTTCCCCTTTAAATCATGTTTCAAACAATTCATTTTTTCAGAAAGTGACTAATTAACGCAAAAAATCTCCCATCAAACTCAGAGATTAAATTTTAATTCACTTTCAAACGATTTTCAAGCTTTTCGTTTGGATAAACCACGGAGTTAGGGAGTACAACTCCTAGGAAAAAGTTCCGTTTTTCATTAATATCTCGACAACCCCAGGTCTTAGAAACTCGAATCTTGGACAAAATTTATGGGGGGATATTTCAAGGCTATTCACCAAATTTCATTAAATTCGGTTCAGCCGTTTTTCCGTGATGATGAGACAAACGAAAATTTCGTTTTTTACTAATATCTCGAGAACCACTGGTCGTAGAAACTCAAAACACGGATATAATTTTAAGTGGGGCTATTTCTGGGCTACCCACAAAATTTCATCAAATTCGGTTCAGCCGTTCTCCCGTGATGGTGTGACAAACAGACAGACAGACAGACAGACAGACAGACAGATTTTCATTTTTATTTATATAGATTATTCAAAGCTATCAGCAGCATTATCCCGCAGTACGGACAGCTAATTTCCCAGAAACTTTCAGTAACATGCTTGCAAATATTTTACGTGAACGCCAAGTGCGGAGGACGATATAGCTAATATCTGTAATTGCAACATTAAAACATTATGTGAAACAATATTGGGAATCTGTATGGAGATTAATGAATTCAATCTTACCATCTGACGATAAGGGACCATAGTAAGTCAAACCTACTGCAAGGCAGCAATAGTCAACTTCATACTCACGTATCCTGTTTAATTGAACATTGGCAACGTTAGGATATCATTCCTGCTACTGATACTAGCATTCATTGATCAGTTTCGCACTTTTGAGAATTCTTCAGCGCGGATTAGTAGCAATCTGCCATTCCGCTCCGTCGTTTGTATCTACTTGGCAAGATTATTTTGGATAGTTTTGCGAGCCCGCCCATAAGAATATAACACGCTAACTATAATAAATATAACTAGGCCACAAATTTAAGAACCTCTATATGGTGAATTGTTATCTTCATATTGCCATCTCTACAGAGTTATATAAAAATGATGCGCCAAACTTTACGAGGTGGTAGTATACACCAAACTAAGCATTTTTTGTCATAGTTTACCGGGTCGGAAATGAAACGTAAAGGCGCCAGTGGGCGCTTGATAATGAAACCGATGAGGTGATAATGAAACCGACATTTTCGCAAATTTAGAGATATTTTCAAAAACTCGAAGTTTTCGCCAAATGTTTCTCCCATGTTCAACTATAAAAATTTATTTTTAATAAGGGTCCAATTTAACGTAACAGAATATTTTCTTAACAGAATATTTTATTGGCCATTTCCTAATATTATACTTTTACATAATAAAATAGGTTGTTTGTATACCCGTGTGTGCGTGTGTGTATCTGTAGTCTGTTGTGAGAAATCTAAACTCTAGAAAATAGCGAAATTTTGTACAAAGGCACTTTAGGTCTCTGCACTCTCTAAAGTTCTCTAAAGTTCATACGGCAAAATTTCTTTCAAATTCGAATTATTTTTTTAGATATCACTTGTTGAAGTACGATTTTGAACGGATTTGATTCAGATTCCTGAAGACACATTTTCTTTCTCAATATTCCATTTTCTATCTCAAAATTTTTAAATGGGGCTAGGAGTTTTTTGATTAGAAATCAAACGAGTCGAAATATTGAACAAGAAAGATCAATCATGCTTAAAGCATTGATTATGAAACACTCTCCAACTTCAATGCAATTTTATATAAACATGCCTACAATGCAATACATTCCTCGGTAATATTGTAAAACTTATCACAATAATACATTAATTTATTATATTTGAAAACTTAAACCTTCATCGAAAAAAATGAACTGCATTCAAATGACGGCATTGAAATAAAAATTGCCTGATTTAAACATCTCTGAAATGCGATACATTTCACGGTAATATTTTTAAAACTATCATAATACTACGATAATTTATTATATTTGAAAACAACTGAAATTAATTCAAATAACGCTGTAGAAAAAATAACACGCCTGGATCTCTCTATAAAAACAGCATTTCCTTTCATAACTTTCTCCCATTCATTTCATTCATCACAATACTAAAAAGAACTTTAAAAATCACGAAAGAATTTTAAAAAGAACTTTAAAAATCACGATTCTGAGACAATATGGATGCCATATATCATTTTGAAGTGGGTCACATGATCTTTTCATATCATGGTCACCAGATCGCTTCATTGAAGAGATATTAATATTACGTTAATTTTTATTTAAAAAACTGCTGAATATATGTCGCTGAATATTTTTTTTTATATATTTTATGGAATAATTTGAATATTACCTAAAATTTTCGAAGCAATTTGTGAATTTTAAATCCGCTTAAAAAATGTTTGAAAAATTAGGTCCCATAGCGTTCAATGTACTTCATTTTTAAAACCTGGATTCAATCCAAAACTAATTGGGTGATATTATTCATTTATATTCCCATAGGTCCTACAGACCGTCTGAATACCATACTAAAATTTCATTTTGATTGAGTCATTTTTACGGCAGTTATCGTGCTAACGGACAGACAGACAGACAGACAGAATGAACAAAGTCATAAACACTTTTCAACTTTGTTGTAAAGTGTTTATGAGTAGATAGTTGTTATTTTACAATTTTTTTAAAGGCACTCATTTAAAAAAAATCGGAAAAAAGGACAACATGGAGATTTATTTTAAATGTATAACTCACATTCAATTTTAGCGCTACCATCTACATTTTTTTAATAGGAAAATATGGCTCAAACTTTTTAATTCCAGACCACTGAAACTAATGTTTAACAAGAAAAATCTATCATGCATAAAACATTAATTAAGAAACACTTTCCAACTTCAATGCAATTTTATTTAAACATCTCTAAAATGCGATACATCCCTTGGTAATATTCTAAAAATTAACACAATACTGCATTAATTTATTATATTTGAAAACTTAAAACTTCATCGAAAAAAATGGACTTCATTCAAATGACGGCAATGAAATATAAATTTTCCGGTTTAAACATCTCTAAAATGCAATACATTCCTCGGTAATATTTTAAAAATTATCATTATACTACAATAATTTATTATATTTGAAAACTTTATCGAAAACCGCTGAAATTTATTGAAATGACGTCATCGAAATATAACACACATGGCTCGCTCTATAAAAGCAGCATTTCATTCATAAACATTTTACCATTCATTTCATTCATCACAATACTCTAATAATTTATTTTATTTAAAAACTTAAGACCATGGAGGTACAAGTAATTAATCTCTATGCTCAAAACTTCATCAAAAAATCGTTTACTTCTCTGTAAAATCAATGATTGTTTCTTTCATATCAGCTATATTGCAGACTCTATGAGCTAAATAATTTTGCGTTAAAGAAATGCAGCAATTCTTATACAACTCATTGTACATATTTTGCTGTTTACATTTTCCATAACTGAAAAGTAGGCTTCGTCGTAGGAATAATCAAATTTGGATGATTATTTAAACTCAAATATATTGTAATTGCGTTGTTTCAGTAGGTTTATGCAAAGAATTTAAGCAAAATTAAAGCGGTTTGGGACGGATACAACACTAAATGTGAATTAAAAAGAACTTTAAAAATCACGATTTTCACGCAAGATGGATGCAATATTTTATTTTGAAGTGGGTCACGTGATCGCTTTACATAATGGTCACGTGATCGTTTTATATAAAATATGTGATTGTTTTTTAATTTTTGTTTAAAAAACTACTGAATAAATTTTGCTGAATTTTTTTTTTATATATTTTTTATGTGATAATTTGAATATTTCTTAAAACTTTCAAAACAGTTTGTGAATTTTAAATCCGCTTAAAAAATGTTTGAAACATTAGGTCCCATAGGGTTCAGTGTATTTTATTTATTCAACCCGGGTTCAATCCAAAACTAATTAGGTGATATTATTCATTTATATTCCCATAGGTCCCACAGACCGTCTAAATAACATACTAAAATTTCATTTTGATAAAGTCATTTTTACGGCAGTTATCGTGCTAACGGGCAGACAGACAGACAGACAGAATGAACAAAGTCATATACATGTTTCAACTTTGTTGTAAAATGTTAAAAAACAGCTAAATAGGTACCCATCAAGAAAATATTTTTAAAACTACAGCTAAATGTAAATCGAAGGGCCATATGTGCCAAAATTTTCAAAAAGGCCTTATCTTTATTTTATACAGAAATTGTCTTCCATATATGGTCACGGTGTGGTTTTAGCCCAGCCTGCTCTCCTAGAGAAAAGATTCCATTCTGGTTTTATTCATTTTTTTATTTTACTTTTCACAGTTGTGGAACATGTTAGTTGATGTTTGGCCGCGGTAGAGCGGGGTTCGGAAACACTGCGTGAGAACGATTTCAGTTATAAGCTGGCGATTTGGAAATTGAGTGATGTTATCTGTATATATATTATTGCAGTAGCGAGAGCTTATTTAGAACCCAGGCAATGTTGGATAATTAATTCTTATATAGCATAAAAATGCATTGTGGAAAAGATAAATTTGAAAATATTTTTGCTTTAAGGTGAAAGGGTTACATTTTTATCAAAACTGTATGAGTATTTTGAAGATTTTCAGCTTAAAATAAAGGACGGCTTTGACCTAGAAATTTAAGCTTTTTAGAGGACCTGTACCACCATGTTTGTGATCATGTTTGAAAATATTTTTAAAATGAAATGACTTTCCAGCCGTCTAAACAGGAACCTTATACATTCGTATAAGTCCGACAGTCTTGGTCAAGGAAGAAAGAAGAAAAGGCAAAATGTGGTTAAAAAACCACAGTGGTTGAGTTACAGTAGTAGCCTTCGTTAAATTAAAGTTTTTTGCACATCTGTAAAAATAAAAATTCTATTGATAGTGTGACACCAACGAAGTTTTTTAAAGTGATGCGGCATGTGGGGAAACAAGCTGAACAGAGGTTCAGATTCACGGACACCAGATTTGTCGTTTTAGTTGAATGATGTCTACGACCGACAAATTCACATATTGGCGATAATATCAATAAGCTGAAGAATCACAAAGTTTGAATATGCGTAACCCACACTATGAGTCTGACCCGAAGAATCTACGGCAAAATAGTGGAATCCAATCAGGACCGGCCTTAAAGCAATATTGGGGTAAGGCAAGGTCAATAACGTAGGGGCTACACAGGGCCGTAACCATACAGAGACCAGAGGGGAGTGATCCCCTCCCCTCCCAAGAGGTATACTCAGCCCCCTCTGATAGAAATATTTAATCCTTTGTAGTGGTATGGAATTTCATACAACATGCCATCCAAATTTTGCAAAAAACTGCTTTTTCAGAATTTTGTGGAAACATCGTTTTGTATAGCACAGAATTGAAAAAGGTTTTTGCTGAATTTGTGGTTATATTGATGAACATCAATTTATTTACATATTTAATTTTAAAATATCCAATACAATTTTAAAAATTAAATAAAAAATATAGCATTTAGTGTACTTTTGTGTTATTGCGAGTTTCACCGTCATACATTGCCAACTGATGTGCATTTATACAGATGAGTAATTAGTTATATAGAGTATTACATTATCACATTATAGCACATTATCAACTGATAAGTAATTACAGTCAATTTAATATTATATGATATAATATATTTAATTATAATTAAAATATTTTGAAATGCAGTAATTTATAAAAAAATAAAATTTGACATTTTAGTGAACTTCCGTCGCCCTCCAATATTTTTAACACTTTACAATAAAGTTGAAAAGTGTTTATGACTTTGTTCATTCTGCCTGCCTGTCTGTCTGTCATTGTTGTTCATTCTGTCTGTCTGTCTGTCTGTTCGTTAGCACGATAACTGCCGTAAAAATGACTTAATCAAAATAAAATTTTAGTATGCTGTTCAGACGGTCTGTAGGATGTATGGGAATATAAATGAATAATATCACCCAAATAGCTGTGGATTGAACCCGGGTTGAAAAAATGAAATACATTGAGCCCTATAGGACCTAATTTTTAAAACATTTTTAAGCGGATTTAAAATTCACAAATTGCTTGGAAAATTTTAGGTAATATTCAAATTGTTCTCTATGAAATATATAAAAAAAAAATTCAGTGAAATATATTCAGTAGTTTTTTAAATAAAAATTAAAATGATAATAACCTCTTATATGAAGCGATCACATGACCATGATATGAAAAGATCAAGTGACCCACTTCAAAATGATATATGGCATCCATCTTGTCTCAAAATCGTAATTTTTTGAAGTTCTTTTTAATTCATATTAACTGTTGTATCCGTCCTAAAACTACTTTATTTTTGCTTAAATTCTGTGCATCTACATACTGAAACAACGCAATGACAATATATTTGAGTTTAAATGCTCATCTAAATTTGATTATTTTTACAACTAAGCCTATTTTTCACCTATGTAAAATGTAAACAGCAAAATATGTAGAATGAGTTGTTTTAGAATTCCTGTATTTTTTTTAACACAAAATAATTTAGTCCATGGAGTCTGCATGGCTGATATGAATGAAATATTAATTGATTTCATAAAGAGAAGGACGATTTTTTTCGATGAAGTTTCAAGCATAGAGTTTAATTTTTGGTAGCTCCATGATCTTAAACAAAATGTTTAAATAAAATAACTTTATTTTTGCTTAAATTCTGTGCATCTACATACTGAAACAATGCAATTACAATAAATTTGAGTTTAAATGCTCATCCAAATTCGATTATTTCTACAACGAAGCCTATTTTCCACCTATGTAAAATGTAAACAGCGAAATATGTAGAATGAGTTGTATTAGAATTGCCGTATTTCTTTAACACAAAATCATTTAGTTCATGGAGTCTGCATAGCTGATATAAATGAAATATTCATTGATTTTACAAAGAGAAGGACGATATTTTTCGATGAAGTTTTACGCATAGAGTTTAATTACTTTTAGCTCCATGGTCTTAATTTTTAAATAAAATAAATTATTATAGTATTGTGATGAATGACATGAATGGGAAATTATTTATGAATGAAATGCTGCTTTTATTGAGAGAGCCAGGCGAGTTATTTTTCTATGATGTCATTTGAATGAATTTCAGTTGTTTTCGATGAAATTTTCAAATATAATAAATTATCGTACTATTATGATAAATCTATAATTATTACCGAGGAATGTATCATATTTTAGAGATGTTTAAACCAGGTTATCTATATTTCCATGCCGTCATTTGAATGAAGTTCATTGTTTTCGATAAAGGTTTAAGTTTTCAAATATAATAAATTAATGTAGTAGTGTGATAAGTTTTAAAATATTACCGAGGAATGTATTGCATTTTAGACATGTTTAAATAAAATTGCATTGAAGTTGGAAAGTGTTTCATAATTAATGCTTTAAGCATGATTGATCTTTCTTGTTTCTTTCTAGGGAGCTTCTCCTTCAAGGCTTAAATTTCACTTTAGCCCCTCTTGGATTACAGTTCTGGTTACGGTCCTGATACTACAAAGAAAGCGTGTGTCTCCAAAGCAAGCTAAAACAAGGAAGATCAATCATGCTTAAAGCATTGATTATGAAACACTTTCCAACTTCAATGCAATTTTATTTAAAGATGTCTAAAATGCAATACATTCCTCGGTAATATTTTAAATCTTATCACAATTCTACATTTATTTATTATATTTGAAAACTTAAACCTTCATCGAAAAAATGAACTTCATTAAAATAACGTCATTGAATTATAAATTGCCTGGTTTAAACATCTCTAAAATGCAATACATTCCTCGGAAATATTTTTTAAACTATCATAATACTACGATAATTTATTATATTTGAAAACTTCATCGAAAACAACTGAAATTCATTCAAATAACGTCATAGAAAAAATAATCTGGATCTCTCTATAAAAACAGCATTTCATTCATAACATTTTCCCATTCATGTCATTCATCAGAATACTATAATAATTTATTTTATTTAAAAATGAAGACCATGGAGCTACAAGTAATGAAACTCAATGCATAAAACTTCATCGAAAAATATCGTCCTTCTCTTTGTAAAATCAATGAATATTTCATTCATATCAGCTATGCAGACTCTATGACTAGATGATTTTGTGTTAAAGAAATACAGCAATTCTAATACAACTCATTCTACTTATTTTGCTGTTTACATTTTACATAGGTGAAAAATAGGCTTCCTTGTAAAAATAATCAAATTTGGATGAGCATTTAAACTCAAATATATTGTAATTGCGATGTTTCGGTATGGAGATGCACAGAATTTATTCAAAAATAAAGTGATTTTAGGACGGATACAACACTCAATATGAATTAAAAAGAACTTTAAAAATCACGATTTTGATACAAGATGGATGCGATATATTATATTGAAGTGGGTCACGTGATATTTTCATATCATGATCACGTGATCGCTTCATATAAGAGGTGTTATTATTATTTTAATTTTTATTTAAAAAACTACTGAATATATTTCGCTAAATTTTTCTTTATATATTTTATGGAACAATTTGAACATTACCTAACAGTTTCAAAGCATTTTGTGAATTTTAAATCCGCTTAAAAAATGTTTGTAAAATTAGGTCCCATAGGGCTCAATGTATTTCATTTTTTCAACCCGGGTTCAATCCAAAACTAATTGGGTGGTATTATTGAATTATATTCCCATAGGTTCTACGGACCGTCTGAACAACATACTAAAATTTCATTTTGATTAAGTCATTTTTACGGTAGTTATCGTGCTAACGGACAGACAGACAGGCAGACAGACAGACAGACAGAATGAACAAAGTCATAAACACTTTTCAACTTTGTTGTAAAGTGTTAAAAAGTAAGATTACCTAACAAGAAAGAGGACGGGAAGTAGATGAAAAATAATATTCGATATGATAAGACCTAATAGAGATTCAATGTGTGTAGACATAAAAATAGAGGTCGTGTCAATATTCTCCAGATGAAGTAGAGGTCGTGTGAATATTCTTCAGATAAAATGCAGAGTCGAACGAATTCGCTCCCTACTGTCAAGTACCAGAAACATGATCTTTATTTCATTTAACGTGCACACAAGGTATGTACAATATCTATATTTAACAAAGAAATATTAACTTTTCGATAAGTAACTGCGTTGGTCTAAAATAATTTCCTCATTAGCCCATCTGATAGAAGCTTAGATGCGTCTTTTGTGTAAAGTATTATTTGTAAATTATGTTATAATCTTCGAATGCTATCTAAATAAATATTATAATTTAAAAGGCTAAATATTTTAGCCAATAACCAATAATTTACTTTTCAGATTAAGTTGACTCTCACCGTAAAGATAAATTTGGAGGGTTATTCACGGAAAACATCGCAGAAAAATCAATATACGTAAGAGTTTAAAACACAACTCTATAATGAGCGTAAGGAAAACTTAATTTACCACCTTAGTTTAATATATAATAGATTATAATTATCTTCGCCACAGTTAGGATTAAAAACTCTATTCTGATTTCAAAGTGTATCTCAGATAGTGTTTGTTAATTTGTTTATGAGTAGCTTGTGCTCTAAATGTTGTTTTGATCAAAAAATAAAAAAACAATTATTTCATTATTTATGCTTTTGCTCCTTTCTGTTGAGATTTTATTTTTTTTAATATCTGTTTTCTTTTGTGTTCTTGCTCACCTTTCTTCTCCCTCTTCTTGATTTAGGCATTTTCTTTTTAGACTTATTCTTTCGCCTTTTCTTGTATAATCCGGTATTACTTTTTTCGGTGTTGTTACTGTTATATGTGCTTTTTGTTCTGATATCTGTGATTAGATGCATTAAAGTATTATATCTCTTTGTATATTGTATCTGTATATCTTATTTACATGCATTGTCTTGTTTATGCGCTTCTCTGTTTTTTCTGCGTTTTTCTGTGGTTTTCCCGTCCGTCCCCAACACAATGTGACAAAGGTAAAAAGGTCACGACCAAGCTTTACCTTTGAAGTCCATTGTATAGGTCTGTATGTATATCTTCGCATAAAAGCAACTAGTAGAATAAATTATACATAGTCATTCATGCTTTGCCTATATAGTGTAGGAACACTGTGCAGATAAAAAATAACTGCATATATACATCGCTGATATACAGTATTAAACTTTTTGTAGCTAAACAGTTAAATACAAAATATTCATCTTAGTTTAAAAGCAACTACTAAAATAAATTATATATAGTCCTTCAAGCTTCGCCGGTACTGTAGGAGCACTGTAAAGTTAAAAACTGCATATACTATACATCACCGATGTATGATATTTATTTTTCTGTGGGTAAACAGATAAATACAAAATTTTCATCTTAGTTTAAAAGCAACTACTACAATAAATTATATATAGTCCTTTAGTCTTTGCATGTATTGTGTAAATGCACTGTAAAGATAAAAAACTGCATATATGCATCACCGATATATATTATTAAACTTTTCGTAACTAAACAGTTAAATACAAAGTCTTCATAGTTTAAAATACAGTGTCTAGAACTAATAGTGTGCCGACCGCCTATACCTCCCAATGCTGGGAGATGTTCCTGAAAAGCCGCCTCCGCCAGATGCCGTTGGTCTCGAATTAGCGGTCTAAAGCGGAGGAGTTAACATTGAAACAAACGGGAATTTATTGCAAATGAAATAAATGACTGATATCTTTCGAAATAACTGAAGAATTTGTGTGAAATTGCGAGTGATTATTGTAAGTGGTATACGCAAAAAGTCATTTGATTTTCAGAGAGATTGAGCTAGGGATATATTCTTATTTTTTAAATTTTATTTAACTTGATCTGGTGTTCGTTCAAACATTTGAGGTCCAAAATAATAAGGTTCATTTATCATAGTAACGCGAATATCATAGTGACGTTTCCTCTTGTGGCACATTTCAGTTCTTTCGATTTTGAAGCATATCGGGCTAGCCCGTCCTGGGCCCGCCATAGGACATTACCTGGTTTTAGAGAATATCTCGAAAATCAGAGAACGTTGGAAATTTAAGTTTAATATATCGTTTTCTTTTGGGGTGTATTTTAATTCTTTCAATTTTCAACCGTACCGGGTTAACCCGTCTTAGGCCCGCTTTAGAAACTCACCCGTTTTTGCGGTACAACTCGAGAACAGGTGTATCTAAAAATTCGAAGTTTCGAATATCTTTGCCATTTGCTGTATATTTTAACTCTTTGGATAAAAATTTTATCGGGCTAGCCCGTCCCGTGTTCAACAAAAGGAATATATCGTTTTCTGAGAATAACTAAAAATTCGGAGCATCTAGAATGTTTAAATTTAATATGTCATTGTCTTTTGGGGTATATTACATTTCACCGCATTTCGAACCGTATCGGGTTAGCCCGTCTTAGGCCTGCCATAGAAATTTACTCGCTTTTAAAAAATAAATCGATTAGTCGGGGTAGCTGAAAAATATAAATTTAGTATATCATTTCCGTTTGGATGGATTTTAATTTAGATTTTGAAGCTCGTCGGGCTAGCCCGTCTTGGATCCGCTGAAGAATGCATTCGTTTTTGAAAAATAAGACGAGAACCGAAGTAGCTAAAAATTCCAAATTTAACATGTCGTTGGCTTTTGGGGTATATCTAAGTTTCTTCGGATTTGAACTTTATCGGGGTAGTCCGTCCTGGGCCCGACATATGAATGGACCCGTTTTTTAGAATACCTGGAAAATCGGGGAAACTAGAAAATATAAATTTAGTACATCCTTATCTTTTGGGGAATATTTTAATTCCTTTGTTTTTGAACCGTATCGGGCCAACCCGTTTTGGGCCCGACTTAGAAATTCACTTTTTAGTGGAATAACTCTAGAACCGGAGTATCAAAAAGTTTCAAGTTTTGAATGTCGTTGTCATTTGCGGTATATCTAAGCTCATTGGATTTAAAACCTGGTCGGGCTAGTCCGTCCCGGTCCCAACAAAAAGAATGTACTCGTTTTTTAAGAATAACTCCAAAATTGTAGCAGCTAGAATATCTAAATTTAGTATATCATTGTTTTTAGGGTATATTTTATTTCTTTGGATTTTGAACCTTATCAGACTCGCCCGTCTTGGGCCCGACATAGTGGTAATGTACTCATTTTTCGAGAACAACTCGTAAATTGGAGCAGCTAAAAAATCTAAATTTAGTATATCAATTTCTTTTGGGGTTTATCATAATTTATAATTTGAACCTCATCGTCTTGAGTCCGTCTTAGGAATGCGATCGTGTTTGATGAATAATTCGAGAACCGGAGTAGCTAAAAATTCCAAATTTAGCATGCTATTGTCTTTTGTGATATATTTCATTTTTTCGAATTTGAACTTCATTCAGCTAGCTCGTGCTGTGCCTGCTATAGGAATAGACTCATTTTTTTAGAATAACCCGAAAACTGGAGCAGATAGAAAATCCAAATTTTGTATATTAATTCCTTTTCGGGTAGAATTTAATATTTTCGGCGTATATATAATTATAATTAGTGGCGTAGGCATGGGAGATAGGATGTGAGGTAAAAAACCTCATTTGCCGAACAATTACATTAGTTCTCAAAATTGTCTATATTTAAAAAAATTAATTTTGTACTACAAGCTCCATTCGATCGTCGACCCCCTTGTGTCCTAAATACATGGTTACATCCATATGCAAATGAGCTAAGAAGTGCGAAATTTATCCACGGATGTTGGGTGGGTGTACTGGGAGTACGAGTGAAGGTTACGATTCTGCGTGATCTGACGAAGAAGGTTTTATGCCTTCGAAACCGGTCGATATTAGTATTTTGAGTGGTATTCTGCTTTTTACGAAGATAATTTTATTTCTTTAGCAGAAATTTGGACAGCACGTATTGATTTTGTTTACTTGAAATTGAAATTTTTCAATAATTTTTAAAAGCATTATATGAATAACTTGAACGAATGCTTTAAAACCAAATTTTTGTTTTGCATTTTGATACATATTACCATGTAAACCTAGAAAAATAATGTATGAGAATGTCTGGCAAATATTTTGTTTTATCTCATATGTTCGTCTACTAGGAAAAATGCCTGTGGGTGACCCTGTGAATTTGGAAGAAAAACATGAAACACCATTGCCGCTTGAACATTAGAACAAGGTAGGGGCTGTCTACAAGTACTATCTCTTTATACGGTGAAAGATAGCGCTGATAAGAATTTCGATTGAGGGTGGACATGTAATCGACCGCTATTTTATTTCGACAGGCGCGTCTCCTTTACATACGTTTCCGCAAGTTGCCACATATCTTACACGAACAATGCTCAAAAGATCCGCAAATCAGCGGGGTCTCTGGAAATGGGTAGAACAGCAGGGAAGGGCATTTTGTACTGCCTTCAGGGTGGTCTCTAGATACAATCGGAAGTATCTCATTAGCACATTGGTCATCTGAGATCGAATTTGTTTTTACTAAGAACCGTCACCTGTACAATATTCTTTTTCGTTCTAAAATTGGACAGGATGGACCCACTCAGAAAGAAAGATTTTTCGAAATTGTAAGCAGCAAGCTTTCACTCATTTGATGTTTGTTGTAACTGACGTTGAAAATCTATATTTGGATTAAAAAGGGCTGTTTTTATAGCTATACCATTATCGCCTTTTCTGTGTAAAATTGCCTAGAAAAATGTATTAATTCGATTCATCCAGCATATTACTTTATTTTGCATTTCGACGAATAGGCTAAAAAATCGCTTAACATTTCATAATCTGCGAATTTCAGCATCCAAAAATCCCGTCACAAGACTTTTCTTTCTATTATACTATGTAGTACGAATCACTATATTACTATGAATCTTTAAAGTGCACCGTGGACTGGTTTCGCATTACTTAATTCTCTTGCATATAAGCGTAGACAAGATCTAGGATAAGGGGGGGGTCGATGATCGAATGTGGGTTTACACAACAGTACAAAATACTTTCTCAAATATAATCCCTAAGGAGAACTAATGTAATTGTTTAATTGTTTGGTAAATGATAATTTTTCTCCAATTTTCGAGTTATTTTCCAAAAACGAATGCATTCCTAAGGCTGGGCAACGATGGGGTAATCTAATAAAGTTTAAAATCCAAAGAATTAAAATATATCCCAAAAGAGAATACTATATTATAAATTAAAATCCATCCAAAAGGGAATGATATACAAAATTTACATTTTTTAGCTACTCCGACTGATCGAGTTATTCTTGAAAAGCGAGTAAATTTCTATGGCGGGCCAAGGCGGGCTAGCCCGATAAGGTTCGAAATGCGATAAAATATAATATACCACAAAGGGCAATGATATATTAAATTTAGACATTCCAGATGTTCCGAATTTTGAGTTATTCTCAGAAAACGATATATTCCTCTTGTTGGGCTCAGGACGGGCTAGCCCGATGGGGTTCAAAATCTAAATTAAAATCCATCCAAAAGGAAATGATATACAAAATTCACATTCTTTAGCTACTCCGTTTGATCGAGTTATTCTTGAAAAGCGAGTAAATTTCTATGGCGGGCCAAGACGGGATAGCCCGATAAGGATCGAAATGCGATGAAATATAATATACAACAAAGGGCAATGATATATTAAATATAGACATTCCAGATGCTCCGAATTTTGAGTTATTCTCAAAAAACGATATATTCCTCTTGTTGGGCTCAGGACGGGCTAGCCCGATAAGATTTTTAATCCAAAGAGTTAAAATATACAGCAGATGACAAGTATATGCTAAACTTCGGATTTTTAGATACACCTGTTCTCGAGTTGTACCAAAAAGTAAAGTCATATGGCGGGCCCAGGACGGGCTAGCCCGATAAGCTTCAAAATCGAAAGACTTGAAATGTACCACAAGAGAAAACGTCATACCGAATTTCACGTTACTGTGATGAATGAATTTGATTATTTTGGATCTCAAATGTTTGAACGACCACAGATAAAGTTAAATAAAATTTTTAAAATATGCATATATCCCTAAGTCAATCTCTCTGAAAATCAAATGAATTTTTGTGTATACCACTTGCAATAATTACACCAAATTTCAGACAAATTCTTCAATTATTTCCAAAGATATCAATCATTTCGTTTGAATTAAACTCCCATTAGTTTCAATGTTAACTCCTCCGCTTTAGACCGCTTATTCGAGACCAACGCCGTCTGGCGTAGGCGGTTTTTAGGGAACCTGTTTTTCGCCTCGGTCGGCACACTATCTCTTCTAGCCACTGCAGTTTAAAAGCAAGTACTGGAATAAATTATATATAGTCCTTCAATCTTCGCCTGTATTGTGTAGAAACATTGTAAAGATAAAAACTGCATATATACATCACCAATATATGGTATTTAACTTTTCGTAACTAAACAGTTAAATACAAAATATTCATTTTAGTTTAAAAGCAACTAAATCAATATCAATATCAATTTATATGACTTCTAACCCCGATGGCATAATACATTTGCCTATTATCCAACTCCAATTTGATATCGTTATGCCAGAGTACAGCTACAGAACTGACATACTTAGAAATACATACATTGGTCATAGATTATGCTATGACAACACTAGAATATAATGCCTGCTAAGAGAAAATTTATCGAGTTGAATAATTTAAAATCCTTCAAGCAAACTTTGGTACGCTCGCTGAGAAGATAATTTATACACCATCTCCGCTGTGTCCTTCCATTTCTCTTCATCTATATTGATGAATTTTAAAGCATAAAATCTCTAGAGTGGCTCTCTGTTACACAAACTGCAGTTTGAATCCTTTATGGAATTCAAAATTTTTGAATAAATGAAAATAGTCGAAACGGTAGGTTGTCCATTCTTGATTTATAACCCACATTTGTGTCCTGCGGAGCTTTTTTGAAATCTGATTCAACAATGCAAACCCTGTATCATTATGAATCAATTATTTCGAATTCTTAGATTATCTAATAAAAAAAAACTGATGTGGCCTACACATGACTTTCCTTATATAATGCAATAAATTTACTACTTTTACAGTTAAAGAAATGATATTCTTATAGTAAGTACTTATATTCTTTCCAAGATATTGAATTTTCTTCAATTAGTGGTCATTTTGATTGATTTAGCGTCATTTTTATCAATTTGGCGAAATTTTTGTTAATTTGGCAGCAATTAAAAATGTCGCCAAGCTAGCGACATTTCGTCAAATTCATCGCCAAAATTTCGCCAAGCGTTATGAACGGAGAAATAAGTTATTCTTACAGCAGATAAATGACTATTGGCTTTCAAATACAAAACTATTACTCAAAGTATCTTTTTTCGACCCCGTCAGAATATTTTCCTTATACTTTATGTGTATAAGGAAAGTAACAATAGGCTTCCAGTGTTTACGGATTGAGATTTTTGTACCAAATTTCGTTCGAATCGGCCCATTCGTTCGTCAGTTATCGTCTCCATACACACACACACACACACACACACACACACACACACACACACACACACACACACACACACACACACAGACATCACTTCAAAAATGTTTGAATCGTGATCAGGGATGCTTGAAACGTGCTCTCCCGTCGAAAACTCGAATTCGAATTTTCGACTCCGTCACAATACTTTTCTTATACATTATGTATATAAGGAAAGTAATATCATCAATTAATTATTAACAACCTTATTAAAACTAGCAAATTATACTATGTCTGATAAGCAGTTCAGTAAATTAGTTAAGGGAAACTCAGCTTTGTTAAATATTTTTTTCAATTGGCATTATCACAGTAGTGATAATTTTCACCTCCAGCTACTAAGTATTATTTTGCTTTTAATTTATACATTATCTGATTTACATAACATGCTCTTTCTAACTTGGTATTCTGGGACGAGATGTTGCATTGTATTTTTAATTTATTTTTGAAATTCAAACTTCGATTTTTATTATAATTATGATTATTATTATATCACTACTTTCATTAATATTTATTCATGTTACTGTGTTCCCAGTTATTGGTTTAATTAATAATTATTAGCTATCTGTATTTAATATGCATTTGTAGTATTCTAAATTTTTTATATATTGTGTTTTTCTTGCTTATACTTTTGATTGGATATTTGTTTTTCATATTTTCAAGATTGGCTACACTATTTTTAATTTTATTTTATTCTTTATGATTGAAAACCCAGTCTTTTCATGTGTGGCAACAGTATGGTAGATATCCATCCTTGCGCATGTAAGTAGACTTATTTTATATTTATTCTCTTACTTTCTGAATTATTCATGGCTTTTATAGTACTTATAGGTGTAGAATATGCCTTTGTGTTCAAAGTAATAATGTTATTAAATGAGAATTACTATTAGAAAACATATTTTGTATACATCTCCTGATAATTTTACAATTTCATTACTCTCTATCTAGTGTTATTCATTCTATTACTTTCCTTATATACATAATGTATAAGGAAAGTATTGTGACAGGATGGAAAATTCGAATTCGAGTTTTCGACGGGAGAGCACATTTCAAGCATCCCTGATCACGAATCGAACATTTTTGAAGTGATGTATAGGTGTGTGTGAAAGTATGTGTGTGTGTGTGTGTGTGAAAGTATGTGTGTGTGTGTGTGTGTGTGTGTGTGTGTGTGTGTGTGTATGTGTGTGTGTGTGTGTGTGTGTGTCAGTGAGTCTGTGGAGACGATATCTCACGAACGAATGAAGCGATTCAAATGAAATTTGGTACAAAAATCACAATCTGTGAATACTGAAAGCCTATTCTTTTAAAACATAATCGAATGTTCAGAACCCCCCTAAATTTTCGAGTGAAATTTTGAAAAAATCATCAAAAAATCAAAACCTGTAATAAAGTTACGCAAATAGACATTTCTTATGTAATTTTTCCTTAGAAAACGATTGACATGGACTTTAGAACTCTAGCATGAACCGTTCTCGAGATATTGCACATTTTTCAAATAAATTTATCAAAAAATCCCATAAAATAAAAAAATATTAAATGTTAAGAAACATATTCACTTTCCATATGTAATATCATGCGATAAATTGGGTGACATCCTTCTCGTGGATCTAGCTCGCTCCATTCATGCGAAAAGATACTGTGAGTAATACTTTTGCATTTGAAAGCCAATAGTCATTTATCTGCTGTAAGAATAACTTATTTCTCCGTCCATAACGCTTGGCGAGATTTTGGCAGCGAATTTAGCGGAATGTCGCCCTAGCAAGTACTTTTTGTCATACAATGCATGATCGTAACGCACGCGATTAAACACTGGATGACGCTGACCAGCGAACGCATTAAGCGCCAGTTGTCGCAATCGACGTCAGTTCTGCCGTGGATTTAAGAAGGAATGGATTGTTTCATAAATCAGAAGGCCGGCATGCATTTCATGTGGAGCTGCGGATGGCAATGCAAGGAAAGCCTAAATCCGTATAGTGTTCCAACACGACAGAGCGCCACCACATTTCAGCGTGGTTGTGCGAAACGTCTTGGATGCAACATTCCCAGAATGATAGATTGGTCAGGGTAGTTCCATCACTTGACCAGCATGATCACCCGATCTCTCATGTCTGGGCTTTTTCATATGGGGCCATATGAAAGCCTTATCTACGATAGCGACGTCGATTCCGTTCAGGATCTTGTTGCCAGGATATCTGTTGCTGCTGTCGCTGTACGAGAAATGCCTAGTGTTTTCGCTAATGTATGACGATCACTACTTCGTAGGTGTGAGGCTTGCAATTCAAGTTGGCGGTCGCTGTTTTGAGCAGTTTCTATAAGTTATCGATTAAAATATTTTTTGTAATTTCTTCGATTCCTTGTTTTAAGTAGTTTTTACAAGTTGTTCATTAAAATGTGTTCTGTAAATTCTATACTTTCTTCATATCTCCTCTGTCATTCTTGTGTTCCATCATTTCATGCAACTGTACGTGTGTTTGGTAATCCTAGTGCTTAACCGCTCGATTTACGACAATGCATTGTATGATGAAAAGGGCTTGCTATATATATATATATATATATATATATATATAATTTAATAAATCAAGAAAATCCTTTATCAAATGCATTACGACTGTTAAGATTGGTAAACACCAGAGACCAACGTATTTTTAAGAAGTTCGGAGTAGGAGACCAGCTTCAATAATTCGAAAATTTGATTTGAAAATAAAAAATTTGATGCGGGCAGTACATGACATTCTCTTCAGACAAAAATTCATATTTTCTTTATTTCTTTAATAATACGTTAGGTTGAGTTTAATTGCACCAAATACCACTAAATTTGCATTTTTAATTCAATTTTTGTTTTTATTTGGTAATTGGACATTTTTCTGAAATCGGCGTAACAAAAATGCAAAAAATCTCAAATATCTTGAGGACGGTTAATTTTAAAGCATAATGGAGCGTATTATATTATTTTTCTCGTCAAAAATTGCGTATAAAAAAGAATTTAATTGATACATTTGAGCATACGTAGCCTTTTTTTCTAGATTCTTGCGATTTTTGCGAAATCTTTCGTAAATAAAAGGTAGGTTGTTCTTTTCCGAATCGTACCAAAATCTATTCAGCACCAGAGTATCCCACAAGTAACTGATGTACCAAATTTTGTAAAAATTGGTAAATTATTATTTTAACTAGAGTGGATACGTGAAATTTTTATGGGACATTTCGCAAATGGGACATTCCAAATTTTATGAAATTCGGTCCATTAGTTTTTTAGTTAGAGTGGATACATACATTACACACACAGAGACAGACACATACACAGACAGACACACACACACAGACACGCACACAAACGTCACGCTAAAAATAGTTTTTTGTATTCTAGAGGTCTCGAAACGTGTAGATCCGTCGAAAACTCGAGTTCTGATTTTCGTTATGATTCCCATACTTTCCCTATACATTACCATGTATTACAGTGAAAGTATATATATATATATATATATATATATATATATATATATATATATATATATAAATTATGTAAATGTTTAAAATGCAAAAGTAAATATATTTTATATGTAATATTTATTTAATTATTTAAGAGCGAATTGTACAACTTACAGAACTATAGTATACCCCATATACGAAATATTACATGTTTTTGATCTAATATGAAACATCTGATGTGAGCAGCATATGACTTTCTCTGCAGACTCAAATTCATTTCTTCTTTATTTCTTTAAGAATTCATTAAATTTAGTTTAATTGCACAAAATAACACTAAATTTGCATTTTTAATTCAATTTCTTTTTTTATTTGGTAATTGGACATTTTTTCAAAGGCGGCATAACTAAAATGCGAAAAATCTCAAATATCTCGAGAACGGTTAGTTCTAGAGTAATAGAGTTAGTCTTATTCTTTTTCTCCTCAATAATTACGTATAGAACACGCATTTAATTGATATATTTGAGCTCACGTAGGCTTTTATGTTAGAATTTAGCGATTTTTGAGGGCCATTTCGTAAAAAAAGGCAGATTGAACTTTTCCGAATCATACCAAAATCTAATCAGCAACAAAGTATCCCACAAGTGACTTATTCACCAAATTTGGTGAAATTTGGTCAATTAGTAGTTCAGCTAGAGTGGATACATAAGATTTTTGCGGGCCATTTCGCAAGAAAAAGCGGATTATTTTTTTTCCAAATCCTACCAAAAACAAATCAGCACCAGGATCACAAAGGGATTTCAACCTACCAAATTTTATGACATTCGATTTATTAGTTTTTGAGTTAGAGTAGATACATTCATTACACACAGACAGACACACACACACACACACAGACGCCACGCTAAAAATAGTGTTTTCGTGTTCTAGAGGTGCCAAAACGTGTAGATCCGTCAAAAACTCGAGTTGCGATTTTCCGCCTGATTCTAATACTTTCCCTACAATACCATGTAATGCAGGGAAAGTAAAAATCTGATGTGGGCAGCACATGACGTTCCCTGCAGAATTATTTTTTTATTTTTTTTATTTATTTTATTTATTTATTACAAAGACTGCAAGCAACAGGACGTAGTCCCAGTTACAGCATGCAGGAGCAAAACTACATTCAAAATACCATGACATACATTAAAAAAAGTTAAAATACATTAAAAAGTTAAAACATTAAAATTAAAAAACACTTCACAAGAATACATGTAATAAAACACAAGATGTTCACAACAAATGCTCTTTAAAATCCTTATCAGAAGAATAAAAAATATCAAGATAATCAGGGAAACCATTGTATAATTTAGAAAAGCAATTTATAGCACAATTATTGCTAATACTCGACCCAAACTTCCTAATGGCAAATAAATTCAAGCTTCTAGTTCTATACTGTGGGACATGAAAACCAATCCCACCCAAGACATGGGAACAGTCAACTCTACCACGAAACAAACCCCTGAAAAAAGAACACAGAATAAAATCCCTTCTTCTCTGTAAGCTTACAAAACCAAACAAACCACGCAAAAAAGCAGAAGACAATGCATAACAACTAATGCCAGTTTTCCTAAAATTAAGATATCTCAAGAAACTATTCTGGATGACCTCAATCCTTCTAGAGTGAACGGCCTGAAAAGGCCTCCAAACCACAGACGCATACTCCAGCCCAGACCTGACCAAGGCATTGAAAAGAACTATTCTGGAATCCTCATTTACAAAATCATGCGTAATCCTCCTGATGTAGCCCAGATTTCTGTATGATTTAGCACAAATATTGGAGACATGTGTGGAAAAAGAAAAATCAGATGTATACGTGACCCCAAGATCAGCAATAGAAAACCTTCTAGTCAAAACAGAGTTGCTAATAGCATACGAAAATAAAATAGGCACTTTTTTTACGAGTAAACGAGACCACACTACATTTACTGATATTGAGATGCAAACGATTTTTGCCACACCAATCAGAAAGGACAAGCAGCTCCGACTGAATATTATTACACGAAACAGCATCAAAAATAGGACACAAAATCTTCAGATCGTCCGCATAAAAAAGGCAATTTCCAAAACAATCAGCAAGATCATTAATAAAGATAATAAATAAAAGGGGACCAAGAATAGAGCCCTGGGGCACACCAGATGTAGCCGAAAAGCTCCTACTCGATGACGAACCAAAATTTACACAAGAAAACCTAGAACCCAAATATGACTTCAACAACATAACCAAATTAGGACAGAACCCAATACTATTCAATTTATGTATCAGAATACCGTGATCAACCGAATCAAAAGCCTTCGCAAAATCCGTGTAAACAACATCTAATTGACCCCCAGCATCAATGGCATCAATTACATACGAATTAAAACAAAGAAGATTTGTAACAGTTGACCTGCCTCTCATGAAACCATGCTGATTGACAGAAATAAACGACCTAACTTGTCTGTATATATATCTATGCAACACAAACTCAAAAACCTTGGCAAAAGGAGAAATAATGGAGATGGGCCTATAGTTATCAATACGACATTTGTCACCTTTTTTAAAAATAGGAACAATTCTCGATCTCTTCCATTCCTCTGGAAAAACATTACACCTGATGGACAGGTTAAACATAATGAGTAAAGGATATACAAGATATTCAGAACACGCCTTAATAATATAAGCAGGAATATTGTCTAAACCCAACGAGCCAGAACCCTTAAGACCATTAATGCCATCAGAAACATCATTCAAAGTAACAAGACCAACACTCACAACACCAGAGATATCCGAATTGTAATGCCCAGCCGGAAACGAATCAGCATCGAACGGTGTACTGACAATATAATTAACACAAAAAAAATCAGCGAAAGCATTAGCAATGGATTTATCAGTGGAATACAAAGTATTATTCAAATTCATAGTTTTGCACACAGTCTTATCTTTAGACTTACTATAGGACCAAAAACGCTTAGGATTGCTTTTAATAGACAATTCAACCAACCTAACATAAGATTTATAATCACTATTAATATCAGACTTAATCTTAGCTCTAAGCACTTTATACTGAATAAGGTCATAAGTCAAACCTCGCTGTCTATATTTTTCACGAAACCTGTTCTTCAGCCTGATATTCCGTATAGTACCACGACCAAACCAGGGAGGGTAGTCACTGACTCTAGCAACCGTCTTAGGAATACATGTATCAAAAATTTGAAAAAGATGAAGATAAAAAGCACTAACCACATAGTCAATATTATTAGACCAATTCAAGAAATTCCAATCAACATTACTCAATTTTGTATACAAGAGTTCAAAATCAGCCTTTTTAAAATCATATCGCACACAATCAGAAAGAGGCCTCCCAGTCACCTTGACTCTTGGAGTCTTAGTATAATTAAGAGTTATAATGATAGAGGGATGATGTACATCCTCAGGAAGCAAAATATCCTCAACACTAGCCCGTTTAATACTTAAAATACGTTCATCATATCTAGAGATAACCAGATCCAAAGCTCTGTCATTGATATTCAACACCTTGTTCAGTTGATTCATCTCATACAGGTTTAAAAAATTCATAAGTAACATTTCAGTATTCGTGTGATTAACTTCATTAGACATGACACAGGGCCAGACAATACCAGGTAGGTTAAAATCACCAACTATAATAATGTCATGATTAAAACAACCAAAATCAGCTTCAAACAGATTGAAAAATTTGTCATAGGCAATAAAATCAGAAGCAGGTTTAATATATACTACACATAAAAACAAATATTTGCCAACAGCTAGATCAATTTTAATCCACACCGATTCCCCCTGATCATCACCCATGGATAATTATATCCACGCTGTCTTTATTTTAATTCAATTTAATTCAATTTTAATTCAATTTTCGTACTCTTTTGGTAAATAGACTTACTTTCAAAGGTGGCGTTGAGAAAATACGAGAAACTAAAATATCTCGAGAAAGGCTAGTCCTAGTGTAATGGGGCTGGTCTTATTCTTTTCTTCGTTAAAAAGTACGTATAAAATAAGCATTTAATGTATGTATTGAAGCATACGCAATTTTCATTTTAGCTTTTGACAATTTTTGCAGGCCATTTTGCAAAACAAGGCATGTTATTTTTTTCCGAATCGTACCAAAATCGGTACGATACCATATATATATATACACGAGGGTCACACTGACATTTTTGAGACGGGGGTAGACGATATGCGCTAGAAAAAAAATTATTGGTCAGATATTTAAATTTGAACTCTTTTATGTCCGCAACAGTTGCAATTTAATTATCGTAGAATAAATTGCGAAAGAAAAGAAAATGGAGTTGACGCGAGAGCTTTATCCAGCTATGATTTTAAAGTGGGGCTAAATCAAGCAGAATACCTGCAACGTCTACAATTAGCGTATGGAAATGATTCTCCATCTCGTGCCACTGTATTCAGATGATTTTCAGAGTTTAGAAGAAATCGAAATTCTCTCCTGGATGAAAAACACACAGATAGAACTTTGTCAGCTGTAGTTCCAGAAAATGTGTCGGCCATTCGAAAAATCTTAATCGATGATAATCGCTGTACCAAATGATTCAGAAGGAAATTAACATTCTATCCGCAGCTATACATAAAATTATTCTTGAAGAACTGCATATTGAAAAATTAGTTTGTCGTTGAGTCCCCCATAATTTAACAGAACACCAAAAAGCGGAGCGTGTCAGAATCATCAAAGAAACCCTAAAATTACTTAATGATAGTAGACATCGCATTATTTCTAAAATCATAACTGTGGATGAAACGTACATACCGTTTTCTGACGTTCCAACACGTCAAAAACATAAAGTATGGATCTTTGAAGATGACGTCAAACCAACAATCGTGAAAAGACAACGAGCAATGAAAAAATTAATGTATAACGGGTTCTTCAGAAATACAGGTTTGGTCAAAGCTATAAATCTAGAGGGACAGAAGACAGTTATAGCTAACTGGTACACCATTAAGTGTCTTCCAAAAAATCTTCAGGGAGTTAATGTTAGGGGACACATACTTCACCATCACAATGCAACTTTTCTTTCTGCAAGAATGGCAGTCGAATTTCTTGAACAAAAGAACATCAAAGTGATAGAACATACACTCTATTCTCCTGATTTTGCTATGTGTGGCTTTTGGCTATTTTTCAATCTAAAAAAAAATTACGTCGGTGTCGTGTTCATTTCGAAGATGAGATTGATGAGACTATAAAAACATATTTTTCATTTATTCCAAGAAATGGATGGTTGGAAGCATTTAATCTTACTTACCGAATTATTCAGAAGGAACTTAACATTATATCCACATCTATACATACAATTTTTCATGAAGAACTGCATATGAAAAAATTTGTTTTTCTTTGGGTCCCCCATAATTTAAGAGAACACCAAAAAGCGGAACGTGTCAGAATCAGTAAAGAAATCCTGAAATTATTTAATGATGGGGGACACCGCATTATTTCTAAAATCATAACTGGCGATGAAACGTAAAATAGGACGTGTTCTTCAGAAGTACAGGTCTGGTCAAAGCCAGAAAACTAGAGGGACAGAGACAGTTACAGTTAACTGTTACATCACTGTCTTCCAGAAATTCTTCAGTAAGTGAATGTTTGAGGACTCGTGCTTCACCATGACAACGCATCTTTTCATTCAGCAAGAATGACAGTCAAATTTCTTGAACAAAATAACATTAAAGTGATAGAACATACACCCTATTCTCCTGATCTTGCTATCTGTGACTTTTGGCTATATTTTAATATAAAAAAAATTCGTAGGAGTCGTTTTCATTCCGAAGATGAGATTGATGAGGCTATAAAAGCATATTTTTCATACCAAGAAATGTTTGTCATGAAGTATTTAATCTTTGAAGAAGTCGCCTACAAAATGCATTGATGTTGGAGGGGAGTACTTTGGACACTCCTAAGAGTTGGTAAGTTTAACCATTATTAAGAGTTGGTAAGTTTACTTAGCCTTATCTCAAAAATTTCAGTGTGATCCTCGTATACATACATACATATATATATGTATATATATATATATATATATGTTGTAACATATGGCTTTATTGGAATCTAATCCAGACAAATAGAGATTTCATCACATACAAAGGAAAAATATCAAGAACAAACAAAGCAGCAAACAGGGGAACACAGAAAACATCGTCAATGCAAAAGAAAGGAGTCAAAGGAAGCACACGGCGAAGAGGTGTGGTAGATATTCTTCATTCCATAAGAGATTCCTAGCATCCCAATAAAGTTTAATGCCATCTCCCTGGCGCAGGGCATTCCTATCCAGTCTCTCCTGGACACCCAAGAAAATGTTCTGAGTTCATTCTACCAACATTACATACTGGGCAAATGTTCGTGGAGAGAACACCTATTCTATTTAGGTGTTCTGCTAAACAATCATGTCTGGTTTTCAATCTAAAATTGGCAACCGCGTCTTTACGTGGTCTAGTGTTGAAAATTTTCCAATTATCTTGGATATCAAGCCACTTTTTACCTATGAATTTAGTCATAAGGTTATCTTTATAAGTGTTTATCATGTCTCTATGTACAAACTTTTTAAAGGATTCCGGTGAGACAAGTATTTGGTTAATGTTTACATTATTTCCCTTCTTGACAAGCAGATCAGCTGCTTCGTTTCCGTTGATTCCCACATAGGAAGGTATCCATTGAAAAACAATCTGTATATCTGTACTTCTCAAGTATTTTATATCTTTCTTTATTTGAGTTATTATCGACATTTCAGAGAGATGGTTTGTTGAGACGACCTGGATAGCTGACCCGAAGTCCACACATATTACGACCTTAGAATAGCAGTTATTATTAGCTCTGAATATTAAGTTGTTAATTGTCAAATTAATGGCATAGATTTCAACGTCAAAATTTGTCATATATTTTCCTACAGGCGTATATTGAGAAATCAATTCACAATAAACACCCGCCCCAGCTGTATCGTTTATTTGTGACCCATCAGTAAAAACTCTTGTCCATTGAGGTTCAGGGTATTTTTCTTCCATCAAGGTCACCGCAGCATCTTTCAGTATCTCTCACATCGATATTAACTTTCTTGGTAAGATCATCCAATGTTATATGATGATCTATATCAATGTACTCCAATGGGTTTACTAGTTTTTTCGATAGTCCCATGAAGACATCTCTATCAATGTCTTTCAGTATCCTCTGACATTTTTTGATAGGGGATATTTGTGTTTTGAGACATCCTCTATAATTTTCTTCAATCCACTTTGCTCTTTGTGAGGATTTTATTCTGATGTATGCTTTAACAGCCTGCCTCTTTATTTTCTCATACATAGGTGGGTTCATAGTATATAGCTACATTGCAGCTATAGGGGTAGTTTTGACAGCCCTAGTTATTATCCGTAGAGCTCTATTCTGTATACTTTCCAAAACGTCAATTTTATCCTGCGTAGCAGTCAGCAAAACCTCACTTCCGTATCTTAGAATAAGTTTCATATATGTATTGTAAGTTTTATTTAATGTATTTTATGTGCACCCCCATTTGGCGCCTGCCAATCTTCTCAAGATTCTCAATCTCTTCTCTGTCTTTGCCCCGATATCTGCCACATGCTCTTTAAAACTTAATTTCTTATCCAGCACAACTCCTAGGTATTTGGAGTTTTTGTTATTAACTAGGTTACAAGTGTCTATTACTTTCTTTATATACATAATGTATAAGGAAAGTATTGGGACGATGTCGAAAATTCGAATTCGAGTTTTCGACAGGAGAGCACGTTTCAAGCATCCATGATCACGAATCAATAATTTTTGAAGTGATGTCTGTCTGTGTGTGTGTGTGTGTGTGTGTGTGTGTGTCAGTGAGTCTGTGGAGACGATAACTGACGAACGAATGGACCGATTCGAACCAAATTTGGTACAAAAATCACAATTTGTAAACACTGGAAGCCTATTGTTTTTAAACGCAATCGAATGTTCAGAACCCCCTAAATTTTCGAATGAAATTTTGAAAAAATCGTCAAAAAATCAAAACCACTAATAAAGTTACGCAAATAGATTTGCGTAACTGTCTTCTTTACATGTCTTATGTAATTTTCATTAGAAAACGATTGACATAAATTTTAGAACGCTAACATCAACCGTTCTTGAGATATTGCACATTTTTCAAAAAAATTATCAAAAAGCCATAAAAATAGAAAAAAATATTTCCTAATGAGAAACATGTTCACTTTTCATATGTAATATCATGCGATAAATTGGGTGACATCATTCTCGTGGATCTAGATCGTTCCATTCATGAAGAAAGACACTTTGAGTAATTCTTTTGTATTTGAACGCCAATAGTCATTTGTCTGCTGTAAGAATAACTTATTTCTTTGTCCATAGCGCTTGGTGATATTTTGGCGACGAAATTGGCGGAATGTCACCAACTTAGCGCATTTTTGAAATGTTGCCAAATTAACGAAAGTCTCGCCAAATGGATAAACATGACTCCAAATCAATGAAAATGACGACTAATTGTCGAAAATTCAATATCGTGAAAAGAATATTAGTATCTACAATAAGAAAAACCTATTTTTTTTTACTGTAAAAGTACATCCATTACATTATATAAGGAAAGTCATGTGTTGCCTACATCAGATTTTTTTTAAGTTGAAATCAGGGTCAACATGTCTCAACGAAAAGAATTGTTACACAGTCTTTAAGCTGTTTGCAGTTATGCTATTCTCCTTTGTCCAAATTTGGAGCACCTCAAGTGCTTTATTCATAATATTCTCCAAAATTTGTCTCTGGCTCCTTAGAGAATTTTTCGCATCTGCCCATATTATTTGATCATCTGCAAATACACTAACATTTATGTCTTTGATATTCTGTAGATTTTTTATTAAGTCATTTATATAGATATTGAAAAGTGTGCAGCTACTAACTGCACCTTGCGGTAGTCCCACCTTGCTTTGACCATATTTTAACTCCGCCTGGTTCCACCGTGTCCTCACCCATCTTTGCACCAAAAACCTATTAAGCCAGCTCAACATGCTACCACCAATCCCGTTGTTCTTTAATTTGTTGATCAATCCATCTCGCCAAACGGTATCATAAGCACCCTGGAAGTCAACAAAAACCGCCAAGGTACTTCTTTTGTCGTTAAAACCTATTTTAATTTTATGCACCACCTTCAATAATGCTTTAAAGCCGTCTGTTTCTCAGCTGTAATGTCTTGATTACCCAGAAAGAATGTTAATCTTGTGATAAACATTTTTTTCTAAGGTCTTAACTATAATGGACGTAAGAGATATCGGTCTGTATGATCCCATAGTATCTTTTGGTATACATATATATATATATATATATATAAATTGATTCTGTGATTCAGAAGTTGGAGATTCGAGCTTTTCCCCATTCCTTACTTCATAAGCTTTTTAACTCCTAAACAAATAGTTAAATGTGGACATTTGCTAAGTATGTGCGAAATGCATGTTATGTTAATCCCTACTGTGACGCTCAAGTCGCAAGCGGCATTAGAATCTTTGAACTGAATGTTTGAATCTGCAAGATATCACCCTTTTCATTAAGTGTATTCCCCTCTCTTACAGTTAAAGTAAAAATTGCAACTTTCATACAAGAACATCTTTAAAGAAAAAAATGCTGAATATTTAAGATAAATAGGCAACTAAAATATAACCGTAACACCATATATCCAAACGATCAATATTTATACCTGAGCTTTTTATCAACTTTGTTAGGGATTAAGTTCTCATTAATTATTTTTCTTCCAATAAGTTTAATTATGTCTGATATTATTTAGTGGTTTCAAAACTCTTCCTCTGAAGAATAATTTGATTAAAAAATTGATCAACAAAATTAGCAAATTTAATGAGCAGCATGAAATAACAAGTGATTAAAGCTAATCAATCATTTTTACATTTACGCAGTAGTCTTAGACGCTAGTTGGGAAACAATACATCATTTTTTATGGGGAGAAACTTTATTGGGTTAATAAAGTAAAATATTTTCCTAAAAATCCTGAGGATTAATTAAATTATCAACATATTTAAAAAAAATAAACCGTTTGAGGAACTGATTATAATATACATTAACATATATTAAATGTGTATCATCTTTAGAAGCGCTAACAAAATAATTAGTTTTCCTTTTTACAAAAATCTTCATTAAGGTATAATTCTTCTTTCCTTTACAATATGCCATATATTATAATTAAGTTGTAATGTTCACTTCGATGATAACAACATGCAATTCTGCCCCAGTTGCTTAATGGTGGAGCGTCGGCTGACCAGTTTGAAGATTCGGTGTTCGATTTCCAGTTGGCAAGCAAGATTCATTACAATGGCGCCTGAGCGAAATAACTTTGCAGGTTAGGGCAGTGATGCTGGGAGGTCTCTAGTAAGTGACTCTAGCAAGAGTGGCAGCGCAGATTTGGTGGAGCCTGACATATTGAGTACATTTTTCAAATCGGGAAGCCAGCGACCATGCAGGATACTAAGTAAAAAAATCTAATATGAGCAGCACATGACATTCCCTTATGATTCAAATTTATTTTCTCCTTATTTCTTCAATAATTCTTTAAATTGAGTTTAATTACACAGAATATCACCCAACGTTATTTTATATTACATCGAATTTACACTTTTATATCCATTTTTGTTTGAACCTATAACCTTGTAACTGAACCTACCTTGTAACTTAACCTATCTTGTAACTTAACCTATTTTCAAAAGTGACTGGCGAACATGCGAAAAAATAAAATTTCTCGAGAACTGCTAGTCCTAGAGTAATGGGGTTGGTCTTATGTCCTTTTCTTTTATCGTCAAAAATTATGTATTAAACAAGTATTTAATTGATATATTTGAGAATACGTAATTTTTTATTTGACATTTTGACAATTTTTAAGAGCCATTTCGCAAAACAAGACAGGTTCCCTTTTTCTTAATAGTATCAAAATCTAATCAGCACCAGGATAACCCACAAGTGACTTATCCACGAAATGTTGTGAAATTTGGTAGATTATTTTTTTAGCTAGGGCAGATGCAGACATTTTTTTCTGGCCATTTCGCAAAAAAAGGCAGGTTCCTTTTTTTCGAATTGTATCAAATTCTAATCATCATCAGAGTAACTCAAAAGTGGCTTATCTACCAAATTTTGTGAAATTGGATTTATTAGTTTTTCAGCTAGAGTGGATACAGTAGAATTTTGCGAGCCATTTTGCAAAAAAAGGCGGGTTCTTTTATCCCGAATCATACCAAAAAGTAAACAGCATCAGGATTCCACATAAGTGACTTACCAAATTTCATGAAATTTGGCCCATTAATTTTTGAATTAGCGTGGATGCATACATTGCACAGGCATACACACAGACTTCACAGACAGACAGACACGCATACAGATGTCACGTTAAAAATAGTTTTTTCGTATTCTAGAGGTGTCTAAATGTGTAGATCCGTCGGAAACTTGAGTTGCGATTTTCGACATGATCCCTATACTTCCCCTGTGCATTACCATGTATTGCAGGGAAAGTAAAACAATTTGGCCAACCATTCCCTAAATTTTAGTTTTGTGGTACTTTTCTTTAAGGCGAGGATAAATAAAAGTAAAAATAAATATTTTCTATATATATATTAAAATAATAGGTAAAGGTAAGGAAAATTTGATAAATGTTGGTGTTCAAGTTTTCCTTGTCCTTTGCGCAAAGTGTGTTTCACTTATTAATAAATAAGTCTTTTTAGGAAACGGCAAATGCATTCTATATCAAGTATTTTAAAATAAGAATATCAACATTAACTTCATCGTCCGTTTCTAAATTTTGTAAGTTTCATGTAGATATGATTTTAGCTTTGAGCTTAATGTAAATATTTTAAAATAATATTTAAATGCTTTAAAACCGTATATATTGAATTCTAAAACATGTATAATACGCATGTAGAACTAAACATTTGCTAAAATATATACTCTAATAATTTTCTTCCAAGACCTAAAGTTGGTCAACCAATAATCTTGTATCAAAGTTAAAATTTATGTTAGCTCTCTGTAAATTAATATGTATGTTAGTTACTATTTATGATTATCCTCTTCATTTTATTTCAGTTTCCTAACTTTTGTTTTAGAATCTTTTTTACTTCTTTGTTAAGCTTGCGAAGAGTATTTGCTAACAGTTCAGTTTCCCTTTGCTATTTTATCAGTTTCCGTTTTGCACTTTCGTGCAGACATACGTATGCACATTGTGTTACCAAAATATGCTGATACTTGTATATTTTGTTTTCTGCTGCTCTCTAGCGAATGCTTTTTTATCCACTGCAGGTTTTACGGAAGTTCAGTAACTTTTAACAACCATTAAATACTTAAACTCTGAAATATATTGGAAAATACTTTTTAAAAATTAATAGATTGTTACAAACCAAAATTTACAAATGTACCTTGTTGAAAGTTTCAAGTACATCACAAAATCCCGAATCCTTAATACACTCCCAAAGCCTTAATACATTTTTACTTATTTCTATGTAAATAATGTCCATTCCTTTAATAAAAGCATAAAAAAATCAAATAAATATTTATTCTTTTAAACAGCAATAAGTCACATGCATCTTGTATCAAAGCTTTATGTTCTCCATTTGCATCTTGAACTTCTTATCAGTTGCATGTAGAGTTGCAGATGCTGTTTAAAATAAAATATAGATGCTGTTTAAAATAAAATATTCTGAGAAAATAGGTTTGACTAGGCTTAAAAAATCAATGTTCAGATTGTAGAAGGCAGGCGTATGAGAAGTAACCCAGAAATGTGAGTTATAGCACTTTTGAAATTTTGATAGGATATTTAACACTACCCATGAAGAGTACAGGCTGAAGTTTAGATTTTACCTGTATTTGTAGCAACAAAAGAACTATTTCACTGTTAGAACTAATTATATATTTTACCTTTTTTATGCATTTACTAGAAAATATTCCCGCCGTTTCCCTGGATTTAAAGCATTGATTAATTCCATTGAATTTTTCAGAAGGCCCTGTCCCCCGCTGTGTGGACATATATGTTGTTGCGCTCTCTCCCCCCGCTACGCAGGCGTAACATACCCTAATGAAGCGCTTAAACACACCTTAGCACTATAATACGGCTGCATAAGATATTACTTATATTTCAAGCAATATTCATACAAATTGAAAACATTTTGGCAATTTTGAACATTTTAATATCACATTGAGAAAACAAATAAAAAAAATAGAACACACACTGAAAAAAAATATAGAACATATTATTCTACATTCTGAACACAATTTCGCAAACTCATTCGCAGATACTGAAACTAATATTATCATTTATACATGAGACTCCTCCTTTCCACACTCCTCCTTTAACACTCCTCCTTTCTGTTTCAGATCAAATAGCGATCTCTGATCTATAAGACTTTTCACTGCAAGATAATTAGCAGCGCTACTCGTCGTCAGCAGTTTTTCTTTGGCAAGAAATATCTTAGGGGGCAGGGTAGGAGGAAATCACGAAAGAAATATCACGAGGATGAAACGGAAGTAAGTAACGGAAACGGTATCATATTGTTCTGAATACGTAACACAAAATGTTTGTTACAATCTTGGGTCACTTTATCTTTTTGGTAAATGGCCAAATCGACGACACTTGGCGAGGTTTAGAAATTTTCCGTTGGCTAAAAACGAGTTCAGTGCTTTTTCCAGAACGTTCCACAGGGGGTTTATAAGCCCGTAATCAATCGGATGGGTTGTTGACGTGATACGCGTAAAAGCATCTGCCGAACTCATTACAGGACTCAATATGTAACTTTTCTTCTTATGTATAATCTTTAAACTGTATTATTAAACAATTCTGTTATAAAAATGTTAATTTAAATTTTAGGTCTATAACATGCGTGATCAATATCTACCCTATAGAACAATATATGGTTATCGCTTTCGCCACTCGAACGCTCGGACAATGGAGTGACTGAAAATGGGTCATCGTCTGTAACTTATTCATTTGTATGTAGAAACGGAAAAAAGAAACTGCATTCAACTAACCTTTCAAAACTAATTTTAAAAAACAATTTAAAAAAACATAAAAACTTTTTAGAGATACCTTGTACCCTCGTCGTATGCAAGCACACATCAATATTTTCCTATTACAAGTATGCAAAAGGAGTAATGTTTCCCATTAGTCTATAACGAGTTATTGTTAATTGCAATTTTATAGCAGTTGCGGCTAACGAGAATATCCGATTTTTCTTTTTTTTTCAGGTAATGATTTCGGGTAATGAAACTAAAATAAAATATCCTTCTTCCCGCCTACCTCTTATAAATATACAACAAAATAAAATAAAACAAAATTCCACGATAAATGAACTTTGTTATTTTAAACTTCATAAATTTTTCACTGTAACTCCGAATCACATAATTTTCCGATACAGTATCATTTTCCATGAAACATGCATTTTAATTGGAACATATGATCCTAAGATCGATACAGTTATAACTTTAAATATGTAATCCAAGTCCGTGCTATATGAAAGTACATTTACTCTCTATCGCTCCAGAAAACGGAGTGCCACTTCGTTTCTTTGTTAGCACGCATTTCATAATACTCGGATTCGTGCTTTAAAACGTGCTGGTGTTCGTGCTTTAAATATTTGCAGTATCGACGTCCAAATCGCTACTTAAAAAATGGTGCAGGAATTATGTCCGATGTAATTCATCGTGAATCTGAATCGCTATTATCATAAATCGTAGAATTCTGAAGAAATTTTGATTTCGATATTTTCAAGCTTTAACTATTTGCAGCATTTAACCTGCATCGTTTATTCACGGATAGGGTGCCAATGTAAAGAACTGGTGTATCAGCGACGAATCAAACCGCCGATATCTGGATGTCCAAATGATGCTGTGTGCACTGAGCTACTGATGATACATTGAGCAACACAAAAAATGCCTTTGAAATGAAATTTATCAAATCTTTATTAATTTCGAGGTCATGAAACCGAAAATGGGAATAAAATTTGTTGATTGGCTCTTTAAAAGGGACAGAGATTGGCATGTATAAATGACATCTGTTGATGTTAATCGTCCTACTTGTCTGGAACTTGGTCAGAACAAGCCCATAAGACAGAAGTCCAGGGCAAAGAGGGAGAGAATACAGATTCTGCTGGTCCAAAGACCCCAGGCACACCATGGTAGAAGTCTGAATTTTGCTTAATACCACCCAATTTATACTGGAACCCAATGGGGGTATAAACGATATATTGTTCCTGTATCACAAACTTGGTTGCAACATGTCTTTAAAACTCCATCATCTCACTTCGTACATGGATTGCTTACTCGACAATAGCCTCTGATTAGTGATGAGAACAGCGAATGTTTTCACCAGGACATTACAACGATGAAGTGAAGATACGACGGAAATTGGTACAATTCCATTCTCGATGTGTCCCGTTGGACGGTCGCAACAGACGATCCTGAGGATTTATAAAAGCAACAGCACGGAAAGCGACGTCGGAAGTAAAAGATGATTTTTATAGGTATGTACATGTATGCCATTCGTACGTATTTTTCTATTATATAAGAAACTAACGCTGATTTATCAGAAATAGTCCATTTTGCGTTTTTATTATCATATTCATGTTCGGAACCTTGAACTCTTAAGGAAATGGCTACTTTTATCTCAGACGTATGATTTTATCAAACTTTTGTGGCCAGTGCTATTAGCTTTCTTTAGTATAGTAAGTGATCCCCATACTTTCCTTTGTGAATTTATATGAATCTATGAATATAAATATACGTATGAGTACGCACAAACATTCTGGAAATCATCTGGTGGTAAACCTATCAACAGATTCTGGAAGTACACGGAAACTTGGAAAATGACAGGGTTGTCACTTTTATCGGATAAAACCTACTTTATTTTACTTCTTTAGAATATCACGATAGACAAACGAAAAAGTCATTTTATTCAGATGGCATGCAAAAGAGATCAATTAACCAGGGTTACTGTATCTTCTACAGAACAGTATTCCTAGATCTGTAAACGGTGGGTTCTGAGATATTAGTAAATATTTTATCAGCACGTAAGACATCAATATAAGTTCTGATATTTTTAACAACACATCTCTAAACGGCATAGGCCACATATAACGGCATTACACAACATATAAATTGTTCTAAATAATTCTTTCATTTAAATAAAATATTTTAGAAGGCTCCAAAATAAAGTATAAAATTAATAAAAGACTGATATATAAAAAATAATGTAATATAATATTAAATGTTTCATTAGGATTTTTCAAGATTGATTTAAGGATATTAAGATCGCATTAGTTTTACTACAGCTGATACGCAAATTCTTCCACAATGGCTTCCCCAAATTCTTTTTTAATGCTTGCCAAAGAACTTCCTGTGTAAAGTAATTTGATTAGGAAGTACCTTGTTTGTTTTGATCAACACAATTAGAAAACCTAATGAAGAGCATGAAGTGATTAAAGATAATCAATCATTTCTGCATTTATCCTGCATTCTTAGTAGTTTGTTGAAAACACTGTATCACTTTTTATATGAAACTTCTATTTAATTAATAAAATAACTTATTTTCTTAAAGTTTTCATTATTTTGAATAGAAATGCAACGTATATTCCTTAAGTTGAAGTATGTTCCTTAGAAATTAAAAAGAAAAACATTCATTTTCAGTGTTAACTTTTAGAGATCAGTTTGTACTTATTGCACGTTTATCAAATTTAAAAACACCAACTTAGTAATAATTTATTTTCCATCGAGTAATTCGCTTAATTCATCATATTTAATTAATACATTGTATTTTCCCGTTAAGGCGCAGTAGCAGAATATATTGTCTTTATTGCGCTCCATATTATTGGAATATATATATATATATATATATATATATATATATATAGAAAAAAAACATTTTTATAAATACCTTAGCATACTAAAAAAAAAAATTAAGGATAATTTGCAAATATGCAAATGCAAAAAATATTGAGTAAATAGGAATGACAATGCAAAATACATTTAATTTGATTTCATTTGTTTTTATTTTTTTGATTCCATACCATTGATTTTTGATGATTTTCTTTAACTTGATGGTTCGAAACTTGTATTTTTTCCATTTGATTGAAAATTTGCTGATTTGTACTTTTATTTTGTAGCCTTGTTAGAAAGTTAGGTTTTTCGAGTTACAGCTTCTCACTTTTCTTTCATTGGGCTTTCAAAACTATTATTATATATATATATATATATATATATATATATATATATATATATATATATGTATATATATATCATACCAGAAAAGTATAAAAATGAAAGAAAGCAATATATGAAAGAATGGCCGGGGGGGGGGTTGTGGCCCCCACTCCCCGGTTAAGCCAGCTTGCGTCTAGACAACACTCCCGGTAGCCGATATATTGCACAAAGATGAATACCGAAGTATAAAATTTCAAAAGGATTTTAAAAAGGATTCCAAAAAAAAAGAATTTTAAAAAAGAATTTTAAAAAGTAGGTTACAGATCATGTAAGTGTGGAGTACCCAGAAGACACGTATTTTAAAAACTGTACTATGTCTACTCTCACTAAAATAACTAATTCTTTTTTTTGGAATCCTTTTTAAAATCCTTTTGAAATTTTATACTTCGGTATTCATCTTTGTGCAATATATCGGCTACCGGGAGTGTTGTCTAGACGCAAGCTGGCTTAACCGGGGAGTGGGGGTCACAACCCCCCCCCGGCCATTCTTTGATATATTGCTTTCTTTCATTTTTATACTTTTCTGGTATGATATTAAAATCCACATTGTAGTGCAGCATAGCGCCTTATTCGTGGGATTTTCTGGAATTTTGTATCTTTCACTCATTTATACATATTTATTTATATATATATATATATATATATATATATATATATGTATGTATGTATGTATGTATGCATGCATGCATGCATGTATGTATGTATGTGTATATATATATATGTACATACATGTATATATATATATATGTACATATATGTATATATATATGTACATATATGTACATATATATATACATATATGTACATATATATATATATATATATATATATATATATATATATATGTACATATATATATATATATATATATATATATATATATATATATATATATATATATATATATATATATATATATATATATATATATATATATATATATATATATGTACATATATATATATATATGTACATATATATATATACATGTAAACCTGCAATTAAAAGAACGATTCACTACAAAGGAGGAAGCTCAAATGCTGCTCAAATTCCCTAGTAGAATACATGAATGTAAGCAGATAAAGACGGGAGTGACCATATGAATTACATAAAAGTGGCAGGGGTGGATTGCGACACCACTTTCCCGCTTAAAGCAGCTTTTACAACCCGGGTAACGTTCACGGCACCAACATAATTCCATGGTCAGTCTCCCAAATGTGCGAAAACAAAAGCACCAGAACAGACTTACTTTTAGCGGGAAAGGGGCGTCGCAATCCACCCCTGCCATTTTTATGTAATTCATATGGTCACTCCCGTCTTTATCTGCTTACATTCATATATATATATATATATATATATATATATATATATATATATATATATATATATATATATATATATATATATATATATATATATATATATATATATATATATATATATATATATATATATATATATATATGTACATATATATGTACATATATATGTATATAAGTACATATATATGTATATGTACTTATATACATACTTATGTACATATATATATGTATGTATGCATATATATATATGTATATATATATATATATATATATATATATGTATGTATGTATATATATATATTTATGTATGTATATATATATATATATATATATATATATATATATATATATATATATATATATATATATATAATAAAGATAAAAAATACCTAAATATAAATAGTAAAACTAATTTAAAACATGATCAGTGTATCCTACCCTGGTTCAAAACCAATACGGATGAAAATTATGTAAAGAGGATATGAAAGGAAATATCTAACAAAAGGAAAACAATGCTACCAAATAAGGGAAGATGTAAATACATATAGTACACACATAAATATATAAATAAATAAATAAATATATACATACATATATATATATATATATATATATATAAATTATAAAAAGAGGATAAGGCTAGAGCATGTATAAATATACATAGGCAAAATAAACTCAGAATAGACAAGGATTACCTGTAGAAAATTATGAATTAACTAATCCTTCAATGGCAAACAATAAAAATATAAAATATAAGGAACAGATAATATAATAAAGGATTACATAGACTTTTAAAGATAATTCTAGCACAATTCAAAAGGTCACATAAAACTATTATAAAGAATTTATATAAATAATATATATATATATATATATATATATATATATATATATATGTTTGTAAGTTTTTTAAATTTCCTTATGTTACTTTGGTTTCTAAATTCCACAAATCACCTCTCAGTTTTAGAACGGTCACTTGTGGACATAATACCTTTACCACTACAGCTAGTAAGTACTTGCTTAACTGTTTAAAAATAATTAATGAATCTCTTAAATTTAGTAATTCAGGATATTTCATTTTGAACAATAGTTTTGATTTAGTTAATCACCTTAGCAAGCTTCCACAAATTCTTGGTTTCCATACCTCTGATTTTAAAGACCTATTTAATAATAGGTCTTTAAAGATTTATATAAAGTTATTATCTCTCTTTATCATGACTATCTATCTTCCAATAATGTTGCATTTAATGTCAAAAACTTTCCTATGCTCTTGCACTTTGTGTTATACAACAATTACATTATCCAAGGTGATAACATTTATTTACAAACATCTGGTGTACCACAAGGTGGCTGTAGTAGTAGTATTCTCGCTAAATTATATCTTTATTATTATGAATGTCATTTTAACTCTAATTCATATATTATATATAGATATGTTGACGACTTAATTTGTATTATCATTGATGATTCCTATCCAATTAATATTGATTTTTACCCATCTGACCTAGAATTAATTCCTAATGAGCCTAGCGTTAGTCAAACTGTAAATTTTTTAGACCTAAATTTAGATACCCTCAATAATCATGTAATCACCAATCTATATGATAAAAAAGACTCTTGCAACTTCACTATCATTAAGCTGCTTTCATATCAATCTTGTAATTCTATTCAATTGTTTGGAAACATCGCTTTAAACCAACTATTTCGAATACATCGACTTTCTATTCCTCAGTTTCACTTTCTCCACATCAATAATCTTAAACGCATTTGTCAAAATTACCAATATCCGGAAGTATTTGTAAATAATATTATTAGTAATTTCAAGTATACCACGTAATCATTTTGCACATGCATTATTTATCTTTGATTGGATAACTCATTTTTGAGAATTCACCCATACTTACCACTTTGCCTGAGTCTAATACTGTTTACTATTTTCGAAAAATTATTTTCCACATGTCCTGAGTCCTATACTGATTACTATATTTGAAAGTCTACATACATATTATGTTTCGTTCAAATGTTTTCATTCCGGTGCCCACTCACATTGACGAAGTGAGGTGAAATGCTCAATCGCTTGTTCAACCTACACGTGGTAGCAGTGCTCGTGAGTTAATATTTCTGTTCGAGGAGTGTTTTTTTATTTTTCTGAATTGTAATTCTATTGATTTACTTTGTCTCCTTCCGCTAGCCAGTAGACAGTTCCAATAGTGTCTATAGTTAAATACTATTGCCATTGTCAGAAACTGGCTATTCTATCGGTTTTAATTCGAATTGTATAGCTGTCCTGATGAGAATGCAATTTCGAACTAACCGCCATTTTTTGTGTAGTCTCAATTGATTGTTCTCTATGTCTTAATCTTTTATCTTCAGCTAATTATTATTGCCTTTTCTTATTTTTGCCGTGTTTTCTTTTTCATTTTTATTTATATTTATATATACTTTTTAATTGTGATTTTTGTATCCTAATATTCTTCTCATCCCCCTTTCCATTGTAGTGACATGTTACCTTCTATTCGTATCCTTAGTCTTGGTCTATAGTTACTCATTTTTAACAGATATGCTAGAGATGGTTTTTTTTGTACATACAGTAGTTTATGTATAGTTTTCGATTAAAATATATATATATATATATATATATATATATATATATATATATATATATATATATATATATATATATATATGTATATACATACATATATATATATATACATACATATATATATACATATATATACATACATATATATATATCAATTATTTTATTTTTATTTATATTATCTATATGTGTTATTGCCATACTCTTTATATTACTTAAACTATTATGAATTATACATCTTATTTGATTTAGTGACTGGAAAATATATTTATTCTTGTTATTATTATATAATTTGATAAATATTGCCCGGTATTTTCAATTTTGTTGGGAATTGTTTAGACCGATATCAATTTACTAACAGTGTGCTATGGATAGTTTTGAATATAATAATTGCCCAACTAAAAATTATAACTTTAATAAATGTAAGAATAAAAATTGTAAAACCTGCCCATTTGTTTCTAACTCACAAATTACTAATCTAAATAGACTTTCTGTAAAATTTTTAATTATCTTGTAATATTTGTAATTTATCTTATATAGGACAAACCAGTAATCCTATTCATCTACGTATGAATGTACATAGAGATCATGTTAAAAAATATATCCACTATAATAATTTTCTTCCTACTTCTAATAAAATTGAATATAAGCATTTTGCTCATCATGGTTTTGAAAATATTACCATACATATTTTGGACATTAAAACAAATACTGCTGATAGATTGTTCTTTAAAAACTTCTATATTGAATCACATTGTACTCTGTTTCCATATGGATTAAATCAATTATATCTCAATGGTAATATTGTTAAGAATAATTTTGTAGATAATAAATACTCTATTTTTAATCACCTTTTTTTTAATCCTCTTTTACATAATAGTAAATTGGCTAAACTCAAAAGATTTAAATGCGGTAAAGGAAGCTCCTCCCAACATGATTTTAAAGCGGAGATTAAAAATATGCATCAACAATTCAATAACACATTTCAATGGAAATTTATTAAATCATGGGTATTTGCACTTAAGAAAAAACAATTAAACACAGTTTATGCTATTTTCTTAAAGTTAAATCTTACTAATTGAACATTTTAATCATATTTTCTATGATTTGCTTATTACTAGATCAAAATATTTAAAAATAAAACTTAATCAATTTCATAATAAAAACTGTTCTAATTCTTATTTTGTAATATCATTTAAGCATCCTATTTATAATTCCATAAATTTTAAGAATTTATTTAATCATTTTCATCATTTATTGCCTGTAAAGGATTTGAATGTTACTGAAACTTTTAAATATAACAAGCCTATTGGAAGAACTATTTTTAATTACAATGCAATTTCAAAATCTCTCTCAGTCGGCATAGATTCCTCAACAAATGTAGATTGTGAATGTATTTGTAGTGTTGATAATTATGCTGAATTTATAAATCCACACTTGGGGCATATAGTTACTGGTGACTTAGCCATTGTAAAAGATAAATCTTTAAGAACTATAATGTCATTTGGCACTAAATTCAGGTTACCTTCATGTAATAATTCTAAACAAGTCTTAAAGTCAATCAATCTGGACCTTGATAAATTTATTTATGGATTAGCTTCTAAATATGCTCAGCCTTTAGAGGCATTTAATATGTGGAAAATTACTATTTTAAGATCTATTAAAAATGCCATTTGTAGTATTAATTTATCTGGATCTATATATAATATGGATAATATAAAACACTCTGTTAATGATTTACATAGATCTTTTGTTATTACTTATGTTGATAAAGCCTCTAATAATTATGCTATTTGTAAAAAATTCTATATTCAATATCTGCTAGATTATTTAAAAAATAATAGTCTATTTAAAATTGATTCACACTCTGTTAATAGTATCAAATTGAAAATTATCACTTTGTATAGTGATTTAGATATTAATAATAAATTTTTGACATTTCCATATATTGTGCTTATACCTAAATTTCGTAAAAATCCTATTAAATTTAGAACTGAAACTAATGGTCATATTTTATACTCTACTACTGCTAGTAAATTACTTAATTTACGAGATTCTAGTGTGTGTGTGTGTGTGTGTGTGTGTGTGTGTGATAACTACATTATTCTAAATAACAGTAAAGAATTAAAAAATAAATTAAAAACACTTGGTAAAATAATAGGATTTCAAACTTTTGATTTTAAAGATCTATTTAATAATATTAAGATCACTGATCTATATGATGTCATTTTAGCCTTATATAAGGCTTTTATTAATAATCATTCTAATCTTACTAAATTTACCAATTTTCCTAAGCTTCTCCATTTTTTTATTTTCAATAATTATATCTTTCAAGGTAATAAATTATACTTACAAGTCTCAGGTGTTCCCCAAGGTGGCTGTAGTAGCAGTATGTTAGCTAATTTATACCTATATCAATATGAAAAATTCTTTAATTCAACAGATTATAAAATTTACAGATATGAAGATGATCTGATTTGTCTTGTATTTACTGATAACTATGACATAGATATAGATTTCTATCCGAATAATTTGGAATTAATACCTAATGAAACTACTATTAGTAATAATATTTATTATTTGGATTTAAATCTAATTATAGAACCTGCTCATAGGATAGTTACTAATTTATATGATAAAAAAGATTTTTTTTAATTTAAAATTATTAAATTATTACCTTTTAATTCTTGCAACTCGATTCACTTGTTTAGAAATATTATACTTAATCAACTTTTTAGAATTTATAGATTATCAGATAAAAAATATCATGCTTTGCAGATTAATAACCTCAAAATGACCAGTAAAATGTATAAATATCCTGCATATTTAGTAAATGGTATAGATAATAAGTTTCGATTGGCCTAAAATTCTCATAATCTCTCCTTAGTATCTTATTTTAGCCGTACTTCTTCATTCTCTTGAAATTATATTTTCATCTTTTTATCTTGAAGCTTTAACTGTTGAATATCTCATTTTATTGCTTTTACGCAGTACAGTTTTTATTAATCTCTTTGGCAACAGCAAATCACATCTTTTCATTTCTGCATATGGCAACATTGTTCTAGTCATATTTTGCTCGTCATGGTTGTACTAATGAATTGTCGTCCATATAACACAAGTTTATAGATAAAATCTATCTTGTGTTTCAGAAACAAACATTTTTGTGTTCATTTCGAAGGGATATATGGACTTGACGAGAATTTTTTCGAAATGAACTTATCTTAAGCCTAAAGCTCTTCCATGTGCAATCTTTTTTGCTTATTTTTTTTTGTTTTCCTATTTTCATTCCTCATCTTTGAAATTTGTTGATTGTCTTTGTCTTTATGACCTGCATTACGCTTTATAATTTCCTCTTTATGATTTAATTTCATTTATTTCTTTGTATTTTGTAGAAAATTTTGGAATAGTGTATTATGAGTTACTACTTACATTCTAACATTGGATTTACTAATTTATATGTTTATATATATATATATATATATATATATATATATATATATAATATGAAAACACCGTGAAATACAACATTACAAAATCATCTGAAATCACACTTAAAAGGCGCAAAGCTGCACTAAAAAGAGGATTAAAATATTTTCAAAAAGAAAAGAGGTATGGATGGAAACAATATACCAAAAGATGGCCGGGGGGAGTTGTGACCCCCTCACCCCGGTCAAGCATGCTTTGCGTCGCGACAACACTCCCGGAGAGCCGGTATATTGCAAAAAAGAATACGAATGTATCAAATTGTAAGATGTAAATAGACAACATACACAAACAAATATAAGATATAATTGTCGAGATCCAGCCCTATCGAAATTCATCAACAGTAAATGTTTGAAATATATTTAAAAAGTGTTTGAATAAAGTTTGAATATTGCTTGACCGGGGTGAGGGGGTCACAACTCCCCCCGGCCATCTTTTGGTATATTGTTTCCATCCATACCTCTTTTCTTTTTGAAAATATATATATATGTATATATAACGTACATGGTTTCGGAAATTCTTTTCACTTTTTCAATTTATTAAATAAAAAAAAAATTGGGATCTAGAAGAAAAGGCCTAGCTCATCGTGCAAAACAATGTTTCTGTTTTGCAACTTTTTGTCATACATACATTTCTTTCATTTACGCCATGTATGTTTATGCAGGGAACAGGGGAATTAGTACCACATATAATTCTTATTGCATTCCTTAACTTATATGGAACAGGGAAACAGGGGTATTTTATACCAATTTAGTACCTGTTTTATATATATATATAAACAAACACACACACACACACACACACATATATATATATATATATATATATATATATATATTACAAAAGAAAGATCTAGGAAATGTACAAAGAATATTATGAACCACAAGGAACAACAGAAACAAATAAAGGAGTGCAAACGGGGTATCAGTAATGTCTAGGGGGATTGTGACCCCTATACCTGGTTAAAGCGTGCTTTTATTCCCGGGAAACACTCCCAGAAACAACCAATCGCCCGAAGCAGCTCCAATCCGTGCGTACAGGAAAAACAGAATCCTAAGGGAATATCAAATCCATAAAATCAAAAGAGAAACTATATAAGAATCATAGGATTTCCCTAATGAAAAAGGGGATCCAGAGTCCATACACATATAAGATATTCCATATAATATATTCCAAGACTTGTTGCCAATTGACTATTTGGAATATTTTCCTTCACTGTAACTTTGTGCTTTTAATTCTTATATGTGTATGGACTCTGGATCCCCTTTTTCATTAGGGAAATCCTATGATTCTTATATAGTTTCTCTTTTGATTTTATGGATTTGATATTCCCTTAGGATTCTGTTTTTCCTGTACGCACGGATTGGAGCTGCTTCGGGCGATTGGTTGTTTCTGGGAGTGTTTCCCGGGAATAAAAGCACGCTTTAACCAGGTATAGGGGTCACAATCCCCCTAGACATTACTGATACCCCGTTTGCACTCCTTTATTTGTTTCTGTTGTTCCTTGTGGTTCATAATATTCCTTGTACATTTCCTAGATCTTTCTTTTGTAATATTTTTGAGATGAGTGTTAAGAGCTGCAAATCGCGCCTATACTCATTTCACCTTTTATATTATACTTTGGATTGTGGTATTTTATAGTATATATATATATATATATATATATATATATATATATATATATATATATATATATATATATATATATATATAAGAATGAAAGTAGAAAATCGGGTTGGACTAGCGGATGTTTTCCCTTCATGGATTCGTTAACTTCTTTGTTCCTGAGTCTGTTCTGGTGCTTTTATTTTCGCACATTTGGGAGGCTGACCATGGAATTATGTTGGTTCCGTGAGCGTTACCCGGGTAGTAAAAGCTGCTTTAAGCGGGAAAGGGGTGTCGCAATCCACCCCTACCATTCTTATGTAATTCATATGGTCACTCCCGTTCTTTTCTACTTTCATTCTTGTATTCTACTAGGGAATTTGAGCAGCACTTGCGCCTCCTCCTTTGTAGTGAATCGTTCTTTTAATTGCTGGCTTATTTGGGATATATCCTATTTTAGTCTCACTTTATCGTAATAGTATACGGAATGTCTACATCCAGCAGCACAGAGCGGAAGTAGTATATATCTTTTATTTTTCATATCAGCTTTTTACTTAAAGGCCACCTCTCGGACCAGCTTGATGAAGTGTTTGGTCTTCCGTGTGTTGTGGAAGTGGGATTCTTTGGACGACTTTTGGAGCGGGGTTGTTTATAACGGTAAGAAGTAAACTTATTTTATGATGGTGTTATAGTGATAATTGGAATATTGATGTAAATAATTTGTGAACGTTCGTTTTGTACTTATATGCTAAATAGGTATTTAACTTTTTATGATGTATTTTTAGATACGTGTAATAAACTGGTAGTCTTTACAGGTTACTAATATCAACGAATCTTATAGATGATGGTTTTTACAAAATTACAAAAAAAGTATATAATAGTGTTAAAACTTTGCCATAAAGTTTGTGATGGTCAATTGTACAGCGAGGATTGGATTGAATTCAGTCAGATTTTCAAAGTGATATCCACTGAGAAATCGGAAGACAGGGAGATAAGGCGTAAATATTTGTCAACTCCTCAACAAGAGTTAAAAAACTGTTGATTTTTGAAATATGAATGAAGTCTGTATATAATATTGGAGACTGGCAAATATATTCAAATAAGAATATATGCCCGGTGACACAATAGTAGGGTGTTTGTGTTATCGACATACCGTTACCCTAGTCTCTAATAGTAAAGCATATCGATGAGAAGATATTTCAAATCTGTAACAGTAGACCATGATCAGACTGTGACAAAAATAAAAAATGTAAATATTGATTTATATCCAGACAAGATCCCAAATGGGTCAAATGATTTTTTTAACTTTCATAATTATCACCACCAGCATATGAAGAATATTAAATTTCGCAAATGCCAATCTAAACGATGCAAACTATGTCCAGTGGCTAATCCACAACAAATTTCTACAGACAACAAAAGTAGAAGAATTTTTTGCAAGAGCTATAATGTGTTTATTGTATTGAATGTTTAAAATGTCAAGCTAAATATATAGGCCAAACGCAGAATCCTTTAAACATTCGAATAAATCTGCACCGAAGCCAGGTAGGAAAGGTACAACAGGAAATGCCCACTGCTAATTTGGAACTGAGACATTTTAAAGCCCATGGGTTCACCAACATCATGGTAACTATAATTGATATAATACCAAATAAATCGGAAAGATTATGGTGGGAGAGCAACCATATTAAACAATTCAATACGGCTTATCCATATGGCTTTAATACATTAATATTTAACGAAAACTGTAATAAAGAAAGATGCAGAAATAGTTCTACATACCCTCTATATGAAAATCTTATAAATAAGAAATCCCACCGATGGCAAAGAGGAAGTAAAAAACAACACAATAATTATATTAAAACAGAAGAAAAAATATTGAAATTTTTAAAAACTGAAAACACGATGAAAATTGGATGGATTAAGAACTTGGCCTATAGTATCAAGCTTAAATATCTACAGATAATATGGAATTACATAATACATTTCAACTTAAAAGAAAGCAATTGCCAAAATGAAGAAGCAAGTACTAATATTGATATCCTATTGGATTTAATTAAACTCAGAGCCAGAATTTTTAATTTAACACTTACAAAAAGTGAAATTATAAAACAATCTAAAGAATATTTTATTACAACTTTCAAGAACAAACTGTATGAGAGCATTCCATTCCATTCCATTTTAAATCATATTAACGTATATCTTCCTTTGTCCAATATAAAAATCTTGATCACTTATAGATTCGTCAAAACCAACGGAAGGAAATTTTTCAATTATAACAAAATTTGTCAAGATGTTGCATCAAATAATGTAGATTCTTGTAATTGTCATGAGAATATTCATAGTGACACTCATCATAAGCATATAATCTCCGGAAATCTAGATTTTATCAAAGACAAAAGACTTAAAAACCTTCTTCAACTCGGTACAAAGTACCGTATACAAGAATTTAAAAATGCATACGAAGAATTTTATAATGATCTCGACATCTTCATTTATAGATTGGCGGTAAAACATAGTTTACCAGTACAAGCATTTAATGAGTGGAAATATAAATTTTACAAAGAGTTTTGTCACTACTACCCGCAGCACTGCAAAAACAATAGAGAAATTAAAGTTCCATCCTCGTTCAAGCAAATTAAAGAAGAATATATATTGACATATACCGATAAAATTGTATCAAATTATGCCTTCACTTGTAAAAAGTCTTACGTGGATACACTGAACCAAAGTTACAGGGACAGTGAAATGTATGCTTTAATACACAGTAACGCATTGATACTGACAAAAAGAATAGAGGCACTTTACAAAAGAATAGGAATTGATATTAAAACAATAAAATATCCATATCTGGTCCTGATCCCCAAATTACACAAAACACCTGTCAAGTTTCGAACTGTGACGGTGGGATGTGGTTCATATATGGAAATAGCAAACAAAAAACTTTTGGATTTACTCATAATAGTTATGCATGATATCAAAAGACATAACTCTATTATGATAAAAAACGGACAGGAACTGATAAACCGACTAAAGTTCTGTCATAACGATATCAACTTTAGGAGTTACGACTTCCGAGATCTTTTTAACAATATTGATTTGGATAATTTACAATTGATTCTGAAAGATCTACATGAAGAATACGATCTAAAGCAATTTATAACTTATAGAAGATACATAGACTTGGTCGAATTGGTATTGAAAGAAAACATACTACACGACGGAAGCAAGTTTTACAAACAAATCAAGGGCATACCTATGGGAGGGAGTTGCTCGTCAATACTAGCAGATATATATCTATCTAAATACGAAAGAGGCACTCATATCCTATCGGAAATGCCCTACTTCCGTTATGTCGATGATGTGATAATTGGGGGCTTTGAAAACACCCCATGTTTAGACTTTTCATTCTACCCAAGCGAATTGGACCTTATTGAAAATCCAGCGTGTGAGGACGGATCGGTAAAATTCTTGGATTTAGCTATCAAAAAACACAAGAAATATGGAATATACACAGAGTTACACGACAAAAGAGATTCATACAGGATCAAGGTAAATCATATAATCGATTGGAACTCAAACCTTGCAAAGTATGTCTTCAGAAATATAATAATTGGACATTTTAGAAGAAACCAAAATTATAATACTTTTAGGAAAGACTGCATTTGCAAATGTAAAAAATTTGCATATGAAGCTATAAAAAGAAATTATCCAGTCAATTTTGTACAACATTATTACAAATCGTTTTTTAAAAAAAATTTGTAATTTGATTGTTGATACAGAGATTTAATATTCATGACTGCGAAACTATTATCCTGATATTTCTCTGCGCATGAACAACTTTACTTATAAAGAGACGTTCCATCGGGTTGGACTAGCGGATGTTTTCCCTTCATGGATTCGTTAACTTCTTTGTTCCTGAGTCTGTTCTGGTGCTTTTGTTTTCGCACATTTGGGAGGCTGACCATGGAATTATGTTGGTTCCGTGAGCGTTACCCGGGTAGTAAAAGCTGCTTTAAGCGGGAAAGGGGTGTCGCAATCCACCCCTACCATTCTTATGTAATTCATATGGTCACTCCCGTTCTTTTCTACTTTCATTCTTGTATTCTACTAGGGAATTTGAGCAGCACTTGCGCCTCCTCCTTTGTAGTGAATCGTTCTTTTAATTGCTGGCTTATTTGGGATATATCCTATTTTAGTCTCACTTTATGGATAGATGGCCAGGATAGTTTATATCGATTCATGGATAGTTTATATAGATTGAAATAAAAACTCATATAATGCAAATACAAGAAATGTCTGTGCATATTTTAAATTTTGATACATATGCTCAACAAATTTGGGGCAAAAAATAATCAAATATTGAGAACAAAAAACGAAAAACATGGTTTGAAATTAAAATGACAAATGGCCATCTCACCTTTTATGTTGAGGAAAGATGGCCATCCAATACAATAAAGAAACAAGAAAGATCAATCATGCATAAAGCATTGATTGTGAAACACTTTCCAACTTCAATGCAATTTTATATAAATATCTCTAACATGCGATACATTCCTCTGTAATATTTTTAAAATTATCACAATACTACATTAATTTATTATATTTGAAAACTTCATCGAAAACAAATGAACTTTATTCAAATGACGTCATCGAAATATAAATCGCCTCTATATAAAAACAACATTTCAGTCTTAAACTTTTTCCATTCCTTTCATTCATCACAATACTGTAATAATTTACTTTATTTAAAAACTTAAAACCATGGAAGTACAAGTAATTCAACACGTTGCTTAAAACTTCATCGAAAAAACCGTCTGGTTCTCTGTTGAAGACCCAGACCACACGACCAACCCAGGGGTTTATGGTAACAAGTTGTGTGGCCGGGTCTGGTTCTCTGTGTAAAATCACTGAATGTTTCATTCATATCAGCTATTTTGCAGACTCCCGGAGTTAAATAATTTTGCGTTAAAGAAATGCAGCAATTCTTATACAACTCATTATTTTGGTATTTACATTCTCCAGATGTGAAAATTAGGCTTCGCTGTAGAAATAATCAAAGTTTGATGATCATTTAAACTCAAATATATTGTAATTGCGGCCGACTTGGTGGTCGAACGGTCAAGGCGAGCGTTTCCAAGCGATCGTTCGGCCGCCGCGTTGTGGGTTCGAGTCTCACGTAAGGCATTGATGTTTTGTTGTTGGGCGCAGTCTGTTCCGCCCCCTTTGGTGCCCCTGGGCAATGTCTTAGAACGGCTAAATGGTTCACGTTTCTGGCCGATATGTAGGCGAATGATGAAAGTCAAGTGCCTGGCCATTTGATAATAAAAAAAAAAATTTATTGCGTTGGTACAGTATGTAGATGCACAGAATTTAAGGAAAAATTAATACGGTTTTGGGACGAATGTAACACTAAATATTAATTAAAAATAACTTTAAAAATGACGATTTTGACACAAGATGGATTTCAGGGTGCGGTAGCCCATTGATTAGCGCGCTGGAGTTGCACTCGGTAGGCCCGGGTTCGATTCCAGCCACTGCCAAAACTGCCGCCGTGTTCACGCGGAGTACGATCACGTTAAACATGTGGGTCCGTAAGTCCTTCCGAGAGGTTGGTGGTAGGGGAAGGAGGGTACGGTCCCTGTGGATGCCTCCCCCACTGGGTTCCGGTCTAAATTGGTTGGCAATTCCCGGCCGTCCAAACAGTTTCCTTACACCTTTCTGGTAGGTCGGACGGTCTGGGTCTCAACAACATCAACAACAAGATGGATTTCATATTTTATTTTGAAGTGGGTTACGTGATCGCTTTATATAATATGGGTGCAATTATAATTATACTTTTTATTTAAAAGACTATCGAACATATTTTGCTGAAATTTTTTTATATATTTTATGGGATAATTTGAAAATTTCCTAAAATTTTCGAAGCAATTTGTGAATTTTAAATTCGTTTAAAAAATATTTAAAAAATTTGGTCCCATAGGGTTCAATGTATATCATTTCTACAACTCGGGTTCAATCCAAAACTAATTGGATTATATTATTCATTTACATTCCCATATGTCCCACAGACCGTCTCAACAACATATTAAAATTTCATTTTGATAAGTCATTTTTACGGCAGTTACCGTGGTAACGGACAGACAGACAGACAGACAGACAAAATGAACAAAGTCATAAACACTTTTCAACTATGTTGTAAAGTGTTGAAAAGGTAAGCACTTTTTTTCAAATCGTACCAAAATCTAATCAGCACCAGAGTAACCTACAAGTGACTTATCTACCAAATTTTGCGAAATTTGATCAATTAGTTTTTACTGTTAGTTTTGATGTATAGATTGCATAGACAGACATATATACACATAAGGCACGTTAAAATAAGTGTACCTATTCTAGACTTCTCGAAATGTGCAGATCCGTCGAAAACTCGAGTTGCGATTTTCGTAAAAATTCCATTACTTTCCCTATGCATTCCGATGTACTGTAGGGAAAGTAAGAAATACAACGCTTAAAGATACTTTATTAAACTTTATATCTACCAATTTTTATCTATCATAAATTTCCATTACCGTTTGAGATGTCAGCTCAAATGGAGGCGTTGGAATTGAAGAATATATAAAAGTTTCAAAATAATTTATTGAATTTTTCCTATATAAAAACTTGTCTATCATTTTTTATGAATTTCCGAGTTGCAAACAAAGAGAGTCTGAACCTTGAAGCGAAAGATAATAGAAAACTTTCAAGATAAATTATTTTGTTGTTCTTATAAAATCTTATCTGTCACACTTTATGACTTTTAGAGATGACTTTTTGAGAGACATCGAAATGAAAGAAATTAGAAAGTTTTTAAGATAATTTATTTTTATTTCCCTATACAAAGTCTTATCTGTCATATTATCATATGAATGTCGGAGTTGCCAACTATGGGGGATATATTTTTTTAAATGTATAACGACCTGGGCACGTGAACCAATTCATTTGTCTGTACAGCGGCCTAAGCGCGGAACATTTTGCAGTCATGCAACGTTTTTATGTTTCGCAACGTCATAAACCATTTTGCAGTCATGCAAATTTGGCGCACCACAGATATGGATCCCATTGCGCTATTTAACCACCCAAGTTTTATCGGGACCCATTAGGGATGACAAACATAGGGACTGTAGTCTCTTTTCCTGCCACCAATCTCTTGAAAAGACTTTCGGACCCACAAATTTAAAGTGCCGTGTAAACAGTCAGTGTAAACACGGCGACAGTTTGATCAGCTCCCAGAAGAGAACTCGGGTCTTCCAAGTGCAATTTTAGTGCCTTAACCACTGCGCTAGTCCGCCCCACGGGGAATAATTTAAAATGGACGATAAAAATGCTTCAAGATAATTTATTTAACTTTTCTTACAGAGTCATATTTTACTTTCGATATATATATACATAGTATAATATTTAGTAAAAGTATTTTAACGGAGTCAAAATTCAAATTCGAATTATCGACGGAAGAGAACGTTTCAAGTATTCCTCAACTCAAATCGAACGTGTATGAATTGATATGAGTTTTAAAGTGGTGAGAGTTTTGAAGTGGTGTGAATTTTTGAAGATATATATATATATATATATATATATCTTCAAAAAGTGCCGTATATACATATATATATATATATATATACAGATATATAATCCAAGAAAAAGAAGAATTAAAGGAACTTGGGATAACCAAATGCTTTGCATTTAATGGTTGGGGAGGATTGCGACTCCCCCTCCCGTTTAAAGCTGCTTTTCCAGCCTAGGCAAACGCTCACGGTACCAATACAAAGCAAAGGTTGGTCCCCATTGCGTGTTAATACGAAGGCACCCGAATACGGAAGAACAAGACCAACCAAACAGAAAAGAAACTGGACCAAAAGTGAATCCTGCCCAACTCGCTATCTTATATATGTTCATCTTACGCATGCGTGCAATCTTAGCAGGTACGCATAAACTTTATTTACCTGCAGATTGAAGAAGTAAACTGTCAAAATCTACGCGCAAACTTAAAGATCCTTATCACAATCACATCATTACAGGTGATCTGAATATTATCTCAGATAACACTCTAAAAATATTTTCAAACTCGGAACTAAATACAGATCACAAGAATATAACCAAGTAGTCGAAAATTTCAATCAAGATCTAGAAGAATTCATTTATAAAATAGCAGTAAAACACAGTTTACCTATCCAAGCCTTTCAAGAATGGAAATATAATTTTTTAAAAGAAATTCAGTTTCATTACATCAGACAAGATACCAGAATTAGGAATCTTTCAATAACTGCAGCTATACAAACTGTAAAAGAAAATTTTGTTATAACTTATACAGACAAAATGGTATCACATTTTGCATTTACATGCAAAAAGTTTTACATAGATACACTTCTCCACTGCTATCTAGACAGTACTATGTACACCCCATTACACGATAATGGAAATGTTCTATCCAAAAGGATTAAAGCTATGTACAAACGAATCGGTAATGAAATAAAAAATGTTAAATTTCAATATTTAATCCTAATTCCAAAGATGCATAAAGAGCCTGTAAAATTCCGTACAGTTACCGTAGGCTGTGGATCATATCTTACAATAGCTAATAAACGACTATTGAACATCCTCAAGTTTGTGATGGAAAATATCAAAAAACAGAATCATGTCATGATCAAAAATGGAATAGAAGTTATCGATCGATTAAAACATTGTAATAAAGATATATGTTTTAAAAGCTTTGATTTCCGCGACCTATTTAACAATATTGATTTATCTAATTTATACTCAATCTTGAAAAAATTATATGAAGAATTTAATTTGAAGGATTTTATTACTTATCGAAGATACCTTGACCTTATTGAACTAGTATTAAAAGAAAATATTCTATATAACGGAAAAAATTATTACCGACAAATAAAGGGAATTCCAATGGGAAGAGCCTGCTCATCAATCTTGTCTGATATTTACCTCTCAACATATGAAAAAGGAACCCATATTTTGTCTGAGATACCATATTTCCGGTTTGTTGACGATGTGCTATTGGGGTGTTATGAAGCCATCACCAATTTCAATTTCACTTTTTACCCACCGGAATTGGAATTAATAGAAAATTGTAAAGAAGAAAATGAAGCGGTAAATTTTCTGGACATCTCAATAAAAAAAACATGGATTATATGGTCATTATACAACGTTATATGACAAAAGAGAATTATATAAAATTAAGATCAATCATCTCATCGATTGGAAAACAAATCTTACCAAAAATATTTTCAGAAATATCATACTCGGACACTTCAAGAGAAATCAAATTTACAACACGTTTAAAAAAGATTGCAATAATAGCAATATAAAAATCATAAAAGAGGCTTTATATAAACATTATCCTTTATATTTCTTAAAGGATTGTTATAGATCGATTTTCAAGGATCAGGTAGATTTTGACAGTTTACTTCTTCAATCTGCAGGTAAATAAAGTTTACGCGTACCTGCTAAGATTGCAAGCATGCGTAAGATGAACATATATAAGATAGCGAGTTGGGCAGGATTCACTTTTGGTCCAGTTTCCTTCTGTTTGGTTGGTCTTGTTCTTCCGTATTCGGGTGCCTTCGTATTAACACGCAATGGGGACCAACCTTTGCTTTGTATTGGTACCGTGAGCGTTTGCCTAGGCTGGAAAAGCAGCTTTAAACGGGAGGGGGAGTCGCAATCCTCCCCAACCATTAAATGCAAAGCATTTGGTTATCCCAAGTTCCTTTAATTCTTCTTTTTCTTGGATTACATTCTGCTTCGGAGTATAGAGCGGCTTGGCGCCTTTTCCTGAGTAGTGCCTTTGATTTTTGTGGATATGCATAGGAATTCTATTTGAATTTGTTTACTGGCTTTTATATGATACACACATATATATATATATATATATATATATATATATATATATATTGTTTAATAGATAGATAGATAGAGAGAGAGAGAGAGAGAGTCTATGGGTGCGATATCTCACGAACAAATGCAGCATTTCAAAAGAAATTTGGTACAAATATTACATTTAGTGAGTACTGAAAGTTTGTTGATTTTAAACGCAATCGAATGTCCGCAACAGCCTCATATTTTCGAATAAAATTTTGAAAAAATCATTAGAAAATTAAATCCTTCAATAATGTTAAGTAAATGATCATGTTTTATGTAATTTATCATTCGATAGCGAACTACACAAACGTTAGAACGCTATTAAGAACCGTTCTCGAGATATTAAACCTTTTCCATATAAATTTATTTAAAACATTACAAAATAAAAACCGTACTATCTATTGCGAAATATGCTCACTTGTCATATGTAGTATTGTGTGATAAATTTGTTATCATTATTATCGTGGATCTAGCTTGTTCCATTCACGAGAGAAGATAATTTGGGTAATAGTTTTGTGTTTTAACCCTAAAAATTTATAAATATTCATTCATAAGAAAAGCTCATCTCTCTGTTTGTTTGTACTACTTGGTGCTAAATCGCCAACTTGGCAATATGTCGTTTCAGATTGACAAAAATATTGTCAAAATTGCAAAAATGAAGTTAAATTAACGAAAATGATGCCAAACTGATGAATAAATTGCAAAAATGACGTTAACTTAACGAAAATGATGCAAAACTGATGAATAAATTGCAAAAATGACGTTAACTTAACGAAAATGATGCAAAACTGATGAATAAATTGCAAAAATGACGTTAACTTAACGAAAATGATGCAAAACTGATGAATAAATTGCAAAAATGACGTTAACTTAACGAAAATGATGCAAAACTGATGAATTAATTGGTGAAATATTACAATATATTCAGTATATAATAAATGATATATGTGATATCAATATTGATATTTGTCAATATAGAGTTGAGCAGAATATAATTTAATTTGGTATTTCGAATTCGAAATAGTTTAAGATGTTTTAGCTCAAAAATTCGAAAAATGTACAATTAAACGTTAAAACTTTGCGCCATGGTTCTCATACATTATTATATCATTGTGAACGGAGCATCGCATTATATCGGGAAATTCTTCATATTATATAGGGAATATCATGTGCTGCCTGCAGCAGATTTTTTATGACTATTTGAGATGCAAAGCAAGAGGTGACCCTAATAGGGAAGTAAATATAAAGCTTTAAAGATAATTTATTTAATTCTTCTTATATATAGTCTTATCGTTAATGCTTTTTTATGACTTAGATGCCAACTTAAGTGAAAACCTTGAAATGAAAAAAAAAAAGTTAAAGTTTTTGAAATGATTTATTTAAGTTTTCTTATGTAAGTTTTATTTGACATCTGTTTAGATGCCAACGAACAAGGAGTCCTTGAAATGAAAGAAAATAAAAAGCTTTCAAGATAATTTATCTATTTTTTATCCAAAGTCTTCTCAGTCATATTTTTTATGACTCTGTGAGATGCCAATTAAGGGCGAGACCTTGAAATGTAAGAAAATGTAACGGTTTCAAGATAATTTAACTTTTCATAAACATAAGCCTTATCTGTCAGTTTTTTATGACTTTCCGATATGTCAACTCAGGAGGACAGCTTGCATTGGAAAAAAAAATAGACTATTTTTAAGATACTGTAATTGACTGTTTTACAGTAGATCATACCAAATTTCTTATACAAAGAAAACTGCTGTTTACTTTAGTTTTAATATTGGATTTTTCATTATATAATCAGCATAATTTGGAAATGCATTGGTCATATAATTTATAAAATGATAATATGAGTAGTATTCTAAAAAACTATAAGTAAGAGCAATTGTTTTCGTTGTTAATTGAGAAGAAAGGGGTGCAATAAATGTCCAAAGATTGCTTATCATTAAGCTAGTTGTGAACTTATAACAGAAAAATGTATTATAAAAAAACTACCGTTACACACCCGAAACACTGCGACCGTGGGGTTAAATTAAAAATATTTTTATCTTTAAGAACCAAATGTTCATACCACATTTCAAAAAGTATAATGGTTCACTGTGCACTATGTACGAGATAAAGATTCATCAAAAAACTATTATAAATTTGAATAAAAAGAGGATTACAGTGCGACCACTTGGTAAAGAATACACCAAACGATATGGTACCTAAAGTGACATTAAGTCAGACATTAATTTATGAACAATACATAAAAATGGAACTCAAAAGCAATCTTATGGGAGACCCAAACTTTGCTCTGTGCTAAACTCAGAAATCAAAGTCAACAAGGGGGAGGCTATTCTACATCCAATCAGGATTGATCCATAAACCACATGCACTGATGAGGGGGCTTGCATCCCCAATTGGATTTGGAGACTGGGACGGAGGAATTGAAGGAAAGCGTTTATTCTTGAAGACGTTTGCCTAGAAAAAAGACAAGAAAGATGCGACAGTTGATAACAGCTTTTAAAGATGAGATGAGTGAAAAAACTTCCGAGCAGTGCAGTCGTGTGAAACACAGGACCAAATTGTCCGGTAATCATTCTCTGAGAGACTAAAAATAAACTGGAATTTACTGGTTTTCCCAGCAGTAAAACTCTCATAGTCTGTGTAAATACACAGATATAAAAATAAGATTCATTCAGTACAAAGGTATGTCGAAAATGAATTTTTTCACATTGATTTCTCGCTGCCTTAGCCTCACATTGTTTTAAAATACTAAAGATTATAATTGCAATTAATAGCGAGTATGGTTTCGTAACAATAAATTAATTTGCGAACAACTAAATTTAAAACGAATTTCAATATCATTAAAATCTCATTAATGCTTATGTGAATTTACTTTACAGTAAAGGTAAATATCTTTCTCACTAGAACAAATTTAGACGGTAATTCACAAAGCAGCTCCTTAAGGAGCAATTAAAAAATAAATTTTCACCACATATTTAATAACTAAAAATATTCATTTACAAATTTTTTTACGCCACACTACGCATTGATCATTCCATAAAATACTCTTTTCCAGTCTATTTTACATTGCATTAAAAGAAGAACATTCTTCTGATGGCAATGGGTTTAGAAGTCTGAAATATAGGGCAATAAATAGATTATATAAAGCAGACGACCTCCTCTGGAATGTAATCCGATTTTAAATCCGATTTCTAAATCTTTTAAAATATTGATCATACGAAGCACATTTATACATCTTATGTTTGAGCATGATCTGATATATGTGCTTACGTCGAATTTTATAGCTGATATTGAGAAAATGCTATTAGATATTCTTAAAGTCAGATATTTATGAAGGAAATGCCACATTCTGGCAAATGGCGTGCACACTTCATTCTTGAATGGACTATCAAGCATTGTTATTCTCTTTTGCCTACTTATTACTTTTCATGCAATACATAGTAATGTATAGGAAAAGTGTTTGAATCCGATAAATGTCATTTTAATGGAATATCTGTGTGGGTAATGTATGTATCTACTCTAACTCCAAAACTAATTGACCAAATTTCATGAAATTTGGTAGACAAGTCACTTGTAGATTTCTCTGGTGCTGACAAGATTTTGATATGATTGTGTAGAAAGGAACTTGCCTTTTTTACCAAATGGCACGCCCAAAATTGTAGATATCCACTCTAGCTGACAAATTAATTGTCCAAATTTCACCAAATTTAGTAGATAAGTGGCTTGTGGGTTACCGTAGCGTGGGTTAGATTTTGAAACGCTACGGAAAAAACGAAGCTGCCTTTTTTTGCGAAATGGCCTGCAAACATTTTCAAATCTAAAGTAAAAGAGTACATATGCTCAAATGTAGCAATTACATGTTTGTTTCACGCGCAACTTTTGACGACGATAATAATAAGATCAACCTCATTACTATAAGATGAACCATTCTCGAGATATAAAATTAATTTTATTTTAAAGAGTTAAAAACCCTTTGCAGTGCAGTTAGGAAACTATTTGAAGGAATTTCTAAAAATTAGTAGTTATGCCCCTAGACTCTTATCCTGATGCTGATTGGATTTTGGAACTAGTCGAAAAACTAAAATCAATCCAATTTTACTTTCCTTATATACATAATGTATAAGCAAAGTATTGTGACGGATTTGAAAATTCGAATTCGAGTTTTCGATGGGAGAGCACGTTTCAATCATCCCTAAACACGAATCAAAGGTTTTTGAGGTGATGTCTGTGTGTGTGTGTGTGTGTGTGTGTGTGTGTGTGTGTGTGTGTGTGTGTGTGTGTGTGTGTGTGTGTGTGTGTATGTGTGTGTGTGTGTGTCAGTGAGTCTGTGGAGACTATATCTTATGAACGAATAAAGCGATTCGAATGAAATTTGGTACAGAAATCACAATCCATGAATACTGGAAGCCTATTGTTTTTACACATAATTGAATGGTTTCCCTAAATTTTCAACTGAAATTTTGAAAAAATCGTCAAAAAATCAAAACCTTTAATAAAGTTACGCAAATAGACATTTCTTATGTAATTTTCTCCTAGAAAACGATTGGCATAAACTTTAGAACGCGAGCATGAACCGTTCTCAGGATATTGCACACTTTTCAAACGAATTTATCAAAAAATCTCATAAATGAAAATATATATATATATTAACTGTTGAGAAACATGTTTACTTTTCATATGGAATATCATGCGATAAATTGGGTGACATGATTCTCGTGGATCTAGCTCTTTCCATTCATTAGGAAATATATTTTGTATTTGAACGCCAATAGTTATTTATCTGCTATATGAATTACTTATTTATCCGTCCATAACGCTTTGCGAGAATGTCGAGAACTTGGCGACTTTTTTAAATGTTGCCAAAATAACGAAAATCTCGCCAAATGGATAGAAATGACACTAAATCAATGAAAATGACGACTAATTGACTAAAATTCAATATCTTAGAAAGAATATAAATATCTACTATAAGAAAAACCCATTTTTTGTAAGTGTAGTAAATTCATTGCATTATATAAGGAAAGTCATACACTGCCCACATCAACATTTTTGATAAAGGACCCTCAAAGATCGAAATATCAGAAATAAATTAGTAAAATTGCTGAAATATATTAATTATGTGCTTGATATTCTGTTATTTTTCGACAAAAAAGCTAATAAGTTTCATCCCATGACACTAGAACGAACTGTTCTTGAGAAATTGTTTTGAAATTTAAAGAGCTGAGGATGCTTTTAAATGTTTAAATTTGCCAATTCATTAACAATGCAAATTATATATATCATCAGAAAACTATAAATGTTATCGTCTGCAATTAAACTCGATTTAATGCATCATAAAGTAAAACATAAGAAAAATAATTTAACTCTGTAGGGAAAGTCATGTGCTGCCTACATCAGATTTTTTCGCGCAGTAATGCGAGTTTTTCGAAAACCAGAAGTGGCATTTCTGGAATTGCAAACACCGGGTCGAATCCTTATTGAAGCCTCCACCTCTTTTGAAGTTCGATTCTGGATCCATATCAGCCATAATTGCTCTTTCTATGGTCAATCTTTAGAAATAAATGTTTTAAGAAAATATCTTGAGTGAAGCGAAAAAAATCTGACGCGGGCAGCACATGAATTTCCCTGCAAAATTCATTTTGTCTTTATTTCATTAATAATTCATTAAATTGAGTTTATTTGCCCTAAATTAATTGAAATTGCACTAAATTTACACTTTTAATTCAGATTTCGATTTCATTTGATAACTGGACTAATTCTTAAAGCCGACGTAGCAAAAAAATGCGGAAAAACTAAAGCATATTTAGAACGGATAATGTTAGTGTAATTGAGTCTGTCTTATTATTTTCATCGTCAAAGATTGCATATAAAACAAGCATTTATCTGATGCATTTGAGCATACGTGGTCTTTTATTTTAGATTCTGACGAATTTTGCGGGCCCTTTCGCTATAAAAGTGCGGTTCTTATTTCCCAAACCATATCAAAATCTAATCAGCACCAGTGTAACCCACAAGTGACTTATATACCAAATATGAACTTTGGTCAATTAGTTTTTCAGTTAGAGGGGACACAGCCAATTTTTGTGGGTCATTTCGCTAAAAAACACAAGTCCTTTTATACCGAATTATACCAAAATCTAATCAGCATCAAAGCCACCGACACGTGACTTACCAATAAAATTTTAAGAAATTCGGTCAATTAGATTTTGAGTTAGCGTGGGTACATACATTTCACACACACACAGACACACACACACATACAGACGTCACGATAAAAATAGAATTTTATATTCTAAAATTCTCGGAACATGTAGTTTTTTCGAAAACTCGAGATGCGATTTTCGACACGATTCCAATACTTGGTTATATATATTGGTTATATATATATATATCATATAAAACGAAGTGAAAACTTTTATACAACGGAAATTCTTAAACTTCAAGTGTTATTACCTATTCTAACCGGGAAAGAGGTGTCGCAATCCACCTCTGCCATTTATGCTATGCAATTGGTCGTTTCCCTCTTTTATTTGAATCTTATATATATATATATATATATATATATATATATATATATATATATATATATATATATATATATATATATATATATATATATATATATATATATATATATATATATTCTATTATACTAGACAATCTAGAGCAGCATTGCGCCTACATGTCTTGTTAATTTAAAATCTTTTATACGAGTATTTTTATCGATTTTTGTGTTTTATGACATTTACATATATAATGTTTTACGTACATGCTGCATTGCGCATTTGTAATTCATATTACTGTCTCTTTGGGATACTTCTCGGACTTCAGTCGTGTTGGCTGGGGTCTTCCGTATGAAGTTTTTGCTTGGGTCGTACTGAGGGGTGTGAGCGAGGGGGAGAGGTCTGACAATTATTCTGTACTACTTTGTAATGGTGTCCTTCTGTTCCTTGTTCATACTGTTGTGTGCGTCTTTTGCTTTGACGTTTGTACGGAGATTGGCCTCAGGTATTTTTCTGCTCCGGGAGTGTTTCCTAAGGAGTGACAGTCGACTTTAACCGGGAACTAGGGGTCACCATCCCCCTAGGCCTTTTCGAATTTCCCTGTTGGCTTTTCCCCCGTTTTGATATTTCATTTGTAGAACTTTTCTCTTCTATATATATATATATATATATACATATATATATATATATATACGCAAAAAAAACGAAGCACCCCAAAGATTTATCACAAAATTTCGCATCCAAATTCCTTTATACCAAGTATGCAAATGAAAAACTTTGCAAAGTCAATTTAGTGTTAACTTCGGTCATAGCGTGCGTTTTTGCTGCGCAACCAGAAGCCTATGAAACAAGTTAAGAATGCGGACGGTTTATCTTTGCTCGTTATCGGCGCTGCATTGCCTCCAGATTCGGGCACCCCGAAATGTAACAGATCTGGAGCAACAATTGAGGAATGCCTGGCAGAATGTATCGCAGGATGACATTAGGAAACTTTATCACTCCTTACCTAGACGTATACAAGCATGCATGACCGCCAAGTGGGGGTTCACCAATTACTAATTTGAAAATTCAATGTGCAATTGCTAACCATTGATGGGTCCTGCAGCCTTGACTTTGTAATCATTTCATTACCTGTGTATGAGCTGTACGCATATTTAATTTCAATAAAAACAATCACTTTCTTCATGGTGCTTCCTTTTTTTTTTGCAAAAGAGTGTATTTGTAATTCATTAGAATAAATTTAAAACCAATTATGTTTGTTAATATAACACTTTTAAATGTAGCATAGAATGAAAACTAATAGATTTCTGATAGATGAACTTCAAAATATATATTAAAATCATGAGTTTTCCACACGTAAACAATATATTAACGCTACTTTTAAACTACTTCGTTTCCAAAATCACAATCTGGTGAAATGAATTTCTAAAAAGTGAAGAGTTGGTATGATTACGAAACATGTCAGTTGAAAAGAAGGCTATTGTTAAGTTTACTAGCAAGAAAAATTACGTATGTTATGGTGCAGGATATGTGTTTAAGTTGAAATCTTGTCCTGGAGTAAAAGTGTAATTTATACCATGAAAAGATATATGCATGCTCTTCGTCTGTCCAATCAATGAAACTGTAGATAATGTGCTGATAAGTGGCATAATTTTCAAGCTCTCTTAACCTAGTGAGTATTATAGTACTGTTCTGTAAAGGTATTATTATTATTATTATTATTTTGCAAATTTTGAAAGGTTAGACGATTTACTTGTTTTATATTGTCATAAATTGCCATTTTTGTATTAGAATATTCCATATATTTCAAATAAAAAACATCTTAAAAGCTGATTGTGAAAATAAAAATATGAAAATTAACAGAATTTAGTTTGGCCCACTCATGAGTTCCATTGATTATTCGTTACCCGTCTGGATTAAACGGGATAAAATATGAGTGCACATTTTTTAATTTTATTAGTATTAAACTTATATTTTCTACTTTAAATTTTCTTCTGGTGGACAATAATGCTTTACTTTTAGCAATAAAATTTTTGAAACATATCCAAATAAAAAGACAAAATAACAAAAATTCTGATGTGGACAGCACATGACTTTCGCTGCAGACTCATTATTCAAGTTAGGTTTATTTCTTCAATAATTCATTAAAGTGTTTAATTGCACAAAGTAATACACATAACTATTTTAAATTACGCTGAATTTGCACTTTTAATTCAATTTTTGTTTTCATTTAGTAACTTTACTTATTTTCAAAGATGGTGTAACAAAAATACGAAGAACTAAACTATCTCGGTTATAGCTAGCTCTAGAGTAATTCAGTTGATCTTATTCCATCCATTGCCAGAAATTACGTATGAAACACGCATTTAATTGATATATTTAATCATACAAAGCCTTTTATTTTAGATTTTGATGGGTTTTGCACGCCATTTCACAAAAAAAATCAGGTTCTATTTCTCCGAATCGTACCAAAATCAAATCAACACCAGGGTAACACCCAGGTGATTCATAAAATTCAAAAAATTCGGTCAATTACTTTTTGAGTTCATAAAAGCAATTGGATGCAGGCAATTTTGCGGGCCATTTCTCAATGAAAGGCTCGTTCTTTTATCATAAGTCATACCAAAAACTAATCAGCACCAGGGTTACACACAAGTAACTTACCTATCGATTTTTAAGAAATGTCTTCCTTTAGCTTTTGATTTAGATTGGAGACATACATACTTTGCACAGCCAGGCACACAGACACACGCGCACACACACAGAAAGAGAAATAGAGACACACACGCAGATGCCAGGCAGTTTTTTCGAGTTCTAGAGGTGCCGAAAAGTGTAGATCCGTCGAAAACTCGAGTTACGATTTTCGGCATAATTCCAATACTTTCCTTATACATTACCATGTATTGCAAGGAAAATAAAATACAAAAATATCCCATTCATGCCACCTTTCCCCTACTTCCTTTCACAAATTTTATTACTAATATATTTTTATATAAAAAAATAAATATTTATTTTTATCCTAAATGTAATTTTACATACTGGGGGTTTTATATCATGTGTAGAGTATTGAAATACTGGTACTAATGTAATATAAGGATTATAAAAATATTTTGCATCAATATTACTCAAGCAGCAAGTTAACATACTTACATTGCGCGTAATTGCTATCGTTTTCGTTGAAAACAATTTAACAACTCCATTTTCTGAGAAGGAAGTAAATTCATTAGGTTTAATGTCAATAACATCTAATAAATATCAGAACAGACTTGGATCGAATAAACATCGTGGAAAAATTTCCTGACTAAGATTAATAAGACTAATTTCCTGACCCTTAAAAACACACTTTTTAATAAATCGAACTTTCAGAATGAAACTTTCAGAATGTATTAAAAGAAGGTTTTAAATACAAATCAGGAAAAACAAATCTGTAAAAGAAGGTTTTAAATACAAATCAGGTTGTATAGCTAAAATTCACAATATTTTTTGTACGTAGTATTAATAACAAATTTTAACTCTAAAATATCTACCACAATAATTATAAAACTTTTAAATATAAAATGTAACACGTTTCATATGCTATTCAAAACAATGGCTTAAATCGATATTAAACATTGCTATGTCTTTAAACTTTCAATATTCCACCCATCGCAAATCTATGAATATCAAATAAAAGTTTTCAAATATTTTAAAGTAAATTTTTTCAAAATAAAAAAAATCTGCTGTGGGCAGCACATAACTTTCCTTATATAATGGAATGAATTTACTACTTTTACAGTTATAAAAAAATGTTATTCCTATAGTAGATATTTATATTCTTTCCAAGATATTGAATTTTCTTCAATTAGTCGTCATTTTCATTTATTTAGCGTCTTTTTATCCATTTGGCGAGATTTTTGTTAATTTGACAACAATTAAAAATCCGCCAAATTCGTCGCCAGAATCTCGCCAAGCGTATAGACGGAGAAATAAGTTATTCTTACATCAGATAAATGATTATTGGTTTTCAAATACAAAAGTATTACTCAAAGTATCTTTTTTCATGAATGGAACGAGCTAGATCCACTCGAATGATGTCACCAAATTTATCGCGTGGTATTACATATGAAAAGCGAACATGTTACTCAATAAGAAATATTTTTTTATTTTATATAACTATTTGATAATTTTTTTTAAAAATTGTCAATGTCTCGAGAACGGTTCGTGTTAGCGTTCTAAAATTTATGCCAATCGTTTTCTAATAAAAAATTACATAAGAAATATCTATTTGCGTAACTTTATTAGCGGTTTTGATTTTTTGACGATTTTTTCAAAATTTCACTCGAAAATTTAGGGGGGTTCTGAGCATTCAATTGCGTATAAAAACAATAGGCTTCCAGTGTTTAGGGATTGTGATTTTGCGATTATTATACCAATTTTGTTCAAATCGGTCCATTCGTTCGTCAGTTATCGTCTCCACAGACTCACTGACACACCCACACATACACACATACTTTCACACACACACACACACAGAGACATCACTTCAAAAGTGTTTGATTCGTGATCAGGAATGCTTGAAACGTGCTCTCCCGCCGAAAACTCGATTTCGAATTTTCGACCCCGTCACAATACTTTCCTTATACATTATGTATATAAGGAAAGTAAAAATGTGATGTGGACTGCACTTAACTCACTTTCCCTACATGATGGTTATCATCACCATGGAGTTAGAAAGAAGGGGATGAATTCCTATGGATTAAATGTTTGAAAATGCCATAATGTTTTGAGAATTATATCTAGGTGTCCATAGTGTTAGTATAGTTGTCGCTATTATACAACAGAAAGGCGTAGTATTTAGTATATGTATTTTTAATTTAAGCTTTCCCTTTTCAATACATGCAATTTTTTCTCCTCTAAAACATCTTTATATTTTCAATACGTGGTCGAATACATGTTTTCTGTTTGTAAACAACTTCTTCCACTAAAAAATACACGCATTACTGTCAAAAACATCTTCCCTGGATGCCACAAAAAGAGCGAGAGAGATCAAACACCATTAGAGACAGAACAAAGACAGATGAAAAATAAATGCCAAAAGTTTTATTTCTAAGAAAATTTTTCGGAACAGGTAGTTAAAGTTACGATAGCTTATTGGTGTTATAGATTATGGAATATCAAGATATTTTTAAGTATCTAAAAGCTTCCAATTCTAGTAAGCAAAAATCGAGAATTATTGTCGCTGACTTTTAAAGCTGGGCGGCATCAATAAAAAATAACATTTTAATTTTTCTTGAAAAGGAAGAAAATTCGGAATTGGAAAATTTTTATAAATTGTTCAATATTTTTACTTTCCCTGCAATACATGGTAATGTATAGGGAAAGTATTGGAATCATGTGAAAATCGCAACTCGAGTTTTCGACGGATCTATACGTTTCGAGACCTCTAGAATACGAAAAAACTATTTTTAGCGTGACGTCTGTGTGTGTGTCTGTGTGTCTGTCTGTCTGTGTGTCTGTCCGTCTGTGCAGATTTTTTATCCACTCTAACTAAAAAACTAATTGACCGAATTTCATAAAATTTGGTAGGTAAGTTACTTGTGCACGAATCTGGTGATGATTAGTTTTGGGTATGACTCGTGTTAAAAGAACCCTCCTCTTTTTGCGAAATGGCCCGCAAAAGCTTGTATCCACTCTAACTGAAAAACTAATGGACCGAATTTCACAAAATATGGTAGATGAGTCGCTTGTAGGCCACCCTGGTGCTGATTGGATTTTGGTATAATTCGAAAGAAAATAACCTGCCTTTTTTTGCAAAATGGCCCGCAAAAATCATCAAAATCTAAACTTAAGAACTACGTATGCTCAAATATAGCCATTAAATGCTTGTTTAATACGTAATTTTTAGCGAAGAAAAGAATAAGACCAACCCCATTACACTGGGACTAGCCGTTCTCGAGATATTTTAGTTTTTCGTATTTGTCCTTCACCATTTTTGAAAATAAGTCCAGTTTTCAAATGAGAACGAAAATTGAATTAAAAATTAATTAAATTTAATTTAAATAAATAGAACGTGAATATAAGTCTGCAAGGAAAGTCATGTGCTGCCCACATCAGATTTTTACTTTCCCTGCAATACATGGTAATCTATAGGGAAAGTATTGGAATCATGCCAAAAATAACAATTCGCGTTTTCAAAGGATCTACACGTTTCGAGACCTCTACAATACGAAAAAACTATTTTAGCGTGACGTTTGTTTGTGTGTCTGTGTGTTTGTCTATCTGTGCAGATTTTGCATCCACTCTAACTGAAAAACTAACTGACCGAATTTCATAAAATTTAGTATGTAAGTCACTTGTGGGCGAATCTGGTGCTGATTAGTTTTGGGTACGATTCGGGATAAAGAAAAAACCCGCCTTTTTTTGCGAAATGGCCCGCAAAAGCATGTATCCACTCTAGCTGAAAAACAAATAGACCGAATTTCACAAAAATCGGTAGATAAGTCGCTTATGGATCACCCTGGTGCTGATTAGATTTTGGTATGATTCGGAAACAAATAACCTGCATTGTTTTGCAAAATGACCCGCAAAAACCGTCAAAATCTAAAATAAAAATCTAGGTATGCTCAAATATATATATTAAATGCTTGTTCTATACATACATTTTAGCGATGAAATGCATGAGATCAACTACATTACAGTAGGATTAGCCATTCTCAAGATATTTTAGGTTTTTTTCGCATTTTCTCAACGCCACCTTTGAAAATCCAGTTGCCAAAGTCCAGTTACCAAAAGAAACCGAAAATTGAAATAAAAGTGAATTAAATTTAATTAAAATAAAGAGAACGTGGATATAAGTCTACAGGGAATGTCATGTGCTGCCTACATCAGATTTTTACATTCTAATAATATATATAGTGTAGGGAAACTATTTTTTTCACGAAAATTTTTTAATTCGAGATTTTAATGCCAATACATGTTTTAAGACCTCCGGAACATGATTTTACTATTTTTCGAATGATAACCGTCTATCTGTCCGTCAGTCTGTCTGTTTGTCTGTATGCCTGTGATCTATTTCTTGTGTATACGATGGCGGCCACAAATATTAATATATTTTCAAGAAACTTCATATCCGGTTTTGTTATAGGAACATCTAAAACTAGAAAGCCTTTTCTAATTCGAACGAAAACTTCGAAATTCATTTGAAATGTTATATTTGTTCCGCATGGTAACATAGGACAAAATTTGACATAATCATGCATAAAAGGGTTTATTTATGGCTCAATAATCACGAAACTTAACGGTATGGTATCATTAGAAAAAAAAATTTCATGCCCTTTAGAATGAATGGAATCACGCCATAATTGTATAATACAAACACGTTATAATCATTTGACCTATGATAGCGATTTTTCAAAATTTTTCTTATAAAAATTAAAAAAAAGCTAATAAAAATATATTTATATATGAGAAAGTTGAGTTGAACCGCACTCCAGTTATCCAGTTATTTTTTTTTTATGGGAAACATCTAAGGTCACAGGGTACGGAGTAAATCATGGAAGAAATGAGGCGAGGATGAAACGGGAGTATATGTACCGAAAGTGACACAATATTATTATACATACCTAATGGAAAAAACCATTGTTATAATTTAAAGAGCTAGAGATCACGTGACATCGGGGACAAATTCGGTTACTTTGGTGCCTAATTTGATGAAATATCGTCTGCATTTGGCGAGATCCAGATACTTATGTAATTTAGTAACTTGGCTATGAAATTCACGGGTTACGAGATTTTTTTTCAGAACATTCCATAGAGGGTATATAAGCTCGTCGTCGTTTGTTTTGGTTATTGGCGTGATACGAGTAAATGCGAATTGTGAGTTCGTCATTATTTGAGGAAATCACGAAAGAAATAGGACGGGGATAAAAAAAGGGAATTGTGTTACAAAAGTGCCACTGTACTACACTGCCAAACTTAATACAGAACCCCATATATAATTTTCTTCCGATTATATATACTGCTTAAGCCAGCCAACGTATAGTTTTCTTCCCATTATATATACTGCTTAAGACAATGTATAATTTTCTGCAGATTACATATAACTGCTTATGCAATATATAATTTTCTTCGGATTATAGACGCTGCTTAAGACAATATATAATTTTCCTCCGTATATATATATATATATACTGCTTAAGCTGTATTATAAAAAATTGTAGTAGAAATATTTATATATACACCAAATATATATATATATACCCAACATTACAAATTGATTTACAAATAAAAGTATCAAACAGAGAATCATCCATCAAGTGGAGAATATAAATGCAAACCTCTAGTCATCAATCGGCAGACAATCAAAAACCATCAATGGAAAGGAATCGATAAAATAATATCAAATAAAATAAAATCCAAACATGAAAGCTTTACACGTGGCCAAGTGCTAGGCCTAATAATGAATTGTTCATTTCGGTAAAACTCTTTATCAAGTTCAGGTATTTCATGAAAATGAACACAAAATGCATGTTTCTGATATCAGAGATAGATTGTATCTATAAACTTAGGTAACCTGGACACCATGCATATAGATTGAAAAATAACAGGAAACAAGAATGCCTGAAAAAACACTGCATACGTCTGATCCATTGGAACCTAGAATAAAGAGACCAATGTTGCCAATCTCAAAAGATAAAAAGTTGAGAACTGATGTTGCCAATCGTGATAAAGAAATAATAGTAATGCGAAAAGACGATAAAAGGTGATATGCAACAGTAAGAACACGTAAATACATGGTAATGCTTATTCAAGAGAAAGTGGATGTCAGGCTAAAATAAGATACTAAGGAGAGAATTTAAGTATAATCTACCATTCCAAATTTTTTAACTATACTATGTACTAAATAAGCTGGATATTTATATAATTTGCTAGTAATTTTAAGTTTATTAATATGCATAGCATGAAATTTTTTATCAGCTAATCTATAAATTCTAAAGAGCTGATTAAGTATAATATTTCTAAACAATTGAATCGAGTTACAGGAATTAAAAGGTAATTATTTATTAATGTTAAAGTTAACATAGTCTTTTTTATCATATTAATTAGAAACTATCCTATTAGTAGGTTCAATAATAATATTTAAGTCCAAAAAATGAATGTTATTACTAATAGTGGCTTCATTAGGAATTAATTCCAAATTATACGTATAGAAATCTATATCTATGACACAGTTGCCTGTGAAGACCAAATAAATCAGATCATCAACATATCTGTAAATTTTATAATCTGTGGAAGTAAAAGATTTTTCATAATGATAAAGGTATAAATTAGTTAATATACTGCTACTACAGCCACCTTGTGGAACCCCTGAGACTTGTAAGTATAATTTATTGCCTTGAAATATATAATTATTGAAAAGAACAAAGAAGTTTAGGAAATTTGGTAAATATAGTATGAGTAGTATGATAAGTAGTATAAGCATTATATAGAGCTAAAATTACTACATAAAGATCAGAGATCTTTATATATATATATATATATATATATATACAGTTTTCTTGTACCTGCAGTAGTTTATGCATAATTTTCGATTAAAATCTTTCAATTTTTATTTATATATATATATATATATATATATATATATATATATATATATATATATATATATATATATATATATATATATATATATATATATATATCATACCAGAAAAGTATAAAAATGAAAGAAAGCAATATATCAAAGAATGGCTGGGGGGGTGACCCCCACTCCCCGGTTAAGCCAGCTTTGCGTCTAGACAACACTCCCGGAAGCCGATATATTGCACAAATATGAATACCGAAGTATCAAAAAATTTTTTTAAAAGGATTTTAAAAAAGGATTTCAAAAAAGGAGGCTACAAAACATGAAAATGTGGAGTACTCAGAAGACTCGTATTTTAAAACTGTACTATTAGTTTAACTCTCACAAAACTAAAGGCAATAAGAAACAAACATATAGATTTTAACTACCAAAGTAAATACTGTACCATAACCCAGATGTACTATTCACCATGACGAATCCAGCATCAATCCATCTGCTGGTTATTCTATTGTATATAAGAGTGTACTCATTCATAACCTGTGTAAAGATGGCTCAGACTCCCTAACGTAATCAACACACGGGAGGTTCGGCATCCAAATATATGTGATAGCTATCAGTTACGGTTATACCATAAAATTTGCATATAATGTTACACAGGAAACGTTTCGGAAAACCCTGTGCAATAGCACCATGGAGGAAGTTAATATCGCTATTGTAACGATCATTAACATTACAGTTGATTCTTTTGCTTCGCAAAAGATGGTTCAAAATTATGTTTCTGTACACATTCTTATGTAAGCATGAGTACCAAGGAACAATGAAATTTATATTAAATTTAAAATCTCTACGTTTATCGTAGAGACGAAATCCAGTTGATCCATCAGGAAGTTTGTACAAAGACAAATCAAGGAAATTAAGACTTTCATCAGGGTTGTATGGTGTTTCGGTTAAAGTTAAACATTTTGGATAAAATCCAAAATCCAATAAAAAATCTTTTTCTTTACAGGCAAAAAGGATATCGTCAACGTAACGTATGAACAGCAATTCGTTTAAAATGTGTGTTCCCTCTTCATATTTGTTGAGGTAAATGTCGGCGAGCATGGAGGAACACCCATCTCCCATGGGTATACCATGGAGCTGTTTGTAGAAATTGGTACCATCGTATAAGACGGTTTCAAAAAGTACAAGATTGACTAAAGATTTAAATTTACCAAGAGTAATATGTTTTTGCATATTATATTTTTCGTAGACTTCCATCAAAATGGCAAATAGATCTTTAATATTTATATTACTGAACAAATCATTAAAATCATAACTTTTATAATGTAAATCTTCAGATATGGTTTTAATTTTTTCTATTACTTCAAGACTATTACTTATAAAATAAACACCATTATTTTTTATTTTAATCATAACTTCTTTTAAGATTGATAGAAGCTTTTTATTTGCTATTGTTAAATAAGTTTTATAACCATTAGTAATGGGGCGGAATTTCACTGGATTTTTATGCAGTTTTGGTATTAAAGTAACATAAGGAAATTTAATAGCCTTCAATGTGTAACCCACAGATTTATAAAAGGCCCTTATACGGTTTTCTATCTCGTTCTGTGAAAGTTGTAAAGGGCTATATACATCACGATCTTGGTAACATGCAATCAGTAATTTATTATAAAGATGTTGACATGTAAATGCATAATTTGATGTAACTTTATCAACGTATGTAATTACGAAATTATTTTGTAAAGTCATCAATTCATTTCTATTGTAATGTTTTACAACCTCCCTCCTTCCAATGTTAGTTAGATAATAGATAATAACTTCCAATAGATAATAACAAGCAGATGGATTGATGCTGGATTCGTCATGGTGAATAGTACATCTGGGTTATGGTACAGTATCTACTTTGGTAGTTAAAATCTATATGTTTGTTTCTTATTGCCTTTAGTTTTGTGAGAGTTAAACTAATAGTACAGTTTTAAAATACGAGTCTTCTGGGTACTCCACACTTTCACGTTTTGTAGCCTCCTTTTTTGAAATCCTTTTTTAAAATCCTTTTTAAGAAATTTTTTGATACTTCGGTATTCATATTTGTGCAATATATCGGCTTCCGGGAGTGTTGTCTAGACGCAAAGCTGGCTTAACCGGGGAGTGGGGGCCACAACCCCCCCCCCAGCCATTCTTTGATATATTGCTTTCTTTCATTTTTATACTTTTCTGGTATGATATTAAAATCCACATTGTAGTGCAGCATAGCGCCTTATTCGTGTGATTTCAGGAATTTTTTAACTTTCATTCTTTTATACATATATATATATATATATATATATATATATATATATATATTTATGATACAATGAATATACTTGAAATTATAAACATTTGAAAGATAAAACGTCAGTGGATTTTTACGAAATATTTCAAAAGAATAATTTCAATCAGAAAGAGATACATTTTTTTTTGCAGTCTGATAATTGTGATGCAGATGGAAATAAATACTGTGATATAATGTATAATATAGTCGAGTTGAAACTTACTCTTAGGATATTTTAACATGTAGAAAGTAAGGAAGCACTTAATAGAAATACATAAGCTATACATTAATTATTTTTCGTGCCTTTCTAGACCCTCGAATAGCAGCCACTGACCTAGGAAATTGAATATTTTTACACTTAAAGCAGTGACAACGGCACAGAAATTAACGGAGCTAGATTTGCGATTTACCACATAGTCACTCCGAAAGCAAAGAAAATGATGGGGGTCTAAAATACTATCTCTATACCATCCAGATCCCCCTCCCCCCTCAGATGGCATAGAAAGCTGAATTTTTGGCACACATTTAGTATCAGTTTTGGATCAGAACCTAACGGATTTTTATATTCCCTCCCGAGGTGGAAACAATGGAGTTTATTTCGAAAAACATTCAAGGGGTCGTCTGGACTATAGAGAGGCCTTCCTTGGCTTAGAAGGATGAATCTTTGAGCACTTATAGTTTCGACTGCAGGGCCGAACCTAAAGGAGTCGGCTTTTGTATTTTTCCCCCGAGTCGAATCAACAGACGGAGTCTCAAAGTCTGTCCATATTTTCCAGAAGTCCCCGGTGACACGGTAGGTGGTCCTATAGTCTAATTTTAGTGCCCCTGAAGTGTAATTTTAGTGTCCCTATAGTCTAATTTCAGTTGCCTTATAGTGTAATTTTAGTGTGCCTATATTGTATAGTGTGGACTACAAAATGTAATTTAACTTAACCATATTTTCGATTTGGAGGCATATGTTTTATCAAGGCCAGAGAAGATTGGGAGTTTTAAAGAAGAAATTCCAGACCCTGTTACTTAGAAGACTAAACCTTTGCAAACTTATAGTAATGATCACAGAACATAACCTAATTGTGACAATTTTCTATAAGACGACTATTTTCCAAGTTACGCGCTATACATTCTTAAACAAAATAATATTTCATAAGATTAACTGTAATGTGACTCCACTGTACTTTCTAATACCAGAATCTATTTTAAGGCAGTTTGTGATTTTTTTAAATTAATTTTTACACGAAAATTTTTGAAAAACTGTATCGTTGACATAAATGATGACAGTTATAGCATGCTGCCCTTCATTTGACAGGGCTTAAAAATATGTCGATTGATACCAAGTTTCACAATGTTTCCCTCTGGGGCAATTCGCCCCCCCCCCCCTCCCCCCCCCACACACACACTGAAGAACGTCACAAACGCAGTAATTGTGTCGCGGCTATTGTCCACTCCAATGATTGAAACAGTTAAGTTTCGAAGTTTGGTGATCATTGATCCATAAACAACCCATTTTATTTCATGATTCTGTCAAATTTTGTCCAGTACTTCCATGGTAAAAAAAAATACTAAATTCCGAATAAATTTCGAATATTCGCTGGAATTTTAAAAAAATTATACCTAGTTCTAGATTTTTTTTATTTAAAAAGCCGAATACAAAGTTTCGTAAAAATCCATAAATATCTGTGGCAACTATCATATACACAAAAAATCGACCACAGACAGACGGGCATCGCGCTATAAATTGGCAAACGCATTCCGGAGATCCTAAAACATATATTGACATTAATATATAGAAATCGAAAATGTTGCGCAAAAACAACACTGTCTCTATACTGCACTACATTCAATAGTATATAAAGGACACATTACCGTTGAGCTACTCCGACAAAATTACAAGCTCTTATTGTTAAAGTGGATTCAGCATTCTACACTCACTAATGTCACATTGGCGTGCAATTGACAATCTAACTGACCCCCTGCTGCTATTTTTATCTTAGGTTAACCTCTTAGTGATAATTTTATCCTCCAGGTTAGCAACCTGCGTGGTCGTTATTCCCTTGATTTGAATTCGGCGCTCAATATTCCGGAATTAGTCGTACCAGGGTCATTTTCAGACCTCAACAATATCTTTCATTAACATGCAGGGTCCATTTGTTCAGGCGCCATTGTAAAGAACCTTGCTGCCCCAATCGGGAATTGAACCCTGAATCATTTAACTGATCAGCCGACTCTTTACCGTTGAGCTACTGGGACGAAATTGCAAGTCCTTATTGTTGAAGTGGAATCTCAAGTATGGAAAGTAAATGTAAATTAATTTTTAAGTGTGTTAGTTTACCTATCTATGACAGGCTTAATTACAAGTTATAAATAAACGCATCATATTTAATTCAATTTATTCCCCTACACTCCATTTCTATATTGATTTCATCTTTTGTCATGGTTGCCGTTCTTTGGGAAATCTTTTCTACCGGAATAAAAGAATATTCCACCTGTCAGGAATCTGTGTCGTTAATGCCACGAAAAAAAAAAAGAAAAACAGAGATACAGAGCACCGTTATCAAACGATGTATCGAGAAAAGAATTCAAAAAGAGAAAGACCTCGATTTTCCTTTCAGAAAAGACATATTTTTGAAAATATGTCGAGTTTATTTTTTTTTACTATACACTGTTAAAAAAAAAAGAAAGGCGTGAAGCTCCTATTAAACATTCCATATGTCCATGATACGGATTTTTCTAGAGATTGAAAAATCGAAAATGTGAAACAATAACATAAATTAGCGTAAATTACGTTTATATAAATGACATCCACTGTAAAACATTCCTTTACTCATTGTTTTCAGCTGCTTTATTGACAAATTCGAGAAACTGATAAGAAAAGCCACAATTACAGGCGTTCATGAAAATTCCAGATTCATTTATGAAATATTCAGCTAACTATCGTCTGCCGAAGCGATATATATATATATATATATATATATATATATATATATATATATATATATATATATATATATATATATATATATATATATATATATATATATACCGGGTGGTCAGAATTAAAACACCCCTACTCTGAGCTCTCTATATATCGAACTACTCGGTGTAAAGGCTCCAAAATTGTTGAACCTACTATTCAAGAAATGGGGAAAGGGATTACGCGAAAAAAAATTAGTTCCAGAAACACCGATAGGTGGCGCTGTATAACAGAAAATATGCTGAAAAGACGCAAATAAATCACAAAAATACAAACACATGCGATATGGAATTTTTCCTTTTTAATTTCTTTTGCTGATATGAAAAAAAAAGAAGATAAAAAAGTGAAGAAACTTGAACTGTCATTGTAACTGCAATTTCGTACTGTAAGCACAAAATAAGCAAAAATATACCTCCTCCTTATTTTGTTATGCTACTATTCGCTATCTCATAGTATGGGGCATCTGTGTACAAATTTCATTACAATAAACCTATTATTTTTCAAGATATCACATGTTTGTAAACATCATTTTGGACACCAGTGTATATAATGTGGTGAGGAATAAGCGCAAAGGAAAAACGCCAAAAGCAGTCACCAGGATGCAACAATGTATTTTTCTTTGACCCAAACCGTCTGACCTACCTAAAGGTGTAAGTTATCTGTTTGAAAGGCCGGGAAGTGCCACCCAATTTATTAGGCTGAAACCCAGCGGGCAGGCATCCACATGGATCATACCCTCCTTCCGCTACCACCAACCTCTCGGAATTACGAACCAACATTTTTAACGTGATCTTACTCCGCGTAAACACGGCGACAGTTTTGAGCAGAGGTGGGTATCGAAATCGGGTCATCCGAGTGCAATCCCCGTACGCTAACCACTAAGCTGTCGCGCCCCTATGCAACAATGTCGTCAATAATCTGGCAAGGCACCAACTCCATATTCTGCTCCATTTATTTAAATGTGTTTTATTTTATGACTCTCTTATTATTTCCGGCCTCCAGAATTTAAATTTTTATCGTTGTTGAACCGTTAATTATTCTTAACGTATTTCAAAATCGTCCAGATTTGAAATATTGGGGAAAGTTACAACCAGATAGATGCAAATAATATTTTTTGTTTTCTAACTATGGAACCCTAAAAATAAAAGATTCGTATTATCGTCCTTGAATTCAATCGACTTTAGTAAAGTAGACCCCCTGAAAAAAACATGAATATATGCCCAATGATGTCTATATCTTTAATCTGAAATATTTAAAATCGTGATTACAGAAGTTTTTATATTCACCCTCACAGAGCTTAAATTGGGCAATCCTGCATTGTACAGATACTGTTTATACATGTTTAGAACGATTTTATTGCAAAAAATAGCAAAATTCCAATTAATTCAACAGCTCATTTTATGAAAGCTAAATTATCGTTTGCTGTAGAAAATGTTGTCTGTTTTAAAAATCGCGCATGTAAACAAACTTTTGGATTGAAGTGTACGTTTTGCTCTGTCCGAAGCGAAATATTCTTATTCTGATATTAAAAACCACTGTGAAAAAGCATGGAATTTGTATTTCTAAAACCAATCAATAAGAAATATTATTAATATTATTAGGGAAAACCGTCAAGCATTGTTTTTAACCAGAAAATGAACAACCAATGAATACCCAAAAAAGGGTACGTACATTTAGGACTATTTAAAAAATAAATTCACTTGTCTTAATGGAAAATTCACCGACTTAAAGAACAATTGTAGCGTCATTAAATACAATTCTAGCGAATATAAATGAGATAATAAAGATTTAAATATTAAAAAATCTGAAAAACATAATATTTACCGCCTTTTAATTAGACATGTAACTGAGTACAGAACACACTCTATGAAAATCTTTTAGCCGCTGACACATGAAACTATATTGTAGCAATTAATTAAGTATGAATCTATTTAAATGAGTGTAACAAAAAAAATATCGATTTTCTATCTCAAAAGAGGAGAAAAAGACCTCACTCTTGATTGCAAGTATCAAAAGAAAGTTTCAGTAAGGGATTTATAATTATTGCTGGCTTTTCGTATAACTGTAAATTAAAGTCAAGAAAGTCAAATAAATTAATTCGTCTATTTGGCGTCATTTTTGCAATTTTGATGATATTTAGCTAGATTACTTGGCATGTTCGCCAAATAGATCGAAAAACGTTGCAGACAAACGGAGAAAATAGCATGCATTTTCTATATACTAGAACGTATGCCCTTCATATGACGGATTTCAAAATTTACAAAACGCAACCTCCCATTTAGCGCCATATTTGATTCAATTTGGTGACATTTTTATCTGTTTGGCAACATTTTTATAAATTTGGCAGCATTTGAAAAGTTGGCTATATTCCTCCAAATTCGTCGTCAAATTTTACGCTAAACGTTACGGACGGACGGAAAAATGGATTATTTTAAAAATATATTCTTATATTATTTCTTCGATATTAAATTTTCATTAATTAGTCGTCATTTTCATCATCGTCACTTTTATGAATTTGACGACATTTCGTCAATTTGGCAACAGATAAAAAAAATCACCAAGTTGGCGATATTTCGCCAAATTCGCCAAACGTTACAGGCGCAGAATAAGTTATTCTTATAGTAGATAACTGACTGTTGGCGAAGTGTTAGGCCTTAAAATACATCAAAGTACTTTCTGTGATTATCCGAACTAGATCTACGAGAATGATGTTAACAAATTTATCACATAATATTACATATGAAAAGTGAACATATTTTGCAATAGTTAATACTTCTTTTAATTTTATGTAAATTTTGATACAATTATTTGAAAAATGTGCAGTATCTCGGTTCATGCTTGTATTCTAAAGTTTGTGTTAATCGTTTTCTAAGGGAAAATAACATAAGGAATAATTATTTACGTAACTTGATTAAGGGTTCTGAAATTTTGATATTTTTTCATAATTTTGGGGGATTCCGAACATTCGATTGCTTTAAAAATCAATAGGCTTCCAGTATTCACTGATTGAAATTTTTGTAGCAGAATATGAGTATTAGCATCGAATTTTGCCCTTGTATCTAGGGATTTTTAATTCAACAGTAATATAAATATATGAAGTTGCACTTTCTTTCTTTTTTTCCGAAGATATTCTCCGAAAGAAATATCGTATCCTCTCTGACTGTCAGATAGCTCCAGGGAACTGCAAAAGCACTTTATTCCAAAGTCTATAGTATTACGTCTTTGGGGATATTAGACCTTTAAAACTTGTTATAGTGAGAAGCAATCACGTTATCAAACTGCTTTTGTAAGCAGAGGAGGCATTTATAAAATCACTACTTATAGGTTCTGGGTATTCTGGGTATTGCAACCAATAAAGTTACTTTGAAACGTTCTATTGTTGGTACAAATTTTTTCTCACAGCTTGGTACAATCTATTTCGTAATTTGAATTTATTGGAATTAATTATTTTAAACTTACTTTAACAATATGGGATCATATAGTATGAGCTTAACAAAAACTTTTCTCCACTCTATCAGTTGATAAAAGGATTACTTGTCAAAACATACTTCAGCTATAAGCTAAAGTATAAACATTTGTTAATAAAAATTAATATTTCCTGTATGGTCAAAGATTTAATTGGTCGAGCCTACTTCCGGCTTCTTTATAATTGGTCACTAGCAGAAACGTCACAAAAATAGCCAAACAGTGAATTACAATACAATTGAAGCACTTAAAACGTTAAAAGTTAAAACGTTATTAATAATTTATCAAAGTTGTTGACAAATCTCCCGTGTATTAATAACTCTATAGCTTTTAATTCATACTAGAATACAACGTTGTACACTTGAACTTAAAATATGTTGATGCGCCAAGGTGATAGAGCTTTTAACAATATTACAAAATCAACTTTTGCTCGTAATATTTCAACAAAAAAGAGACCAGCAACACCACATCAAACGTAACTTTCAAATGTAAATAAACTTGTGGTTATCGATTATTCCGACAGTTAAGATGGTAAAGAAGGTAGAGATAAAGATATTTCTCCATAGTTATACAATCGTAATTGTTATTACTATTAACAATATTTTAATTACTTGTCCTGGATTTTAACGTCATTTTAATTACTTAGGAGTTTTCCGTAACTATGATTACCTGATTGCCATGAATAATTGCGATTAAAATGTAATTAACGCAGTTTACATGTTTATTTTCAACTATCTAAATTTTTTACCGGATTGTATTATTTATGATTATACGAGCAGAAAACAATAGTTACTCTTAATTCTTTATATTTCTTAAAACGCGTGAGAAGCTAGCTTCTTGAGGTTGGCCAGCGTTGCAAGCGGAAGTGGGGTCCATAGTATGATAACAAATTACATCAATCACTGTCGAAAGCAAATAGATAGTCTTTCGTAAGATATAAAAGCAGAGTAGCTATGCCAGCAAATTTGACGTAGCATCTGTGGTGTTTTTTAACTTGTCAACGCAAATATTTTAGTTGAATATTTTAATTATATATCTTATATTGACGTTCTGAAATAGTTCAATTTATAATAAATGTTTTACTAATTAAAACAATTTTTATAAGATAAATTTAATTTACAAATAATGTAATTTGAAACTGAAACTAAATAAAAAGTTTTGAAGCTTCAGATAGTAAGTTTTAGGAACAAGAAAGAATAAATCCATGGTAAATCATTAAAAGCAAAATTTAAAAAATCTATAACCAATCATCTGCCAGGTGTAATCTTTTTCCAGACAATTATTAACTAAACTCCATTTTTTGTTATTTAGACAACAAACTAATGTCAAGTTAAAAATAATCGTTAAAAGCGAAACATAAAACCAATTGGTTATGATATCAACCGCTTTCACGGGACAAAAATCAGCCTTCTTCTTCAAGATACAATAGCAGACAACCACGCCAATAAAGAAAACCAGCCATTGGTTACAGTTGACTGCTTAGCTTTGTTTTGAAGACTTTAATGATTAATAGGAATTAGAAGATCAAAAGCGCTGTTTTTCTGTCTGAATGGACAACTGAACACACTTTCAAACTCCAAACTTGCAAAATATTAATCTGGCACCTACACTTTCCGTAAAATGGAAATGCGAGATTTTTTCTCTATACCTCTTATAAATTTAACGTGAAATCTGTTTGTTCCTTCAGTCAACATTATTTACAACAGCGTTATCAGCTCCCAGAGCACGGAGAGCTGAAACGTGTCATACAGTTTCATAGAACCTTTTCATCAATAAAATTTTCACATCATTACTTTCCGTCACTTAAGTAATCACTTTACGTAACCATGGCATTGTTTTTGTCTTTTTCATGCATTTTCTTTCAGAATTTCGGATCAGTATCTTCAGTTGTAATATTATCCCGATTTCTAATGCATCAATTCATGTGTAATACTACCCAGGTTTGAACGTATATTACCCCAAAACATCACAAAATCAAAAAGGTAAAATACAAATTTTGGTAAAAAAAAACCATGTCCTTCACTAGACAAGAGCTACGCATGGAAAAGTGGAAAATAAATTTTAATCACACACGAAATTGAACCAACTTAAAGTTTCAAACAGATCCAATTCAAAACAATACTGTATAAATCTTATAATTATCCAAAATAAATATTATGTAAATTGTCGAAGTCAAATAGGGTTGTAAGCAGATTACTACATAAATTCTATCATATTCAAAAATATATATTATGCAAAATTGTCAAAATAATTTCATCTGCCTACACATTCATTTACCTTTACAAATATTAATTATTATACAACCCTTTAATAAAGCATAAGCCATATACTTATTCACATTAAATCAACTTCAGAAAAACTGATATATAATTTATAGTGCAAAAAACATTACAGTAATTATGACAAAAACTTTGCTCACAAAATTATCGTAATTAAATAAATATTTTGAACTCATTCTATTTTTCATTGCTAACCAAATGCTAAAAAAAGAAAAAAATCTGATGTGGGCAACACATGACTTTCCTTATATAATGTAATGAATTTTCTACTTTTACAGTAAAAAAATAGGTTTTTCTTATAGTAGATACTAATATTTTTTCTAAGATATTGAATTTCCGACAATTAGTTGTCGTTTTCATTGATTTAGCGTCATTTTTATCCATTTGGCGAGATATTCGTTAATTTGGCAACATTTCAAAAAGTCGCCAAGTTGGCGACATTCCGCCAATTTCGTCGCCAAAATCTTGCCAAGCGTTATGGACGAAGAAATAATTTATTCTTACAGCAGATAAATGATTATTGGCATTCAAATACAGAAGTAATACTCTATCTTTTTTCATGAATGGAACGAGCTAGATCCACGAAAATGATGTCACCCAATTTATTGCATGGTATTACATATGAAAAGTGAACATGTTTCTCAATAGGAAATATATTTTTTTTATATGACTTTTTGATAATTGATTTGAAAAATGTTCAATATCTCGAGAACGGCTCAGGTTAGCGTTCTAAAATTTATATCAATCGTTTTCTAATGAAAAATTACATAAGAAATGTCTATTTGCGTATCTTTATTAGTGGTTTTAATTTTTTGACGATTTTTTCAAAATTTCACTCGAAAATTCAAGGGGTTCTGAAAATTCAGTTGCGTATGAAAACAATAGACTTCCAGTGTTTACGGATTGTGATTTTTGTACCACATTTGGTTCGAATCGGTCCATTCGTTCGTCAGTTATTGTCTCCACAGACTCACTGACACACACACACACACACACACACACACATACATCACTTCTAAAATGTTTGATTCGTGAACAGGGATGCTTGAAACTATCGTCTCCACAGACTCACTGACACACACACACACACATACACACACACACACATACACACACACACACACATACACATACACACACACACATACACACACACGCACATACACATGCACACTTACACACACACACATACACACTTACACACACACACACATACACACACACACACATACACACACACACACACATACACACACACGCACATACACATGCACACTTACACACACACACATACACACTTACACACACACACACACAGACATTATCTCAAAAACGTTTAATTTGTGGTCAGAGATGCTTAAAACATACTCTCCCGTCGAAAACTCGAATTCGAGTTTTCTACCCCGTCACAATACGTTCCTTATACATTATGTATGTAAGGAAAGTAATAATAAGTATTTGAGCTTTAACTTTTGACGAAATTTTAAAATTATGAAGATAGAGTTCCCTTTGCCTTCATATTTTAAACAATGTAATTAAAGCTAATTTCATTGTAATTCAGCAAACAATAATTAAGTCCTTTTGTCACTCTTCATAATGATTTATGATGACAGACAGATAATTATTTGATAAATTGTACTATTTTCATATTATTATCTCATAGTATTAAATGTTAAAGGGGTTACCAAAGTTACCAAAAAAGGTTGTCAACGTTACCAGGGTTACTAAAACATTTGCCTCAGCTGCACACTTTCATCAGTATCGTTATACACTTTCATCAGTATCGTTATACACTGTCATCAGTATCGTTATACACTTTCATCAGTATCGTTATACACTGTCATCAGTATCGTTATACACTTTCATCAGTATCGTTATGCACTTTCATCAGTATCGTTATACACTGTCATCAGTATCGTTATACACTTTCATCAGTATCGTTATACACTTTCATCGTTGTGCATTGTCTTTCACACGATCTCAATCATAATCACTGCACTTCACTTTCTAGTGCTTCGCTCGTCAGATTTTCACGACTATTCCAGTCGTTGTCTACTCCTCATGTTCTCTCTAAGAAGTATTTTAACCCCTTGAATGTTTTTAAACCCCCTCATTTAGTCGAATCATACTTTTCTGTTTGAATGTTGCTACTTATCCTTTCTCTGGGTTGACTCAAATGCTCGTCAAGGTATCGCTTTGAGGGAAAAAACATAGGATTGTGTCACGTGCCTCTCATAATGTCCTGTATATCCATATCCTATAACGCCACGTATAGTGTCAAAATGACACCTCCATGGTATTTTGCTGAACTCAGGAAATTTTTAGGCGTAATATGGCATATGACCCACATTTCAGATTCAATGTCCACTTTCGAAATTTTCTATTTCTGGCATCACAGTTATTAAAGATTTGAATTGCTCTTCTAGTCTATGGAGGATTGTTATTGCTGAAAATTGACTTCCCCTACAGTACAAAAAGTTAATCAAAGAAGCATTTCATATTCTGGGTGAAAGTCTCACCTGTACTTTAGGTTAATTTTCCACATATTGTTTAATAAAGGTCAAATTTTTATAAACATGTATGATCGATTTTGGTTTAGACCCATATTTTGTAAGCTTTGAGCGAGTGATTTGCTTGATTCATGGGATATTCTAATATCATTTAGTCGATCTATCCCCAATTAAGTTTACCACGCAGTTTCGAATATACCATGGGTCCATAAGAGATGGGAAACTCAGTTCTGAATAAAATTGATATGTGAACTTGTAAGCTTTGAACGAGTTATTTGCTTGATTCATAGGATATTCTAATATCATTTAGTTGCTCTATGCCCAATTAAGTTTACCACATAGCTTGGAATATACCATGGATCCATATGAATAATCTTAAGAGACGGGAAACTCAGTTTTGATTAAAATTCATATGTGAACTTATAAACTTTAAACGAGTGATTTGCTAGATTCATGGGATAGTCTAATGCCATTTAGTTTATTTATACCCAATCAGGTTTCCCATATAGTTTAGAATATATCATGGATCCATAGTAGATAGGAAACTCAGTTTTGAATAACATGCATATGTAAACTTCCATTATTAGATTTCATTAATCTTAAGGGGCTCCGCTCCCTGTTCGCCAAATTCAACCAATTCTGAGCTGTATTAATAACCAGGTAAAAATTAAATTCGAGATTCACCTGATTATACAAAGCCCGAGATTTTAAATATAAACAAATTAAATAATTTCAACTAGTAGACAATTAGCATGCTTAAAGTTTGAACGATTGCAATGAGGAAAAATTAGTTGTCGTAGTTACTTTGCTTTCAACAATATGACACACAGTCGTTGACTGCAATAATAATTACATTTTAACCGTAATTATTCATGACAACAATAGTTGCAAAACGCTCTGTTTATAAGTATCAATATTAAGACATATGATTGTTTTCAGACATTTTTGTGACGTTTCTGCCTGCAACCAATAACAGAGCAATGTAGAATTTTACCAAATATCATTTAATTAACTGAGGCCAAAATCAAAATTCTAAGCCCGTCTTACACATCTACTGGTTCACATTAGTCTATCTGTAAAATATTTAGAACTATACATTTGCGGTCTTCGTAATACAGTGTCAAAAAATCATAGCATATTGTAATATAGAGCGCATAGGCGTGGCGCACGGGGTGTGCTGGGTGTGCTACAGCACACTCTAATGCTCGTTTTTTTATTTTATTTTAGACTTCCCAATGGAAGGGGTAGACTCCCCAATGAAAAAAAATCACGATTGTCTACAGGTCCCTACCAGCCGGCATTAAGGATGTTTCCGAGAACTAAAATGGGAAACCAGCAGAGAAGTTTTCAAACCTATTGGTATGAAAAGTACAAGTGGCTAGTCCAGCAGAAGACGCAGTTTTTGTTTCTACTGTAGGTTTTTTGACAGTAAAGTCTGTACCAAAGGCCACTCAGATTCTGCGTTTATTGAGAAGGGATTTAAAAATTGGCACAGAGCTATCGAATGTTTTAACACCCATCAGTTATCAAAATCCCATGAGCGGAACTTTACTTCGTGGACACGTTTTAAAGAAGATAAATCCATTGATGTATTGTTAATAAAGGAAAATAGGCATATCTATCAAAACAAGAACAACAACGGCTTCATAATCGACGTATAATGGAGCGATTAATTGACATTGTTTTGTGCTTGGCAAAAGGTGGCAGACCATACAGGGGTCACAATGAAAAAGCTGACAGTTCTGAACAAGGCTTATTTTTAGATCTTGTTAAAATGCTGCAAAAGTATGATCCTGTAATGGCAAAGCATATGCTAGAATCTCCTCGAAATGCTACGTATGTAAGTAATCGCATTCAAAACGATATAATTGCTTCATTGCACAATATTGTTCAACGAAACATTGTTTCTTCGTTAAATGGAAAGTTAATCTCAGTAAGCGCTGACGATACTACTGACTGCGGGCACCATGATCAGATGTCCATTATAATGCGGTATTTCGACGATGGGGAAAACAGTCCAGTAGAACATTTCTTATCCATTCAAAGACTTATAAAAGTTGATGCACAGTCTCTTTTTGATAAGTTAAACAACGTTCTTATCACTCTTAAACTTGATTGATCCTCGGTGTTATCTGTATGTTTTGATGGAGCAGCCACCATGTCTGGATGCACTTCTGGTGTTCAAATGAAGTGTAAAGAAAAAAAATAGTGCAATACACTATGTACATTGTTACGCGCATTGTTTAAACCTGGTTCTGGTTGATGCATGTGCTTCAAGCAAAGACAATAGAAGTGTTTTTGATTTTTTTTGGTGTCATTCAAACTCTGTATGCGTTTATGGAGGGAAGTGCTACACGACATGCAGTATTGGAAAATATATCACACGAAGTGGGATTCCAATTGAAGACATTAAATTCCCTTTCAAACACGAGATGAGCTTGCAGAGCAGAAGCAGTCTCGGCAGTGAAACATAACTACTCTGCAATTTTACAAGCTTTACAGGAAATAATTGAAACAACTCGCTTTTCCGACGTCGAGATTAAAGCAAGGGGTCTTGTCCATGAGCTAAATTCGTTCAAGTTTATTTTTTCCTTAAACATGTTGCATCCTGTTTTGCACATGTTACTGAAAGTTAGTAAATCTCTGCAAAGTCCGCGTCTGAACTTACTTACTGCATTCACTGGAGTTAAAAATTTACGAAATTCTTTATCTGCAATGAGAGATAATCTAAACGATTTTAAACAAATTTTCGATGAAACTATGGAACTTTGTGAAGAGAAGGGAATACTAATCCCTCCTCTGAGGAAGAGAAAACCGTCCACACGTATTGACACCCAAATCCATCAACACCCAAATCCGACGTATTGACACCCAAATCCGACAACACCCAAATCCATCATTTCAGTACGCGAGAAGATTATGAGAGAATAACTTCTTTCTACTCAGTCCTTGATTCAATGATCTGCGGAATCGTTCAGCGTTTTGAACAGGAGACGAGCCAACTTGTCATAGCAATGGAAGAATTGTTGAATTTAAATGTTGATAGACACAACTTGAAATTAATTTCCGACCAATTTAAAATATCTTTCGATGAGATAGAAGCGGAAATAAGATTGTTGCGAAGTAATAATTGTCCTTTTCTAAAAGGAAGTACGACAAACATCATCCGAGAGTGGTTGGATTGGTTTGAACTATCGGAACGTTCGTCAATGTATGGTTCAGTTCACAACTCTATCAAGTGCTTTGCCACCTTGTCAGTCACCAGTTGTTCCTGTGAGATAGCATTCTCAAAACTGTCTCAGGTGAAGAGTAAATTAAGAAGTACAATGTCACAACAACGCTTAGATTCCCTAATGATTTTGTACATTGAACAGGAGTTGGCTACATCAGGTAGTTATTCCGAAGTAATTGAAGAATTCAAATCTATTATACCAGGGGAACGGCGTCTTATTTTATAACATATGCTAAGAGGCAAAACTATATTAAAGGAATTTATCCAGCAGTATGTATTGTTTCTTTTTCATTTCTCAAATTGTCTATTAAGGATCAAATTGTCTATTAAGGTCTATCTTGATCTTGTTATATGTCAATTGTCTATTATTAATTAACGACGAATGACGGGAAGGGGGGAGGAAGTAGGCCGATGATGACGGTTGATGACACAGGGGGAGGGGGGGTCGAAAAATCTTTAAAAACTGATGACGTAATATATGGACGTTCCCTAATATACGCATACATTTTTATTTTTTTACGTGCAGCACACCCTAATAAAAATGTCTGCACACGCCTATGATAGAGCGACTTAGGAAAGGATTAGACACATAAGAAAACGCTTAACAGGAAGTTATTGCTGAATACGTAAACAAAAATCTATACAAACCGGTTAGAAAATTTTTAAATAAAGTGTAGCATGTAAATATCTTCGGGATCAATTAATTGAATTTGTGAACTACTTGGAGTTTTCTAAACTCCTCGAAAACGTTGAGTTTTGCGATAGCATGAAACGTGACTCCTGCCCAGAAAAAATGCAGGTCCGCATCTTAGAACTGTTGTGCAGCTGTCGTCTTAAGGTTTTAATTGCAAACTTACTAGTACACTCTTTTCGCTAATTAGCGCATTTATTTGATTAAAAAGGAAAAGAAATGTTTCTTAAGTGCTCTACCGCAAAATGTGCAGTTACCTTCTCACTTAAGTCTAGAACGATTGAAACCGTTTTTTATTTTTACTTTTAAATTTTCTCTTTGGTTAATACTGAGTACTTTTGAGTACTTTTCTTTTAACATCGTAATTATGGAATTTTATAAATTTGTAACCAGTGAATAAACTGGCATTAAAAGTAAAATATAAAAAATACCATCTCTCTCTCTCTCTCTCTCTCTCTCTATATATATATATATATATATATATATATATATATATATATATATATGTGTGTGTATATATATATATATATATATATATATATATATATGTATATATATATATATATATATATATATATATATATGCATATATATATATATATATATATATATATGTATATATATATATATATATATATATATATATATATTTATATATATATATATATATATATATATGTATATATATATATATATATATATATATATAAGGGGTTGTGAGTGTTAATGTAGGTGTTAATGTAAAAGAACTTGCAGGTGAATGCGTAGTTGTGATTTTGCAATAAAGCATTGAAAGCAAAATACTTCAAGCCTTGAAAGCAAAATATGAGAATGATATGCTTTATCGCAAAATCAACATTCCCCTTAAAGAAATTTCAAATAAAATTAAAGCCTTATATCTATTAACAGGCATCAAATATACTGGAATAATACAGTACCCCTACTTGATAAATATTCCAAAACTACATAAAAGCCCTATATGTTTCCGACCGGTTACTGTCGGATGTAATACGTATCTCACAAAAGCAAATTCTATGTTACTAAAGCTTTTGAAACCTATTTTGCTACAAATTAATAATAAAGGAATTTATATCATAAAAAATAGCCAACAAGTGATAAATTCATTAAATTATCATAAAAATCCTTTATATTTAAAGACTTATGACTTCCAAGAACTTTTCAACACTATAGATCTAGAAGACTTACAAAATATCCTTTACCGTTTATACGAAGAATATGAATTAAAAAGAACTATAGAATTCAATAAATTCAAGAATATAATTAGAATAGTCATAAAAGAAAATTATCTTTTCAATGGAATCTTTGCATATCAACAAATTAAAGGCATCTCCATGGGGGGGGGATGTTCTTCCATACTAGCCGACCTCTACCTTAGTTTTTATGAAAACCAGTCTCATATTAACAACGAAATCGTTTACATGCGTTACGTAGATGACGTGATTGTTGGATATGAAAATGAAAACTATTGTATGAACTTTGATTTCTACCCACCCAACCTCATATTGAAAGAAAATCCCGTTAAAAATAACAGAGTGGTTGAGTTTTTGGATTTGAGTATCAACTTTGGACAGATCCCAATCATATTTACCATCTATGACAAAAGAAACCATTTTAAAATACCTATAAATGGAATAATACATTGGCACTCCAACCTACACATGAATATATTTCGCAATGTATTCTTGGGAGGATTGGTCAGAATTAAAAGAACTATTAAAGAAGAAAATTTACGTATTGATTTTGATCAAGTATTTTTAAAGCAAGCATATATTCAAAAATATCCAGTTCCTTTTATGCTTAAAAATATCGATAATTTATACCGAAACAATTTAGCGTATGGTGTAAAGCTCAAGTCTTTTTTATATTCAATTAGAGAATGAAGGATCGCATCATGCATATGACAGGACCGCAGCACGATCATAAGATGATGTATACAATTCACCGCAGTCAGCAGCACAGATCGCTTGTACGGTAGTGAATTTACTCTCGTCCTCGGTTCATTCCTTTTTGAAGGTCTTGTGACAATTTTTATTGTCACTCCGGAGGTGGGCTTGAGCCAAAGCTGGCGACCAGGAGTGCAGTGCCGCGGCATTTATGACGAGCTCGTTGAAAACTGGGGAGTGAGGTCACAACCCCTCACCACCATCAAGTAAGCTTTTTGCTAAGACTTCCTTCCTTTTTTCGCTTTTTACCCATTCCATTTTTAATGCATTATATGGTGTATAGTACCTCTTGCTGCTTTGCGCATAATTACTATAACACATATATTTCTGATAATCCACTTTCTTTATATTATATATTTTATATATATATATATACATATACATATATAAATATATATATATATATACATATATATATATATATATAAACTTTAAAACTTTTAGGCTATTGTATGGAATAATATTACCGATAAGGCAATGTATACCAGTTAAACAATAAAAGAGTATGCTCAAAGCAGCAATTACAATTTTATGCACTATATAAAATACAATGAAATAATGAACAGTACCAAAAAGTGGTTGTGGGGGGTTGTGACCCCCACTCCCCGGTTAAAAGCATGCTTTGAGTGCTGCGGCAAACACTCCCGGAAAACCGGCACCGTTCAAAGAAAGTCCTTGCGACTAAAGGAATTGCCGAAAATATAGACACTGAAATTAAACAAAAACCAAAAGCTCGCCAACACCACCAATACCACAAAAAATTCATCTAACTCAACACACAATCGTTCTACCCCATTCCCTTCATCACCAAATAACTCCGAGAACTGAGGAATCTCCGATTATATACTGTATACCGTTGCCACAGATTCAACTAAAAATCCGTTATTCTCATTTTGCACTCCTGTATATCGATATTGTTGCATAGCTATGAATCTGGAACACACATATTGAATGAAATTATATTCCTGAGATACGTCGACGATGTGTTGACTGCTTGCGAGGAAGAGGATTACGGGGTGGATTTTAGTTTTTATCCAAATGGTTTAAATCTAATCGAAAACACCAAAAAAGATGACGGAATCGTTAATTTTTTGGATCTTTGTATTGTTAACAATAAAAGTGACGGTAAACATCATAAAACATTTTTTCGTATCTATGATAAACGCAACGATTTTCACTTTGAAATTAATTATCTCGTTCCTTGGACATCTAATCTCAATAAACGTGTGTTTCGAAACGTAATTAGAAATTATCTGATTAGAAGTAGAAGATTGAACACAAATACAGAAGATCAATATTTGTGTTTGAAAAAATATTTTGGGGAAGCCCGTAAGGTTGGATATCCCAGGGGATTCCTTTATGGTATCGCATCGGATTTTTACAATATCGATATACAGGAGTGCAAAATGAGAATAACGGATTTTTAGTTGAATCTGTGGCAACGGTATACAGTATATAATCGGAGATTCCTCAGTTCTCGGAGTTATTTGGTGATGAAGGGAATGAGGTAGAACGTTTGTGTGTTGAGTTAGATGAATTTTTTGTGGTATTGGTGGTGTTGGCGAGAAGTGGATTCGATTGGTTTCACTTTAGGTATTTCTTTTGGTTTTTGTTTAATTTCAGTGTCTATATTTTCTGCAATTCCTTTAGTCGCAAGGACTTTCTTCGGTTTTCCGGGAGTGTTTGCCGCGACACTCAAAGCATGCTTTTAACCGGGGAGTGGGGGTCACAACCCCCCCACAACCACTTTTTGGTACTGTTCATTATTTCATTGTATTTTATATACATATATATATATATATATATAAGTATATATATACATACATATATATGTGTTTATATATATATATATATATATATATATATATATATATATATATATATATAGAATGTCATATAACAGAATCTACAATAGTACAAAAAGTACAAAATCAGTTATCTAGACCAATAAGCGCAATGCAGCTTGAAGTAGTCTAGAATAGTATAATAGAAAAAATTGAACGGTTGGACATGAAGTCAGCCAACAGGTAATACATAAAAGGCCTAGGGGGATTGTGACCCCTAGTTCCCGTTTACAAGTCGACTTTTCCACCAATGGCAACACTCACGGAGGCATGCATTACCTGCGGTTAAATTCAGTACAACGTCGAAACTGAAGACGTCCATACGTAGTATATATCAAATGTAAAAGGAAAAAATCCCCCAACATAAGAGTAATATAATTGAAACGACACATAAGACTACTATATATATATATATATATATATATATATATATATATATATATATATATATATACATATATATATATATGTATATATATATTTGAAATGTAATAATAAGAATTATGTAAAAATAAAAAAATAAATAAAAATACAATTCAAGTAATATTAACATCACCATAGAAGCAAATTCACGGCCATAATGCCGATAAGAGAAAAGAACAGAACCTTCCCAAATTCGATGATTAATCAGCATTAAATTCATCTTCAGGTCTGAGTATTTAATTCTAATTAACCCAAACAAATGCCTGTTTCAGATTAAGCAATAGTACATTACTATAAATGCTTAAACTCAGACTACAGGCATCAAAAAATGAAAAAATGAAAAAAGGATACATTAAGAAAATTGTATTACCATGCGGCATGAATCCTTCTTCCTCACCACGTGTATACACGATCAACCTCAACAACTTAATCTAGAAGCACCGGAATGAACAAGTCGAAATTCTACCAGGGAGACAGTACGAACGTTCACGGAAATACTCTCAAACCCGTCCAGTGATATATATAGTGACATATATATATATATATACATATAAATAAAAATTGAAGGATTTTAATCGAAAATTATGCATAAACTACTGTATGTACAAAAAAACCCATCTCTAGCATATCTGTTACAAATGAGTAACTATAAGCCAAGACTAAGGATAAAGATAGAAGGTAACATATCACTACAATGGAAAGGGGGATGAGAAGAATATTAGGATTCAAAAATCACAATTAAAAGTATATAAAAGTAAATAAAAATAAAACTCGGCAAAAATGAGAATAGGCAATAATAATCAGCTCAAGATAAGAGATTAAGAATAGAGAACAATCAATTGAAACTACACAAAAAATGGCGGTTAGTTCGAAATTGCATTCTCATCAGGACACCCATACAATTCGAATTAAAACCGATAGAATAGCCAGTCTCTGACAATGGCGATAGTATTTAACTATAGACACCATTGGAACTGTCTACTGGCTAGTGGAAGGAGAAAAATAAATCAATTGAATTATACAAAGCTGAAAAACAATACCTCCTCAAACGGTAATATGAAATCACAAGAATAGCACCACGTGTAAGATAAACTAGTGACTGTGCATTTCACCTCACTTCGTCAAAACGAGTGGGCGAGCATTTCACCTCACTTCGTAAATGCGAGTGGGAATGAATACAATTGAACGATACATAATATGTATGAAGACTTTCGAAAATAGTAAACAGTATAGGACTCAGGACAAGCGGAAAATAGTCATTCGAAAATAGTAAACAGTATTAGACTCAGGCCAAGTGGTAAGTGAGGTGATAAGAATGGGTGAATTTTCAAAAATGAGTTAACCAATCAAAGATAAATAATGCATGTGTAAAATTATTACGTGGTATATTTGAAATTATTAATAATATTATTTACAAATACTTCCGGATATAGGTAGTTTTGACAAATGCGTTTAAGATTATTGATGTGGAGAAAGTGAAACTGAGGATCAGAAAGTCGATGTATTCGAAATAGCTGTTTTAAAATGATGTTTCTAAACAATTGAATAGAATTACAAGAATGATATGATAGCAGCTTTATGATAGTGAAGTTGTAAGAATCTTTTTTATCATATAGATTGGTGATTACATGATTATTGAGGGTATCTAAATTTATGTCTAAAAAATTAACAGTTTGACTAACGCAAGACTCATTAGGAATTAATTCTAGGTTAGACGGGTAAAAATCAATATTAATGGGATAGGAATCATCAATGATAATGCAAATTAAGTCGTCAAAATATCTATATATAATATATGAATTAGAGTTAAAATGACATTCATAATAATAAAGATATAAGTTAGCGAGTATACTACTACTACAGCCATCTTGTGGTACACCAGATGTTTGTAAATAAATGTTATCACCTTGGATAATATAATTGTTGTATAACACAAAGTGCAAGAGCATAGGAAAATTTTTGACATTAAAAGCATCATGATTGGAAGATATATAGTCATGATAAAGAGAGATAATAACTTTATGTAAATCTTTAATGACAATATTATTAAATAGGTCTTTAAAATCAAAGGTTTGGAAACCAAGAGTTTGTGGTAACTTGCTAAGGTGATTAACTAAATCAAAACTATTGTTCAAAATGAAATATCCTGAATTCCTGAATTTAAGAGATTCATTAATTCGATTTAAACAGTTAAGCAAGTACTTACTAGCTGTAGTGGTAAAGGTATTATGTCCACAAGTGACTGTTCTAAAACTGAGAGGTGATTTGTGGAATTTAGGAACCAAAGTAACATAAGGAAATTTAAAAAACTTACAATTAATATTTAATTGTGTATATAATTTTAGCATTTTAGTTTTGATTTGGATAGACTGATTATGAATGGGTTTAAAAATTTGATTATCTTTTAAGTAATTCTGTAACAGAGAAACATAATATTTTTTACAAATGATGGCATAATTATTAGAAGCTTTATCTACATAAGTTATTACAAAATGTTGTTGTAGTTCTTTGATAGCAGATAGGAGTTGTTTATAAGGATACCTAGGCTTCGTTAATTTAGTGTTTATAATAACATTTTTAAGTAGATGTAAGGTCGTATACTTCCATAGATTGAATGCTTCAATAGGAATAGAATGTGAACAAGCAAGTTGATATATGAATTTATCAAAATCAAATGATAGAGACTGAAGAAGTTGTTTTAGGGTGATGGCAGAATGGAATGCGAAATATATATATATATATATATATATATATATATATATATATATATATATATATATATATATATATATATATATATATATATATATACATATATACATACATATATATATAGATACATATATATATATATATATATATATTTATTTATTTACTCACTAGGCTGACTCTGGCGAACGAATGCAGTAACAAAGTCGAGTATTTAGCGATTTGTTTGATACTTGAGACGTTTTATTTCATGAAAGGAGTAAAGACTCAAATATTAAATCCAAAATATAAAATATTAAATAATTAACGTATACGCCAGCCTAGTAACTTTTAAAACTGTACAAGTTAAACCAAACAAATAAAAATTCTGTTTGGCATTTTCTAAAATAATTTTCATCCATAGACTTAACATTATAAGACATTTGACTTCTCTGTACATAGATTGGAATTTAAAGTTCAGAGTTTGTCATGATCCAAAGCGTGATTAGTTCACGCTATGTACAATATTTAATTTGATTAGGTTGAGTTTTACTATAGATATATTTCAATTGAGTTTTACCATATATTCGATTGAGTTTTACCATATATTCGATTGAGTTTTACCATGTATTCGGTCCTGTTTTACTATATATTCTTTAACAGACAATCAGATTTAAATCGGTGTTTAGCTCTGAATATACGCTCTGAATTTACTTCACTTCAATAAATCACTTTCAAACAGAATTTTTTTTAAATTTAATTATTGTTTTCATTATTTGTCTGATGTTTTGAGTATTTTATGATTGCTGACATTCCCTCTTTAATTTTATGATATGTTCTTCTCTTTTATTCCATAAAACTTCGAAAACACACGCAAGTTCTAAAGAAAATGTTTCAAAAATAGTTGAAATTATCTGTTCAAAAAAAAGTCCCCGATTTTTTTACATTGTACTAGATAAGCTGCGTTATCACTGTGTCAATTTTTCTGCTTTTGGAAATAAAAGTACGGCATTTAAAACGTTACAATCGAAGTTGCACAGATTCGTACACTAAAGAAGAGAGCAATTTCCTCCTCAAAGTTATGTTTTTAGCAATTCTCTTAGCAATTTCTTCTATGTAGGATTTTTTTATTTTCATATAAATTATACCAAGAAAAGTCGTGAATCAGGTAAATAACTCTAAAAGTATTAGCGTTATGGCATATTTTATACAGGTGTTTAGGAAACTGCAAAAGTGCTGCAAAATGAGACAACTTTTGGGAGGTTTGCCTCCTTTTTTAGCGGAGTACCGAGGTATGGGGGGGGGGGGATATTTCACTTCCTGAAGAAATAAGAAAACAGTCACTTACAAAGTTGCTCAAAATTAGTTCAAACAAACCCACCTTTGCTTCCCCCCCCCCCTCCGTAAAAATGGAAGAGAATCCTGAAAATATATATATGAAATCCAACTCCTTCTACCCAAAAATCGAACATTTAGACAATGCAGCGAAATTAAATACATTGTTATATACGAAATACAAAATGTTTACCTTCAGCAACAAATCTTACCTGCACACGTGTAAGATGTTTTTTCATGTTTTCCATTGTATCTACCTACGCTTACACTTTTACATGTAGATTAATAAAATCGTCTCTTTTAAAATCGTGATTTAAAGAGTTATATTCCATCTTTTGAGGCAGTACGAAGATGATGTTTACTAATTCTGTAACTCTATTCAACTTTGCAGTTAATTTTATCCCTATGTCTAACAGGAATCGGGAGAGTATAGCCCCTACCCCGCTAAAGAATAAGGTCAATCCTCCCCTAACATTGTCTTATCGCGTACCGTCATTGAGTTTTGCAGTACACCTGCATTAAAAATAAACTCTAATATTTCTCGAGTTATTTGCATGACTTTTCTTGATACCCTATATATACACCAAAAAACTAAACCATACACTGTTACAGAATTTTGTGCAGGATACTCCCCGGCCATTCTTTCCAGAAACAAATCCGTGGTTCAAAAAGCCCGAAACCACTGGTTTGTGGAAATAGCTTAAATACTTCACTGCTAAAATTATAATTTAGTATGTCGAGTTCAATTATTATACATCCGCCATTGTTAAGGATCCTCAGGTACTTAACTACCTAAGGATCCTCAACAATGACATTGTGGTAAAAAGAATCAAGGAAAAGGGCAGTAACACGAAAATGGTGAAAATAATTTTTAACTGGTAATTAATAATAAGATTAATTCGAGCTCAAGATCGTATTTGTGTTTCCAATGTTATGCGTCCAACATATAACCCACCCCTAGTTGTGCAGCCCGTAAATAAATCTAATTCCTAAGAGATAAGAACTCAATAAACTATTTATTAACGATACGTCTTATTTTTCTCACATAATTATTTATTTTAACAAACATATATCTCTTACTAACATTTTCAATTACTAATTTTACAATTGAATTCATTTTCAATAATTTAGCAATTATATTAATTCTCAATTTGCACTGCTCACAACTGAAATCGCAACACCATGAAGAAATTAATATAAATTTACAGAATACAGTTGTAACGTAGAGATGAGCATGTGATCAAAAAAGCATACCTGGAAAATGAAAGTATGGAACATTATTGACATTAGGTCAATACGGAATAGGTCCACCGCGAATGGCTATACAGAATTTAATACGACGAGGCACCCCATCAATGAGATGGTCAATGGTGTGATGAGGAATGGCATACCACACAGCATGTAATTGGGCTTGTAACTGAACATGATTTGCTGGAATTTGGAGTTCTCTTAATCGGCGATCCATGATGCACCAGATATGCCGACAAATCCGGAGAATATGCCGGTCAAGGTAAGATATCAAAACCTTGTAAACTATTCATAGTTACCCGTGCAGTATAAGGTCTGCCATTATCCTGCTGAAAACGCAGTCCAGCTCTGGTTGACAGATATGGCTGGACCACAGGTCTCACAATGTCAAAGACGTATCGTTGTACCATGATACTGCTAGAAACATGGACCAAAGATATTCGTCCGCCAAATGCTATACCACTTCAAACCCTGGTACCACTTAGGGGGGGCTGTGTGGAGACTGATAGAATAAGCTTCCTGGTGGCATTTTTGAAAGGGCCGCCATACGCGAGTACGACCATCTGGCATGCCAAAACAAAATCGTGATTCATTCGTGAACAGAATGTTTCGCCATTCTGTCGACCAATTGAGTCTCATTTGACACCACTAGAGGCGACGTAACCGGTAAGACGTTGAAATGGTAGCTGTTGAAAAGGTCGTCTACCTCGGAGTCCTGCGTCATGCAAATGGTTTCGAATTGTTTGCGTCGAAGCCACGTTACCTGTTGTGTGGGTTAAATGTCCTTGTAATACGGTTGCTGTGTTAAACGGCTCCTTCTTTTAAAACGGGAACGCCTCTCAGAACCATACGATCTTCGCGGTGTGGTGCACCTGGAAGCTTCATTACATGATCTTCGTGGTGGGGTACACCTGGAAGCTCCATTACATGATCTTCGTGTCGTTTCGTTGTCTCTCACGAACCGTAACACTCACCGCTGAACTATGCTCCCATCACGACCCAATATAGTTCAGCGATCCTTCGAAGGCTCATTCTACCCTGACATTAAACAATGATTTGTTACCGTTTCGTTGACTACAACTGAACGTAGGCGGTACAACAACGTACTCTTGACATACTGTGATGATTTTTACAACCTAAAACCAGTGACGCTACAACTGAGCAGTGATATCGCTCCTCCTTGACATGACGCTTTTATGCTGCTCGGCAAGGTGTTACGTCACTGTGCATAACGACACTGTGATCATTTGCATATCTCGCCTTTCCTTTTCCATTGTCTGATTTACATAAAGCTACATCTACAACTTTATGGTGTTGCGATTTCAGTTGTGAACAGTGTACGTTAAACAAAGTAATTATATAAAGACACTTTTATTAGTTAAATTCAAATTACTCATGAAAAATTAGGGAGTACCTGTAATGTGTGTATGTCATTCTTGTTATAGGATGTGCTGCTCACATCACTTTGGTCACCGTCGTCATTGGGCCTGCCGACGCCTTGATTTTTAAGACATGACTTATCGGTCATATCAAAAATGTTTATCACTTGGTTTACCACTTTTTATCGAGTCATTTCCAATAAGGGGCTTATTTATCCCCCCACATAAATTTATTTGCAGTAAATGTCACCCACTAGCGACCGTCTGACTGCGTTTACTGTTGATTCTTACAAAATTTATTTCCATTATCTGGTACCACCTTTGTGCAAACTTCAAATACATACATCAATAAACATGAGTTTCACGCTTATTCGACAATCCGTCCTACCACCAAAAGTTTTTACTTATGGCATCCCATGTCCCTAACAGCAGTTACCAATGTTAGTCTTATCATATGATCCACCTTTGTACTAAAATTCAAATCCCTATATCAATAGACCTGGAGATTCATGTTCGTTAAAAATTCAAGCATTTTGTCAGTATCGGCACCCCCTAAAATCGAAATTTTCAGATTTTTATAAATTAGAAATTATCCACAGAATTTTGCCTGGCCTGTGTATCAAATTTCCAGCCTATGTGACTCCTCCTCCTCTAAAACACTTACTTCGGATTCCAAAACCACCACTATGAGTCTCCTATTGTCTGGTTTCGTCGGCATACCACATTTGGTTGAGCAGATATGAACGGTATTGAATTTTATAGCTGGAAAGAGATACAAACGTTAAGGATTATAGTATCGATTGATTGTTTTTAACAAGTATGTAACAATGAATGTATGTTATGTATTCAACACGTTTTCCAAACTATAAGTGAAACTAATAATTTGAAATCATTTTTTTCTCTAACAGAAAAAAGGAATGTAACCCTGTCAAAAACCACTGTTGTTAATGTCAGAAAAAATGAAACACAGATCACCGCAATCGTAGAAGCAGCAAAAATGCGGAAGCCCAGAAACTGATTCAGAAAAAAAGATATACTTTTGAAAAATATATCCATCTGGACGATTTTTCCTGTGATACCTATCGGCGATGCTATTTCCAGCAATGTTATTTCGTAAAACCGATATGTTTTCTTTCTGGAGCAACAATCTCATTTTTGTGTTTAGAAAATGCCATTCATAAAGGTTAATGAAATGGGATGATCTTTCATAAAATAAACAAGAAAGATCAATCATGCTTAAAGCATTGATTATGAAACACTTTCCAACTTCAATGCAATTTTATTTGAAAAAGTCTAAAATGCAATACATTCCTCGGTAATATTTTGAAACTTATCACAATACTGCATTAATTTATTATATTTGAAAACTTAAACCTTCATCGAACAAAATGAACTTCATTCAAATGACGGCATTGAAATATAAATTGCCTGGTTTAAACATCTCTAAAATGTTATACATTTCTCGGTAATAGTTTTAGATTTATCATAATACTACGATAATTTATTATATTTGAAAACTTCATCGAAAACAACTGAAATTAATTCAAATGACGTCATAGAAAAAATAACACGCCTGGATCTCTCTATAAAAACAGGATTTCATTCATAACTTTCTCCCATTCATTTCATTCATCACAATACTATAATAATTTATTTTATTTAAACATTTTGTTTAAGACCATGGAGCTACAAAAAATTAAACTCTATGCTTGAAACTTCATCGAAAAAAATCGTCCTTCTCTTTATGAGATCAATTAATATTTCATTCATATCAGCCATGCAGACTCCATGGACTAAATTATTTTGTGTTAAAAAAATACAGGAATTCTAAAACAACTCATTCTACATATTTTGCTGTTTACATTTTACATAGTTGAAAAATAGGCTTAGTTGTAAAAATAATCAAATTTAGATGAGCATTTAAACTCAAATATATTGTCATTGCGTTGTTTCAGTATGTAGATGCACAGAATTTAAGCAAAAATAAAGTAGTTTTAGGACGGATACAACACTCAATATGAATTAAAAAGAACTTAAAAAATCACGATTTTGAAACAAGATGGATGCCTTATACCATTTTGAAGTGGGTCATGTGATCGTTTCATATCATGGTCACGTGATCGTTTCATATGAGAGGTGTAATTATTATTTTAATTTTTATTTAAAAAACTACTGAATATATTTCGCTGAATTTTTTTTTATATATTTTATGGAACAATTTGAATATTACCTAAAATTTTCGAAGCAATTTGTGAATTTTAAATCCGCTTAAAAAATGTTTGAAAAATTAGGTCCCATAGGGCTCAATGTATTTCATTTTTCCGACCCGGGTTCAATCCAAAACTAATTGGGTAACATTATTCATTTATATTCCCATAGGTTCTACAGACCGTCTGAACAACATACTAAAATTTCATTTTAATTAAGTCATTTTTACGGCAGTTATCGTACTAACGGACAGACAGACAGAATGAACAAAGTCATAAACACTTTTCAACTTTGTTGTAAAGTGTTAAAAATTAGTAAATAACGCTGTTACTCGTTATTGATTGGTGTGAAACTTCTCGCATATTTCGAATGGAAAAACGTTGATGTGTGTTATGTGTGACGATGGTACAAGCTACATAGAGATAGGTTTCGATATTTTAAACCTAAAATTGAACATTTTTTTGCAGTTTGCTTACCAGAAATATTTTATAAAACAAACTAAAGGATATATAAAATCAGAAGATACGTAAAAGATACTATGTTCTGTATTAATGTCGGCAAATATTTTTAGTTGTATCACGTCAGCAATCCAACTGAACGATAACGAGTTTATATGCCCTCTGTGGGATGTTCTGAAAAAAGCATGTAACTCTTGCGATTATTAACCAGTCATTAGAATCTGAGAATTTTCCAAAAGTCACCAAGTTGCCGAAATTTCGTAAAATTCGTAATCATGTTCACCGTTTTTATCACCAAGGCCAAATGACTCAGACCTTCAAATTATGACGATGATTTTGTGTTACGTATTCCTAACAATATGATGTCATTCCAGTTACAGTTTTAAATAATGTTATGTTTTTCTGCATTTGACAGGCTTAAACACACTAGTTTCTGTTCTAATAATCCCTTACAGAGGCAGAGCGGCTTAATGATTGGGAGCACTTCTTAGCACAATCCTGGAAACTTGAGACTGATCCGTCTCCGACCCAGACTAGTTCAGTCTTACTGTCTCAGCGGCTAAAATTAAGTTTAACACTGACATTGAATAAGATCGGCACAGATGTCACACACTTTGCATTTGTGAATTCAATTCGTATGCCTCACACGACTGAATCTTTATAGCGGAATACTTTAAAATATCTGTTCCAGAAACTGTGCGAAACTCATTAAAAAAATCTGATTTGTACAGAACATGAGTTTCACTTCTCTTAAAGCAACAATGATTATTAAACAAATAGTACTTCTTTCTCCACGATATTGAATATTTATCATATGAACGTTATTTTCGTTAATTAATCGTCACTTTTGTACATTTGGCGATATTTCACAAAGTTCGTCGCCAAATTGTTGTTAAATTTTTCGCCAATCGCTACATAGAGACAAACAGATGGGGATATTCTAAGCAAAATATGTCTTCTCTCATGAATGGAATGATCTAGATAAAAGTGAATAATATTAGTTAATGTGTCCTATAATATAGCATAAGGAATATTTACCTATCTAACAATACTTCTGTTTTTATTAACACTTTGCAATATAGTTAAAAAGTGTTTATGACTTTGTTCATTCTGTCTGTCTGTCTGTCTGCCTGTCCGTTAGCACGATAACTGCCGTAAAAATGACTTTATCAAAATGAAATTTTAGTATGTTATTCAGACAGTCAATGGGACCTATGGGAATATAAATGAATAATATCACCCAATTAGTTTTAGATTGAACTCGGGTTCAAAAAATGAAATACATTGAACCCTATGGGACCTAATTTTTCAAACATTTCTAAGCAAATTTTAAATTCACAAATTGCTTCGAAAGTGTTTGGAAATATTCAAATTATCCCATAAAATATATAAGAAGCAATTCAGCAAAATATATCCAGTAGTTTTTTCAATAAAAATTAAAATAATAATTACATTCTTTATATGAAGAGTTCACGTGACTATTATATGAAGAGATCACGTGACCCACATCGAAATAAAATATGGCATCCATCTTGTGTCAAAATCGTAATTTTTAAAGTTCTTTCTAATTTATATTTAGTGTTTTATCCGTCCTAAAATCGCTATAATTTTGTTTAAATTCTGTGCATCTACATTCTGAAACAACGCAATTGCAAAATATTCGAGTTTAAATGATCATCAAACTTTGATTATTTCTACAGAGAAGCCTAATTTTTATTTATGGAGAATGTAAACGTCAAAAGATGTAGAATTAGTTGTATAAGAATTGTTGCATTTCTTTAACGCAAAATTATTTAGTTCATGGTGTCTGCATTATAGTTGATATGAATGAAACATTCATTAATTTTACATGGAGAAGCAGACGATTTTTTCGATAAAGTTTTAAGCATAGAGTTAAATTACTTGTACCTCCATGGTTTTAAGTTTTTAAATAAAATAAATTACTGTAGTATTGTGATGAATGTAAGGAATGGAATAAAAGTGTATGAATGAAATATTTACAGCTTTTACATAGAGAATCAGGCGATTTGTATTTCGATGACGTCATTTGAATAAGGTTCATTGTTTTTCAAGCATGTCGGCATATTTAAATTTAAAATTATGAATATTAGTTATTTTACAAAATTATTAATAATTAATTTTCATTATTTTGTGTTACTGTTTATATCATATTTTTCAATTGGTACTTGAGCAATACGCATTGGAATACCAATCTTTTGTGAGTACATTTTTTTCCTCGAATATGTTACTTACAATTATTTTGCTCCCCCGAACTGTAGTGACGGAACTTGTTATCCGATTAATCCCATACTAGTTATGTAGAGAGGCAGATATTGATTATCATTAGCAGTATAAGAAGGCTATTATTTATTCATCTTTGAAACTAGTAGACAAGTTCCATTTTGTATTTAATGCTGTGTTTCCGAATTTATTTTATTTTTTTTATTTTTATTGAAGCATATTTTGAGCGAGTATTTGCTAAATAGAAAAAATATTCAATTGGAGAAATTATTGTTTATTAATAAGTAAGTTTGTGAATAAGTGCGCTGCCCAGGCGGTGAAGTGGATAGCGTCTTCGGCTGCTGTCTTGTGGGCTCGGGTTCGAATCCCGAATAAGCCATGGATGTTTCTTGAGGATAAAGTCAGTCTTCCGCCTTCTGGGTCCTCGTCAAAATGAGAAGCTGCACCCCCTCCGACCTTCGTCAGTGATGCTTTCTTGTAATAAACTTTGTTCTCTCGTCTTACGTCTTTCTTCGTACTTTCCTGCGTCACTGGTCCTGAATTGGCTCCGCCGAAACAGGAGGTCATTTAGTCAGCAAACAATGAATAAGTACACTTTTTATGAGGGATAATGAAAACTAGAGCAACGCAAATAAGCACGAATAACACAATAATACAACATACAGCTGCTTCGGGGATATGCTGGATCCTCTTCTTCAGTGAAAAAGAGCTAACAAATCCGAAGTTCAAAAGCGTAATGAGAGTGAAAGGAAGTAGCAGGATGATTATATACGCACGAACTGGATTAAGAGATGGCCGATGAAAAAGCTGTATGAAAAATAGTCTAGCCAATCCGAAACGAGGAGTAACACACAATATTGGCGTGCGCCAAAACACAACAAGAATATCCCGACAAGACAAATCAAGTCTGAACAAGAATAAATTAGACCCAACAATACGAAAAATAGTCACATAAGAGCCACAAAGGAATAGAAAGCTGAAAGGGGAATAATTTTTTACAAGGCACTCTGCCAGACCGCGCACAAAAATGGAGAATTGGACAAGTCATTAACTAAATTACTATAATTTTTCTAAATGACTTCAAAAAAGTCAAGATCATAGATCGACGTTCATATTTGTATTTCAAAACGGGTTAGGGTATTTCTTTAATTTTAGGACACAATACAACAAAACATGTGTATAAGTGCGAATATTTCATCCCATTAATTTGCTCAATATTGCTAAACAATGACTTTTCTAACTTTACAAATTTCCAAATGCTAAGTACGTATTTTTAAGATTGAGGAAGAAACATTTCCCGACAACGCTGTGCAGTTTTTATGACATTATTTCTTTTTGGTCCAATTAAATGAATATGTGTATAAGCAAGAGGATAAAAATTCTTCAACGTAACTGGCTTTTCAACATCATAATACGTGACTGTTTCAAAATCCCAAGCTCGTTTTGTCACTGGCTCGCCGCACTAGATGTTTTAATTGCAAAAATTCCGTACCTATCCCTTTAATTAGATGATTATTTAATCAAAACTCAAAAGAATTTTTCCGCAAGTGTCCTTCTTGACTGTTTCCAAATTATTTTATCAGTTTCTTTACATTCATGTTCTTAAATAAATGAAAAAATGTTATGTGATGATAACATCTATGTAGATGCTGTTTATTGGTGTTTCCTTTTAATCTCTCTATATCCTATACTATAAAGCACCGTATTCTTGTATATTTGTATATCTATATATTTGTGTATTGCATATCGAAAGTGTTTGAGTGTTTGCATATTGTATCTCTTTAAGTATTTGGATGAAATGAGGTTAATCCACGGTTAGCGATTTAGCTAAGTCTCGACTTTGGGAACAGTTATTTATACTCGCCCCTAACCATTTCACCCAATTTTAGCAATAACTGAGCAATTAGTAATATTTACGAGTTTAATCATTGCTGTTAGATTGTTGAAAAAGAGTCCAATAAACAGCTTCACTTCATTTATGTGAGATAAAATTAGTTTAGTCATTGCTGTTAGATGGTGGAAAAAGAGTCTAACTTCGTCTCATTTATGAGGGATCGAGATGGAACGAGATCAAAAATTGAGAAATTATCACAAACATGCTAAAGAGCAGTTGTGATGCAACTCAATATGCTTAGCGGATTGGTTGCTAGCAATTATTTGCTAGCAACGGTTGCTAGCAATATATTTTGACAGTTGAAAAAAAATCTTGTACCGAGACTCTTGATAATATCGAACTGCGGATTTAACACGGCTTGAAAAAATGAAATACATTGAACTCCATGGGACATAATTTTTCGAACATTTCTTTAGCGGAGTTGAAATTCACAAATTGCTTCGAAAATTTCAGAAAATATGCAAATTATCACGTAAAATGAGTAAAAACAATTCAGCAAAATGCGTGATCAAAATGACATCAGCATATTCAAAATGCAAGTAAATCACGTGATTAGAGCGAGGGACAAACGGGATGGAAACAGCAAATGAGCCAGCAGTTGCTACTGTGAGACAGCCGTGGGGACCTGATCTACCTCTTGGCTAACAGGTTTTATTCCCGCCAACAGTTGCTACTGTCTGTCTTCTACGGAAATCCATTTTCCGAGCTGTTTTTCGTTTCATAAGTCACGTTTTGTTGAAGAGAGGCCTGGACGATGAGGCCGAAGTCCATCATTTGGACGATTGTGCAAGGGAATTCCATTCAAGTCTACGTACAGCTGGGTGGTCGTACCGGCATATCGCCGCTAAAACACGCCTAGATCCGTCCACTGTGCAATGGATTTGGAGAAGATGGATTGAAGAAGGACATGTAAATCGTCGTAATGGTACAGGTTCATCCACACAAGTAATGTCTATACGCACGTCTGAGCGCACATATTCTTTTTACACTAAAAACATGATTTTATAGCTTATTTTATCTTTTTTTATGAAAATAAAAGGTCTTGATCCATTTTAATATTAAAAACATGATTTTTATAGCTAAAAAGGTGTATATATACCTTTTTTTACATTAAGACCAAATTTTAACAATGAATTACTGAACTTTTTTAGTTAAAAAGCTAGACATATGAAATAAATGCGTGAAAAAAGAGGACCTGAATGGAAGTCTTCTAATATATGTACTTTTAAACAGTGAACTTTTTTAGTTAAAAGGTTGGTAATGGATTGGATGTATTATCAAATTTAACAGAAAAAATATGTAATGGTAGTAAATCAAAGAAATTGTAAAATCAAGTAGTTTTATTGTTAGATATGTTATTAGAAAATGGAGAAATGACTTATAATGATGTCCAAAGATATCATAAACAATTTCTCTGTTAATAAATGATAAAAAATAAAGTTTATTTGAGTGAAGGTCAGAAAAATAAACTTAAGTCAGCTTTTAGAAATAAAGAAGAACTAACATTACAAATAGATAAATCTAAAACTCCTAATCATGAGATGTATTTAACTAAAACTCAAATTAATCATATTAATGATGGAAAAAGAATTACTATCAGTAAAACGCAATTAGATAAAAATGGAGGATTTTTACCATTTCTAGCAGCACTTATAACCTCTTTAATAACTGCTGCTAAATTTGCAGTTCCAGCATTAGGAACAGGTGCTTTATCTGGATTAGCTAGTTCAGCTGTACAAAAAAAGGGATCTGGGGGGAAAAAACGTGGAAAGGGGATATATCAACCTTGGTATTTAGTAACAAAATGATTGAAGAAAATATGAAAAATGAAAAAGGATTTAGAGGTGTATTTACCTCTGATTTATTACCTAAAACAATAGGAAAATTTGAAAATGAAATCGTTAATTTAGATGTATCAACAAGTCCTGGAACTTATTGGGTTTGTTATCATAATGATCCTAAATATAAATATGTGGAATATTTTGATCCGTTTGGTGAATATAACGATATACCTAAAAATATTAAATCATTTCTTGTTACATCTAATAAAAAACCAAAAATAGGTCATAATGATAGTTTTTTACAGAAACCTACATCTGTGAAATGAGGTTTATTTTGTATGAAATATATAAGAGAATGGAATAAAGATAAATAACTTAAAAATGTTCTCAAATCATTTCCTACACAAAAACCCAGTGACTATAATGAAAATTTTGTTCTGTATAAATTATAATATTAAAATCTGAAGGTCATGAGAAATCAGAGGAATTTACTATAAATTTTATTACACCTCTAAAATTAAAAAAATTAGCTTTACAGTCGTTTTCTATGGAAGTTTCATGGTTTAATATAAGTGAGAATTATAGAAATAACATATTTGGAATATATACATTAGACACAGATAGAACAATTACTATCTCAAATGGTAATTACACTATAAGAGGATTAAATGAGTATATGAAGAAAATATTTGGTGAGGATCCACCTGTGAAATTTGGTATTATTGAAGCAAGACAAAGAATATCTATTAAACTGAAAAAAGATTGGGTAATTGATTTTACAAAAAGTAACTTTCATAAAATTATAGGCTTTTTAAAACCGACATATGGAAGTTATGATGAAGAAACAGAGGAAGAAGGTGAACATATAGCTGATATATCCAATGGAAATGATAATATATATATATATATTCACTGTGATGTTGTAAAGGGGTCTTTAATAAATCAATATAATCTTTAATAAGGGGTCTTTAATAATTTAATAAAGTCATTTATTCTTTCACTAATAAAAATCCTCCAGGTAGTATAAATTCAAAAGAATTTAATAATTGGATATATTTTATTGTTAAAACGGATTCTGTTGAAAGAATAAAAATGAGGATTACTAATCAAAAAGGTGAATTAATTGATTTAAATAAAGGAGCTGTAGAATTTAATTTTATTCCTATTTTTTCTTCATAAATAAATGAATAAACATAGATTATATAGAAAAAGTAAAAAAATACAGGGATTTTTAAAGGTTTTGTTGAAAACTGAACCTATTATTGAAGACCAAACATTTGTACGGAATAAATTAAATGAAATATTTTCTATGAAAAAGAAAGGAGGTGGTTTAAAAATTCTTCCTAAATAAATGCAAAAGATTTATGATTTGAGTGATACTCATCATTATTATAATGATCAAATTAAAAGTTATGAATTAAGAGAAATTCACCCAAAAGAACATAGTTCAGATGAGAATGCCACCTATGTTTTTCATATTAATGCAAATATTAAGCAAATTTTTCATATTAAGCAAAAATTTTATATTCTAGAGGATATCTAGAACAAAAATTAAAAATTACAAAACATGTTAAAACATCCATAGCAAACGAAAATGTTTGTCTGGTAAATGGTGGTGTCAAAACTTTAAAAGTACATATAGGAGATACCGAAATTGAATCAAATACACAGTCAAATTTTTCAATCATGAATCATGCTTTAAGATTAACTCATTATACTCCTGATTATATAACATCACAAGCTCAAGATGAATTTTTTTATCTAGATACAGCTGATTCAGCTGACCGAAAAGAGTTAAAATACGAGGGTACTTTACTAGATAGTACTAAAATAACTGATTTTTTTAATAATTTGAAAATGAATAAAGATTATAACGAAGGATTCGCAAAGAGATGGGAACTAACGAAAGATAGCAATGTCATTAAAATATGGACACCTTTAAAAGATATAATCGATTTCTTTGGAGAATATGAAAAGGTAATTTATGGTTTTGAAGTGAAAATAGAAATTCAAAGAAATTAAAATAAGAATATGATATATACTGATGTCGAAAATGTTAATTATAAGGTAGTAGTTGAAGGTTTAACCTTGCATTTACCTTATATGGAATTTAAAATTTCTGCAGAAAGCGTATTTATGGAATAATTTTTATCTGATAAAGATATAGAGGTAAATTGGGATCGATATAGATATAAGATGGTAGGTCCCTATAAAAGTGATAGTGTATCTGTCACAGCAATTACCGCCTCCGATGAAGTTTTAGGTGTCTATGTTATACCTCAGTATGTTGAAAGAGATGATAATTATGAAAAAAATAATATGATATTTGATAATATAGATATGACTGAATGCTGGATGATGATTAAAAATAAACAAATTCCTCTTATGCGTTACAAAACGAATTTTACCAATAAAGATTATAATAGAGTGTATGAAGCTCTTTTACATGCAGGATTAAATGATATTAATACAGAAACAGGATGTTTGATAAATAAGAAGAATTTTGGAGATATGTATACTATTTTTTATTTTGACTTATCAAATCATGAAAACTATACCGATTTAAATAATTTAGATATTGAATTTAATTGTGAGAGATTAATGAATACTCAAAAGGAGTATAAGTTTTATTTTATTTTTAAAGAAAGAAAGAGATGTTTTATAAATTTGAAAAATAAAACTATAACAATGGTTAAGAGTGTAAAATCATAAAATTAACGTTATAATAAATGAGTGCTTATTATCCACCTTATGATGATCAAATGAAAGAAAGGCCTATTGGACCTCCTGGTATAGGTTTTAAATTAATGGATGATGGAAATTATGATATGGAAAATAGAATTTTAAAAAATTGTGGAAATCCTATAGATGATTTAGATTTAACTACTGAAAGTTTCGTTTTGAATAAAATAGAGAATAATCATTTTGAATTGATAGATCTTATAGAAACTAAATATGATAAGGATTTTTTATCCTTTACTGAAGAAACAGGTAAGAGAATAAAAGAATTAGATGAAACAACTTTACATTCTTTAGAAGGAAAAATTTGGAGGAAAAGCAAAAAGAATAGGAAATGTTGCAGATCCTAGGAAATGTTGCAGATCCAGGGTGATGATAAATGTTTTGTAGGGAAAGTAACTAGAATAATTAATGTACTAAATAGATTTGATCCTGATGTTTCTTTCTATTACAATTTCTGATAATGAACAAAAAAATATTATAGCTGAAAAAATATTTAGAGTCAATGTCTGATGAAGAATACAGAGAAAAACTTATAAAAGTGATGGAAGAAAGAGGTTTTACAGATTATGAAGAATGGGTGAATTTATATTTATAAAAATGTTTACTAATAAATGGAAGAGTTCAATAGACTGAGAGGTTATCCTAAAACGTTTGAATTAAATTATATAAATCCTGAGGAATATGATCTGATATCATTGAGAAAAATTAATACTAAATATGGAGATTCAGTAATCGTAAAGTTAGATGTGGAAGTTGAAGAAAATGAGTATTACCTTGCGAATAAACATGGAAAACTTTCTGATGTATCAATAAATGAAATCAATAAAGGTAGATATACATTTAAGTATTCGGGTATGATTGATGATAAATACGAATATGAATTAGAGAAAGTTTAATCATTTTTCAGTGGGGAGGCGTCACTCTCCACTCTAATTATCATATATTTTGTATATTCATAATGATTTCATATTTTTATAATTCTTTTTAATTTTATAAACAATGTTTAGATTTAGTTAAACATTTTGAGTTTTTCTATTAAATATATGGGGGGGTCTCAACCCCACCCTTTAAAAACAGGGGGCTTCCATTCATTTGGAGGTCCTCTTTTTTCACGCATTTATTTTGTATAATTCACTGTGCAATCATACTTTTAATAAGTCTAGCTTTATAACTAAAATAGTTCACTGTTAAAAGGTACACGTTTTTAATATATTAGAGGACTTCCATACATTTGGAGGTCCTCTTTTTTCACGTATTTATTTTAAATAATTCACTGCATACTTTTAATATGTCTAGCTTTTTAACTAAAAAAGTCCACTGTTTAAAGGTACATATATTAGAAGACTTCCATTCAGGTTCTCTTTTTTCACGCACTTATTTTATATGTCTAGCTTTTTAACTAAAAATGTTCTGTTATTCATTGTTAAAATTTGGTCTTAATGTAAAAAAGGTATATATACACCTTTTTAGCTATAAAAATCATGTTTTTAATATTAAAATGGATCAAGGCCTTTTTTTTTTCATAAAAAAAATAAAATAAGCTATAAAATCATGTTTTTAGTGTAAAAAGAATATGTGCGCTCAGACGTGCGTATAGACACTACTCACACATACGTCAGCATGCGTTGATTGACGCATTCGAAGGCGTGCAATGGCGGCCCCGTAAACACCGACTTTTGACACTCTGCAGAATATTCAGGGTACACAGGATGTTTCAATATCAGCGAGAACAGTTAGTTTCTCGACGATTGGACAAAAGTAGCTTGCATTCAAACCGTCCTTTACGAAGACTGCCAGTGGACAAGACACCGACAAGAAAGATTTGCAATGGTGTCGGACCCGAGCCTTTTGAACGACTGAACGGAACAGGGTAATGTTCAGCGACAAATCTCGGTTCAGTTTGTCGAATGACAATCGCCGTGTTAGAATCTGGAGACAACGTGGAAACAGATCCAATCCTACTGCGACTGTTGAACGCAATACTGCTCTACAACGCGGCACCATGGTTTGAGGTGCCATCGGATTCGATAGCCGGTTACCACTTGTTTGTATCAGAGACACAATAACGGCGCGATGATATGCGGATGATGTGTTGCGGCGGTTTCACTTTCCTACCTTCAGCAGTTACAAAATGATGTTTTCCCAGCAAGATAACGCGCGACCGCATACGGCAACCATCAGCAGACAAGCCTTACAGGGTATCCAGGTGCTTCTCTGTCTACAGATCTCTCACCCATCGAACATACATAAGACATGATTGGTCGTCATTTGACTGTACTGCCCCCGCCTCAAACAGAGGTCGACCTGTGGAGGATGGTCGAAGGCATATGGTTAACCATCCCTCAGGAAACTATCCTCATGCCCATTGCATCTGTTCCTAGAAGGGTTGCTGCTTGTATTACCGCAATAGGTGGTCCTAATGCCTATTGATCACCCCCGTCTATGTCATTACTCTACTGCATTATCCTTCTGGAATTAGCATCACTTATTTATATACGCCATCTCTGTCTGTGTGTCCCTTAACATCACACTCTATTCGTTGTTTCATGGTGTTTCATTTTCTATGTCGGGTTGTGCATGTTAGGTAGTTTATTAAATAAAAATTGAAATAATAATTGCACCCATATTATATTAAGATACCACGTGACTCATTTCAAAATAAAATATGGCATAAAACTTTATTTCCTCTGTGTAAAAATCGTGATGTTTGAAGATCTTTTAAATTTGTATTTAATGTTGCATCCGTCCTAAAACCGCTTTGTAATACCCCCTTTTGCTTGCGGCTGCAAAGACAGGGACTAATTCCTGTATTTTATTATTGTAAGTTATCCCATGAATAAAGCATTTTCAATAATTTCCGTGTTCAGTTTTCATTAATTGAAAAGTGTTTATTACTCGGTCATTCTGTCTATCTGTCTGTCTTTCTGCTCGGTCACACGATATCTGCCGTGCAAATGACTTTAACGAAACAAAAATTTAGTATGTTATTGTAACGGTCTGTGGGACATATGGGAATGAAAATGAATAATAGTATTCAATTAGTTTCGTATTGAACCCGGCTTGACAAAAATGTAATACATTGAACTCTATGGCCATAATTTTTCAAACAGTTTTTAAGCGGAGTTAAAATTAGCAAATTACTTCGATAATTTAAAGAAATATTCAAATTATCACTAAAATGTTAAATAAAAATTTCAGCAAAATATGCGAGGTAATTTTTTAAATAGCAATTGAAATGAGAATTACACCCATGATATATAAAAAGATCACGTGACTCATTGCAAAATAAAATATTGCCTCCTTTTTTGCCGCTGTAACCGTAAGTTTTCAAAGACCGTGTAAATTTATAATTAGTGTTGCATCCGCCGTAAAACCGCTTTATTTTTAAGTATTATCCATGTATCTAAATTGTTTGTCAACGCAATTATAATATTTTTTATTTTGAATCATCACTAAACTTTGACTAATTTTAATACTACATGCAAAATGTAAACAAATCCAGCGATTGCAAGTTGAGTTGTATAAGAATTGCCGAATTTTTTTCACTCAAAATTATTTAGCTATCTGTAGTCTATACTATATGTGATATCAATGAAATATTCATTTATTTTGCATAGCGATGCAGACTATTTGTATTTCGATGATGTCATTTGAATAAAGTTCATTTTGTGCAACTAGAATCATCTTTTGCGATGAAGTTAATTTTGCAAGTATAATGACTTACTGTAGTACTGTGATAATTTTAAAAATATCATCTCTGAATGTATCACATTTTAGAGATGTTTAAATAAGATTGCATTTTAGCTGGAAAGTGTTTCATAATCCTTTATACATAACTGATATTTCTTGTTCAGAAAACTTATGGGTAGAACACTCAACTTTCAAAACGTATTAAATTTAGCTTTGTGCAAAATATATTCGTGGTTCATGGTCTTTTAAATGGGCTTTTCTTTTTAAATACGCATATACATTCATTATCTGGTTATGCAATTTATAAGGGCATATAACGGAAGGTTGTAGATATAGGGATACTTTATACATTAATTGATTTCTGTATAAAAATCATTATTATAACCATAGAGTTAGAAAGTGATAAAACTTCTGTGGAGGAAACGCTTGAAAATGGAATAACGCTTTGATAATAGTATGTAGGTGTCGCTAGTGTCAGTCAAGTAGTCGCTAATTGTTATTTGACACAACAGAAAGGCGTAATATTTAGTATATGTATTTTTGATTATTTTTAAATTAAGGGTTCTCTAATTATGAGTTTAATTAACCAGTACTTTTTCATAGTTGTAGGAAAGAGTAGAGAATATATGGAGATAAAAATAAATTGAAGGGTAAAAGAATCTGATGTGGGCAGCACATGACATTCCCTGTAGACTTATATCCACATTCTCTTTATTTTAATTAAATTTAATTCACTTTTAATTCAATTTTCGTTCCCATTTGGTAAAATTTTCAAAGGTGGCGTAGAGAAAATACCACAAAACTAAAATATCTCGAGAACTGCTAGTCCTGGTGTAATGGGATTGGTCTTATTATTTTCTTCGCTAAAAGTTACGTATAAGCAAGCATTATATTAAACAAGCATTTAATTATATTTGAGCATACGTAGTTTTTTATTTTAGATTTTAGATTATTTTAGATAACGATTTTTGCGCGCAATTTTGAAAACAAAGGCAGGTTATTTTTTTCTGAATCGTACCAAAATCTAATCCGCACCAGAGTGTCCCACAAGAAACTTATCTACAAAATTTTGTGAAATTTGGTCGATTAGTATTTTAGCTAGAGTGGATACATGACATTTTTGTGGGTCATTTAGTAAAAAAGGCAGGTTGTTCTTTTCCGATTAATACCAACATCTAATCAGCACCAGGGGCATATCCAAGTGACTTACCTACCAAATTTAATGAAATTCGGTCCTTAAGTTTTTGAGTTAGAGTAGATACCTACATCGCACAGACACACAGACAGACGCACACAGAGACACACACACAGACGTCACGCTAAAAATAGTTTTTTCGTATTCTAGAGGTCTCGAAACGTGTAGATCCATCGAGAACTTGAGTTAGGATTTTCGGCATGATTCCAATACTTTCCCTATACATCACCATATATTGCAGGGAAAGTAATTCGCATTGTGCTTTATTTTTACAAAATTGATAGTTTAAATAAATATTTTCGGCCTTTCGCCATGGAAATGCATACCATGCAGAGCTACTTATCCTATCACAGCGCCACTTGAATTATTGTCTCAAATGATATTGGCGATTTCTTAATATGAAGTTTCATCTCCTTATTTTTACCTCCATACTTTATACATTAATTGATTTCTGTATAAAAATCATTATTATAAGACTGGCATCTTCATTTTTGTAGTTCAAACCACGAGATATATTTTCATATGTACAAAGTAGATGTTTAGGCAGAAAATAAACAAAATACATAAATAAACCCGGTTTACCTAACTGTTCTGTATCCTTCATCTGAAACAACTTTTAGGCGCCTACAATATTAATAAAAGTAGATTTATCAGAAAAAAAGGGCTAATTTTAATAAACTCACAAAAAGTAAGTATTCTTAAATACTTTGTCATATTTTAATAATTGTATTCAGATTAAGTCGGCGAAATGTGATGTAGTATGTGAGATTGATATCCTTAGTATCATGAAATTTGAAAAACAAACATGATTTACATGTAGCGTAAAACTTTAAAGGGGATAAATAAGCAAGAAAGATGGTGTCCCTTTTGTGATCATATGAATCCATAAGATAGGGAGTTTGGCGTTTGAGCAATTGTTAGTAGCAATTAATTTCTTTCATTGACAAAGCTGACCCTTTATAATAATTCATTTTACTAACAAGTACCATTTATTCATTTTACTAACATTTACTAACACTAGTCAAGTTTACTAACAAGTAAGATTTTAGTAACAAGTATCTAATAATATGAGTTATCCATTACTGCAGAGAGGACAAAATCCTAGGCACCTTATCCTATTTAGTGCCTATGAATTTGTCATGGCTCCCAATTTTTCAACTATTGAAAGCTAAAAATGTTTTAGGTTTGAATAGATCAACTAATCGTACTGGTTCCTAACATCTTTACACAATTGATACATATTTCAGTTATAGAGAAACAAAGTATGCACAGGTACACCCAACTGACAAAACTTAAAGTATAATCATATATGCATATACTCTCAATTCCTTTTGGCGTTTTAGTTCATTTTGTAATACGTTGACTCCTGAATTTTGAGTTGACTCCCAGGCATAAATACAATTTATCGTAATCTGCATTATAGTGTATCGAAGTTTCTAAATCAGTTCATGCAAGAAATGAGCTAAAATGTAACAATAATAAAATACAGTGGTTATCCAACACAAATAACTACAACTTTTATATTGTAGATGCTTTATATGAGAAACTTGGATGAACGAAAACTAGCTTACTTGCAGTAGCTATGAAATATAATTGGAACTTTGTCTCACTGTCCCAGACTGGGATCGAAACATGGATCTTAAAACTGGTCCGCCGATGTCCCAGTAACTCTTGTCTTCAGTCGCAATAACCATTAGGTAATTGGGACAAAATTCCAAACTTTCCTCATCGAAATTGACTCTAATGCCCTGTCTTTAAAATCAGATCAGAGTTCAAATGCCGATCTGAATGACCAACTCGCTTTATCTACTATTAGTATTCAGGCTAGCAAGCCTCCTGTGCGATCGTGATCTTAAAACTGGTGTCATAATTCCTAGAGTCCACGGAAAATTCGCACCTGGGAATCTTTCAAAAACCCACAATCATTGCACTTAACCTACACGTTTAATTCTTTCTGGGACTTTGTACAATCCCCGCCGGGGATTCAATGGCAAATCTGTGAACTGGCCAGGCGACACTCTAACCATAGGCTAAGATTCCAAGTTCTTTCTGTCGAAGTAGATCCTGCAATTCGTTTGATCAAATTTTATTATGAATGTTATTGTGAATGTAAAATGAGGAATATAAACAATGAGATGTTGAAGTGTATATATTGAATAGAAATTACTACGATTGGAATATATATATATATATATATATATATATATATATATATATATATATATATATATATATATATATATATAATATGTATATATATATATATATATACATATATATATATATATACATATATATATATATATATGCATATATATATATATATATACATATATATATATATATATATATATATACATATATATATATACATATATATATACATATATATATATATACATATATATATATATACATATGGATATATACATATATATATACATATATAAATATATATATATATATATATATATATATATATATATATATATATATATATATATATATATATATATATATATATATATATATCATGCCGCCTGTAGTCTGAGTTTAAGCATTTATAGTGATGTGCTATTGCTTAATCTGAAACAGGCATTTGTTTGGGTTAATTAGAATTAAGTACTCAGACCTGAAGATGAATTTAGTTCTGATTAATCATCGAATTTGGGACGGTGCTGTTCTTTTCTCTTATCGGCATTGTGGCCGTGAATTTGCTTCTATGGTGATGTTAATATTACTTGAATTGTTTTTTTATTTTTTATTTTTTTTATTTTTACATAATTCTTATTATTACATATTTCAAATATATATATATATATATATATATATATATATATATATATATATATATATATATATATATATATATATATATATATACATATATATATATATATATATATATACATATATATATATATATATATATATATATATATATCATATATATATATATATATGTATACATATATACAAGGACATGTAGACATATATAATAAATTACAAAGTTGCGTAAAAAAGGTACAGAATTATATGGAATCGATTAAAATTTTCAAGAAAATTAAATTTTAAAAAATTCAAAATTTAAATTTCTATACGGCCCCCGTACAAAAACATTTCTAATGAGTAAAATATGCCCCATGAACTAATAAGGTGATATACAAAATTTCAGCATTTTATCAAAAAAAGTCCCAGAGATGTGAAAAGACAAAAATGCTGACTTAAACTGCTTTTCGATGCATCCACGTTCTCAGAAGGTAATCATGTCGACAGATCGCGTTTCAGGGGTCATACACAAAATAAGAAAGCAAACACATGATTACATAAATAATTAATAATTTTGCTATTTATTGGTAGAAAAGTATCTACACTGTGTAGAAATATTAACTTTACACAAAGATTACAAAACTTGTTCAAAATGTTTTCCATCCATGCCAAAGATCTATTAAAGATAAGAGGCAGATATTATTTGCCTATGATGCATTTATCTGCGCTGCGTCATTTGCACTCTTGCTGTAAACATTTACAGTTTAATTTGTGATTAATCTCTCACCAACTTTGTTTAAACATATCTCTGGGACTGTTTATGATAAAATTCTGAAATTTTGTACATCACCTTATTAATGTATGGGGCACATTTTACTCATTGGAAATGTTTCTATACGGGGACGATTTCATAAAATTCTGTACCTTTATTACGCAGTTTTGTAATTTATATGTCTAAGATCAATATTTAAGGAATAAGAGCTGTGGTAAATGTTTTTGGGACCCTCCCCCCCCCCTGTATATATAGTTGTTCATCAGCGTTAGCCGATATTTATCTTAATAAATTTGAAACCGGAACTCACATACTAAACAAACTATTGTATTTTCGTTATGTCGATGACATATAAATCGGATTTAAAAATCCTGATTTCCAACCAGATTTTAGTTTTTACCCATAAACATTAAAGTTAATAGAAACACCACGCAATTTTGATGATATTTTAAATTTTCTAGATATATGTATCGATTCTGATAATAACAAAACTTTCTTTCGAATATATGATAAAAAAATGATTTTGATTTTGAAATAAATTGCATAGCTTCTTGGAGTTCAAACTTACATAAAATTGCGTTCAGGAACACAGTTTTTAATCACTTCATTCGAAGTCAAAATTAAACTCTAAAACAATAGAGAGATAATACTGTCATAGTTTATTTTGCAGAAGCAATGAAACAGTGATGTCTCCAGGTTTTCATGTGATATCGCAAGGTTTTTTTTTTTTAACATAACCGTAACTGGATGTTATTCCAGCTTTTTTACCGATCAGCGGTATAAATAAAACGCAGGTGGATGGAGACTTTTTTGTATGGATCTCGTTCCCGTGTAGTACGTTTAGGTATGGTATTTGTTTTGATATGGTTTTAGTCTGGTGTTTTAGAATTCCTGTTGAAATTTCTTTTCAAGTGGATTTATTGCTGTATAGTTGTTTATAATCAATGATAATTGACAGGTGAAGTACCGGCTTCCGGGAGTGTTGCCGCGGCTTAAAGTATGTTTAACATAGGAGTGGGGGTCACACCCTTCGATCAATTTTTGGTACTTTACTTATTCTTGTATTGTTTTACCATTTTCCATTTGGATATATATATATATATATATATATATATATAATATGAAAATACGGTGATATAAAATATTATAAATTTATCAGAAATCACTCTTAAAAGGCGCAAAGCTGCACTAAAAAGAGGATTAAAAATAATTTCAAAATGAAAAGAGGTATGGATGGAAGCAATGTTCCAAAATATGGCCGGGGGGGGTTGTGACCCCCTTTATAATATATATATACGCATATTATAAAGGAGTAATAAAAATAATTAATTCAAGTAATCGTGAAATATTAACATTACCATAGAAGCACAACCACTGCCATCATGCCGCTAATAAAAAAGATCAGCACCGGCCCAAATTCGAAGATTGAAAAGAATTATATTCATCTTCAGGTCTGAGTATTTAATTCTAATTAACCCAAACAAATGCCTGTTACAGATTGGTTCATATATATATATATATACATATATGAACATGAAACACACATAAACTATTTAAACATTTCTATTTAGGAAACAATTCCACTATCAATAAGTAAATAACAATTTGGGCGAAATGTTAATGGAAACTTGAGCAATGTGTATAAGCACAAATAAAATGACAATGCAGCATGCAGCTGTTTCGAAGATACGTTGTATCCCCTTCGCCTGTCCAAGATAACCAACAAACCCGAAGTCTAAAAGAGGAATAAGTCCAGTTTTCCCTTAAGCAAGTACACTATACATGTTTCAGCGTTTTACCCTCAATTTTGTTTCATTTCAGATTACGTTTACAACACCATGGCTACCGGAGGCGAAGAACCTGCACCCGATGTGTCGCTTTGTGGACTTGAAAACATTTACCACGAGCTATTGTTGCCATTATTTTGCGAGGAAGAAACCTGCAACACAGAAGATTTATTGAGGGAAATGAATCGGATGCGGATGAGGGGGTTTCTTTGTGACGCGGTTCTAGCTACAGATGACAACGCGACGTTCAGAGTTCACAAAATAGCCATGTCCTGGTGCAGCAACTACTTCAGAACTTTGTTCACCACTTCTTTGAATGAAAGATCCTCTCCAGATAGTTCACAAGCCGAGATCATTGTGCAAGTTGTGCATATCCCAGGCGTGTCTTCCAATATTCTAGAGAAAATCATAAAATTTGCCTACAGTGGGATAGTTGATGTCAATAATGATAACGTCAATGAATTGCTACCTGCAGCTGACCAGTTCAATGTTGTCGGTATAGTTAATGCGTGTGTAAAATTCCTACTAGAAAATATGAATGCAGAAAATTGCGTTGGTATTTGGCGATTTGGAAAAGAGTATTTCATCCGGCAACTTGAAATTGGGGCTCACAGGTAAGTTTTTAATTATTTATTGAAATTTTATAAAAAAAAACGAGCTTATATATATATATATATATAAGTAAGCCAAAAGGCAGTAACCACGATGACAAGAGTGACTAATAAAGCAGGTAATAAAATGACAATCAGGCGCGATGCAGCTCTAACTGTCAAATATACATAAAAGTTTCAAAAAGAACAATGCGTGGAAAGAAGCCAACAGGGATATACGAATAGGCCTAGGGGGATTGTGACCCCTAGTTCCCGGTTAAAAGTCGACTTTTACTCCAATGGAAACGCTCCCGGAGCCGGTATATGCCTGTGGCCATATTTCCAGGAAGCATCAGAACAAAAAACGCACTCCGCTCGAAGATACGCGGACAATGTGGAACCAACCAAGAAACGGTTTGCAACCGACATCGAATAAGTTGAAAAGCACGAGAGCAATATTGGAATGAAAGCAAAACGCGCCACACGCCATGTGCGTGCGCGTTAACAACTGCGTGCGCATCTTCATTTTTCTATTTCGACTGGATAGATAGACATGGCGGGTGGAGCGTTTTGCTTTCAATCCAATATTGCTCTCGTGCTTTTCAACTTATTCGATGTCGGTTGCAAACCGTTTCTTGGGTGGTTCCACATTGTCCGCGTATCTTCGACCGGAGTGCGTTTTTTGTTCTGAAGCTTCCTGGAAATATGGCCACAGGCATATACCGGCTCCGGGAGCGTTTCCATTGGAGTAAAAGTCGACTTTTAACCGGGAACTAGGGGTCACAATCCCCCTAGGCCTATTCGTATATCCCTGTTGGCTTCTTTCCACGTATTGTACTTTTTGAAACTTTTATATATATATATATATATATATATATATATATATATACAAAGTTAAAAATAATGTTAGTAATCCCATATATAATTTCTGAACAAACAGTGAAAGAAGCATAACAAGAAAGATCAATCATACATACCGCATTGATTATGAAACACTTTCCAACTTCAATGCAATTTTATATAAACATCTCTAAACTGCGATACATTCCTCGGTAATATTTTTTAAATTATCACAATTCTACATTAATCTATTATATTTGAAGACTTAAAGCTTCATCGAAAACAATGAACTTCATTCAAATGACGGCATTGAAATATAAAGTGCCTGGTTTAAGCATCTCTAAAATGCGATGCATTCATCGGTAATATTTTTAAAATTTTAATAATTCTACAATAATTTACTATATTTAAAAACTTCATCGAAATCAAATGAACTTTATTCAAATAATGTCATCGAAATATAAATCGGCTCTGTATAAAAAAGCTGTTAAGCTCTCTATGTAAAAGCTGTAAATATTTCATTCATAAACATTTTTCCAATCCTTTAATTCATCAAAATACTATAATAATTTATTTTATTTAAAAACTTAAAACCATGGAGGTACAAGTAATTTAACTTTATCCTTAAAACTTTATCGAAAAGATCGGCTGGTGGTTCTCTGTATGAAACCAATGAATGTTCCATTCATATCAGCTATATTGCACCCTCCATGAGCTAAATAATTTTGCGTTAAAGAAATGCAACAATTCTTATACAACTCATTCTACATATTTTGCTGTTTACATTCTCCATAAGTGAAAATTAGGCTTCGTTGTAGAAATAATCAAAGTTGAATAATCATTTAAACTCAAATATATTCTAATTGCTTTGTTTCAGTATGTAGATGCACAGAATTTAAGCAAAAATGAAGCGGTTTTAGGACGGATACAACACTAAATATGAATTAAGAAGAACTTTAAAAATCACGATTTTGACAAAGATGGATGCCATATTTTATTTTGAAGTGGGTCACGTGATGTCTTCATATAATGGTGACGTGATCTCTTCATATAAAGGGTGTAATTCTTATTTTAATTTTTATTTAAAAAACGACTGAATATATTTTGCTGAAATTTTTTTATACATTTTATGGGATAATTTGAATATCTCCTAAAACTTTCGAAGCACTTTGTGAATTTTAAAATTAGACCCCCATGGGGTTCAATGTATTTCATTTTTTGAACCCGGTTTGAATCCAAAATAATTGGGTGATATTATTCATTTATATTCCCATAGGTCCCACAGACAGTCTGAACAACATACTAAAATTTCATTTTGATAAAACCATTTTTACGGCAGTTATCGTGCTAACGGACAGACAGACAGACAGACAGACAGAATGAACAAAGTCGCAAACACTTTTCAACTATGTTGTAAAGTGTTAAAATGTATGTATAGGTGGAGTGCAGTGACTGCGTCTGAAATGACTGAAAATGACTTTAGAGATGGAAATGGAACTTACGGGACCTTAAAACGAGTTTAGAATAACATAATTTTAAATATAGATATCAATTTCGTATATGTATACATGTATTTCTTTAATAACGACATATGATTATAAAGACACACAGAAGTACTGATAGTAGTAGCCTTAGCTCTTGTTGGCGATTTGACATCGTACATTTGAAATTTGAAGGAGTTTGTCCTATGCATGAGAAAAGGTAATACATGTTACCCTATCTATGGCTAATGGTAAACTTTGGTCATTTTCTATAGCTACCATTAATAATCATATTTTTTAAAGTACAGGACCATAAAATGACATTCAAATTAAATAGTTTTAGTTATAAAAGTTGTAGCTGTATATTGTATTTGTCTTTAAGAATGAAATATGGCTATAAATGTTCGCGATGATATGTATTCTGTGCATCTTTACAGATATATTTTGGATTTTTTTAATTCGAACTACAAAACCTTAAAATGACATTAAATAGCTTTAATTATAAATGCTGCAGCTGTATCTAATATATATATATATATATATATATATATATATATATATATATATATATATATATATATATATATATATATATATCTGTCTTACAAGTGTTTGCGACGATGTGTATTATGTGTATCTTTACATATATACAATTTTGGCTCATTTTCAGGAGGTATCAATCAAAAGTAAAGAATTTTTTTAATTAGAACTACAATACCTTAAAATGACATTCAAATTAAATAGTTTTAGTTATAAATGTTGTAACTGTATAATATATATATATATATATACGTATATATATATATATATATATATATATACGTATATATATATATATATATATATATATATATATATATATATATATATATATATATATAATAAAGTCAAAGTAGTCCCCTCCAACATTAATGCCCTTTTGCAGATGAATTTTCCAAAGATTAAATGCTTCAAGCCATCCCTTTATTGGAATCGAGGAAAAATATGCTTTTATGGCCTTATCAATCAATCTCAACTTCGGAATGAAAACAACGCCCACGTAATTGTTTTTAGATTAAAAAAATAATCAAAAGTCACACATAGCAAGATCACCGGCCACACAAACCGCAACCATAAGCTTTCGGGTTGGTCGTGTGGTCTGGGCTTTCAACATAGCAAGATCAGGAGAATAGGGTGGATGTTCTATAACATTGATGTTTTGTGTTCAATAAATTCTATCGTCATTCTTGCTGAATGAGAAGATGCATTGTCATTGTGAAGCATGAGTCCCCTAACATTCACTTCCGGAAGAAGACAGTTAGTTGTGTACTAGTTAGCTGTAACTGCTTTGAGCAGACCTATACTTCTGAAGAATACAGCATACGTTACTTTTTTCCTTGCTCGTTGTCTTTTCACCATTGTTGGTTTGAGGTCATCTTCAAAGAACCATTATTTACTTCCTTAACGTGTTGGAACGTCAAAACACGGTAAGTACGTTTCATCACCAACTATAATTTTAGAAATAATGCGATGTCCACCATCATTAAGTAATTTTAGGGTTTCTTTACTGATTCTGACACGCTCCGCTTTTTGGTGTTCTGTTAAATTATGGGGGACCCAACGACAAACTAATTTTTTCATACGCAGTTCTTCATGAATAATTTTATGTAAGCTGCGGATTCAATGTTAAGTTCCTTCTGTACCATTTGGTAGATACAGCGATTATCTTCGATTAACATTTTTTGAGTGGGCGAAACATTTTCTGGGACTACAGCTGACAAAGGTGTTCTGTGTGTTTTTCATCCAGGAGATAATTTCGACCTCTTCTAAACTCTGTAAACTATCTGAATAAAGTGGCACGAAATGGATCATCGTTTCCATATGCTAATTGCAGACGTTGAAGACATTCTTCTTGATTTAGCTCCACTTTAAAATCATGGAAAATCATAGTTCAGTAATGCTCTCGCGTCAAATCCATTTTTTTTTCATTAAAATTTTATTCTACGATAGCTAAATTGTAATTGTTGCCACAAATTATCGTCTGCGGACAAAAAAAATTCAAATTTAAATATCCGAGTAATAATTTTTTATACAAGATACATAGACTTGGTGGAATTGGTATTGAAAGAAAACATACTACACGACGGAAGCAATTTTTACAAACAAATCAAGGGCATACCTATGGGAGGGAGTTGCTCGTTAATACTAGCAGATATATATCTATCTAAATACGAAAGAGGCACTCATATCCTATCGGAAATGCCCTACTTCCGTTATGTCGATGATGTGATAATTGGGGGCTTTGAAAACACCCCATGTTTAGACTTTTCATTCTACCCAAGCGAATTGGACCTTATTGAAAATCCAGCGTGTGAGGACGGATCGGTAAAATTCTTGGATTTAGCTATCAAAAAACACAAGAAATATGGAATATACACAGAGTTACACGACAAAAGAGATTCATACAGGATCAAGGTAAATCATATAATCGATTGGAACTCAAACCTTGCAAAGTATGTCTTCAGAAATATAATAATTGGACATTTTAGAAGAAGCCAAAATTATAATTCTTTTAGGAAAGACTGCATTTGCAAATGTAAAAAATTTGCAGATGAAGCTATAAAAAGAAATTATCCAGTCAATTTTGTACAACATTATTACAAATCGTTTTTTAAAGAAAATTTGTAATTTGATTGTTGATATAGAGATTTAATATTCATGACTGCGAAACTATTATCCTGATATTTCTCTGCGCATGAGCAACTTTACTTATATAAAGAGACGTTCCATCGGGTTGGACTAGCGGATGTTTTCCCTTCATGGATTCGTTAACTTCTTTGTTCCTGAGTCTGTTCTGGTGCTTTTGTTTTCGCACATTTGGGAGGCTGACCATGGAATTATGTTGGTTCCGTGAGCGTTACCCGGGTAGTAAAAGCTGCTTTAAGCGGGAAAGGGGTGTCGCAATCCACCCCTACCATTCTTATGTAATTCATATGGTCACTCCCGTTCTTTTCTACTTTCATTCTTGTATTCTACTAGGGAATTTGAGCAGCACTTGCGCCTCCTCCTTGGTAGTGAATCGTTCTTTTAATTTCTGGCTTATTTGGGATATATCCTATTTTAGTCTCACTTTATCGTAATAGTATAAATATATATATATATATATATATATATATATATATATATATATATATATACAATCTAAGGCAAAAAATCGACGTACTAAATAAGAATTACTCAAATGAGACACAGAAGAAACCACATAAGAATTATCCAAATGAAATGATTAAAATTTCAGAGCAATTGGATGATTTATTGCACTGACAGATCTACACAAAGAGAGCACGTCGATATGGCGTTGGTCCAGCTATGGCCTTCGTACAAGCTGTTTCTCGAAGTAGCATCAATGCATAAATTTGCCGGATGTTGTTCTGAGGATGCCGTTCCTAATGGCCTCCAATTGACGAGCTAATTCGTCAACATTCTGGGTTGATTGCTGGCGACGCCCCATCTCAGTCCAATTGCGCTCAATGGCTGGCCAAGGAAGTGTGTCGTAGGCTTGTAGACGATAAATAGAAAGTCGTGCTGTGTGTGGCCTGGCATTATCTTACTGAAAAGTTATCCCGGGGTGTCGCGAAAAGAATGGCAATACAGCGGGTCGTAGAATGTCGGCAATATACCGCTGTACTGTGATGGTGACACGGAAGATTGTCAAAGGGGTTCGGCTATTAAATGAAAGACACCCCAGACCATAACTCCCTGTTGTCGGGCAGTGTGGCGTGTGACAGTAAGAGCAGGATTCTGGCGATGTACGGGTTGTCTTCGGACACGTCTGCTCTGGTAGTTGGGATTCAGTTCGAAACGGGACTCATCACTGAAGATAATTCGTTCCCAATCTGAACAATTCCACGTTGATCGGGCCCGGCACCATTGCAATCGCTGTTGACTGTGCATACTGGTCAGTGGTAGACGGCATAATGGGCGTCGCCATAGATTCTTAGATTCCGACCCCGTAGTCTTCTATTAATGGCCCGGATGGTCACTTCCGTGTTTGTCACACGTTGGATGGTTGATAACGACGAACCTTGTGCTGTCACAGCTGCTCTGACAATTGCTCTATCTTCCCGTTCTATCGTCGCTCTAGGCCGTCCGCTGCCAGTTTGCCGCTGAAATTTGCCATTCCGGACCAATTCCTTCCAACTTCTTCTAACTGCTGCATCGCTCCTACCCAAATGCCGAGCGATTTTTGGTGTACTTATCCAGCGTCATGCAGTCCGACCGCACGCCCTCTTTCAAACTCCTTCATGTGCTCGTAGTGGCCGCGAATTCGCCGGCGAGGCATTGTTATAATCAAGGTACGTAAACGCAATCGAAATCCACTGCACGTTTTGTTCCTGAGAGCGAGGTTCGCTCTTTATATATACCTCCACGGTGCTCAGTTTCAATGAGCTGTAGTTAAGACTATTAATTAAGTGGCTGCGAATTTGCATGTAAAGTTTTATTACTATCGGATTATTTTGGGGGTACGACGATTTTTTTTTGTCTTTGAGTGTATATGTCTTTAAGAATGCGATATGGTTATAAATGTTCGCGATGATATGTAGTCTGTGTATCTTTGCAGATATATTTTGGCTCATTTTCCGGAGGTATCAGTCACTAGTCAAGAATTTTTGAAATTAGAGCTGCAAGACCTTAAAATGATTTTGGAAGACAGTGCACTGAACGTACCAGCTGAAATGTTTGTTTGGATAGCCATAAAGCATTGGTGTCATTACAGTTATGAAGATCGTGTGCTGCTTCTTCCTACTCTTCTACTGAGTGTTCGTATGGCGTTGCTATCAATCAGTGATTTCAGGTATATAATGGACGATCCTGCCATCTACAAAAACTCACAGCTCAAATCCATCATAAATATGGTGTCGAAGTACATCCTGAACGAACTTAAAGATTTATCAAAGATGGTAAAAAATGAAAAATGTCTTTTCATCTTTACACCCAGGTATCCTTTCGAAGTCATTTTTTCTGTAGGAGGATGGAGTTCAAATGGTCCTTCATCTATTTTTGAAGTCTATGATTGCCGTGCTGACTCGTGGAAAATGGTAAGCATGTATCGGTCCTTCATTTTGAATGTTGACAAGCCCAAAAGATGCAATTTTTGTTGTATGGTTATAGTTAAGTTGGCCCTATCAATCAACAAATGTATTCTAGCTTCTCTTCAATACCTGCCTATGTTGTCGCCTTGCACATCATGTATATCTATGTGTATATACATCATGTATATCTACTTTGCTTCGCGTGCAAACCTGTCTCCATAACTAGCTTATGTGCAGTAATGAAAATTTGAAGTAAGGGATCAATTGTGATTTTCAAAAGTGATACTTTTATAAATTGCCATCATTTGAAAATATCGTCTGTGGGCAAAACATCAAGCGAACAAAATACTCAACATAAAGATTCCACAAATAAAGAGCGGTCACAAATATTAATGGATTTTCACGAAATTCTATATAGGACTTTATTATCAAAAAATCTAGAACTGGATGATTTTTTTTTAATTCCAACGAAAACTTCTAAATTTATACGAAATTTTATATTTTTGTAACATAGCAGCATAGGACAAAATGTAACATAGTCATGCATAAAATGGTTTATTTATGACCTGAAAGGATCTTGAGTTTTTACAGTTACAATCATTGTAGTGAAAAATAGCCGTGGTACATTATTTTGGAAGTGACGTCATTAGCCCCCCCCCCTCGATGGGCAAGTTACCCCGAGGGGGAACATTGTCAAGTATGGCATCAATCGAAACATTTTTTTCAAGTCCTTTGAATTGAAGGGTAACGTTGTAATTGTAAACATTTGGATCCATGACACCCATTTTTCAAGAATTTTTTGTAAAATTTGAAAAAAAAATAGTTACACTTCAAATAATTGATATTGGTCGAGCAAAACGTGCTTTAAAACTTCGTATTAAGGAACATGAAAACTATGTCAGGAAACAGGAATTTAATAAAACTTTCAATTGCTCAACATTGCTTTAATGTTCACCACTGATTTAAGCTTTAATTCAAAAAGGATTATGCTAAAATTGTATGATGATACAGGTGAACCTCGATATGTCGAACCTCGGTATCTCGAAATTTTCGATATCTCGAAATATTTTCATCTCCCTTCACGCACTGTATAAAACTAATGTAAAACAAACTCTTTAACTCGAAAATTTTTTAATCAAACTCTCGATATCTCGAATTTTTTCATCTTACCATTTGGATCATCTTACCATTTTCATCTTTTCATTTGGAAAAATACGTTCCAAAAAATGTGTTTAATGCAGATAAAACAGGACTATTTTTTAAGTGTATGCTTGATAAAATTATGGCCATTAAAGGTGAAGTATGTCATGGCGGCAAAAGGAGCAAAGAAGGATTAACTGTGCTATTTTGCACTAATATGGATGGTTCAGAAAGGCTCAAACCTCTTATGATAGGTAAATCTGATAAACTCCGATATTTTTCAGGAATGAAATCTGTTCCAATAACTTATTTTGCGAACAATAAGGCTTGGATGACTTCCGAAATTTTCACTAATCGGTTAAAGGAACTAGACGGAAAAATATCCTTTGAAAATCGCGAAATTTTTCTCTTCTTGGACAACTGTACATCGCATAATAGCGTGACGAAATTAAAACGTGTGAAAGTTCATTTCACGCCATCAAACACAACTTCTAAGTTATAGCTTTTGGACCAAGGTATTATTCAGAGTTTTAAAGTAAACTATCGCCACAAAATTAAGCTTATTTGGATCCACTTAGCTCATTTGGAAAATATGATAGATATTGAAGGATTCAGTACCTGTAACCAAACTGTCATAGATGACTATTTTGCAAAGTACAGAAATGCAAGATTAAATTTTAATAATGTATGTACGTAGATAGTATTATATTAAATGTGTATCCAATCATTCCAAGCTTCGCTTTATTTGTTGTCAGCATTTTCTTGGGTGATACCCAATTCTCTGTCTGTAAGATAAAGTAAGTGATTTTTTTAAAAATGTGTAAAGTATAAGACTAGTATGTATATATTCTTTTATGGATTCCTTAAAATTTTTCAAATTTTCGATATCTCGAATTTTTTTTCTACTCCCTTCAAATTCGACATATCGAGGTTCGACTGTATATGACTTTTTTTAAGCTCTCTATATTCAGAAAAATTCTCGTAATTTAGTTAACCACTCGTCCAGTGCTCCATTTCTGCCCACTCTCTAACGAGACGACCTGTAATGTTTTCCTTTTATTTTATATCTGTTCCATTTTTCCCACTCCTTAGTCTTCGAGACGTTTGTGTATCAAGAGATAAAAAGCACTTGTGTGTTGTGTTGACTTATTTTGATGTTACTAACATCTATGGTTGGTCGATCTCTAGCTGAAATCGGAGCGTTGCAAATAATGTTAACAATTTCCACGCTTAGTATCTCTAAACCAAATTGATAACAAGAAAGATCGATCATGCATAAGCATTGATTATGAAACACTTTCCAACTGAAATGCAATTTTATTTAAACATACCTAAAATGCAATACTTTCAGCGGTGATATATTTTTAATTATCACAGAAGTACAATAATTTATTTTACTTGAAAACTTAAAACTTCATCGCAAAAAAATCTTTATTCAAATGACGTCATCGTAATATAAATCGTCTGGCTTTCTGTGTAAAAGAATATTTCATTCATGCACTTTTATTCCAGACATCTGAGTTAAATAATTTTTGCGTAAAAAAAAGTCAGCAATTCTTTTACAACTCGCCTTACAGTAACCTGTTTACATTCTGCATCCATTAAAATTGAGCTTCGTTGTAGAAATAATCAAAGTTTTATGATCATTTGAACTTAAAAATAATGTAATTACGTTGGCGCAGAATGTAGATGCACAGAAAATATGCGAAACGGAAAGGGGTTTTAGGACGGATGCAATACTAAATATAAATTTAAAAGAAATTTAAAAATCACGATTTTTACTCTGAGAGAAAAGATGGATGCCATATTTTATTTTGAAGTGGGGCACGTGATCTCTTCATATTATATGGGAGTAATTATTATTTTAATTCTTATTTAAAAAACTACAGAACATATTTTGCTGAAATTGTTTTTACATATTTTATGGGATAATTTGAATATTTTCTAAACTTTTCGAAGCAATTTTTTAATTTTGACTTCGCTTAAAAACTGTTTGAAAAATTAGGTCCCATAGGGTTCAATGTATTTCATCTTTTCAACCATATATCATTTTTTCAACCATATATCATTTTTTCAACCATATATCATTTTTTCAACCATAAAGTCATTTTTACGGCAGTTATCCTGCGAACAGACAGACAGACTGAATGCACAAAGTCATAAACACTTTTCAATTATGTTGTAAAGTGTTAAAAATGGAAACAATTTTAATTGTCTTGTAGGAAATAATATACAGCTAGCTTGTGATTTTAAAAAAAGAATTTCGGTATCCTAACATTTTGAACTTTTTTTTTTTTCATGACATTCTAAAAAGATTTTGTCTAAGCGATTTTTTGCTTCTGTGTGCTTACATTCACTAGAAATATCTTCAAAAATATAAATGATATGTATAAATAGTATGGACCAAAAATGTTCAGTAAGAAATCCAGTTTCTAAATCTATATTTTGTTTTTACAAAGCTAAGGAATCGGTTTGTTAAATTGAAGAATATTGAAAATTTTATGATTTTCAAGTTTGTAATACGTACATCTTAAACTAAAAGTGCTAGCAATAATCAATAAGTAATAAAGTAATAACTGTTATAATCCCTACAAGGCTATATAATTTTTCCTTTGATCGAGTTCTTAGTTTTTAAACTATAGTGGTTATATATTAGATATTTTGATATTTTACCCTACTAAACATTTCTAATGAGAGGACAAAATGTAACTTTTAAAATATTACGAGTATTGCAACTGAATATGTTTCCTCCTTGGTGAAAGACAAGTAAGTAAGTAGAATGAATTGATATTCTTACATTAAGCTTGTGGTTGGGGTATCAGGCTGAATTCGGAGCAAAAGTCCTTTAAAATGAAGGGCAACATGCTATAATTGTGATCATTTCGACCACAGATACAGATTTTTCAAAATTATTCATTCAAAATTTGCAGATAAAAGAAATAAAAATGAAATAAAAATCTACTTAAAAATGGATTCTGATATGAGAAGGTCGATTTGTGGCAACACTCCAGTTAATGCTCATTATTTAACAAAAACCTAAAAAAGTAATCAATAATTATTCAACAAATGCCTGATTGAAGTAATCAATAAGTATTTGATATATTACTGTCGATAAAGTTTTTAAACCATGCAGATGGAGTTCCCCTTTACCTTCATAATTTAAACGGTGTAATTAAAGCTAAACTCGTTGCCATTCGGAAAACGGCAATTAGACCCTTTCTTGCAACACGTACCTAATTGATTAAATGTGCAACAATGTTCAAATGATAATGAAACTATTAGATAATGAACCTATTATGTCACGATATAGTAAAGTTTTATGAGACAAGGGCATTTAAAAACGAGTTTAATTGGACGTTATGATCCCTTTTCATAGGGTCAGTAACAGTTTGTGCTTATCTTTCTTCCTTTCGAACGAGACCGTCCGATCTGGGAGGAACACCCCAGTGGTTAACGCGCAGGAATTGCACTCAGACGACCCGAGTTCGATTCCAGGTTCTGACCAAAACTGTCCCTGCTTTCACACGGAGTACAGATACGTTAAATTTGTAGGTCAGTAAGCCCTTCCGAGAAGTTAGTAGTAAGGGAGGAAGGGTTTGTTCCCTGTGGATGCCACCCCCACTGAGTTTGGTTTACGTTGGGTGGCACTTTCCGGTCATCCAAACACATACCTTACACCTTCGGGTAGTTCCGAAGATCTGGGCCGATGAAGAAGAAGAAGAAGAAGGCCGTTCAAACTATCCGAATGTGTAAGGTATCTGTTTGGTTGGTCGAGTCAGTACCACTCAATTTAGACCGGAACCCAGTGGGGAACCATACACCCCTCCCCCACACACGCACACACAAACACATCACATACACACACATAGCAAATATTTTCATTATGATGTATTTCGAAATTCAAAATAGAAAATTTACTAATATCTTCGCAAAAATTACTAAAGAAATAAACATTTTTTATGTATTTTTGAAATGGAAGATATCCTATATGTGTCGATAATGTGTCACTGTTCTTGAAGCATCTCATATTTTTAGTCTAACATTTAAATAAAAAATCTGATGTGAGCAGCACATAGCTTTTCTGCGGATTCAAATTCATTTTCTCCTTATTTCATTATTAATTAATTAAATTGAGTTTAATTGCACTAAATGACAGGCATAATTGATTGAAATTACACTGAATTTACACTTTTAATTCAGCATTCGTTTTCATTTGGTAACTGGACTTATATCTCCAAAACCGGCGTAGCAAAAATGTGAAAAACTAAAATATATCGAGAACGACTAGTTCTAGAGTAATGGGGTTGATCTTATCCTTTTCATCGTTAAAAATTACATGTAACACAAGCATTTAATTAATGTAATGAGCAAACGTGGTCTTTTATTTCAGATGTTAACTATTTTTGCTGGCCATTTCGAAAAGAGGTTTTTTTTTCTCTGAATTGCACCAAAATCCAATCAGCACCAAAGTCGCCTACAAGTGACTTATTTACCAAATTTTGTGAAATATGGTCTATTAGTTTTTTTAGTTAGAGTAGATACAGACAATTTTTGCGGGCCATGTCGCAGAAAAAGCCAGGTTCTTTTACCCCAAAACGTACCAAAATCTAATCAACACCAGTGTCACCCACAAGGTATTTACGCACCACATTTTATGAAATGAATTTTTCAGTTAGAGTGGATACATACATTGCACAGACAGTTACACACACACAAACGTCACGTTAAAAATCGTTTTTTCGTGGTCTCAAAACGTGTAGATCCATCGAAATCTGGTTACGATTTTCGACCCGATACTTTCCCTATACATTACCATATATTGCAGGGAATGTAATATTAACCTAAAATTTGCCTCATTTAAATTATAAGTGGCACTAAATCTCTCGAAAAAACTGAACTATATTCGTTACGACTATTTAAATCGGTGAATGTAAATGTTCAATTAATTCTTAAATAAAGCTGGGAAGTTAGTGTCCTTCAAACACTTTGTTTAAATTTTTTTCAAATGCTTCTGGAAAATTTAAAAACGTCACAGACTTTATAAAGTCGCATTCGACATAACTTTTTACTTAATTGCATATGGTTTCTCTTACTGAACGATAACACGGGCCGTTTTTAAGATATTGAACATTGTTACTCTGAAACGTAAAAATTGTGCAAAATTAAAAAAAAAACGCATCAAGGCGTTTAATGTACTTGACACACGTAGGTTTTTAGTGTACCTTAATGCATATAATTAGCACGTATTCGAAACGAGATCGTAGTTGGTATTATAAGTCTGCCGGCAAACAAATAGATAGATATCTACTTATTATATTAATGCATATATATTAATTATTGCAGATGTTTATGGGTGACTTAATTGGTCCTCGGGTGTACCATCAGATAATTTCTCATGAAGACTTCTTTTATGTGATTGGAGGAAGTACTGGTAGTAGTAGCCTTAGCTCTTGTTGGCGATTTGACATCGCACAGTTGAAGTTTGAAGAAGTTTGTCCTATGCATGAGCAAAGGTAACAAATTATTGATCATAAACATATTAACAGTAATATTAATGAAATTCCAATTTCATTCGTTTACGAAGGTAGAATATAAATTTATAGTCCCTTTCGAAAAAGCCTGAAGTGAAAAATAACGTCCATTTTAGAAATAATTTTTTGCGTTCTCCACCTACGTAGCCCACTATATGACTAAAAGTATCCAGGCGCGTGCTCTTCCATAAAAAAACTTTAATATGAATACAAAATACATGAATTGCTATTTACTATTATAACAGCCTTCATTTTTCTGAAAAGGTTTTTACCGTATTTTGAAATACTGTTGCTAAAAGTGCTTCTCCATTCCTTCACAAGAGCATTAGAAGAATCAATCCATGACACTTGGCCTGGCTCTCAATCGATAGTCCAATTAGTTCGGTTCCAATTAGTCCAATACGGATGTGATCTGGATACTATCCTAGCCAATACTTCATAATCAATTTCATCGAATACTTTTTGAATAAACCTCGCTTTGTAAAGGGGAGAATAATCATGTTGCTGGAGACAGAGGGCTTGAAGCCGAGCTATTTCTATAACGGTGGGAGCAAAACATCCTTTAGAATATCTTTTAGACTCTGAATTTCAGATCACTGGAAATAAGGAGCCGCCATGAAAAACAACCCTAGATCACAATGTCTCATCCGCCACATTTGGCGCAACCCATTCAGACAAGTAGCGATCTCTGAACTCGGACTCGTCCACCAGCCTGAAAAGCAGACTGTGAAATGTTATTCGTCACACCATAGAACGCGTTCCCACTATTCCACAGTATTATGGCAACAAACTTTACCGGACTGAAACACGACTTGACGTTTCATCCGCTCACCATGGGCTCCTATACCGCTGTTAATCATTAAACCATGATTTTGATATCGTGGAAATGTAATTATTTTTTTTCGAACTCCGCGTTCCGGCACTCTACGGAAGAAAATAAAACCTATAATAAGAAAGAAAGAAAAATGGAATTTCAAGAAGAAATTCAAAAGAATAACTTACAAACGAAAGCTCATAAAAGTATGCATATGTTTCGATTCTGGCAAAAATTATAATATAAGAGTGCCTAAATAATATATGGAACATATATATAGGAGAAAGTCGAGTGGAGCGTCACAATCCAGATATTCTTTTACAGCCTTTAAGGATTTAAGATACATCCACAAAATACATCTCTTATTCCTTGTGTATAAAGTGTTAAGTGTAAAATAAAGTAGCATTTTCCCTCTAGATGTTTCCTAAGCGCAGCTCTGTTACTGGATAAAATATACGCTATCGGAGGGTTCAACGGAATGGAAGAACGATTGCGAACCGTGGAGTGCTACGACCAGACTCAAAACCAAGTAAATAAGATGTAGTTTTATGTCTGTTTTATCTCTCTGTATAAAATGAATACAGAAAGCCCAAATAACCCAAACCTCACCCAATGTATCTATATTTACTAAAAGAAATATTTGAAACTTTCCCCGGGCTACAGTGGCAGAGTAAATTTTCTCACATCCATCCACAATTTCAAAATTTTCTATATATTAAAATCGAGCTACTGCCACGAACTCGGCATGCACATATCATTTTAAGAGTTATTCAAATGATCAAACTGTCAGCGCCAATGAAGTTATAGGGCTCATGCAACGCGCATGGAAACGATTCATCGTGCAGCATTTAAAACGAAATGTGTACCCATTCACGGACGATTGGAACCGGATTTTCTAATTTGACACTGCAGGTTGCGCACAAAGATGCATTTGAGACGTACTAGACGGCGCTACGAAGAATTACAGGATTTAGAGAGAACTTGCATCATAGACCTAAGGGAACTTGGTTGGTCCAACAAACGTATCAGTCGACAACTTAGTTGGAGCTATATGGTTGTTTCTCGGTGTTGACAACAGTGGATCAGAACATCAGTGAAAGACACGTGTAACCACCGCAGAGACTCAATACGCCCTAGACAGACAACTGTTCGCGAAGATCGTGCAATCAGGAGAAGAGCCACATCCACATCAATGGAGTCGCAAAGACCCATTCGAAAGCATTTGCAATTATCCATGCTTCCTGTGTAAGGGGTACGATTCGGAGATGACTGACGAAAAGTGAAATTAGGTATTAACATCTAAGTAAAGCGGCTATCACTAATTCACAACATAGCCATCTAAAATGGCACCGAGCTCGGTTGCCCTAGACAGTGTCCGATTAGAGACAATCCAATAGGATGTTGTCTTTGGCGACGAATCCCGCTTTTCTCTCAGTGCTGATCACCACCGTATACATATATGGAGGAGGACTGGCCCGCGTTCCGATCACACATTTGTTGTAGAGCGGCATACGGCCGTCACACGTGGTGTAAGTCTGGGAAGACATCTCGCGGGACAGACGATCTCCTCTATTTGTAGGTTTCCTCTGTCACTTGCAGGTCAATCTGCGGCTCGCTCTTTTACAAGTCAACGATATCCTGCAGCCTATTGTTCTTCCTATGGTGTCAAATCGTCCAAGTCTCATTTACCAGCAAGATAACGCTCCACTACACGTTGCACGACTGTCTCAACAATGTCTTCGAAGATTTAAAACCTTCCTATGGTCATTCAGGTCTCCAGACCTATCACCAGTAGAAAACGTCTGGGACATACTGGGACAATTGTAGCCTTCTCAGAATACCACTAAATTAGCTGACCAGTTGCAACATTGTGGCAGAATCTTCCGCAGAGGAATATGAACAACTTAATTGACTTTATGCCGTTGTCGTGCCGAATATCTCCTTGTATAGATGACAAGGAAGGATTCACCACTTACTAAAATATTATTCACTTGTTGCAATTTCTTAAAAAAAAAAAATATTTATATATATATATATATATATATATATATATATATATATATATAAATATATATATATCACTGTGTTCAATCGGGTTCAATCACTAGTAGCCAGGCCAACGGCCCTAACGTGCTGATAACACCGGTTCTCGTTAGATCACCGAAGTCAAGCAGCATCGAGCGCGGTTAGTACTTAGTTGGGTGACCACCTGGGAACACCGCGTGCTTTTGACACATTTCGGACGCGGTAGCCCTGTGGTTTGCGCGCTGGATTTGGACGCTGCCACAACTGTCGCCGTGTTCATGCGGAGTACGATCACGTTAAACATGTGGGTCCGTAAGTCCTTCCGAGAGGTTGGTGTTAGAGGAAGAAGGGTACGGTCTCTGTGGATGCTCCTCCACTGGGTTTCGGTTTAAATTGGGTGGCACTTCCCGGATCACTCGTAGCCCTTTTTAGTCGTAGTCACTTTTAGCGGTTGCGACTTGAAAAGCCTGCATGTGATTACGGGGAGGTTACGATCCTTCGGCAGGGTACGTAAGCCCAAGAATACAGGACCTGTTCTGCGGAAATTTGGCGCTAACCATTTTGATATTTCATAACTTTTTGGAAGGAGATTTTTGTTTCTAGTACTTGGCGGAGCGTTTTTTACCCTGAAGTGGAGTTGTTGGGAGATTTCAATACTTTTTGTAAGTATATTTATCAACATGATTACGGAAGAATGAATAGCATTGCAATTTATACGTTACCGCAGAGTTATTTTAACATTGTTTTAAACAAAATTAGCTAAATTTTGAACAAGTTTTTAGATTTTTTAAAATTCTAAATGAAATATATTTTCAAGTATGCATCTCCCACCAAAACACACAAAATAAGCCATCATGAATCAAAATCGAATGAGTAGTTTGGGTCATATATCTGTCCACACTGAATAAAATGACCTAAAAATCATATTTTTTCAGTTTTCGAAATTTAACATCAAATTTATCTTAAAAGTTTCTTAAAAAAATGTATATACCCCCCACCAAATTGCACAAAATGAGCCGCCATTCATTCAAACCGGTTTGGTAGTTAAGGCTGTATGTCAGTAAATAATTAAGAAATGAAAGGACGGTAAAAAAATCATAAAAAGTGCAATTTTAAAGTTATATTTCTCGAATGCTACCACACCAGTTGCAATTATTTTGTTTTATTTTGGATATCTCCGTCTTCATAGTACATAAAAAAGTTCAGGTCTACAGGGTGTCCCAAAAAGGATGAAACGGTCTTTAATTCTTTACCTGTTGGAGATAAGTGGGCAATGTAAATTGCAAAAATGTTGAATATAAGGTAGAAAATAAGACTACGTTAATGAAATAGTCCTCCCATTAATTTTCAAAAAGTTACACTTTTTAAATTTTTATACGACCCCCTTAGACAAATTCGGTCAATCAGAAAAGTTTTGTTTTTAATGCAACAAGATCATTAAAAAAACGCATATCTGTATGTTTAAAATCAACTGAATCATGATAAAGGAAAAAATCTGACTTATGCCACTTTTCCGTACCATGTGAAAGGCATCAGTGAAAATAAGGATCATAAACACATTGACGATGGAAATTGTTTAGATCAAAAATACGTTAATATATGTCAAAATGTTTTATCGCAAATGCATCTAAGTAAAGCATTACACAAACAGAGATCATATAAAGCAGTGGTTACTCACTACGCGGTTGGGTATCCTATGTATTACCATCCAGTTTTATCTTTTTTGTGATATGTCACAAATTTACATTTCTAATTTGATATATGGTCCCCGTTCACAATGTTCAATTAAATATAACTCGCTCAATTGTAAAGATACATATAAAAATTTAAAAAGTGTAACTTTTTGAAAATGAATGGGAAGACTATTTCATTAACGTAGTCTTATTTTCTATCTTATTTTCAACATTTTTGCAATTTGCATTACCAACTTATCTCCAACAGGTAAAGAATTAAAGCGCGTTTCAATCTTTTTGGGTCACCCTATATAGCTTTTTAGGGGGGTGAGATACAGACCCCTGAAAATCGTTTAATGTCACATCACATATAATATACTCATGCCAGCTACAGATTCGGAAATGACGACTTGACGGAGCGGAATGCTGCCTTATTCCCAAAATTCCCACTTCTACGGTAAAATATTCGAGGCGCTTTGTAAACATAAAGATATCTTAACAAAATAATTGTTATAAAAGAGAGAAAAAGAAGGCGTTTTGCGATATTTCTGTAAGATAATTTTTATAAAATTATATTTATCCAGAAATTCTCCTCGGTCAAAAAAATTATTTTTCATTGTAATTATGCAAAACTAGCTGGATATTTTACCGAATTTTCATGCTTTTGAATCGACCGACCACAATCCATTGAACCGGTTTACAATTTGATAAAACGATGACTGGCGGAGATTCGCGATTTGTATCACAGTTCGAACATGAATTATGGAACATGAGTTTGGAACTTAATCCAACAAGATTGATTCAGTAAATTAGATGCCATATATAGCGCGGTCAACGGAAGGCACACGTCACTACTGCGTTATAGTTTAACCGCTGTATATGAAATCGCGCTGTAAATGGTGGTTTCTTTGTCGGATTATTTTTCGATATGTTAGATATGCGGCGGCAAAGACGACTCAGATCCTGCCAAAAGACATCTGATCAAAGATGCTTGGAGCCTGTACCCGAATTATAAAGACGGAGCCGAAGCTGGCTTTTGCTCTATGCTTATAATGTCGGTCTTGTATGCACGAGGTCCCGAGTTCGGTCCTGGCTCTGGCAACATCCTTTCCGCCATAATGATGACTGGACATTTGAAACATGCAACCTTCTCGCGTCAACGATCTCACATCTCAACACGAGATGGCAGGACGATACGGAGTCAGAGGCCTTGCTACTCCCTTCCTGGTTGACCACGACTGACGTCACGCCCAAGGGGACACGCCTCCCGGCCTTCAGTCCTCAACTGCGTCTCGGATGGGGACACGCGGGGGTTTTCTGGAATGGACCCCTCCTCGCCGAAATTCGACCCGGGCTCCTCATCAGGTGAAGGAGTGTGCGGCAGCAAAGACGACTCTGCTCCTGCCAAAAGACATATGATCAAAGATGCTTGGAACCTGTACCAAATTATAAGAACGGAGCCGAAGCTAGCTTTTGCTCTATGCTTATAATGTTGGTCTTGTATGCACGAGGTCCCGAGTTCGGTCCTGGCTCGGGACAGGCAACATCCTTTCCGCCACAGATATATTCTTCACCGCATTGTATCCGAATTCGGAATATATCGAAGCGCACTATACCAATTTTCTACTGTATATCGCCATGTTAATTTAAACCACCATGTCAAGAATTTTCTAAAAATCCAACGATTCCTGGTATTGGCTTATGTATTGCATCGCCCCCTTTTACTACAGCAACTTTATGCGATAATTGCATATCTTTATTTTCAGTGGACGTACGTTAATCCAATGTTCGAAAAAAGAAGCGACGCCAGCGCGGCATCTTTGCGAAATAGAATCTTCGTTGTGGGTGGTTTCAACGGCAGTGACTTTCTTCAGAGCGTCGAATGCTATTACGCCGAATACGATGAATGGTTCCTCCTTCCCCCAATGATTACATGCCGCTCGGGTGTGGGATGCGTAGCCATGGACGACGCTGTGTATGCTATCGGGGGCTTTGATGGTGAAAACAGACTGAGCAGTGTGGAAAAATATAGCATCAAGGACAGGCAGTGGTTTCCGACAAAGGCAATGAAGAGTGCAAGAAGCAATTTTGCAGTTGCGGTTAGTGATCATATATTATTAATGTACAGAAATGAACGTATTATGTTCGACAGGAATAAACATATGATTCGCTTGCCTTCTTAAAGAAATTCCACGTGTTAGCATACATATTTTTGCGTTAGATTGCAGTGTTCAATTTCTTATGGTGTAAGAATACATTTTGGTCGTTTTACATAACATAATCTTCATCATTTTAATAAGAATACAAAGGACTCATACCATAAGCTGAAAAGACCCCTTCATTTTTATTGGTGTTGATGCTCTAATCTTTTTAATCGAGAAATGCTGTTTTTGGTTTCCGTTACTAGTAGATACAACTACTTAATTGCTATATTACTAATGCTACTTAATTGCTATATCCAATTCAATGTAGCTCATATCACATCAACTCCTCTCCAACTGAGCGATGACTTCTTTTATATACACTCATCAGACATTTCTAGAACGGGCTTGCATCTCGTAGAATATTCGTTATATTGAGAAAGCTCTCAGACATTCGAAAAGTCGCCCAAAGTCGCCAAATTTAGCGATAAATAGCTAAATCTGTCAACCATGAACAGACAATCCGGAAATGGCAAACCTATATTCACGGCATAGGAATGGCTGCCTATAAGGCGTTTTTCCCTTCAAATGAGCTTCCAGTGAAAGAATTTTTCTTGTTCGTAACAGAATGCTAAAAGTTTTAACTTTAAGGATTATACGCTACCTCAAGATACCGGGCTTTTCCACTTTATCAACTATTACAGTTACTGGCGAATTAAAAAAAAAATCAAAATTTAAATTTCTCGCTCCATATTACTGTACGTATCTGCAGCTGCCAAATTCAGACTCATAAAACCCATCTAAAAATAATTCTTAAATTTATTATTGCGTTTCTATTGCAGATAACATCATTCCTGAACGGTCTCTGCTCCCATCATTCAATCACACTCCCCAGATATGCATTTGTATAATGTACTTTATAAGTTTCAGATGTTAGTTAAAACAAGAAAGATCAATCATGCATAAAGAATTGATTATGAAACACTTTCCAAATGAAATGCAATTTTATTTAAATATCTCTAAACTGCGATACATTCAGCGGTGATATTTTTTAATTATCACAGAACTACAATAATTTATTATATTTGAAAACCTAAAACTTCATCGAAAAAATTGGACTTTATTCAAATGACGTATTCGAAACGTAAATCGTCTGGCTCTCTATGTAAAATCAATGAATATTTCATTCATATCACTTTTATTCCAGACTCCAGAGCTAAATAATTTTGTGTGAAAAAAGTTAAGCAACTCTTATACAAGTCATCTTACAATCCCTTGTTTACATTCTACATCATTAAAATTAGGCTTCGTTGTAGAAATAATCAAAGTTTAATGATCACTCAAAAATATTGTAATTGCATTAGCGCAGAATATATATGGACAGAAAATAAGCAAAAATAAAGCGGTTCTAGGACGGATGCAACACTAAATATAAATTTAAATGAATAAAAATCACTATTTTTAAACTGAGAAAAAAAGATGGATGCCCTATTTTATGCTGTAGTGGGTCACGTGATATCTTCACATAATATGGGTGTAATTATTATTTAAATTTTTATTTAAAAAACTACCGAGCATATTTTGCTGATATTTTTTTATGTATTTTATGGGATAATTTAAATTTTTTCAAAAATTTTCGAAGTCATTTGTTAATTTTATCTTCGCTTAAAAAATGTTTGAAAAATTAAGTCTCATAGGGTTCAATGTATTTCACTTTTTCAACCTAGGTTCAATGAAAACCTAATTGGGTGGTAATATTCATTTTCATTCCCATATATCCCATGATGTATATATGATGATATTATATGATGATGATATTATATGATTTAAAAATAATGAGAAGGAAGCCGCTTAAATAGCATATCTTCTGCTATTGCAGATGACAGCATCCATGAACGAGTTTTACGCTTGTTATGCACCCGTTGACATGGAATAGGAGATATTTATACTGGCACAGGAATCCTTGCTATGTGCTACAATTTTGCAAACCAATACCACAATTTTACGAACCTTGTGAAACTGTGTCACATAGCACGTTTACTTGCCGCTTTTGTTGATATCGACAATTCCATACTGACGAGCGCATAATAAATACGAAACCGGTCCATGGATATTGTCATCTGCAATAAGAACGAACTTAACTTTGTAAATGCCGGATATACATATACGTCTAAATTCGTGTTCTGTTAGTATGGGATATCTTAAATTTGAAAATAGTGTTTGTTCTTTGATGTTTAAAAACAATTAATACTATTATTTGCTCCAGTTTGTAAACAGGTTTTATTTCATTTCTTGGAATCGGTGACTATTATCTTGAATATTTTTTCTGTTATTAAAAAGAAATATTGAACAATTTTTTTTGTTTAAATTCTTTGGGAAAATAAAGGTGACACAAATAATACTAATATGTGTCAATAGATGGCAGCACCAAAATCAAATACATTCTAGGATAAATTTATATTTTAAAGGAAAGATTTTAAATAGAAAATAATATCTTGGTATAGCACAACAGGCAATACATATTTTAATATAGATTTTATTAAAACTATTTCCAACGAAAACAGAAAAATTTAACACGTTAAGGGTAGTTTCTAACCAAAATTTTGATTTTTGAAGTTCTTTTAGGGGATTAGCATGCATAAGATAATTTTATCAGGCCCAGATAATTCTGCAACACATTAGACATATTTTTTAAAAACACAAAGTATGAGCGAGCTTGGTCAAAATCGGTATAGGAAAACTAAAATGATTACTACAAAAACATCAAAACATTTCCCAAAAATATGGTCGATGTTGTATACAAAAGAATCAAAATGTTCAGTAATCAGAATATTTCTCCTCGTTTCCTAGATGTCATCTAAGTTTTAAGACTCTCGTTTCCCCGTTACTCACATACGATAATACCAAGATATTCCAACATAGTTGAAACGTGTTCATGACTCTGTTCATTCTGTCCGTCTGTCTGTCTGTATGTCTGTCTGTCGGTACGCACGATAACTGCCGTAAAAACGACTTTATCAAAATGAAATTTTAGTATGTTGTTCAGACGGTCTGTAGGACATATGGGAATGTAAAAGAATAATATCACCCAATAAGTTTTGGATTGAACCCGTGTTGAAAAAGTAATAAATAAGTCCCTATGGGACCTATTTTTTCAAACATTCTTTAAGCGAAGTTAAAATTCACAAATTACTTCGAAAATTTTAGAAAATATTTAAATTATCCTATAAAATATATAAAAAAAATTTCAGCAAAATAGGATCTGTAGTTGTTTAAATAAAAAGTTAAAATAATAATGGCACCCATATTATATAAAGACATCACGTGACCCACTTCAAAATAAAATATGGCATCCATATTTTTTAACAGTGTTAAAATCGTGATTTTTATTCTTTTAAATTTATATTAATGTCGCCGCTTATTTTTGAGTATTTTAGCCTTAGTATTGTTAGCCAGAGTAAGGCTGATGAATTTACTTTATATTTAAGAGTGTTTATTTAGGAGCCTTAAGCTCGAGGGAGTGATGGTAAATTCTTTATATGGCAATGAAAATAGGTTATTATGTAATGTAAACATAATATTAATGTAAGCATAGTATGATTTTGAAATAGATACACATTCAAAATTGTATGTTCTATATTACTTTCCAATCTAGGAAAAATTGAAGAAATCGGTATATTTCTATTTTTTGACAGCTTTTGCCAATAATGTTTTTGTCACTCCAGTCGTGAATTTTGCAAATTTGCAATATATTTTCTAATTGAACCGGTATTCTATATATCGATGCTGTATTTCAAAAAGTATATCGGTGAAATCGGCGGTGTCTCCAGTCCGATGGAGCCAAACTGGTTTTGCCTGAATAACATTTAAAAAAAAAATAAAACTCAACTTGTGTAATAATGAAAAGAAAAAGTAAAATCGATCTGAAATCTAATTGTATACACTTAGAGGGTTTTCAAGGAGCTACAAATTCTTGCTTTTAGTTTTTAAGATATACGCAATACAAACTAGAAAGAAAATTTCACACTTCTTCAATTTGACAAGATGATTTTTCACAAACTCTTGTTAAAAATGAATATAGATTTAGAAACAAAATTTCCTCATATATATTTTTGTTGCTTGCTATTTATATATCTTTGTTTATTCTTTCAATCATTTGCATATGACTCTCTCTTCTACCGGTTCTGTAATTTGACGCCAATGCTTGCAAAGGGGGTCGAACTGTTCGGGGTAGGGTATGTCAAACACCTGTATATGTCTTTTATAGTTTCTACGGTATTTCGAGTGAAAGTATAAAAAATTGAAAAAAAAAAAAAACTCGTCCGGACAGATATTTTTTTACGCTTTTTCGAAAGAGTAGACCTCGGTAAAAAAAAACAATTATATACACTTGTGAGGTTTTTGAAAAGCTACAAATTTTTGCTTATTGGTCGTTTTTGGTTTTTGAGATATAAGCATTACAAATTTTAATATCTGAAAATTTCCAATCTTCTTCAACTTAGCAAGATGATTACTCGAAAACTGTAAGAGCTTCTTTGAGGAATAAATATAGATTTTAATACTAAGGTTTCCAGTACATATTTTTATCGATTTTTATAGTTTACTATATTATTCGAGTGAAAGTTACAAAAATGAAAAAAAAAAACATTCGCTCAAGGAGCTACTTTTTACTTTCCTTATATGTATAAGGAAAGTATTGTGACGGGGTCGAAAATTCGAATTTGAGTTTTCGACGGGAGAGCACGTTTCAAGCATCCCTGATCACGAATCAAACATTTTTGAAGTGATGTCTGTGTGTGTGTGTGTGTGTGTGTCAGTGAGACTGCGGAGACGATAACTAACGAACGAATGGACCGATTCGAACAAAATTTGGTACAAAAATCACAATCTGTAATCACTGGAAGCCTGTTGTTTTTATACGCAATCGAATGTTCAGAACTCCCTAAATTCTCGAATGAAATTTTGAAAAAATCGTCAAGAAATCAAAACCGCTAATAAAGTTTCGCAAATAGACATTTCTTATGTAATTTTTTATTAGAAAACGATTGACATAAATTTTGGAGCGCTAACATGAACCGTTCTCGAGATATTGTACATTTTTCAAAAAAATTATCAAAAAGGCATATAAAATAAAAGAAAATATTTCCTATTCAGAACCATGTTCACTTTTCATATGTAATACCATGCGATAAATTAGGTGACATCATTCTTGTGGATCTAGCTTGTTCCATTCATGAAAAAATATATTTTAAGTAATACGTTTGTATTTGAACGCCAATAGTCATTTATCTGCTGTAAGAATAACATATTTCTTCGTCCATAACGCTTGGCGAGATTCTGGCGACGAATTTGGCAGAATGTCGCCAACTTGGCGACTTTTTGAAATGCTGCCAAATTAACGAAAATCTCGCCAAATGGATAAAAATGACGCTAAATCAATGAAAATGACGATTAATTGTCCAAAATTCAATATCTTGGAAAGAATATTAGTATCTACTATAAGAAAAACTATTTTTTTACTGTAAAAGTAGCAAATTCATTACATTATAGAAGGAAAGTCATGTGTTGCCCACATCAGATTTTTTTAAATTGTTTACGGGAAAAAGATTCAAATTGCTAAAATATGGAAACTATATGTATATATTCATAAACTGGACCATATTTTAAACAAGAAAAAAAAATTACAATTTTATTTATTAGGTACGAGGGTATAATCTTCCAAAGTGTTTACATTTTTCGTAACGCTCCTTTTTTACGCTAGAGAAACCCCAACCATAAATGTAATACACATCACAAAATGAACGGGTCATATTTTGTATGAGGTGTACGGACAATCAGTTCCATCCTAATTTACTTGGATCTAACCCTGAAATGCGGACGCTCGTTTTTTAAATACGTTTGATGTCAGAAAATACCAATTACAGACAACACCAAATGAACTTCACCTAACATGGAAGCACATACCATTAATTAAGTAGGTAGTGGTGGCGCCCCCTAGTGTATGAAAAAAATAAATGAACTTAGATACAAAATGAAAAACAGGAACATACAAAACCAAATAATGGAATTGACAAGAAAATAGATAAAGAAACAAATGCACCTAGCCATGCACAAAAACATTAAAAGTGTTGCAAAAACGATGGTACCTTCTTCCCTATTTTATTTCTAAGAGTAATATAACTTGTTTTTCCATAACTTCAATATAGCTCAAAATATTTCTCAGTACTATCAGCTAAACATTACCAATCTCTATTTTATATATTTGCAGGTTATGGATAAGAAAATATATGTTATGGGAGGTTACGACGATATGACTGATTCAACAACGGGCCAATCAGAAGTATTTGATCCATCGAAGCCTCAGTGGCATTCCATAGCGTCTCTCAACGTAGCGAGATCTGGTCTTAGCACATGCACATTTTCAGGGATAAGAGACATAACACCGTACGTGAAAGATGACAAGTTTCGCTGCTTGCTGAAGAATGTTTCAAGAGAAGAAACAATAGTGAACTTGTCCGATACTGATTAGATCAATCGTCCAATTTAAAATGCTTTGTCTCTTTACTCTGTAAAGTTTGCACCACAATAATTAAATTTGTGTTCACAATATCAGTATTTTGAAAATATTCTTGTTTAGGTGTTCCATATTAGGATAGCGCCATATTTCACCTGGCGTACATTGTCGGAAGTTGCAAGGACTTTTTGCTCAATTGTGTCTTCCAACGCGCATTTTAGTAAGATCGGATCCAAGCAGAAAAATCTGATGTGGACGACACAAGACTTTATCTACATAATGCAATGACTTCACTTCTATTACAGCTAAATTATGATGTACAATATCCACGGCACAATGATTTTGGCGTTGAAATAACACCCCGTAAATTGGGGCGCGGTAGCCCATTGGTTAGCGAGCTGGAGTTGTACTCGGTAGGCCCGGGTTCGATTCCAGCCGCTGCCAAAACTGCCGCCGTGTTCACGCGGAGTACGATCACGTTAAACATGTGGGTCCGTAAGTCCTTCCGAGAGGTTGGTGGTAGGGGAAGGAGGGTACGGTCCCTGTGGATGCCTCCCCCACTGGGTTCCGGTCTAAATTGGGTGGCACTTCCCGGCCGTCCAAACGGTTACCTTACACCTTTCTGGTAGGTCGGACGGTCTGGGTCTCAACAACAACAACCCCGTAAATTGGACGCTTTTGGCAACTTGCCGAAACAGAATAAAATTCATACTCATCAGAATGCAGTAGATATTTTATTAGTATCCTGTCAAATAAATAACTATTGGTAAATTCTTGGTCAAAATATAAAACTATTACAAAAAGTACATTCTTTCGGAAATGGAACAAAATGGATCCTCGGGAATGATGCTGACGGTTTTGTTGCACAATGGTTGCATATGAAAAGTGACGATATTTGATGATAAAAAATGATGATTCCAAATGCCTTCTAGAAGCCTGAATCTCCAACAGGTGAATAGGTTTTTTTCTTTATACAGGGTTTTGAAAACGAATATTTCAAATATTTTCGAATATCTCCGTCTTTGTCATTTTAGAACTAGCTCCAAGCATACACTTTTCAAGCTACGGTTTAAAAAATTTGTCATCGCGAACTCTCATTCCTTAGATTTGGAAAAATGCAAATGATTTCATTGTGACTTTATCTGGAAATTTTTTAAAACTAAATTAGGTATTTTATAAGTTTTATTTAAAAGTGCTGTTAAGCATTTGAGTATTATGTATACGAAATGAAGTGCACCTTCTTTTCGACCTGACCTTGGATCACTCACTCCTGTTACTCAAAATGGATGGAAGAGGTTTCAAAAGACGACTGCAGACGTCAAAGCGTTCTTTGTGTGAGTATATGTGTTGTTCGTTTAATGGTGGGGTTCATTTTTCTTCGGTTGCGAAGATGCAATATTTTAACTTTTGAAGGAGAAGGAAAACCGAGTGGGGGAGGACGGCCCCCATTTTTAAATCTGTTTTTTCCTTTATCTGTATTAGCAATTGTTGCCGTATTTTAATTCAATTTTTTCATGTTGTATTTCCTGTTCTACAATGGACCAACTAGACCTGCAAAACTGAACTTGAAATCCTGTGATTATTTGCTAACATGACATTTTTTATGCCTTTGTTCCATTTATGGTTCTCTTTGTGTGTATCAACATTCACTATTACGAACGTATGAATCGAATCCTGACTCCACTAGTCAGGCTTAACTTTTCGACCCGCTTTTGTTGCTTCTGAGCCAACTTTTGCTGCTTCTGCGTTAGCGCGTTTCAACTTCAACCAAGAAGAAGCCATCGGCAAACCCGTTCGGGTGGAAGAGGGGGGTGTCATTCTTAATTTATAGGGGCATTCTGTACTCTGCTGACGGAGAATTTCAATGCTTTTGTTCACTTAATTGTTTAAAAATCACTTGTTTCTTATCTGTGACCCAGCTCGTGACTGACGGCTAATTTAAATAATATTTTATAAAATGTGTTGAAAGTTCACTTAGCACACCCAGTTGTCTTAGGTTTTGAGCTATTTAATATTTAAAATATCTAAAGATTACAAAATTTCTGAATTTTTGTTAAAATACTTTAATATGGCATTTTTGGGCGTTTCCCTCGCAGTACCCCACCGACTGGTATCGCCGCAAATTTCATTTAAGACCAATGTTCCTCATATACTCCTTGGGCGCTACTTTTACTTCAATTTGCCACCAAAATTTCCGATCTCGGTCTCAATTAACCGATTTCGATTCAGATGGTGGCTATGGTCTCCGCACCATCTGTACGTGTCAACTAGGTGTTCATATTTTTGTGTTAACCTCGTAAGTGTTAATTTTACTGCAACAAGCGTACCCCCCACCCCCTTATTTCACATCTCCACTTCTAATTGAGCGAATTTGATTCTGCTGCTAACTGTAAACTCATCACTATCTATACGTATCACCTCGATATACACATTTTTGTGTCAACCCCCTGGGGGCAACTTTTACTTCGGCTATAACACTCTGAATTTCACATATCGGCTCTTCAAATTAAGCTATTTCGGTTTTGGTGGTGTATATAGTATTCTCTTCACCATTACTACATATTACCTAGATATACATATTTTGTGTCACCTGTCTGAAACGAACTTACCTATTTTTCGTGAATTTCAATGCAACCACGTTCTGTTTAACTTACAGGTTTACATAATATTTGTGTTCGTTGGGAGAGGGGGGTACTATTTGCTTCTGTAGAGATGTGGTGGTTATCCCTCTCATTTCCCCTATGTTTTCCCTCACTGGCTTAGGCTTAGTCTCCAACTTCGAAATTTAAAAAAAACTATCATGCCTTTTGGACCTACGTGATTGTATTATGTGCGCCTGCAGATATGTGACAGGAAATTTTATATTCTACTCTGCAATGGACCCACTCGACTTGCTCACGCTGAACTTGAAATCCTCTCTTTGATTGGTGATATGAAATGTTTTTGTGGTTTTGCAAGATTTCTGACTGTGTGTTAACTTTTATGTGTATCAACATGTCCTATTACATTTCATTGAACGTATGAATCGAATCCTGACTCCACTGTCTTTCTCAGCTTTTCGATTTGAGAGCGCATAAGTTGTTAAAACACTTAGTGTTAAACACTTATTTGTTAAAATACACACACACAAACCGCTAGCTACACCGTAGCTAGTTAGATTATAAACTGCAACAGAAAAATGCGATAAAATGAATTTTCTTTCATTTCTGAAATTTTTTGTGTTGCAATAAACTTTTGAAATTATTTAAAATCGCAGGAAACGGCACACAAAATGGGTTAGGGGCAATTGCGCCAATTCCCTTTTAACTAGATCATCTGGCATTAGAAGTACACCTAATACGTACCACAATGTTAAATTGAGCAGTGTGTAGGCTTCCAAAGGAAAACAATTGCCAAGTCTTCTGGGGAACATTTACATTAGCTCTCTATAAGGTGTATATTTGAAACCAAAATGTATTACTACAAATTGCTCCTCCCCTTTTACGACAATCAACCCCCCTTTTTCGAATTCCTGGCTAAGATTATGAACTTGAGTACACTGTGGATGCTACAAGTACGTTTTACATAGTTTTGTCTCCATACGCCTGTTATAAGCACTTTTATTAAATGGTGATCATAATGGTAATTCCACACATAGAATTAGAAAGAAGGTATTAATATAAACACCTTGATTTATCTATCTATCCTGGGTAACGCTGTTACAAAATGTTGCAAAACGTATTTCAATCACGGATAAACATTTCAATTTTTATGATATAACCATGGAGCTTTACGCAGTGTGTGACATCATATACGGAAAGTGAGGCCATGATGTGGACGACCTGTTTTTTACGTAATGCAGTGACTATACTTTTTCACAGCAAAATTATGATATAACCATGGTGCTTTGCGTAGCGTATGACATCAGATACTAAAAGTGAGAGCCTGGTGTTATTTTATTTCTTATCATGTTACATATTTTCATTTGAGACACCACGCAATTCAGAGTGTCACGCTCATTTCGTTAACATGTTTAACCTAGGCTTAACTGCATCCCGCGTCCCGAGCTCGTTTATCAACGGAATGCGGGATACAGTTAAGCCTTGGTTTACATTCAAAATAGTCCAAGCTTCTTACAACAAAAGAAGGAAATACAGTAGTGGCCAAAATTTTGGAAATCTTTAGGAAAAGGTGTATTTTTGAGGTTTGATGGCTCATAACACCACGTTTTTTTTGTACCAATACCATAAAATTATGTATCAATGGAAAGATAAGCAATAACTTTTGTTCAATTATATGTATTCTCTCAAAAGTTATAGCCAAATAACCAGAGAAAATAAGCACAACTTGCTTAGGTTTGTATGAAGTAGCTTTCCTTCATTTGAATGTAGCCAATGAGCATGCTTATAGAGCCAATTAGGTGTCATCTTGTTTTGGCAATGAGACAACAGATTACATGACATTTATCAGCGTGTTATGTGATTGCTATCAAGTTAGGGGTTTTCTTGTGTGTGTTCTTTGATATAGTGGGCTTGTAAATCGTAATAAAATTAAAGAAATAGCGCAAAGAATTGACTGGTCACACAGAAAGCGATGTAAAATAGTACTATTAAATGAACAAGGTTACAGTTATGAAGACAATAGAAGAAATAATGGGAGAAACTTAACCAAAGGTGCCACTTCTAAAATTTTGAAGAAGTATAAGGAGACTCAATCATTACAAAACCAGCTTGGTAAAGCCAGGAACAGGTGCACAACAGCAAGCGGTGCTAGAAGAATTAACAGACTGTGCCTGGGTGACAGAAGAAAACCATCTCGATGTATAGAAGGTGAAATAGCGCAATGCAATGTGAAGTTGTGTGCAAGGACTGTTCGGCGCAGACTGCATGAATTTAAGATAAATGCTAGAATTCCACGAAAAAAGCCATTTTCATCTCTCAAACAAAGGTTGAAAAGATTAAACTGGGCTAAAACCCATGTTAACTGGACAACGGAAGAATGGGACAGTGTAATTTGGAGTGATGAGACCCAAATCTCCCTGTTTGGTAGTGGTGGAGTAAAATATATAAGGAGAAGAATCGGAGAAGAGTTTCATCCTGATTACATTACACCTACCGTGAAGCACCCAGATAGTATTATAATCTGGAGTTGTATGACATCAAGAGGTGTGGGCAACATTTGCGTGATCAATGGTAATATAAATGCCCAAAGATGAATAAATGAAATACTTGAGCCCAAATTGCAGCCTTCTGCACGTGATCTTTTTCAAGATAACGAATCATTTATATTTCAACAGGATTCAGCACCATGTCATGTTTCTCGTGTGTGCAAAGCGTGTCATTGAAATCATCATATTCAACTGCTGGAAAGGCCTGGGAATAGCCCAGACCTTAACCCCATCGAAAATCTATGGAGCCGACTAAATAAACTTGTTAGTCAGAAGCAGCAAAGCAATAAAACCCAATTAACAGAATCAATAATTCAATCTTGATTTCACATTATAGTAGCTGAAAAACTAAAACACTTCGTTCACTCTATGGAAAGCGTTGTAAGGCCGTAATTAAGGCTAAAGTTTACCCAACTAAGTATTAAATGACATGGTGATACTTTCTGTATATTTCATTTTTTTATGTATTTCTCTTTTCTTATTACTTTCCTTATATACATAATGTATAAGGAAAGTATTGTGACGGGGTCGAAAATTCGAATTCGAGTTTTCGACGGGAGAGCACTTTTCAAGCATCCCTGATCACGAATCAAACATTTTTGAAGTGATGTCTGTGTGTGTGTGTGTGTGTGTGTGTGTCAGTGAGTCTGTGGAGACGATAACTGACGAACGAATGGACCGATTCGAACCAAATTTGGTACAAAAATCACAATCCGTAAACACTGGAAGCCTATTGTTTTTATACGCAATCGAATGTCCAGAACCCCCCTAAATTTTCGAATGAAATTTTGAAAAAATCGTCAAAAAATCAAAACCACTAATAAAGTTACGTAAATAGACATTTCTTATGTAATTTTTCATTAGAAAACGATTGACATAAATTTTAGAACGCTAACATGAACCGTTCTCGATATATTGCAAATTTTATAAAAAAAAATATCAAAAAGTCATATAAAATAAAAAAAAATATTTCCTATTGAGAAACATGTTCACTTTTCATATGTAATACCATGCGATAAATTGGGGGATATCATTCTCGTGGATCTAGCTCGTTCCATTCATGAAAAAATATACTTTGAGTAATACTTTTGTATTTAAACGCCAATAGTCATTTATCTGCTGTAAGAATAACTTATTTCTTAGTGCATAACGCTTGGCGAGATTTTGGCGACAAATTTGGCGGAATGTCGCCAACTTGGCAACTTTTTAAAATGTTGCCAAATTAGCGAAAATCTCGCCAAATGGCTAAAAATGACGCTAAATCAATGAAAATGACGACTAATTGTCGAAAATTTAATATCCTGGAAAGAATATTAGTATCTACTATAAGAAAAACGTATTTCTTTACTGTAAAAGAAGTAAATTCATTTCATTATATAAGGAAAATCATGTGTTGCCCACATCAGATTTTTTATAAATGCTGTTTTATTAAAAAATAATTCACAAATGTTATTGCATTTCAATCTTGATTAAATTATCTTTCCACTTCTATATAATTTTAGGGTATTGGGACAAAACCAAGTGATATGTTATGAGCCATCAAATCTGAAAAATACACTTTTTCCGAGAGGTTTCCACAATTTTGCCGCAACTGTGTTATTCTCAACTTGTTTTTAGTTTATTAGTTTTAAGGCAAAATGCCCGCGGGTCTGACTAAATAAAAATTGACAAAATTGTCGCCGTATTAATAAAATTGTAGCCAATTTTATAAAAATGTCGCCAACTTGATAGAAATGACACTGAAACATTAAAAATGACGACAAATTGATGAAGATTCAATATCTTGGAAATAGTATATGAATCTACCATAAGAATAACCTATTTCTTAGGCCGTAACGCTTGGAAAACTCTGACGACAAATCGCTAACTTGCGATTTTTTAAATGTTGCCAAATTGGCGAAAATCTCATCAAATTGATAAAAATGACAATAAATCAATGGAAATAACCACTAATTTATGAAATTGAATATTTTGGAAAGAACATGATAAACGATAATAAGAATAACCCATTTCTCCGCCAGTACATAATGCTTGGCGAAAAATTTGGAGGGATGTCGCAAACTTGGCGACTTTTTTAAATATTTCCAGATTGACAAAAATGTCTCCATATTGATAAAAAATATCAACAAATTGATAAAAATATCGCTAAATACGAGACAATGCTTTGCAAATTTTTAATTCCGTCATATGACGAGCATACCTTCTAGTAGATCATTAGTGACATAGATATCTTCCTTCTTAAAATTTATGTTTTGTGCATTGAAACTCAAACTAATATATATAAATAAAAAATAGATAAATAGAAAATTTGAGTCTCTTGATAAAATCTTGAACTGTTCTCATCAGATTTTTAAGAAAGCAAAAGCAATTCAAATCTTAATGAGCTTGACCTTATCACCCTGGGGTTTATTGCACTTTGCTCACATGTTATGTCAGTAGTTGGCAGGTGTTGAATGAAGCCATCATTTGTGAAATGAATAAGACTACAAGGGAAAAACTATAGAGGTCTTATAGGTTAAATTCTTCATTCGTGACGTCATTGAAAATATTCGAACATTTCGATAAAGACACTAAATTATTTTCTCTTGTATCAAAACAAGAGACTTATACCCTTCGACCTGTGTTTAAATTGATTAGAAACATTGCATAAAGCTACAATTATATTGGAGTTACACATTGGCAAAAGTCAGTGGCATTTGATATAATGCAAATAACGTGCATACCAAATTTAATAATAGCCGACCAAAATATTGGAATTAGAGGAAAAGCCGATAAACATATTATTTTTATGTTAAATTAAAAAAAAATTACATTTAAAATCATTCGTCATAAAAAAAATAATATTTTTACATTTTAATAATATTATTTTAAATATGAAAATATTATTTTTTTGTTTAAAATAGTATTTTTATATAGAATAATATCAGATATAATAATATTAATAAATTTATATGAAAATATTTATTATTTATTGTTATATTTATGGCAAATGCTTTAAGAAAGATATTTATATATTCAAAATTAAGTATTGGTCATATAAATACTTAATGTACAAGAGAATGCCCAGAAATTTCCTTGAAATGCATTGTAATGGTTACTAGGACAATTTTTAAGCACCCCAATAACTTTGAAAGGAAAAGTCGATGAGTGTATAAGTCAGGATTATCTATAGTAAAGTGACCATGCCCAATTAAAATGAAAGGAACTGCAGCATCTCTAGCTGAGAATTAAACAAGAAAGATCAATCATGCTTAAAGCATTGATTATGAAGCACTTTCCAACTTCATTGCAATTTTATTTAAAAAAGCCTAAAATGCAATACATTCCTCGGTCATATTTGAAAATTCATCTCAATACTACATTAATTTATTACATTTGAAAACTTAAACCTTCATTAAAAAAAATGAAATTCATTCAAATGACGGCATTGAAATATAAATTTCCTGGTTTATATATGTCTAAAATGCGATACATTCCACGGTAATATTTTTAAAACTATCATAATACTACGATAATTTATTATATTTGAAAACTTCATCGAAAGCAACTGAAATTAATTCAAATGACGTCATAGAAAGAATAACACGCCTGGATCTCTCTATAAAAACAGCATTTCATTCATAACTTTCTCCCATTCATTTCCTTCATCACAATACTATAATAATTTATTTTATTTAAAAATTAAGACCATGGAGCTACAAGTAATTAAACTCTCTGCTTAAAACTTCATCGAAAAAAATCGTCCTTCTCTTTATAAAATCAATTAATATTTCATTCATATCAGCCATGCAGACTCCATGAGCTAAATTATTTTGTGTTAAAGAAATACAGCAGTTCTAATACAACTCCTTCTACATATTCTGCTGTTTACATTTTACATAAGTGAAAAATAGGCTTCGTTGTAGAAATAATCAAATTTGGATAATCTTTTAAACTCAAATATATTGTATTTGCGTTGTTTCAGTATGTAGATGCACAGAATTTAAGCAAAACTAAAGCAGTTTTAGGACGGATACAACACTCAATATGAATTAAAAAGAACTTAAAAAATCACGATTTTGAAACAAAATGGATGCCATATATCATTTTGAAGTGGGTCATGTGATCTTTTCATTTCATGGTCACGTGATCGTTTCATGTAAGAGGTGTAATTATTATTTTAATTTTTATTTAAAAAACTACTGAATATATTTCGCTGATTTTTTTTTATATATTTTATGGAACAATTTGAATATTACCTAAAATTATCGAAGCAATTTGTAAATTTTAAATCCTCTTAAAATATGTTTGAAAAATTAGGTCCCATAGGGCTCAATGTATTTCATTTTTTCAACCCGGGTTCAATCCAAAACTAATTGGGTGATATTATTCATTTATATTCCCGTAGGTCCTACAGACCGTCTGAACAACATACTAAAATTTCATTTTGATTAAGTCATTTTTACGGCAGTTATCGTACTAGCGGACAGACAGACAGAATGAACAAAGTCATAAACACTTTTCAACTTTGTAGTAAAGTGTTAAAAATGGTAAAATAACAAAGTCGGCAACAAAGCGATGTAGGCTAAAAAAAGAATTACAAAGTTGTAGACTTAGAGCATTATCTAATTAGTAGGAATCGAATAACATTGTTACAAAAGGCGTTATTTAACACAAATGGGTTTTGACGAATTGCTGTCTTATTCACAAATACAAAAATAACTAGGACTTGCATACACAGGAATCTAGTAAAATACCCTCCATAAGCAACAATGCACATTTAAATTCGAGAAAGGTTGTGCAGAGTCTACTTTGACGATAAGAGTTCGTAATTTCGTCCCAGTAGCTCAACGGTAGAGCATCGGCTGCCCAGTTGGGAGATCTAGGGTTCGATTCCCGGCTAGGGCAGCAAGGCTCTTTACAATGGCGTCCTAACAAATCAACCCTGTAGGTTAGTGCAAAGTTTTCGGTAGTCTGAAAGTGACCGTAATACGATTAGTACAGATTCAGTGACTCTGGAAGATTGAGAACCGATTTCAAATGGAAAGGATTACGACCACACAGGATATTAACCTGGGTAAAAATAGTAGTAACAAGAGGTTAACCTGAGGTAAAAACAGCAGGAGGTGGTCCGTCAGATTGTCAGTTGCCCGCCAAACTGACATTGGAGGGTGGAGAATGCAGAGTCCACTTCAACTATAAGAGTTTGCAATTTCATCCCAGTAGCTCAACGGTAGAGCGTCAGCTTTCCGGTTCGTTGATTCAGGGTTCGATTCCCAGTTGGAGCAGCCAGGTTCTTTACAGTTATTACCGTGTACTTTTTCAAACATTGCAGTTGCAACCGTGTTCTAATCCTTGATGACACGACTTTTTAACAGGTATTTATTGCCTTCTATATACTATTTTCTATCGTTCGTGGCGTCCATTTCTGCTAATTGGACAGTGATTTACAACTTTGTAATTATCTATTTTTGTCTACCTTGCTTTGTGCCGAAATTTTGTCCTAACTTTTTATATTCTCGGCTAAGAGCTCTGCAATTATAGACTTCTTTAGATAGACCTAACGTGTACACTCATGAACCTTTCTTAGTAATTGGGGTGCTTGAGAATTTTCCAACGCACCCTGTATATAAATTATAGCAGTCGATTAGAACATTCGAATTTTGGGGTACTCTAGATTAATGTTTATCAAGTGGTATTCCACTGCACACACGTATATAGCTCGTATATTGGAAGAACTGATCCCTGTCGAAGAGCGTTACAAGAACATCTATTAACATTCTATTAACATCCTTCTAACATTATTACGATGTTCAGTTTGCGGGGAAATTTCTGTTTCTAAATTTAGATTTTTAACACCAACTAATGCACTAAATTTCACTTATTTTGAGTGCTAATCCTTAGATATCAATGGAATTGATGTGAGTATACAAAGGATTTTATATCGTTCCAACATGCCATAGTTGCCAAAACATATATATATATATATATATATATATATATATATATATATATATATATATGTATATTCACAATGAATGATGTTTTTAATATATCGCAGAAAACTCACTGCTGAGTTTTGGGATTGCATGAGCTTTGCCGTTTTGGTCTTGTGCCACATGAGCTGAATCTTTGAATATTTTTAAATATTCGTGGTTGGACAGAATATTTCTTTCTCCACTTTCTCCATAGTGGTGTATAAAATTATAGCATCCATCAGGTTTGCTTGCTGCCAATGCAGATATTAGCTACTTATTCCATATGGAAAAAAGAATGAAAAGAACGAAACCAGCCCAGGGAATCTATTATCTACAATCCGAGTGCTATATCATAATTATATTTATAGGGTAGTAAAACTCCACCCATTATAACAATCTCTTTTTTATATTTTAATATGTTGTGCATAGCTACTACCCACCACCAATATAATATAAATGGAAAGGTAAGACCGTCATAAGACGCGGTAAAGTTGAAAATATTACCTTCAATCCATCATCTATACAATTGCAAAAGATTGCATTCCATCCACCATCCATAAAGTTGCAAAGATTACCTTCCATCCGCCATCCATAAAATAAAGTATTGCATTTCATCTACCATCCATAAAGTTGCAAAATATTCCTTTCCATCCATCATTCATAAAGATTCAAAAGATTACCTTCCATCCACCATCCATAAAGTTGCAAAATATTACCTTTTATCCCCCATCCATAAAGTTGTAAAAGATTACTTTTCATCCACCATCCATAAAGTTGCAAAAGATTGCTTTCCATCCACCATTCATAAAGATTCAAAAGATTGCCTTCCATCCACCACCCGTGCAAGTTGCAAAATAGTACCTTCCATCCACCATCCGCAAAGTTTCAAAAGATTACCTTTCATCCACCATCCATAAAATTCCAAAATATTACCTTTAATCCAACATCCATAAAGTTGCAAAAGATGCATTTCCATCTACCAACCATAAAATTGCAAAATATTACCTTCCATCCACCATCTATTAAGTTGGAAAATATTTCTTTCCATCCATCGTTCATAAAGATTCAAAAGATCACCTTTCATCCACCATCCATAATGTTGCAAAATACTACCTTTCATCCATTATCCATAAAGTTGCAAAATTTTATCTTTCATCCAACATCTATAAAGTTGCAAAAAATGCCCTTCCATCTAACATCCATAAAGTTGCAAAATATGACCTTCCATCCACCATCTATAAAGTTGCAAAAAATTACCTTCCATCCACCATCCATAAAGTTGCAAATGATTACATTCCATCATCCACCATCTATAAAGTTCCAAAAGATTACCTTTCATCTACTATCCATAAAGTTGTTGTTGTTGTTGAAACCCAGACCGTCCGACCTACCAGAAAGGTGTAAATCCATAAAGTTGTAAAATATTTTCTCTCATCAGCCCGCCTATGCCACTTTAAGCTCTTTAATATCCGCTGATGCAGGCGAGCCATATACCTCTCCAATTCAATATTGTTATTTCTTATACAACTCCCTATAGAAATATACGTACTGCACCAACCCCTAGCATAACTCAATTAATTTACGCTATTCTAGACTCCCTATCAGGACGTAGCTTTCCCACAAACAATGAAACTCACTATATTTTGAATAAAGAATGTTAAATTAATAATTTCCTGGGATTATCAAAGAACTTATATTTAATTAATAGTATGGATTAAGTGACTGATTTTTTTTGCAATTTGGCAACAAATTTTTGTCAATTTTACAACATTTTCTAAAAGTCGCCATTCGGACAGACGTACCCTATTGAAACACAATTAATATGCCATCCGCTTATTAATTAGTTTGAATACCAATCCATTCCTAAAATTTGAAATCAATATCCTACTTATGCTTTGTTTCAAATTTTTATCAATTCGGCAACACTTTCGCCAAATTAGCGACATTTAAAACAGCTGCTAAATTTGATATCAAGGTCAGCAGATTGTTTTTTCTGGTTTTTTTCTTGCCAAGCGTTACGAACAAGCAGACTGACAGGCAGACCGGGTAGACCTGGCTTATTATAGTATTAATGAACAAAATATATACATGCAGCATGAAGACAAGCTTAATTAAGTTAAAAATAGGAGGACTTTTGATATTGCACAGGTGGTGAACGACAGCAGCTGCTACTGCTGTTACACTACTCTACCTAACCTGGATAAGCCCAAACTTTACCTAAAATGGACTATCTGCTGCTATCACTGGAAAGTGTTCAAAATTCAAATTTTTCGTACACCATACACTTCTCTCTCACTCATTGCTGTCTGTGCGGTGTATACCTGCTGACAAGCCAGCTTTTTTGTGTCTGCTAACCCTCGTGTTTTGGAACAGTTCCATTCAGGTAAAGAGGTATTGTGTCTCGCCACCTCTGTCCAAGGTTAAGGAGTTTCATTTCGTGTGGGGATTTTTATTATGACAAAAATAACCCAGACGTCAATTGTAAAATAAAGATCACAGCCTTTTTCTTTCAACCCTACCCACCGAACACTTTTTCTTTGACTTCAGAAGGAATAAGGTTCGCTAGAACGCCATGCTGTCTGGCAAAGAAGCTGGAGATTTCCTTGTTCGTGGTATTGTCTTAAAAACTGCATCTGGCCCCAGATCAAAGAAAACGGTTGCAAAGAAATCACGTAATATTTCGTCCACAATAGGTTTCTAAAACTGTGTCTTTGTGCAACAGCCAGATAGATACTGATATCTTGAAGGATGAGCTTGAGTATGAATGTTCACAGTTTGGGATTTTGAGAAGCATTTATTTTTATATAACCGTAAAAGGTAGTTGAGTGATGAATAAGAAAGATCAACCATGCATAAAGCATTGATTATGAAACACTTTCCAACTGAAATGCAATTTTATTTAAACAGCTCTAAAATGCGAGACATTCAGCACTGGTATTTTTAAAATTATCACAGTACTACAGTAATTTATTATACTTGGAAGCTCAAAACTTCATCAAAAAAAGCAATACTATAAAACGACTGCTCTATGAATATTCTCTATCATTCATATCATTTACATTCCAGGCTCCAAACCTAAATAATTTTGCGTGCAAAAAATTCAGCAATTCTTATACAACTTATTTTACAATCGCTTGATTTGTTTACATTCTGCATGATATAGAAATTAGACTCCGTTGTAGGAATAATCTAAGCTTAGCGATTATTTAAAATAAAAAATATTGTAATTGCGATGGCACTAAATTTTGATACACAGATAATATGCAAAAATAAAGCGGTTTTAGGACGGATGCAAAGCTAAATATAAATTTAAAAGATCTTTAAAGAAATTTAAAACATCGCGATTTTTACACATTGAGAAAAATAGATGTCGTATTTTATTTTGAAATGAGTCATGTGTTGGGTGAGGGGGGGGGGACGATAGAATGAGTGCATGATATGATATTCTAAAAACATGCTAAATACCTAAAAATTTGCAGAGTTCTAAAAAGCCATCTTAAAAACATTCCAAGTTCCTAAAATATGAAAAGTACCTGAAAACGCATGAAATAATCTGTAAATGTGCCAAGTTTAGTGCCAACTGACCAGTGTCCCTAAATGCATAAAAACATGCTAACCTGAAAAATATTAAAATGGAACTTTCCTAAGTAAAAACACATTAAAGAAAGAGAGAGAACACAGAACACAGAGTTTAAGTTTTCCAAATCTAACGTTTATTAGAATTTTAACTTCAAATTTAAAGAACTTTTAAACATATTGAAACTTTTTTAACATCTCATTAACCAAACAAATCAAATTAAACATCATAAATAAATTAAATAAGTTGGACGATCGTATAGTGGTATACAAAACGTTAGAATACGAAAAGTTAAAGAAAGCAGCTTCTAATGTTTAAATTAAGTTATGTTAAAATTATAGAATTATTTGCCAAACGAGAATTTAGAATAAAAAGGAGCATCAGTTAGCCAAAAATGATATTTAGAACATAATAAACATCCCAACTAAAAGTTAACCCAATGAAAAATTCACTTAAAAATAAACGGGTACTGGAGACCTGCAATTTATAGGTCAAGGGGTCTTATTGATACCAAATTAGAATAAATACTTATTTTACTATTGAGAAATAGAATTAAAAATATATATATCACCCATATACGGGAAAACGCCGAACGGCCGAAATAAAGTCTCGAGAAGGAAATCGATGTCATTCATCATCAGCTCGGGTGCAACCATGTTTTGCTCCAGAAAAAAAGCTAATGAAGACGCATCTCCCGTAAAGCATCGGAACATCAAGTGAGTCCAACCATTTAAGTGGAATATAGTGCTCCAATACCTCACGAAAAGAACACTTCCGAACTTGATCAGCACAGAAACGGGCAGCTCCTTCACATTATAGAAAACTCAGCAGATCGCCAGTGGACATTGATCGGAACAAAAGCACAGACGGTTCCATCATCAAAATCCGAGAAGTAATCATTTGGAGGTCCGGTCCTATGTCTCGGAAAATTAAACGACTCAGTTCATCATAAAAGAACAAATTTAACCTCCCGTTACAAAACAATTATTCCAACGGCGACGACGGTACATTGGTAGACATCGAGGGCGCGGTAGCCCAGTGGTTAGCACGCGGGAATTGCACTCGATAGGCCCGGGTTCGATTCCCGCCACTGCCAAAATTGCCGCCGTGTTTACGCGGAGTACGTATCATCATTATCCTTTTTATTGTGTATGTTTATCTTTTTAAATGTTATGCTGCAATGATTTATTATAATTATTTTATCTGTAAATGTTTTTATGTCATTTAATGCTACTATGATTACCATGTCTAATTACCTCCTTCTGTAAGGTTGCCTTTTAGAAGTGGGTGTTCATGAATCCCGTAATCTCCATACTTAGAATATTAAGCATTGAAACATATGCCTATATTGTAATATGTATTCCTATTCGTAATATATATTCCTATTCGTAATATATATTCCTATTATATATCGATAGTATATCTTACCCATATTACTAATCGTAAACTGCATCGAAATTAAGAAAAGGACGCAATATTCAACTATATAGGTATATGTCTGCAGAAATTCGTGATCTTGCTAGTGTTAGTTTGCCCAGGACACAAACCCGCAGCTCAAATATTTTGTCTCTGAGTTTTACATTAAATGTTTCTTAAACTAAAATTTAAATAAAATAAGAAAAAGTAATCATACATAACGCATTGATTATGAAACACTTTACAACTGCAATGCAATTTCATTTAAACATCTCTAAAATGTGATACATGCAGAGGTAATATTTTTAAAATTATCACAATATTACATTAATTTATTATAGTTGAAAACTGCATCGAAAAAAAATGAACTTTATTCAAATATTCATTGAAATATAAATCGTCTGGCTCTCTATGTAAAAGCTGTAAATATTTCATTCATACGCGTTTATTCCATTTCTTTCATTCATCACAATACTATACAAATTAATGTATTTACAAACTTAAAACCATAGAGGTAAAAGTAATTTAACTCTGTTTAAAACTTCATCGGAAAAAGTCTTCTATAAAATCGTCTCTGCTTCTCTGGGTAAAATTAATGAATGTTTCATTCATATCAGCTATATTGTAGACTCCAGAGCTAAATAATTTTGCGTTAAAAAATCAGCAATTCTTATACAACTCATCCAACGTCTTTATGTGTTTACATTCTCCATAAGTGAAAATTGGGTTTTGTTGTAGAAATAATCAAAGGTTAATTATCATTTAAATTCAGATATATTGTAATTACGTTGTTTCAGAATGTAGATGCACAGAAATTAAGCAGAAATAAAGCTGTTTTAAGACAGATACGACACTAAATATAAATTAAAAAGAACTTTAAAAATCCCGATTTGGGCACAAGATGGATACCATATTTTATTTTGAAGTGGGTCACATGATCTCTTCATATGATATGGGTGTAACCATTAATTAATTTTTATTTAAAAAACTGTAATTTTTTATATATTTTTTATGGAATAATTTGAATATTTCCTAAAAGTTTCGATGCAATTTGAAATTTTAAATTCGTTTAAAAAATTAGGTGCCGTAGGGTTCAATGTATTTCATTTTTTCAACCCGGGTTCAATCTAAAACTAATTGGGTGACAGACAGACGGACAGACAAACAGAACGCACAAAGTCATACATAATTTTCAACTATGTTCTAACGTGTTAAAAATGGTTTATTTCAACGTATTTTGCAAACATTTCTCTATAAGTGAACCAAATTTTATATTTTTGTACATAGTAGTTTTTGCAGTATGATGTGGAGGAAACAGAAATTTATCAAACAGCGGCGGCGGCGGCGGCGTCAGCTATATTTTTAACATTTTACAACGTAGTTGAAGAATGTTTATGCCTTTGTTCATTCTTTCTATCTGTATGTCCGTTCGTACGATAACTGGCGTAAAAATAACTTTATCAAAATAAAATTTTAGTATGTTGTTGAGACGGTTCATGGGACATATAGGAATGTAAACGAATAATATCATCCAATTAATTAGTTTTGGATTGAATCCAGGTTGAAAAAAATGAAATACGTTGAACCCTATGAGACCTAATTTATCAAACATTATTTAAGCGAAGTTAAAATTCAGAAATTGCTTCGAAAATTTTAGGAAACATTTAAATTATCTCACAAAATATATAAAGAAAATTGAGTAAAATACGTTTGGTAGTTTTTTAAGTAAAAATAAAATTAATAATTGCACCCATATAATACGAAGGGATCACGTGACCCACTTCAAAATAAAATATGACATACATATTTTCCCCAGAGTAAAAATCGTAATTTTTATTATTTTAAATTTAGATTTAGTGTGGCTTCTGTCCTAAAACCGCTTTATTTTTATTTTTTCTGTGCATCTATATTCTGCGCCAACGCAATTACAATATTTTTGAGTTTAAATGATCATCAAACTTTGATTATTTGTATAATGAAGCCTAATTTTAACGTATGTAGAATGTAAGTAAATCAAGCTGTAAGATTAGCTATATAAGAATTGCTGAACTTTTTTTAACGCAAAATTATTTAGCTCTGGATTCTAGAATATACGTGATATGAATGAAATATTCATTGATTTTACATGGAGAAGTAGACGATTTTATAGCATTGCCTTTTTCGATGAAATTTTAAGCATGGAATTAGAAAGTACATTTACCTCCGTGGTTTTAAGTTTCCAAGTTAAATAAATTATTGTAGAACTGTTATAATTTATGAGAGTGTAGACAAATGATTGTAAGATGAGTTGTATAGGAATTGCTGAATTTTTTCACGCAAAATTATTTAACTCTGTAGTCTGGAATAAAAGTGTATGAATGAAATCTCTGCTTTTACATAGAGAGCCAGACGATTTATATTTCGATGACGTCATTTGGATAAAGTTCATATTTTTATGAAGTTTTTTAAGTTTTCAAGTGAAATAAATTATTGTAGTTCTGTGATAATTAAAAAAATATCACCGCTGACTGTATGGCATTTTAGAGATGCGATACATTTTGCGGATTGTATTTCAGTTGGAAAGTGTTTCATTATCAACGCTTTATGCATGATTGATCTTTCTTAAAATCTCCCTTTTATTATTTCCCTATTATTTATATACATTATTTCCCATTGACTCTATTCCCTTTTGACTATGCAATCGTTTTATAATTTTAGGTGTATAAATTGGCTTCTTAATATTATATGTATGAATTGATTTTATATTATAAGGTGTATAAATTGGTTTTATAATATTAGGCGTATAAATTAGTTATTATTAGGTGTCTTACTGAATTCTTTTTATGATTTGTAGAAAAAGTTACAAAAGAGAATCAAGATAGTCGATCTTGTACATCGATCTTGTCAGTAGTTCTTGTACATCGATTGTCATCAATGGTTAGCATCCTAGAGTTTGAATCAGTAGTTGACATCAGTGACATCAGTAGTTTGCCCTCAGTGACATCAGAAGATTGCCTTCCCCTGGAAGAAGTTCTATGGGCGCCCATGGCTCCATTCGATTCTGGATCGCAGTCGAAACTATAAGTGTTCAAACATTCAATCTTCTTGTTCTCTTAGGGGCTTCTGAAGCGTCTGAAAAGACAAAAACTCTTTAAACACGCCAGACAATTATACATATATATACCGGGTGGTCAGAATTAAAACACCCCTACTCTGAGCTCTCTATACATCGAACTACTCAGTGTAAAGGCTCCACAATTGTTGAACCTACTATTCAAGACATGGAGAAAGGGATTACGCGAAAAAAAATTAGTTCCAGAAACACCGATAGGTGGCGCTGTACAACAGAAAATATGCTGAAAAGACACAAAATAATCACAAAAAAAACAAACACATGCGATATGGAATTTTTTCTTTTTAATTTCTTTTGCTGATATGAAAAAAAAGAAGATAAAAAAGTGAAGAAACTTAAACTCTCTTTGTAACTGCAATTTCGCACTGTAAGCACAAAAATTTGCATAAACCCTTGGTTTGCAGCTACTATGTTCTGGGCGTAAAAGGGGATAAAACTGGGAAATTTCCATTCTTATCAGCGATGGCTGTCACACTGCCAGAACGCGCTTTGCTTGTGAAGCTGTTTTATGAAAACAAAGGACATGCTGCAGCTGCACTTCAAGAGTTTCGTCGACTTAAAAATTTGCGCAAAGGACCAATACTTCCACAAGCACTCAGGAGAATGATCGCTTGATTCGAGAAAACTGGGCATCTTGGAGTTCAGCCGGGTCATGGACGCAAATCGACTCGTTCAGATGTCGATGATGATGTTGCTACAGCTATTGTTGAACAATCAATGGATAATGTTATACGCAGCATTCCCTGCATCGATAAGGTCCTTGTGATATGAATGTTTGGTACGTTCGAATAAAATGTGTTACAAATATGTATTTTGTGTCTTTTCAGCATATTTTCTGCTGTATAGCGCCCCTATCGGTGTTTCTGGAACTAATTTTTTCTCACGTAATCCCTTTCCCCATGTCTTGAATAGTATGTTCACCAATTTTGGAGACTTTACAGTGAGTAGTTCGATCTATAGAGAGCTCAGAGTAGGGGTGTTTTAATTCTGACCACCAGGTATATACACTCCTTTGAAAAAAAAAACCGAAGCATCATGAAGAAAATGATTTTTTAATGAAATTAAGTATGCGTACAGCTCATATACAGGTAATAAAATGATTACAAAATCAAAGCCGCAGGACCCATCAATGGTTAATAATTGCACATTGAATTTTGAAATTAGTAATTGGTGAAACCCCCTTGGCGGCATTGCATGCTTGTCAAGGAAAGGAGTGCTAAAGTTTCCTAATGTCATCCTGCGATACATTATGCCAGGCATTCCTCAATTGTTGCCCCAGATCTGCTACATACCGGTGTGCCTTAATCTGGCGGGCTAGCATGCCCTACACATGCTCGATTGGCGAAAGGTCTGGTGACTTTGATAGCCAAGGAACAGTATCAACAACATGGAGGCAGTCCACAAATATGCGAGCCGTATGTGGCGTGGCATTATCTTGTTGGAAAATGGCTCCAGAATGACGTGTCATGAAGGGTAACGCAAACGGCCGCAGTATTTCATCAACATATCTTTGAGCTGTTAAAGTTGTACGCATGATGACTAGGAGCGACCTGCTGCCGCAAGAGATAGCACCCCACACCATCACACCAAAGGTAATGGCTGTGTGCCTGTGTAAAACAAAGGCTGATTGGGAACTCTAGCCCTGGCACCTTCACACACGTACCCGATGGTCATTTGTAGAGATACTGAAGCGTGATTCATCCCTGAACACTATGCGATGCCAGTCTAATGGCAGCCATGATGCTCGACTATGACACCACTCCAAACGACTCTGTCGATGTTGTGGGGTTATGGGCAGACGCCTTAAAGGTCGCCGTGAGCATGGCCCCACCTCAGCTAAGCGCCCGGAAATGGTGGAAGGTACAACGGGTGATGTGGAAGAGGTTGTAGCTCGTTGGATGGCGGACAATGATGCCATTGGGCCAGTTCGGGCCTGATGCAGAATCATACGATCTTTCCCCGTATTCGTACACCTTGGCCTCCCAGAGCCTCCATTCTGCCGATGAGTTCCTTGCAGCAACCATTGCTGCCAGCACCTTTGCACAGCAGTGTCCGTTCGGCGCAAGTGGCGACCTATTGCTCAATATGACTAGTTAGCTTCATGCATCCCGACTATACGACCACATTCGAACTCGTCTAATTGCTTGTAAGATTTCCGGCAACGTCGTAACGGCATTATTGGTTATGTCTCCACGGAGCTGCAACGCCGATAACGATCAAAGAATAAACTGTCCACAGTTTTAACCTGTTTTATAAGATGCTAGTTGAGCAATAAAGACGCGTGCTAAGACCGAAGTTAACTCATTGGCCTTACAAATTTAATCATTTGCATACTTGGTATAAAGGAATTTGTATGCGAAATTTTGAGATGAGCGGATCATTTTTTAGGGGTGCTTCCTATATATATATATATATATATATGTATATATAATATGAAAATACCGTGAAATATAATATTATAAAATCATCAGAAATCACACTTAAAAGGCGCAAAGCTGCACTAAAAAGAGGATTAAAAATATTTTCCAAATGAAAAGAGGTATGGATGGAAACAATATACCATAAGATGGCCGGGGGGAGTTGTGACCCCCTCACCCCGGTTAAGCATGCTTTGCGTCGCGACAACACTCCCGGAGAGCCGGTATATTGCAAAATAGAATACGAATGTATCAAATTTTAAGATGTGAAACAGACATCATACACAAACAAATATAAGATATAATTGTCGAGATCCAGCCTTATCAAAAATCACCAACTGTAAATGTTTGAAACATGTTTGAAATATGTTTGAAATATGTTCACTAGTATAAATGAGCAAAATTACATAGCTTCTACTTAAAGAAGACTTTAAATATTGACACTTAATAGAACAATTATAACAAAGTCTATCTCTAAAACCATTTACCTGAATGACAATTAATAGAATCATACATGTAGATGTACATCCCCCATATATATATATATATATATATATATATATATATATATATATATATATATATATATATGTTCCTATATATATATATAGTAAGAAAATCGATTATCTGTTTATTTTAATTACCTGTGACTTTGTGACTTATCCTTTACTGAATGTTGTATGAAGGGCATATGTAAGAGTAAAAAAAATAAAAAAATAGACTGAGCTTTTGACTTGAGAATAAATCCTTTATAAATGAAACAGGTACTAAACAGATATTAAATACCCCTCGTTCCCTGCTCCATATGTAAGGTAAGCATTTGAAATCTGGTTCACATGTTGATAAAGCCTTGATATAATTTAAGCCTGTAACTACACTTGATAATGAAATTTAAATTTACGTTTGAAATATCATATATGTTATACAGGTATATATATACAAGATTCATATGAAAAAGGGGGGGAAATGACCAAATGCAAGGCATAAAATGGTAGAGGGGGATGGCGACCCCTCTTTCCCGTTTAAAAGACTGCTTTTATGCCCGGGCATCACTCATGCCATGCAGTAGCCATACCTCCGTAAATGTGTCAAGTCAAAAACAATCGAAAAAGTGCAAAGTAAACAAATAGGAATCAACCAAGATCGCAATAGAGAGGAAAAGAATGGGCACATTATCACTGGAAACCTGGATCTATTGGATAATCACAAGTTAAAATCTATGCTTCAACTTGGTACGAAATTTCGAATACAAGATTTCACAAATATTAAAAAGGACTTTGAACAAGATTTGAAGAAATTTACATATAAACTCGGCGTAAAATACAGCATGCCAGTACAAGCTTTCAAAGAATGGCAATACAACCTTGCCAAAATGTTCAATCTCCACTAGAAAACATTCTGTAAAAAAACGTATTATCGTTCTCTTCAAAATGCAGTCAATAAATATGAAGATAAATATGTTATAACTTATACTGATAAAGAAGTATCAAATTACGCTTTCACATGCAGAAAATACTACGTTGATACTTTAAGAAATAGTTAGCTTGACAAACAAATGTACTCCCCTTTACTACAAAATGGAAATTGTTTGGTAAATAAAATTAAAGCTCTGTATAAACGCATTGGTATCGAACTTAAAGCAATTAACTTTCCATATCCGGTACTAATACCAAAACTTCATAAAAATCCAGTCAAGTTCCGGCCGGTGACAGTGGGATGTGGATCCTATTTAACAATTGCAAATGAAAAACGTTTAACTATACTTAAAAATGTTATGATTATACTCAAGAAACAAAAAACAGTAATGATAAATAATAGTTACGATGTCATCAACCGACTACAATTTTATAACAAGGATATACGTTTCAAAAGTTACGATTTTCGTGATTTATTCAACAATATCAATCTGGAAAATCTATATGAAATTTTGAAGGAACTGCATGAAATATATGACTTAAAAGAGCATATTACATTCAGAAAATGACTTGATTCGCATTGTGTTGTTTGAAAACATCTTATTTGATGGCACCAACTATTTTAAACAGGTTAAGGGTATTCCGATGGGAGGGGGATGTTCATCCCTGCTCGCTGATCTATACTTATATAAATTTAAAAATGGCACTCATATATTACATGAAATGCCATATTTTCGTTATGTTGACGATGTCCTTATTGGGCAATATAAGAATACACCCCAATTTGATTTTACTTTTTATCCAAAAGAACTGGAATTGATCGAGAATATAAGTAAAGAGGAAGATAGTGTTGATTTTCTAGACATCACTCTAAAACATGACAGCAGATATGGTACTTATACCGTCTTATATGACAAGAGAAACAATTTCAATATGTAAATCAATCACATTATTGATTGGAGGTCTAATTTGACCAAAAAAATTTTCAGAAATGTCGTCATTGGTCAGATCAAATGAAATCAACGGAATAATACTTTCAAGTCTGATTGCATCATGCATAATAGGAATATTATGAAGAAGGCAATAAAACGAAATTATCTAATTGGCTTCTTGACATGTTATTATAATTCCCTATTTAATACAAAAAAGGGAGAAAATGCTTACTTAAAGGATATGGCAGAGGTATAGAACGATGAAGGTGAAAATCACTAATTACGCATGCGTAAACTGCTTTTATATATAATGCACTCTGGCATTTGCTGCATTTCCATTCTTTTCCTCTCTGTTGCGATCCTGGTTGATTCCTATTTGTTTACTTTGCACTTTTTCTAGTGTTTTTGACTTGACACATTTACGGAGGTATGGCTACTGCATGGCATTGGTACCGTGAGTGTTGCCCGGGCATAAAAGCAGTCTTTTAAACGGGAAAGAGGGGTCGCCATCCCCCTCTACCATTTTATGCCTTGCATTAGGGCATCCACCCCCTTTTTTCATATGAATATTGTATGTTACTTTAGGAGAGTGTGCTGCTTTGCGCCAACTTCTGGAGAATAATTGAATAACTGTGGAATTAATTTTAATCTTATATGTTTACTATGCTATATATATATATATATATATATATATATATATATATTTATTTGTATATATGTATATATATATATATATATGTGTGTGTGTGTGTGTGTGTATGTGTGTGTGTGTGTGTGTGAGTGCATGATGCCGCAATTTATTTTGAATCTGCAATCATGTAAACTTTTAATCGAGCGGGTAGAAAAATATATTGTAATTAAAATGTCTCTTATAAAAATCTCTCGAAACACTTCCTTAGAAAAAAAACTTCTCAAACTCAAAACATGAAATTCTAATATTCAAAACATGAATATTTGCTTTTATGAAAATGGGGGTGGGATAGATGAAGATGATCTGCCTCCATCCCTCTTGACAACTCGAGGAGTATGGGGTGGGGGAAGCGTCTAGACAGAAAGTTATTTTCGGCGACTTTGCTCTACCATTCAGCAAAAACAGTTCTCAAGATAAAAAATTCTGCGAAAACAGAAAAGTTGAGAATAGAGTTCCTGACTTCCAGGCTGAGAATTGAAAAATGTACCAACCTAACATTAGCGGAATTTCTAGAGTAGTACACTTGACATAGTTTTGGAGAAAACAAGTTGATTAATGAAACTTGCTTTAGCTAGGAATTAATATAAAGCATCGTAAATTATTACAAAAGTTTTTTACATATTAATGCATAATATTTTATAATATTTCGCTATACTAGGGATAGCCAAACATCATGCGATTTGAAGTTACATAAAATAATATTAAAGCGTCGAGAGCAGCAGTATTTTTTCGGAGTAATCATAATATTTTTAAAATTAGGTTGTTTATTGGTGGTAAACATTTATTCATACTATTGTTTTTACGAAAAATACTTCCTCCATCCATCTATTTCTCAAGATCTGCTATGGATAGATATCAGATGATGACTGATTTGATTCATCATAAAATTCCGGAGGGGGTTGGGTGCTTCACTAGGAATTTCCACCTGATTTTTTTTTTCCATTTCGGATTCAAAATTTTTCAATTTATTTGAAACATGCATTTATCAAAATTAGCTATATATAGAGCTTAGGTAATTCTTGATGAGGATTCAGCATGGAATTCCAGATGGAGTAAAGGTACTCACTAATGATTTGCACTTCCGTTTCGAAAGATGTCACTTCCGATTCAAAAATTTGCATTTTCCATGAAATACATATTTCTCGGGATCTGCTATAGATATAGATTAAATCAGGTGTAGCTTTAATCAAACTATTAGTACGCGGTACGCAAAAAAACAACTGGTGATATGTAGATAATTAGTAAAATATACATTATAAAAATTTTACAATCCAAAAATACTGCTTCATTTTAATAACAATTATTTTCAATGTTAGAATGTGTGATCGCCTCAACGCTACGTATCTAACTAGAAATTGGAAAAGCTTATATACCTTTGAATTGAACAAAAGAAAGATATTAAAGATATTCCAAAAAGAATAATTATATTTTATTTTCATTTTATTCTACAGGCTTATTATGAAGCAGGATTTTCTTCAATGTTGTATTTAAAGCGCCAATATAGAACGAAAATCAGAGTGAGCCATATTTACTCTTAAAATGAAATAAAACAGAACCAGATATAAAGAAATTAATTTGTCAAATAACCACAAGTATCACTCTAAATCAATTTGTTAATCATATCGTTTATCAATAATTACGTTGTTTCTTAACCATATTCTTAATCGTGTTTGCTATTATTTATTATTTTTGTACAGTTTCTTTTAAATTGGAAACGAAATAAAAATATGTATAAAAATATATGATAATAAATCATATTTAAATAAATCATATTTAAATATTAAGTGTATGATCTTTCATTCCTTAGAAGACATATTTTTGTTTGCAGTAAGGATATTTTTAAATTTATATTTTGGTGGCATGCGTTTATAAAATGTTTGAGAACCAACCACTGGCTTAAATGATGTCCTATATGGATTCAGCATCAAATTTCGGAGAAGAATGGGGATTGGCTAAATATTTCCAGTTCCGCTCCAAAAATATTTCCGTGAAGCTTCTATTTCCCAGGACTGGCTATAGATACAGCTTAGAGGATATCTGAGATGGATTCATCTTATAATTCCAGAAGAGGTACATAGTTCACTATGGATTTCCATTTACGTTTCCAGTGATATCACTTCGATTTTCTGGAAATTCATGCAATTATACCAAACAAACATTAAAAAAATAATAATAAAATGATTCACAATTCCATTAACGTACCATTTGCCACCATATGATGTTTCGTCGAAAATTTCATATTATAAATTGCAATTTGGTATACATATATTTAATTATTTATAAGATTTTATTATCGTGCAGTACTGATAAGTTTGGATTGTAAAGTGACAGGGCACAGTATAAAGTAGCTCTAGAAGTTGTATGTTCGTAAGTTATGCATGGCGTATACATTTGATCAATTTTCTTAGCGAGTACAGGTATTCATATGAATAGGTTGTTTGAAATACTGTAACCACTCGAGCAGCAGATATATCTTCATAATGATACCATATTATCACTCTGAAACACATTTCCAGAACTCTGTTTGAGAATAAATCTTCCAGTTTGTTTTCAGGTACTACAATTTATTATCCATCAGGAACTACTCGCTTACTACAATTCCATTCCTCCAGCCAATTCTTGCAACTGTCCTCCCGACTTTATAACTATCTAAGTAACGAATTAAAAAGCGTTGGTAATCTCCAAATCATATTTTGTAACTTTCAGGGCTCACAGGTACTTTCAGGTTCAAAGCAGGGACCAAAATAGGGACCTCATAAAAACTATGAAACTAACAAAAACGCCACTTACAAAAATGCTTTTTCTTTTCTTTTACATCAGCAATAAGCCTATTAAGGTCAAGCCAGAATTTTTTTGAAGTCTTTAGAATGCATATTAACTCTTTAAGTTTAGCTCGTCTTTTAACTTTAACTCCTTTTTTAAATTTATCGATTATTTAGCCATATTAAACAACGAAATATAAGGTATTTTAATTTGTGCCTATACAGGATATGGCTAAGTTTTATTTATAGTCAAAATATGGTATGTCTTTTCGACATTACACATGATCTGAAAGGTACAATTTCCCCGCTGTAATGCACACATTGGAAAACGCATCTTTCTGTAATCTTGCATAAAATATTCGATTTGAGATAAATGCAAGACATGTAAATTCGTATATGTCTTGATGAAATCTAACGAATGATATAAGCTTCATCCATGTACTGGATGGTGTAAGTTGGGATAAAAAATAAAAACAATCAAAACTGTCTTAGTAAACAATATATTTTTGCGCTCCCAATCCTTTCGTTGGATTAACTAACTTTCAGATAAATGTTGCACGATTATGCGATGAAAAATTGGAAACAGAAGTTTGAATTTTTCAGTGTTAAATTGTATCATCAAAAGTGGTTTTTGAATTAAAGGCTATTACACCCTCTTTAGTGGCCATAAGCTCCGATCTAAATACTGAAAAGTAGTCTAGACTTTTGGTCTTAATCTAAAAAAAAAAGAGTATCATTTAGTTACATAGTATAGAAAATCATAATAATTTATATTCTTTCATTCAGTAATTCATATTCTTTTGAACTTTCAGCGCATGAATACGTGGAAAATAAAAATATGAATAAATAAGATAATCGCACCGTTGTTTTCACAGTCATTCGTAGCAGCCTACCGCTGTGCATAATTTAGCTTCGGTTGGTTTAGTGCATTTGGAGATAAACTAGTTGCAAAATTTTGGAAGTAAAAATTCGCACTGTACTGCACAACATTTAAAAGAGAATGTCCACATTTCTTTTACATTCCGGCCGTCCATACAGTTACCTTACACCTTTCTGGTAGGTCGGACGGTCTGGGTCTCAACAACATTTCTTTTACAAGCATATAACTAACTGTAGTCATGCAAAATTTGGTATCAATCACCCGAGAAAATTACGACAAATTGCACTATTCTGAATACGACTTTTGCACATATTGTACACGCCTCAAGCTAAATTGTGAAAAAATCGCACGTTGTCTACTGTTTCGAGTAGCATCCTAACTACGTTTTAACTTTGGCTTCAATTGGTTGTTTAGTTTAGGATAAAATGGGGTTATATGGATTTGGCGACAGATGCCTGAAAGAAAAAAATATTATAAATGGTTTTTCGAAATCAGCTTCTTTGAAAACATATAGATCTTCAAAATATTTAATTTTCTGCTCGGAAACAATACTTCTGTTTAGTGGGGAAAAATAATGAATAAATTATCATCATATATACATTTCGTAAGCATAGTAGTAATACCCATTAAACATGACCTTCTCCATATAAATTCTATAATCATGTGACACATGTTATGAATTCCTGTAGTTGAACATATACTTTGAAACACGCCTCGACATATTTTTTTATAAACATTAATTTCTGAATGAACTTATCCTCCCCCCCCCCCCTTTCCTTCTCGCTATCTTTTCACAAGCGCACCCAAATAGTAAACAAACGTTTGTAAATCGTCTGGTAAGAGGGTTGAGATAATATCCATCAACAACACTGCCCTCTTGCTTATCGCATGCTCTAGACCAAAACAAAATATCTGGAGATTAGAAAGACCATTTTGTTTGTATTGGAGATAAAACAGAATCAATTCTTATGAAGTTCCGAAAATACGAATTTAGTAAGTCTTTATATTTCATCAGTGAGTTTTTAATTTGCAGCTATGTAGTAAATACGGTGTTCTTAGAAAAAGCACCTCCGATAATTTTCTAAGAAAATCTGATAACTTTCTAAGAAAATCTGATATTGACTGCACATAGCTTTCCATACATAATGCAATAATATTACTTCTTGCACAGTGACATAATGGTGTGCAATATCCACAGCACAATGGTTACTTCATTAAAAATCTTACGTGGGCTGCACATGACTTTCGTTATATACTACTATGAATTTATTTATTTTACAGTAAAAAAGGATGATGTAAGTGATGACGTTGAATTGTACATTTGCCGCTTTTCCGGATGACAGAATGTAAAACTATTTCGAAATACTCAATTAACTTATATTTCAAACTCTAAATTAACAATTAATATTGGCAGCAAAGCAATATGGTCTATATATTAAATTTTTTTAATTATTAACTCATCAATATATGGTATCATTTTCGTTAATTCGCGTCATTTTTGCAATTATAACGCTAATTTCATCAATCTGGGCGAAATATTGCCAAGTTGGTGATTTTTCGATAGATTATTTGCCATGCTCGCTAAATATGTCATCAAGTGGTACAGACAAATATTGAGGTGGACATTTCTTATATACAGGGTGGTCATAAAAAAACTTCCCCGATATATGAATCCCTAGAGGCCTATCCGCTCAAGAAATCGAAAGGAAATTTCAGATATTGTTATTTGAAGGTATGCTCTGGAGATTGTGATGATTTCAAACAATAGAGCGCTCACGGTTACAGTGAAAATATTTCGAAATTTTCGAATTGCAACACCCACTTTTTTCTTGCGCAAATTGATCAGCTCATTGAAAAACCATAAATGGCGTTGGAACGATACACGTATGACGAAAATTGGCGACTTAAAACATTTGCAAAGAAGAGAATTCTAAAGGACCAATGACAACAACACAAGAGAGGAGAGGGAACATTTTTTTATTGAAATTACAAGTTTTCAACATGCCCACCTTCGCAGACGATAACCCATTGCATGCGGGAGATTGTTGACAACAATGACGAACGTAATATCGCAGAAGGAATCTGTATAACTTCAAGTTTTATGGCATCTTTCAATTCTGACAAATCCCGTGGATTTGATGTGTATACCTTAGATTTCAGATAGCCCCAGAACCAGAAATGCATCGGAATGAGGTCGGGGGGATCGCGGTGGCCACAAAATTGCTAAATTACGGGAAGTGACTCTATCAACAAAGTTCTGTTGAAGCACTTGTCGAACACATGTAGCGACGTATGGAGGAGCACAATTTTGCATCCATACAATGTCATTAACGACATTTCGCAGCTGCAATTCTGGAATTACATAATTCTGCAACATTGTTTTATACCGAGGATCTGTGTTAGAGCGCGTTTGCATACATTGGAAGTGACCTTTTTGAAGAAGTACGGACCGAGAACGAATGTGCTTGCGATGCCGCACAACACAGTCATTTTAGCTTCGTGTAAAGGCACTGGTGCCACATCGTGAGGATTTTCGTCAGCACAGTCAACGCAGTTCTTGGAGTTTGCGTTCCCAGTTAATGAGAAATGTGCCTTATCCGTCCATAATATCCGCAGCGGCCACCTGCTATCTTCATCATATCTGATGAGGAAAAAATTTGCAAAATCGACACGCTGTTGCTCGTCTCCAGGTTGCAACATCTGGACGCGCTGGAATCGATAAGGAAACATCCGCAGAACAGAGCGCAGAAGCTTGAGGACTGTGGTTTTCGGTACATGCAAATTACGGGCAACATTTCTTGCAGTACGCAATGGACCTGCAGCAATCGTATTATGCACTTCCGCAACAACTTCAGTAGGAACAGATGGACATCCGGATCGCGGTCTATTACATGTGCATCCAGTTTCTTCAAATTTTTTTACCAATTCATGTACAGTTTTTAAGGAACGTGGGCCTCGTTTTAGCTTATGATTTCGCCGATAAACTCGCACTGCTTCGGCAACATTTTCCCGGTTCAGATAAAACAGCTTTATCAATTCACACCGTTGTATCCCTGTAAGAATCATCTTGTTGGCACGTTCGAACACCTGATTCAAGAAGCAGTCTCCCCACACTGCTTATTAAAGGTTTTCCACAAGCAAGGTTTTGCACATGGTGTTCTGTGATTGGTGCTTCTACTGTCTATCCCTGTGAATTATGTAAAGTGCGACAATGCACCTCCTCTCTGTGTTGTCATTGGTCCTTTACAATGCTCTTCTTTGCAAATGCTTTACGCTGCCAATTTGCGTCATACATGTGTCGTTCCACCGCCATTTGTGGTTTTTCAATGCGCTGATCAATTTGCGCAAGAAAAAAGTGGGTGTTGCCATTTGAAAATTTTGAAATTTTTTCACTGTAACCGTAACCGTGAGAGCTCTATTGTTTGGAACCATCACAATCTCGAGCACATACCTTCAAATAACAATATCTGAAATTTCCTTTCGATTGGTTGAGGATAGGCCGCTAGATGTTCATATATCCGAGAAGTTTTTTATGACCACCCTGTACTATAAGGTATGTCCGTCATATGATGGAATTCAAAATTTACTAAACATTATCTCCCATTTGGCGCCACTTTTACCAATTTAGCGACATTTTTGTCAGTTTGGAAACATTTATAAAAGTCACCAAGTTGGCGATATTCCGCCAAATTTGTCGTCAAAATTTCGACAAGCATTGAAAGCAGAAAAATAGGATTTTCTTGTAGTAGATCCTTATATGCTTTTAAGATAATGACTTTCATCAATAAGTTGTCATTTTCATTTATTCAAGGTCATTTTTATTAGATTGGCGCTTTTTTTATCAAATTGGGAACATTTTTATCCATTTGAAAACATTTTAAAAAGTCGCCAAGTTGGCGATATTCAGCCAAATTCATCGCCAAGATTTTGCCAAGAGTTGTGAACGGAGAAATGGGTTATTCTAATAGTAGATTAATGATTATTGGCGTCCAAATACGAAACTAATATCCAAAGTAACTTCTCTCGTGAATCGAACGAGCTAGATCCAGAAAAATTTTAACAAATTCATCGCATAATACTGCGTATGAAAAGTGAACATATTTTACAATAGTAAATAAATTTATTAATTTTATTAATTTTATGTGGATTTTTTCATAAATTTATTTTTAAAATGTCTCCGAAACAGTTCATGCTAGCGTTCTAAAGTTTGTGTCATTCTAATGAAAAATGGGAAACTACTTAATAAATTGTTATTTACGTAAATTCATTGAAAGTTTTGATTATTTGATGATTTTTTCAAAATTTCATTTAAAAATTTGGTGGTCTTCCGAACACTCGATTGCGATTAAAAACAATAAGTTTCTAGTATTCATAGATTGAATTTTTACACCACATTTCGTCGAAATTACTTCATTCATTCGGGAGATATCGTCTCCACAGACTCAGGGATACACACACACAGATAGAGAAAAAGAGAGAGACATCACTTCTAAAACGCTTGATTCGTGTTCAGAGATGCTTGAAGCGCGCTCTCCCGTCGAGAACTCGACTTTTAAAGCTGTCACAAAACTTTCCCGTTCAAAAACACCGAATAAATAAAACCTGATATGGTCAACAAATGACTTTTCCTACAGCTCAAAATCATTTCTTATTTTTTAACGCTTTTCAACATGGGTTGAAAAGCATTTAAGACTTTGTTCATTCTGTCTGTCTGTCTGTCCGTTCGCACGATAACTGCCGTAAAAATGTCTTTATCAAACTGACATTTTAGTATGTTGTTGAGACGGTCTGTGGGACATATGTAAATGTAAATGAATAATATCGCCTAATTAGTTTTGGATTAAACCAGGGTTTAAAAAATGAAATACATTGAACCCTATGGGACCTAATTTTTCAAACATTTTTTAAGCAAATTTAAAATTCACAAATTGCTGCGAAAGTTTTAGAAAATATTCAAATTATCCCATAAAAAATATTAAAAAAATTTTAGCAAAATATATTCTGTAGTTTTTAAATAAAAATTATAATATTTATTACTCCAATATCATATGAAGCGATCAAGTGACTGACTCACTTCAAAATAATATATGGCATCCATCTTGTGTCAAAATCGTGATTTTTAAAGTTATTTTTAATTTATATTTAGTGTTGTATCCTTCTTAAAACGGCTTTATTCTTGCTTAATTTCTGTGCATCTATATTCTGAAATAGCGCAATTACAATACATTTGAGTTTAAACGATCAATGCCATCTATCTTGTGTCAAAATCGTGATTTTTAAAGTTCATTTTAATTTATACATAGTGTTGTATTCGTCCTAAAATCGCTTTATGTCTGCTCAATTTCTGTGCATCTATATTATGAAGCAACGCAGTTATAATACATTTGGTTTTAAATGATCATCAAAGATCGATTATTTCTACAACGGAGCTTATTTTCACTTATGGAGAATGTAAGCACATTAAGCTGTAAGATGAGTTGTATAAGAATTGCTTAATTTCTTTAACGCAAAATTATTTCGTTAAAGAAAATTGTTTCGTTAAAGTGTCTGCAATGTAGTTGATATGAATGAAACATTAATTGATTTTACGCAAAAAAGCAGACGATTTTATAGCAGAATTTTTTCGATGTTGTTTTAAGCATGGAGTTAAATTACTTTTACCTCCATGGTTTTAAGTTTTTAAGTAAAATAAATTATTGTAGTATTGTGATGAATGAAAGGAATAGACTAAAAGTGTATGAATGAAATATTTACTGCTTTTTCATAGAGAGCCAGGCGATTTATATTTCAATGACGTCATTTGAATAAAGTTCATGTTTTTCAATGAAGTTTTAAGTTTTCAAATATAATAAATTATTGTATTATTGCGATAATTTTTAAATTATTGCCACTGAATTTATTGCATTTTAGAGATGTTTAAATAAAAGTGCCTTGAAGTTGGAAAGTGTTTTATAATCAATGCTTTATGCATGATTGATCTTTCTTGTTTTCTTTCCAATGTGTCAAGATCGGGATTTTTAAGGATCTTTTAAATTAATATTATTTGCATATTTTCTGAGCTGATATATACAGTGCAAACGCATTTACAATATTTTTCCGCTTAAATGATCATCAAACTTATTATTTATTATTTCTACAATGAAGTCTAATTTTAATGGATGCAGAATGTAAAGAAATCAATTGATTGTAAGATGAGGTGTATAAGAATTGCTGATTTTTTTACTTTAAATTATTTATCTCTGTAGTCTGGAATGTAAGTGATATGAATGAAATATTCATTGACTTTACATAGAGTTGCTGACGATTTTATACCGTTGCTTTTTGATGAAGTTTTAAGTTTCCAAGTAAAATAAATTATTGTAGTATGTATTGTTTACTTCCTTTTATTTGGCAACATTATACATTTTAAAACGTCTTTAGCTCCTCAAAATTCCAAACAAATAAAATGTTCTTCTTCGGGTCATGGAGTCACTGTTATTCATTTCGTTGGTAAAAATTACATGAAGAACAAGTTTATAATTAATATATTTCAACAATTTTAGTCGTTTATTTCAAATTGTTCCGAATCCATCCATAATTATCATTTTTTTATATTATTATTATTTTTATTATTAAAAAAATAATAATCTAACCGGCATCAGGAAAACCTCAATGGATTTAACTACTAAGTTTTGGAGAATTTCGTCAAACAGTTTTTTAACTACAGTGTTGAAAGTATCAAAACATACATTTAATTTATACATTTGAGCATATATAATCTTTTATTTTAAATTTTGACGATTTCTACAGGTCACTTTGCAAAAAAGGCGAGGTTCTTTTTTTACAAATCCCACCAAAATCTAAACAGTCACCGACAAGTGACTTACTGACCAAAACTTCGTTCAATTAGTTTTTGAGTTAGATTGGATACAAAATCTACACAAACAGACACACACTCAGACCTCACACTAAAAATAGTGTTTTCGGATTCAGGAGTGCTCGAAACGTGTGAATTCGTCGAAAACTCGATTTTCTATTTCTACATGATTTCAATGCTTCCCTTATACATTACCACGTATTGCAGGTGAAGTAATAAAAATGAGTTTCTTTATGTATAATGTTATTTTAAATTGGTAATTTAAATATATGGAATTTCATAAAATACTTATTCATTTAATATATAATTTTATGTATTTAAAGGTAGACAATAACAAGTTTAGTTAAAATTGCAATTAGGAGTAAATATATTACTTTCATTTAATTAAAAAGTAACTTTTCAAATACGTAGCTATGTTTTCTTACACAGCTAAAGTATTACACAGCTAACGTAAAATGTAATGGCAAGTTTATATTCACACAACACGCCTAACTGGACATTCAAATCTACAGTCTTACTTTCACTTCCTCGATTTCAGATAGAATCCAAAACCGATTTCGACCGGTTTATGCTTCAGCATACTTGAAATAGCACAGAATAAACTTGATAGTGGTTACAATTTTAAAAACCGCTTAGGGACCAATAAGTGCAGTACTGTATCAAATTTCGCAGAAATTAGAATCCTTTTGCATATAAGACTGTAACGGCCAAGTTCAGACTGTTAATACGTGGCCATATAAATGAAATATTTTCCATGGTTGAATGTTCAAAAATATACCATGGGAAGATATGATCAACTGTGTGTATTATATGTGTGCTTAACAACTGGTTTTGTTTAATAATGTAACTCCGTGCTTTGGTGTTTTGTTTTTAAAATTGAATTTACAAATAAAAGCACTTTAGGAAAACGTATTATTTTTGTTATTCTTAACTGGAAAATGTACTGGTCATTGCCCTGAATGTGAAACAGAATTGAATTAATCAAAAGCATTCATTTAATGCTTCAAAATGCTTAGTGTGCTCGACTACATCCCCCACCCCACCCCCTCTATACAGATGTAATGCCCCTTCAATAAGCGACTAAATATGCTAATATAACGGCATAAAATGCTACTTCAATTCCACACAATAATTAGACAAATTAAAAACATTGTAGCAATTTCAAATAAAGTAATATCACGTTTTTTTCATAACACCTCACACGAAGGAAACAAAAATAAAATTTAGCAAAGTTTTCGGCATTTCAAGCCCATATAAACGAATAACTTAGAAACACAATTTCACAATCCTATTAAGTCTTTGTAACTCGGGAGATTACGTTGCAAACCACCGTAACTTACATCGAATGATGGGAACCACCTTCCGTTAACAAATGAAGACTCACTATACAAGGTCGAAAAACCTTATGGGAGCAGCACATAACTTTCCCTGCAGACTCATATTAATTTAGTATAATTTTTTTAATAATTCCTTAAATTAAGTTTATTGCACTAAATAACACTGATAATTAATTGAAATTGCAGTGAAATGACACTTTTAATTCAGCTTCAATTTGCATTTGGTAACTGGACTTATTCTCAAACCCGTTTCAGCAAAAATGCGAAATAACTAAAATATCTGGAGAACTTCTAGTTCTTGAGCAATGGGGTTGGTCTTATTCTTTTCGTCCTTAAAAATTACATATAAAACAAGCATTTAATTAATGCATTTAGGCATACGTGGTTTTTTACTTTCCTTATATAAATAATGTATACGGAAAGTATTGTGACGGGGTCGAAAATTCGAATTCGAGTTTTCGACGGAAGAGCACGTTTCAAGCATCCCTGATCACGAATCAAATATTTTTAAGTGATGTCTGTGTGTGTGTGTGTGTGTGTGTGTGTGTGGTCTGTGGAGACGATAACTGACGAACGAATGGACCGATTTGAACCAAATTTGGTGCAAAAATCACAATCTGTAAACAATGGAAGCCTATTGTTTTTATACGCAATCGAATGTTCAGAACCCTCCTAAATTTTCGAATGACATTTTGAAAAAATTGTCAAAAAATCAAAACCACTAATAAAGTTACGCAAATAGACATTTCTTATGTAATTTCTCATTAGAAAACGATTGACATAAATTTTAGAACACTAACACGAACCGTTCTCGAGATATTGTACATTTTTCAAAAAAATATCAAAAAGTCATATAAAATAAAAAAAAATATTTCCTATTGATAAACATGTTCACTTTTCATATGTAATACCATGCGATAAATTGGGTGACATCATTCTCGTGAATCTAGCTCGTTCCATTCATGAAAAAATATACTCTGAGTAATAATTTTGTATTTGAACGCCAATAGTCATTTATCTGCTGTAAGAATAACTTATTTCTTAGTGCATAACGCTTGGCGAGATTTTAGAGACGAATTTGGCGGAATGTCGTCAACTTGGCGACTTTTTGAAATGTTGCCAAATTAACGAAAATCTCGCCAAATGGATAAAAATGATGCTAAATCAATGAAAATGACGACTAACTGTCGAAAATTCAATGTCTTGGAAAGAATATTAGTATCTACTAAAAGAAAAACCTATTTTTTTATTGTAAAAGTAGTAAATTCATTACATTATATAAGGAAAGTCATGTGTTGCCCACATCAGATTTTTATTTTAGATTTTAATGATTTCAGCTGGTCATTTCGTTAAAAAAGAAAGTAGGTTCTTTTTTCCGAATCAAACCAAAATCTAATCAGCACCAGGATAATCCACACCTATAAAACTTTATGAAATTCGGTCAATCAAATTTTAGTTAGAGTGTATACATTCATTGCAGAGGCAGACACACCCACAGGGAGATAGAGCGAAAGAGAGAGAGAGATAGAGCGAAAGAGAGAGAGAGGCGTCATAAGGGACTTATCTACCAAGTTTTGTGAATTTTGGTCGTCAATTAGTTTTTCAGTTAGAGAGGATACAGATCATTTTTGCGGCCTATTTCAAACGCAGGTTCTTTTATCCCGAATCTTACCAAACTCTAATCAGCACCAGGGTCACCCACAAGTGACGTACCTATAAAATGTTATGAAATTCGGTCAAGTGGTACTTTTTGTTAGAGTGGATACATACATTGCACAGACACACATAAACACACATACAGATGTCACGCTAAAAATAGTTTTTTCGTGTTCTAGAGTTTTCAAAACGTGTAGATCCGTTGAATACTCAAATTGCGATTTTCAACACGAATCAAATACTTTCCCTATACATCATCATGTATTGCAGATAAAGTAAATACGGGGTTCCACTAGTATGCCATGGCACACTTTAAAACTTATAAGAGGTATCACTGTACATTTAATTAAAATTTAACAAATAGCATCATTTGATTTACTTTTAGTTAGGATGCAAAGATATCAAGTTCATGTTAAAAATTGGGATTGAACGAATGTTTGATTTTACGCTACAGCAATATAAATATGAAATTTCATAAATTACACATATTTCGATAAATTTTCAAAAAAATATACTGCATAAAATAATCTTACGAATTCGGTTTACAGTTAGTTAGAAAGATCAATCTTACATCTCTCTAATAGCGTAAAGATGAAATCTCTTTGATAATATTTTCAATCGCTGAGGAACCGATTTATGTGAAAATCTCTCAAACTTAAATGACTAGAAAACAAAATTTAAAAAAAAAATCTAGATGTCGTGTTTTCACTCGGGAGTCGATGTATCTCCGTACCAAATTTCACGGCTGTACATAGTTATTTCTCTACAGACGACACCTTCAGATAAATATATATATTTTTAATATTATTGATATCAGATGCGACATTTCACTTGCGTGACCATACCTTTATCGAAAACCGTTTCACTGCGCATAAAGAAGATTTTACAGCTCTTAATGCACTGCAAAATTGCATTAGGCAAGTAATGGAAAGGCATAAAGAACTTTTTATACCCTTCTTTATGCATTGCACAGTGCATAAAGAATCATCTAAACCTGTTTGTTTAACCACCTCAAAGACGTTACTTTTTAATAAAATTGAAAGCTCTTTTATTCAAATAAAGAAAAAGGAACATTATAGCAGCATTTTGAGTAAACAAAACACTCTTTTCATAAATTTCATTTTGACCACCGGAAACGTTAAATCAATAATTCCAAATGATCGTGTATAATGCAATGCATACATTTCATTATATACTTTAGAAGGCTATTTTTTTACTCTTGCATTTTATAATTGATATTAAAAAACCTTTTATGAAACCTCAAAGTATATTTATTAAACATTTGCTATAGAAGTATTATATGCATCAGGTAGTATTACATGCATAATGGCCTCTAGTTCACTGAAAAAACAGTTTTATATGTCTGCATAAAAATGGCATTAAAACTGAAGCGTTTTGTATAAAGTACAGCTTTTACCTGCTATAGAGGGATTTGTATAACACACACACACATATATATATATATATAAATATATATATATATATATTTATATATATATCTATATATATATATATATAGATATATATATATATATATAGATATATATATAAATATATATATATACATATATATATATATATATATATATATATATATATATATATATATATATATATATATATATATATATATATATATATATATATATATATATATATTTATAATTATAGAAAATAAGCAGTTCCAATATAGGAGATAAATGGATTATTTTTTACATAAAATTAGATTCAATTGAACAATAAACATGTATCTAAAAACATTGGCTAATAATATTGTCATATATGTTTACACTTTTTATAATTATCAAGGAAATTAAATCTCAATTAATCTCCAGATAATTTTCTTTGAGGAATATCATATAATTTTTTTATTATGATTAAATCTTGGATCACTATCTACTACACCAATTAGTTTCGAATCAATGTCACCATCATCAATCATATTAATTGTTCCTAAAGATTTTAACATCAATTTGACATCCTGGGATAGTTGTATATACTATTAAACATCTAAAGGACTATTAAACATCTAATGATTATTAAACATCTAAAATATATCATTGAACATCTAATGGACACAAAATAGTGAAAAATTAGCTATTATTTTAGAAAAGATTTGAAAATGATCTCCTGTTGATGGAATAAGAACAATTTGTTTTTCATAAATATTCATTTTGTGTATTTGATATTTTAAACATCATATTGGCAGTAGCCAAAATGTTTCCAGAAATAAAAGCAAAGGTTTAACGCATGGAAGTATTTAATAAGAAGAGACATTTAAATTTCTTATTTAAAAAAAATTGCTTTAAGGTAACAGTACGACAAGTTAATACAAGAATTATTTCACTAACCATGAATAAGTATTCAGGACACCACAATGAGAAAAATTCCGAATATTTCTGAAACTTCTAACACTAGTACCTTTCAAGCTGTGTACGATCCGATTATTTACTACTTCATGTTCATTGGCATTGATGTCTTTGAAAATGGCGACAGAAAGTTAAAAACAATGTGATTGACCAGAAATATATATTCAAGGCATCATAATGAGAAAATTCCGAATATTTCTGAAACTTCTAACACTAGTACCTTTCAAGCTGTGTACGATCCGATTGTTTACTACTTCATGTTCATTGGCATTGATGTCTTTGAAAATGGCGACAAAAAGTTAAAAACAATATGATTGACCAGAAATATGTATTCAAGGCATCATAATGAGAAAATTCCGAATATTTCTGAAACTTCTAACACTAGTACCTTTCAAGCTGTGTACGATCCGATTATTTACTACTTCATGCTCATTGATTGGCATTGATGTCTTTGAAAATGGCGACAGAAAGTTAAAAACAATGTGATTGACCAGAAATATGTATTCAAGGCATCATAATGAGAAAATTCCTACCAAATTTCATGAAATTCGATCCATTAGTTTTTGAGTTAGAGTGGATACATGCATTGCACAGACAGACACACATACACACAGACTTCACGCTAAAAATAGTTTTTTCGTATTCTAGAAAACCCAAAACGTGTATTTCCGTCAAAAACTCGAGTTGCGATTTTTGGCATGATTCCACTACTTTCCCTATACTGCATTACCATGTATTTCAGGATTGCAGGAAAGTAAAAATCTGATGTGGGCAGCACATGACTTTCCCTGCAGACTTATATTCACGTTCTCTTTATTTAATTACATTTAATTCACTTTTAATTCAATTGCCGTTCTCATTTGATAACTGGACTTCTTTTCAAAGATGGTGTACAGAAAATACGAAAAAACTAAAATATCTCGAGAACGGCTAGTCCTAGTGTAATGGGGTGGGTCTTATTATTTTCTTCGTTAAACATTACGTATTAAACAAGCATTTTATGGATATATTTGAGCATACGTAGATTTTTATTTTAGATTTTTTCGACTTTTGCGGGCCATTTTGCAAAAACAAGGCAGGTTATTTTTTTCTGAATCGTACTAAAATCTAATCAGCACCAAGATGACCCACTAACCATTTATCTGTCAAATTTTGTGAAATTCGGTCCATTAGATTTCCAGCTAGAGTGGATACAATCTTTTGCGGACCATTTCGCAAAAAAAGGCGGTTTCTTTTATCCCAAATCGTACCCAAAACTAATCAGCTCCAGATTCTCCCACAAGTGTCTACCAAATTTTGTGAAATTCAGTCAATTACTTTTTTAGTTAGAGTGGATACAAAATCTGCACAGAAAGACAGACAGACACACAGACACACAGACAGACACACAGACACACAGACAGACACACAGACAGACACACAGACACACAGACAGACACACACACAGACGTCACGCTAAAAATATTTTTTTCGTATTCTAGAGGTCTCGAAACGTGTAGATCCGTCGAAAACTCGAGTTACGATTTTCGGTATGATTCCAATACTTTCCCTATACATTACCATGTATTGCCGGGAAAGTAAAAATTAAATAGAACACATTTTTGAGAAGGAAAGTGGTGTAAGTTTTTTTTAAATCCTTTTTGTATCTTCACCTCTAATTCGAGTATTTTAAATTATCAAGTTTTTGTTGATCTATAAGTTGAGACAGATGGAAAAAAACCAAAACCGAGACTCTGGCTCAAGTGGCAGTGTTCGAACATTTTAATTCTTCCTTTGCATGATCACCTTTAAATTTGAATTTTTGAAATACTATGTTTTTTCGTTGACTCGGAAGCTTAGACAAACTTGGAATGAGACCAAGATTCTAGCTAGAATGGAAATGACCAATAATTAAGCAAAGCTGTTTTGAGTTGATGTTTTTCTGCTCTTTCATCCCACCATTACCCCTAATTCAAATGCTTAGCTCTTGAATTCAAAGCTGAAACAAATCGAATGACCCCAAATTTACGATTCTAGCTATAGAAGAAGTGTTCTATAATTTGATATAGTATTCACTCACATAGTCAGTCAGTCACTCAATAAATTCAGTGTATATGATATAGATATTTTATAAAATATTCCCGGTTATTTAATTAGGTAAAAAAAATTCATTTATTTAATACATTCGATATTTTAGACAAATTGTACAAAACTGATTAGTTTATACGTGCTACCATGCATCATGCTTCTTGATGCCACAAATATGGAGCGTGTCCACTCCTACGAGTTTCATTAAGACGTTATTCATGGCGTCACAACATAATTTTTTTTTTTTTTCCTAAAAGGCGTATAAAGTGTTATTTGCTTTTTTTTTAACATTTTACAACAAAGTTGAAAAGTGTTTACGACTTTGTTCATTCTGTCTGTCTGTCTGTCTGTCCGTTAGTACGATAACTGCCGTAAAAATGACTTAATCAAAATGAAATTTTAGTATGTTGTTCAGACGGTCTGTAGGACCAATGGGAATATAAATGAATAATATTACCCAATTCGTTTTGGATTGAACCCGGGTTGAAAAAATGAAATACATTGAACCCTATGGGACCTAATTTTTCAAACATTTTTTAAGCGGATTTAAAATTCACAAATTGTTTCGAAAATTTTAGATAATATTCAAATTATTCCATAAAATATAGAAAAAAAATTTCAGCAAAATATAGTCAGTAGTTTTTTAAATAAAAATTAAAATAATAATTACACCTCTTATATGAAGCGATCACGTGACCATGATATGAAAAAATCACGTGACCCACTTCAAAATGAAATATGGCATCCATCTTGTCTCAAAATCGTGATTTTAAAATTCTTTTTAATACATATTGAGTGTTGTACACGTCCTAAAACCGCTTTATTTTTGCTTAAATTCTGTGCATCTGCATACTGAAACAACACAATGACAATATATTTGAGTTTAAATGATCATCCAAATTTGATTAACTCTACAACGAAGCCTATTTTTCACTTATATAAAATGTAAACAGCAAAATGTGTAGAATGAGTTGTATTAGAATTGCTGTATATCTTTAACACAAAATCATTTAGTTCATGGAGTCTGCATAGCTGATATGAATGAAATATTCATTGATTTTACAAAGAGAAGGACGATATTTTTCGATGAAGATGATTTAAGCATAGAGTTTAATTACTTGTAGCTCCATGGTCTTAAGTTTTTACATAAAATAAATTATTTTAGTACTGTGAGGAATGACATGAATGGGAAAATGTTTATGAATGACATGCTGCTTTTATAGAGAGAGCCAGGCGTGTTATTTTTTCTATGACGTCATTTGAATGAATTTCAGCTGTTTTCGATGAAGTTTTCAAATATAATAAATTAATGTAGTATTGTGATAAGTTTTAAAATATTACCGAGGAATGTATAGCATTTTAGAGATGTTTAAATAAAATTGCATTGAAGTTAGAAAGTGTTTCATAATCAATGCTTTAATGATGATTGATCTTTCTTGTTTTAAAGTTCCGGTGGTTTACAGTTTAATCTCTCGAGCTATAGGAAATGAATACGTTGGTGAAGGTGTATTTGAAAATTGTTTGTTTATTCGTGTTTGAAGTGCAGAATACTTTGTTCTATATTTTATTTTATTTTCTCGATGTGATATTACGATATTACGACATCTAAAATTGCAAATATTACGATACTTGAAATCGCATAAAAATTTTAATTTTTCCTGAATATTGTGTGAAATTGAAATACTGTCCTATAAGGCCGTTTTAGTGGGCAACGGCATGTTTAGATGCTTATCGACGGCGAATTACACTTGCGTAAAGTCGGGCACGCAGCAGCCGCACGTGCGTCCACACGACCTGCGACTATGCCGTTTGATTAACACTGTATATTATAGTTTTTGCAGTACGAGACAGATAAACTCGAGGATCGCGAAATTTGTCAAACAGTGGCGGCCTAAATTATACGTCTTTTTATTTCCATTCAGAAACTGATTATAATAAATCAGCAATAACACGTCACTATGTATGCATGAAAGGCCGTCTATAGGAAAACGCACACCCCCCGAGTGAAAAACCCTGGTGCCAAAAAGGACCTAGACCTTTGATTTTGTTTTTATTTTTATTTATTTATTGTCTTATGAAGGGGAAGATATGAAAAATTCATAAGGGAGGACATTCAAATATTTAGGGGTTAACTATTAAAGTGATAAAATCTGTGGGGAGGGGGGCACAGTTTGTATGGGCAAAACGAGTGTATGAGATTGTTGAGTGGGGCTCCACTCGAGTGTTTCTTTATATCATGATTTCATAAAATAGATATATCACCTAGTAGAGGAACATGAGATGGTAGCCTAATTGCTTTATGAACGGCGTGATCTTTTGGACTTTGCCTTGCATTTTCTAGGTCAGTACGTAGCAACAACAACATAACATATCTGATGTGGGCAGCACATGACTCTCCTTGCATAATGCAATGAATTTACTACTGTTATAGTAAAAAAAAATATGTTATTCATATAGGAGATGCTTATATTTCTTCCAAGACATTTAATTTTCGTCAATTAGTCGAGATTTTCATTGATTTATCGTCATTTTTATCCATTTGGCGAGATTTTCGTTAATTTGGCAATATTTAAAAAAGTCGCCAAGTTGGCGACATTCCGCCAAATTCGTCGCCAAAATCTCGTCAAGCGTTAAGGACGGAGAAATAAGTTATTCTTATAACAGAAAAATGATAATTGTCGTTCAAATGCAAAAGTATTACTCAAAGTACCTTCATTCATGAATGGAACGAGCTAGATCCACGAGAGTGGTGTCACCCAATTTATCGCATGATATTACATATGAAAAGTGAACATGTTTCTCAGCAATTAATATTTTTTTTTAATTTATGGGATTTTTTGATAAATTTATTTGAAAAATGTGCAATATCTCGAGAACGGTTTGTGCTAACATTCTAAAATTTATGTCAATCGCTTTCTAATGAAAAATTAGTGAACTGATCCGCGGTCGCATACTCAGCAGATCAATAGCCGAGAAGACCGTCACATCACCCGACACGCACACACAGCGCCAACTGCATCATTGTAAGCCATCCGGACACAGGCAGCACCTTCACTACAGGCTCTTGTGTCTATCCGTACCATCGTGAAGCGCCTGGCTAACGGACATTTGGTATCGCGGCGCCCATTACGTATGCTTCCAATGACACCCACCCTTCGTCGCTTCTGTTTGGAGTGGTGTCACGCTCGACGGGATTGGACAGCAACCGAATAGAACCAGGGCGTCTTCAGAGACGAATCAAGATTCAATTTAGGCAGTGGTCACAACCGTGCACGTGTGTGGAGGCCCCGTGATGAACGCCTCAGTTCTGCCTTCGCTTTAGAGCGGCACACCGCTCCCACAGCTGGTGTGATGGTGTGATGTGCCATCGTATACGACACCCATTCACCTCTAATATTGATCTACGGAACCATGCCAGCCCAGCGGAACGTTCGAGACATCCTTCAGCCACATGTTGTTGTTGTTGTTGAGACCCAGGCCGTCCGACCTAGCAGAAAGGTGTAAGGTAACTGTTTGGGCGGTCGGGAAGTGCCACCCAATTTAAACCGGAACCTAGTGGGGGGGGGGCATCCACAAGGACCGTACCCTCCTTCCCTTACCACCAACATATCGGAAGAACATACGGACCCATATGTTTAACTTGATCGTACTCCGCGTGAACACGGCGGCAGTTTTGGCAGCGGCTGGAATCGAACCCGAGCCTACCGAGTGCAACTTCAGCGCGTTAACCACTGGGCTACCGCACCCCTTCAGCCACATGTGTCGCCACACATTGCAGTGCTCCCAGGAGGCATTTTTCAATAGGACACTGCTCGGCCACACACAGCAAGGGTGTCATAAGAATGCCTCCGCCACATTACCACCCTTCCCTGGCCTGACCGATCCGGTCTATCTCCGATCGAGCATGTCTGGGATCACTTGGGCCGGCAAGTTGGACAGCCTGCGAGTTTGGTCGAACTAGAAGTGGGCTTACACGGGGCCTCCGTTCGAGAGAGGGGGCCGTGGCAGTCAAATTAGTGACGTCACGAAAAACGATCCACGGTTGGGGAAACGATCCCGTTCGCTCAGTTTGCGAGTTTAAAGCTAGTTTTTAAAAATATTTTACTACTTTTTTTTTTAGCTATACCTGACAAGATTTTCAGAAAGAGGTATGTATGTTTGTCTGTTACAAAAAATGCAATTAATTAAAATTTAATGAGCACATATTGATTTGATGTTTAAAATAATAAACAGGTCTTTTACTTACAACTTCCCTTACATATATGTAAATTTTTTATTCTTTTATGTGTTGGATTTTTTTTATTAATCAATGTAACAGACTAATTTATTGTAACAGACTAACAAAAAATTATTATAGCATTTAATGACTTTGCTATAGTTTATTTTAATGCTAATCATGTTATATTTTGTTTTCAGTAAGTATATCATAAAATCATGGTAATTTTGGTTAATCTGTTACATACACAGTTAATTAGTGTTAATTTATTTAAAATTCAAATTTTTTTTTCAAAATTTGGTATAGACTATTCTTCGAACATATGCAGATCTGCATTATTATTATTTTTTTATTATTTATTTTCCTTTTTGTACTTAAAAATCTTTTTCGCTTTCCTATATGTGTTAGTCTGTTACTATGGAATGGCCCAAAATTGTAACTGACAGTAATTTAATTTAATGAGAAATATATGTCTAAAAATTAAACAAATGAAGATGTCACTGATGTGCTAAATCTACAAGTAAGTGATTGAGTATCAATAAAATAAGATTCCCTCCTTTACCAGGGATCTGTTACGTAGATCAATAAAAAAGAAATTGAAGTTTCTGTAATGCACAAAACTAAAAAACATTTCAAGTGGCCTCAAAAAGACACTTAACAGGGTGATACATAAAAATGACAAATTAACAAGCAAACATTAAAAATGACATAACACCTATGCAATTATAAAAATCAGAATAAAAACAATCGATACAGGAAAAAAATATATAATCAGTAATATAAGCTGCTACTGTATCCAATTGAAATGCATTATGTTTACACAGAGATACATTGGATTAAAAAAAGATAAATATAATTATTTTAAATTCTTGTTACACATTCGTTGCTTTAAAATGAGCAATCCAATAATGTTGTAGTTAAAATAGAAGTTTGCAAACTTAAAAATGAGCTCAAAAGCAGAATTATGTTAAATATCAAATGTAAATGTTCTGCAGAGCTTATAAAACAAAGCTCGTTCTGTGATGTATGTCACAGCTTTATGTACTACTTTCTATTGTCGGGTAAATGAGAATTTCATAACTCAATGAATGAGGCAAGATACATTTGCATTGCACTGTAGTAAATAAATCTTTAAAACTACAATGAAATTTATAAAAACTGTAACTTTATGCAAAACTAATAAAGTAATTTATGGCAAACCTTAAAGCAAATTATTTTATGGCTTTTAAACAAGCAACAAAATGAAGGTTCTTAAAATAAAACTTCGCATTATCCAAAGTTACTTCAATTTTCATTTAATAGTTTGTTCATGAATGTATGTATCTTTGCCAACAATGTCTTTAAAAACATAGTGTTGTAACAAACAGCTGAGATTTGTAGAAAAATTGATTTTTTAAATCTTCATTCATGAGTTATTCTATAACTATGATTATATAATAAAATGTTGCAACCTCATAAGTTAAAACTATGAGTCCTTAGGCATTTTTTTAAGTTTGAAAAAAAAAAAAAAAAAAAAAAAAAAAAAAAAAAAAAAAAACAGGCTTTACGCATTTTTAAATTAATAGAATTTTTCAGGTTGTAGTCACGTAATTATTTAGACAAAAACATTATTTTGTAAGTTTATTCAACGAGATATCTGGCAAACTATTAGTAATGGGATTTAGTAAACAAGCAGCTAAGCGACATAGGAAAGTTGAACTCCTACCTCTTCAAAATAGTATTCAATTTGTCAGATGATGCTGCAGTTGTAGACAATGACACATTATCGGAATTAAAAATCAACCAATACTACTAACACAATGTAAATAACACAATGAAATAAATGTAAATAACACAATGTATAAGTAACACAATGAAAGTCAAAACGTTTTTGAAAAAAACGAGCTCAACAATAATATCAGATCAAAACAAACGCTTTTAGGTTGAAATACGCTGGAACACTGGATCGTTTTTCATGACGTCACAAGCTCTGAAAAACAGACTACCACGGCCCCCGGAGGAGCGGAGGTCCCGATACTACACGGGACCTGTATGCCTCAATGTCCGCCCGTATTGCAACGTGTATTCACGCTAGAGGTGGCCCAATTGGGTACTAGAACCACCATTAATTTAGTTTTTTATGTAATAAATGCACATTTTGCTTTGATTTTGTATCACTTACTTATATCAAGATTTTGTTCGATTCTGACAACTCTTTCTTGGTGCGCATTTACAGGCAATGAGTGTATTACGCACAACTCTACATAAACAATTATTAATGTTGATATCATCCTCAATATGCGATATAGTTCATTATTAAAATCAGTTCAGTATTAAAATGTTTTAATGATTAATTCATTAGTTAGGCTACATTATTGCTCATTTAGCGTCATTTTTAGAATTTTGACGATATTTTTGTCAATCTGGGGTGAAATATCGCCCAGTTAGCGATAATTTGCTAAATAATCTCAAGTTCGCCAAATTCGTCACCAAGTGTTACAGACAAATGAGAAAAGAGCATTTCTTATATACTAAAAGGTATGCCGGTCATATGACGGAAATCAGAATTTGCCAAACATTACTTCCAACTTGGCGACATTCTTATCAATTTTGCGACATTTTGATCCCTTTGGCAACATTTAAAATAGTCGCCAAGTTGGCGACATTATGCTAAATTCCTTGCCAAGAGTTACTAACGGACGGAGAAATGGGTTATCCTTATAGTCTACTCTTATGTTCTTTCCAAGATATTAAACTTTCATCAATTAGGCTTCATTTTCATCGATTTAGCGTCATTTTTATCAATTTGGCGACAATTTTGTTAATTTAACAGCATTTAAAAAGTAGCTAAGTTGGCGATATTCCGACAAAAGACTCGCCAAGCATTGTGGACGGAGAAATAAGTTATTCTTATAGCATATAAATGACTATTGGAGTCTAAATACAGAAGTATTGCCCAAAGTATCTTTTCTCAGCTAGATTCAGGAGAATGATGTCACAAAATGTATTGCATGATATTACATATGAAAAGTAAACATATTTCGCAATAGTTAATATTTTTTTTTAATTTTATGTGATGTTTTAATAAATTTATTTGAAAAATGCACAATATCTCAAGAACTGTTCGTGCCAGCGTTCCAAAGTTTATGTCAATCGTTTTCTAATAAAAAATTACATAAGAAATAACTATTTGAATCACTTTATTAAAGGTTTTGGTTTCTTAAGGATGTTATCAAAATTTTATTTGAAAATTAAGAATGGTTCTGAACATTTGATTATGTATAACATCAATAGGCTTCTACTGTTCATGGATTGTAATTTTTTTACAAAATGTCGTTTGAATTACTCCATCCGTTCGTGAGATATCGTCTCCATAGACTCACACACGCACACTTACACACACACACGCACACTTACACACACACACGCACACTTACACACACACACGCACACACACACACACGCACACTTACACACACACACACACACTTACACACACACATATGCACACTTACACACACACACATACACGCACACACAAGCACACTTACATACACACACACATACACATGCACACTTACACACACACACACACACACACACACACACACAGACATTATCTCAAAAACGTTTGATTCGTGGTCAGAGATGCTTAAAACATACTCTCCCGTCCAAAACTTGAATTCGAGTTTTCAACCCCATTACAATACTTTCTTTATACATTATACTATGTATGTAAGGAAAGTAATAGATAAAATAAACATTTTAAACAACTCGAATGCTCTCTTGATCAAGTAATAAAAGAACACTATAATTTTCTTAAAGAAAACGAACCATCACTCTCACAACTTTTATTTTAGACAAAAAATTTCAAATAAATATTTCCGAATTGATTATATAAGTTATGTACATTTCAATATACGCAAGAGGAAAAGCTTTTAAAAACCAGGAAGGATATAGATTAAATCTATGTTAGAAAAGTATTATATGCATTATTTCCTTAATATATGCTTTAGTTTAATAAAAGAACGCTTTTTTTATGACTGAACTCATAATAGTCAGATAATAGCATTAATATGTTTTGAGGAATTTATTGTATGACTAGCAGCATACCCGTCCTTCGTACGGAGTATATAATATAAAAAAACTTATAATTCGCAATCATGTGCAAATTCTGATAAAATATTAAATTTATTGGTCATAAAGAGAAGTTTAAGAATATCTGTTCTCACTATGCAAAATTATCTTCACGGGCATATCTGAAGAATAAAATATCCTGGCCCCTTTTGTAAGCAAATTCACACACAAAAAAAAAGAATTGAATCAATATATGCAACCACGTACTACTTATATTGTCGCAAATTAGAAAATATGCCAGTGTGTTAGTAGAAGCTTAAACATATTGTAATATGAGTCTCAAAAATATTTACCAAAATAAAAAAGATGACGTAATAAATTGAAAGTATCAAAAATCCCCGTAATTTTAATACCAGAAGGTCGTAATTGATTCCAATATATATCAATATATATAAAAATTTTGCCAATATACCTGTACTACTTATATTCTCGTAGATTAGAAGATATACCCGTGCATTTGTAGAAGATTACTTGTACAACGTACTATATATGAGTTTCAACAATTTTCGTCATGATGAAACAATGGCATAATAATTTGAAAATATCAATAATTCCTGAATCAACTGTCCCCGAAATATCAATAATAATGATGTTTAAACCTGAAGACCGTAATTGATATTATCCATTCAAAAATGCAATGTCAATGAAATTTATTTTATATACATATTTTTATTAGATTTAATAAAAATTGTATGACACATAACACATTGGATCCGTTGCTAAGCGACATGATATCATCTGCTTCAAATAAATTGATGGAAATCATGTCGCCTGAATAATGTGATCTTCATGGAAGGTTTGGCGACATTTTCGTCTCCATGATATTTTTATGGATTTACAAATATTTTTATCAATGTAGTGATATTAAAAAAATTAGTTAAATGCGTTACTAAGTAGGATGGATGGACTGACCGACAAATGCTACAGAAACATCATTTCAGTACTCTATTCTAAAAAAACAAATTTAATTTCATTGATTTGGGTCATTTTTATCAATTTGGAGATATTTCCTCTACTTTGGTAAAGTTTAAGAAAAGTTGCCAAGTTATTTAGAGATATTCCGCTAAATTCGTAGCTCCAAATTTACAGATCTGAAGAATAAAATATCCATATCCCGTCTGTATATATACTAAATGAAAACACTAAAATTGTATTAGAAGATACATACATCCATTCTACTCATTTTCTGCTTCAACAATCGGCTAAATGAATTTATTGGGAAAACACAATATATGAGTTTATTAGCTAAACACAATATATGAGCTTTGAAACCTCTTTGCTAAAATAAATAAAAGTGTGATGTACGCAGTTCGCAATATATATAATTAAAAGAACAATCAAACCGTTCATTTATTATGAGTTTATTAGCTAAACACAATATATGAGCTTGAAACCTCTTTGATAAAATAAATAAAAGTAATGTACGCAGTCCGCAATATATATAATTAAAAGAACAATCAAACCGTTCATTTATAAAATATATTTTTACATCCATTTATTTATTATACAAATAGAAAAAATAATAATAATCATTAACAAACACATTTAATTCCATTCCTTTGCCGAGCAACATGATATAAGATAGAATCTTCCTCATAAAATGCGAAATTAAATAACCATTTTAATTTCTTTATACTTCTAATCGTTGAGTAAAAGCTTGTGAATTACATGGAGGTTAATACATGTAAAAACATGGAGGTAGATTTTTCCGTTTAAATTCATGTTTCAAACAATTCATGCTTTCAGATAGTGACTATTTAATGCAAAAATCCTGCATCAAACTCAAAAATAAAGTTTTAATTCCCTTTGACGCTTTAAACAAACGATTTTTATCCTTTCCGTTTGGATAAACCACGGAGTTGGAGAGTAGAACTCCTATAAAAAAAGTTCCGTTTTTCATTAATATCTCGACAACCCCTGGTCTTAGTAACTTGAAACTTGGGCAAAATTTATGGGGGGCTATTTCAAGGCCTTCCACAAAATTTCATTAAATTCGGTTCAGCCGTTCTCTCGTGATGATGAGACAAACGAATGTTTCGTTTTTTACTAATATCTCAAGAACAACTGGTCGTAGAAATTCCAACTATAGACTAAATTTTAAGTGGGGCTATTTCTAGGCTACCCACAAAATTTCATCAAATTCGGTTCAGCCGTTCTCCCGTGATGATGGGACAAACAGACAGACAGACAGACAGACAGATTTTCAATTTTATTTATATAGACTAGCAGCATACCCGTTCTTCGTACGGAGTATATAATATAAAGAAACTTGAAATTCATAATCATGCCCAAATTCTTATAGTATACTAAATGACATGTTTAATCAAAATATTCTGTTAAAATATTTAATATAATGCTCCTAAAAAGAAGTTTAAGAATCTCTGTTCTCGCTATATAAAATTATCTTCATGGACATATCTGAAGAATAAAACATCTTGGACCCCTTATGTAAGCAAATATAAAAAAAATATGGAATTGAATCAATATATGCAAAATAAAAGCGTTAAAATTGTATGGGACCCGTACTAATTATATACGCGGATATTAGAAAATATAACCTGTATTAGTAGATTACATGTATAAATTGAAAATACCAATAAACCCGTAATCTTTAAATCTGAAGACAGTCATTTATTCCAATATATGTCAAAATTAAAGTGCTAAAATTATATGGGAAGATATACACGTACTACTTATAATGTCCGATTATTAGTAGAAGATTACCCGTTTTGCAATATGAGTCACAAATGTTTTTTGGTAAAATACAACAGACGACGTAATAAATTGAATATATAATTAATCCCCTTAATCTTCATACCAGAAGACTGTACTTGATTCCAATATATATGCCAATATATGTCAAAATATATGCCAATATACCTGTACTACTTATATTCTCGTAGGTTAGAAGATATACCCGTGCATTCCTAGAAGATTACTCGTACAACGTGCAATATGCGTGTGTCAGCAATTTTTGCCGCAATAAAACAATGGCGTAATAACTTAAAAATATCAATAATCCCTGAATCAATAAGTCCGGAAAATATCAATAATAATAATGTTTAAACCTGAAGAGTATAATTGATATTATCCAGTCCAAAATGAAATGGCAATGAAATTTATTTTATATACATATCTTCATTATTCAAATCGGAAAGGATTTAATAAAAATCGTCTGCCGCATAAACACATTGGATTTAAATCCGTTGCTAAGCGACATGATATCATTTGCTTCAAATAAATTGGTAGAAAAAATATCGTCTAAATAGTTATATTTCTATGGAACATTTGGCGACAGTTTCGTCAAATTAGCGACATTTTAAAAAATCGCCAAATTTATCGCCAAGTTGGACTGTAGAACTGACAGTTCCACTTTGCGACAAATTGACGAAATATCATCACAATACTATCCCCTAACAAAAAACAATTAATATCATTTATGTAGCGCAATTTTATCAATTTCAAGATATTTTTATAGATTTGAAAACATTTTTATCAATTTGGTGACATTTTAAAAATTCGCTAAATGTATTACTAAGTAGGATGGTTGGTCTGACAGATAAATGCTAACCAAACATCATTTCAGTACTCTCTTCTAACAAAACAAAAAAAAATTTCATTGATATGTAGAAGACCCAAGCCACACGACCAACCCGAAGGTTTATGGCAGCTGTTTGTGTGTCGTTTATATCAATTTGGCGACATTTCCGTCAATTTGGCAAAGTTTAAGAAAAGTTGTCAAATTAGCGATATCCCTCCAAATTCGTAGCTTTGAATTTGCAGATCTGAATGAAACATTCTTATCCCGTTTCAATATACTAAATGAAAACACTACAATTGTATTAGAAGATATACCCGCTCTACTCTTTTTCTGTTTCAACAATCGGCTATATGAATTTATTGGCTAAACACAATATATGAGTTTAGTAGCTAAATACGATATAAGCTTGAAAACTCTTTGCCAAAATAAATGAAATTGATGTACGCAGTCAGCAATTAATATAATTAAAAGAAAAATCAAACCGTCCATTCATAAGATATACTTTTATATCCATTTATCCATTTATTTATTATTTAAATCGAAAAAAAATAATAAAAACATTAACAAACACATTTAATTTAATTGCGATGCCGAGCAACATGATATATCCTCCTAAAGTGTTAAAATTTATTAACCACTAACAGCACACCCGTTATTCGTACGGAGTGTATAATTTAAAGAAACTTAAAGTTCGCAATCATGTGCAAATTCTGTTAAAATATTAAATTTATTGCTCCTAAAGAGAAGTTTAAGAATATATGTTCTCACTATGCAAAATTATCTTCACGATCAGATCTGAAGAATAAAACATCCTGCCCCCTTTTGTAAGCAAATTTACAGAAGAAAAAATAGGAATTGAATGAATATATGCAACCCCGTACTAATTATATTGTCGCAGATCAGAAAATATGCCAATGTGTTAGTAGAAGATTACCCGTATTACAATATGCGTCTCAAAAATATTTGCCAAAATAAAAGAGATGACGTAATAAATTGAAAATATCAATAATATCCGTACTCTTTATACCAGAAGGTCGTAATTGATTCCAATATATGTCAATATATATCAAAACATATGTCAATATACCTGTACTACTTATATTCTCGTAGATTAAAAGATATACACGTGTATTTGTTGAAGATTCGTACAACATACAATATATGAGTTTAAACAATTTTTGTCATAATAAAATAATTGCATAATAACTTGAAAATATCAATAATCCTTGAATCAATAATCCCCGAAAATATAAATAATAATAATTTTTAAACCTGAAGACCGTAATAGATATTATCCAGTCAAAAATGCTATAAGAAAAATCAAATCGTTCTTTTCTAAAATATATATTTTATATCCATTTATTTATTATTCAAATCGAAAAAATAATTATTAAAATTAATAGACAGATTCAATTTAATTGCGTTTCTGAGTAACATGATATAAGATAGAATCTTATAACATGTTAAATATGTCATGTCTTATAACATAAACTGCGAAATTAAATAACGATTTTGATTTCTCTATACTTCTCATTGTTCCGTAAAAGCTTGTTTTAAATAAACCATGAACCATGGAGATAGATTTCCCCTTTAAATCATGTTTCAAACAATTCATGTTTTCAGAAAGTGACTAATTAACGCAAAAAATCTCCCATCAAACTCAGAGATTAAATTTTAATTCACTTTCAAACGATTTTCAAGCTTTTCGTTTGGATAAACCACGGAGTTAGGGAGTAGAACTCCTAGGAAAAAGTTCCGTTTTTCATTAATATCTCGACAACCCCAGGTCTTAGAAACTCGAAACTTGGACAAAAGTTATGGGGGGATATTTCAAGGCTATTCACCAAATTTCATTAAATTCGGTTCAGCCGTTTTTCCATGATGATGAGACAAACGAAAATTTCGTTTTTTACTAATATCTCGAGAACCACTGGTCGTAGAAACTCAAACCACGGATATAATTTTAAGTGGGGCTATTTCTGGGCTACCCACAAAATTTCATCAAATTCGGTTCAGCCGTTCTCCCGTGATGGTGTGACAAACAGACAGACAGACAGACAGACAGACAGATTTTCATTTTTATTTATATAGACTAGGATATATACCTATTAAAGTGTGATACTGTACAATGTTATTCAGATAGTATGGTTTAAGGGTAAAAACTTACCTAGCTCTAGTATAATATTATATAGTCTACTTCATGAAGAAGTATGGTGATTTGCACCATTTAAGTATACTTACATGCATATGTCATACACTTATAGTTAGCGTCAATTGATATGGTTACAACTCGACATATCTATATAAATAAAAATGAAAATCTGTCTGTCTGTCTGTCTGTCTGTCTGTCTGTCTGTCTGTCTGTTTGTCACACCATCACGGGAGAACGGCTGAACCGAATTTGATGAAATTTTGTGGGTAGCCCAGAAATAGCCCCACTTAAAATTATATCCGTGTTTTGAGTTTCTACGACCAGTGGTTCTCGAGATATTAGTAAAAAACGAAATTTTCGTTTGTCTCAGCATCACGGAAAAACGGCTGAACCGAATTTAATGAAATTTGGTGAATAGCCTTGAAATATCCCCCCATAAATTTTGTCCAAGTTTCGAGTTTCTAAGACCTGGGGTTGTCGAGATATTAATGAAAAACGGAACTTTTTCCTAGGAGTTCTACTCCCTAACCCCGTGGTTTATCCAAACGAAAAGCTTGAAAATCGTTTGAAAGTGAATTAAAATTTAATCTCTGAGTTTGATGGGAGATTTTTTGCGTTAATTAGTCACTTTCTGAAAACATGAATTATTTGAAACATGATTTAAAGGGGAAATCTATCTCCATGGTTCATGGTTTATTTAAAACAAGCTTTTGCGGAACAATGAGAAGTATAGAGAAATCAAAATCGTTATTTAATTTCGCAGTTTATGTTATAAGACATGACATATTTAACATGTTATAAGATTCTATCTTATATCATGTTACTCAGAAACGCAATTAAATTAAATCTGTCTGTTAATTTTAATAATTATTTTTTCGATTTGAATAGTAAATAAATGGATATAAAAATATATTTTAGAAAAGAACGATTTGATTTTTCTTATAGCATTTTTGACTGGATAATATCAATTACGGTCTTCAGGTTTAAAAATTATTATTATTTATATTTTCGGGGATTATTGATTCAAGGATTATTGATATTTTCAAGTTATTATGCAATTATTTTATTATGACAAAAATTGTTTAAACTCATATATTGTATGTTGTACGAATCTTCTACAAATACACGTGTATATCTTTTAATCTACGAGAATATAAGTAGTACAGGTATATTGACATATGTTTTGATATATATTGGCATATATTGGAAACAATTACGACCTTCTGGTATAAAGAGTACGGATATTATTGATGTTTTCAATTTATTACGTCATCTCTTTTATTTTGGCAAATATTTTTGAGACGCATATTGTAATACGGGTAATCTTCTACTAACACATTGGCATATTTTCTGATCTGCGACAATATAATTAGTACGGGGTTGCATATATTCATTCAATTCCTATTTTTTCTTCTGTAAATTTGCTTACAAAAGGGGGCAGGATGTTTTATTCTTCAGATCTGATCGTGAAGATAATTTTGCATAGTGAGAACATATATTCTTAAACTTCTCTTTAGGAGCAATAAATTTAATATTTTAACAGAATTTGCACATGATTGCGAACTATAAGTTTCTTTAAATTATACACTCCGTACGAATAACGGGTGTGCTGTTAGTGGTTAATAAATTTTAACATTTTAGGAGGATATATCATGTTGCTCGGCATCGCAATTAAATTAAATGTGTTTGTTAATGTTTTTATTATTTTTTTTCGATTTAAATAATAAATAAATGGATAAATGGATATAAAAGTATATCTTATGAATGGACGGTTTGATTTTTCTTTTAATTATATTAATTGCTGACTGCGTACATCAATTTCATTTATTTTGGCAAAGAGTTTTCAATCTTATATCGTATTTAGCTACTAAACTCATATATTGTGTTTAGCCAATAAATTCATATAGCCGATTGTTGAAACAGAAAAAGAGTAGAGCGGGTATATCTTCTAATACAATTGTAGTGTTTTCATTTAGTATATTGAAACGGGATAAGAATGTTTCATTCGGATCTGCAAATTCAAAGCTACGAATTTGGAGGGATATCGCTAATTTGACAAATTTTCTTAAACTTTGCCAAATTGACGGAAATGTCGCCAAATTGATATAAACGACACACAAACAGCTGCCATAAACCTTCGGGTTGGTCGTGTGGCTTGGGTCTTCTACATATCAATGAAATTTTTTTTTTTGTTAGAAGAGAGTACTGAAATGATGTTTGGTTAGCATTTATCTGTCAGACCAACCATCCTACTTAGTAATACATTTAGCGAATTTTTAAAATGTCACCAAATTGATAAAAATGTTTTCAAATCTATAAAAATATCTTGAAATTGATAAAATTGCGCTACATAAATGATATTAATTGTTTTTTGTTAGGGGATAGTATTGTGATGATATTTCGTCAATTTGTCGCAAAGTGGAACTGTCAGTTCTACAGTCCCACTTGGCGATAAATTTGGCGATTTTTTAAAATGTCGCTAATTTGACGAAACTGTCGCCAAATGTTCCATAGAAATATAACTATTTAGACGATATTTTTTCTACCAATTTATTTGAAGCAAATGATATCATGTCGCTTAGCAACGGATTTAAATCCAATGTGTTTATGCGGCAGACGATTTTTATTAAATCCTTTCCGATTTGAATAATGAAGATATGTATATAAAATAAATTTCATTGCCATTTCATTTTGGACTGGATAATATCAATTATACTCTTCCGGTTTAAACATTATTATTATTGATATTTTCCGGAATTATTGATTCAGTGATTATTGATATTTTTAAGTTATTACGCCATTGTTTTATTGCGGCAAAAATTGCTGACACACGCATATTGTACGTTGTACGAGTAATCTTCTAGGAATGCACGGGTATATCTTCTAACCTACGAGAATATAAGTAGCACAGGTATATTGGCATATATTTTGACATATATTGGCATATATATTGGAATCAAGTACAGTCTTCTGGTATGAAGATTAAGGGGATTAATTATATATTCAATTTATTACGTCGTCTGTTGTATTTTACCAAAAAACATTTGTGACTCATATTGCAAAACGGGTAATCTTCTACTAATAATCGGACATTATAAGTAGTACGTGTATATCTTCCCATATAATTTTAGCACTTTAATTTTGACATATATTGGAATAAATGACTGTCTTCAGATTTAAAGATTACGGGTTTATTGGTATTTTCAATTTATACATGTAATCTACTAATACAGGTTATATTTTCTAATATTCGCGTATATAATTAGTACGGGTCCCATACAATTTTAACGCTTTTATTTTGCATATATTGATTCAATTCCATATTTTTTTTTTTATATTTGCTTGCATAAGGGGTCCAAGATGTTTTATTCTTCAGATATGTCCATGAAGATAATTTTATATAGCGAGAACAGAGATTCTTAAACTTCTTTTTAGGAGCATTATATTAAATATTTTAACAGAATATTTTGATTAAACGTGTCATTTAGTATACTATAAGAATTTGCGCATGATTATGAATTTCAAGTTTCTTTATATTATATACTCCGTACGAAGAACGGGTATGCTGCTAGTTTTCAATAAAATTGATCGATGAATGTTTCTTACATCTCATGTTTTCTGGGTGTTTCTGTATCTTCATATATATATGTATTGTTTAATGTCTGTTTTTAACACTTTACAACAAAGTTGAAAAGTGTTTATGACTTTGTTCATTCTGTCTGTCTGTCTGTCTGTCTGTCTGTCTGTCTGTCTGTTTGTCTGTCTGTCTGTCCGTTAGCACGATAACTGCCGTAAAAATGACTTAATCAAAATGAAATTTTAGTATGTTGTTCAGGCGGTCTATAGGACCTATGGGAATATAAATGAATAATATCACCCAATTAGTTTTGGATTGAACCCTGGTTGAAAAAATGGAATACATTGAGCCATATGGGACCTAATTTTTCAAGCATTTTTTAAGCGGATTTAAAATTCACAAATTGCTTTAAAAATTTTAGGCAATATTCAAATTGTTCCATAAAATATATAAAAAAAAAATCAGCGAAATATATTCAGTTGTTTTTTAAATAAAAATTAAAATAATAATAACACCTCTTATATGAAGCGATCACGTGTCCATGATATGAAACGATCACATGACCCACTTCAAAATGATATATGGCATCCATCTTGTGTCAAAATCGTGATTTTTAAAGTTCTTTTTAATTCATATTGAGTGTTGTATCCGTCCTAAAAGTACTTTATTTTTGCCTAAATTCTGTGCATCTACATACTGAAACAACGCAATGACAATATATTTCAGTTTAAATGCTCTTCCAAATTTGATTATTTCTACTATTAAGCCTATTTTTCACCTATGTAAAATGTAAACAGCAAAATATGTAGAATGAGTTGTATTAGAATCGCTGTAATTCTTTAACACAAAATCATTTAGTCCATGGAGTCTGCTTAGCTGATGTGAATGAAATATTCATTGATTTTAGAAAGAGACGGACGATATTTTTCGATGAAGTTTTACGCAGAGTTTACTTACTTGTAACTCAATGGTCTTAATTTTTAAATAAAATAAATTATTATAGTATTGTGATGAATGACATGAATGGGGGAATTATTTATGAATGAAATGTTGCTTTTATAGAGAGAGCCAGGCGTGTTATTTTTTTATGACGTCATTTGAATGAATTTCAGTTGTTTTCGATGAAGTTTTCAAATATAATAAATTATCGTAGTATTATGATAATTCTAAAATTATTACCGAGGAATGTATCACATTTTAGAGATGTTTAAACCAGGCAATTTATACTTTAATGCCGTCATTTGAATGAAGTTAATTTTTTTCGATGAAGGTTTAAGGTTTCAAATATAATAAATTAATGTAGTATTGTGATAAGTTTTAAAATATTACCGAGGAATGTATTGCATTTTAGACATGTTTAAATAAAATTGCATTGAAGTTGGAAAGTGTTTCATAATCAATGCTTTAAGCATGATTGATCTTTCTTGTTCTTCTTTCACCTTGATACTTCTGTATTCCTTTTCCGCAATGTACAGGCTCTCCGGGAGTGTTGTCGCCACATAAAGCTGGCTTTAACCGGGGTGAGAGGGTCACAACCCCCCCCCCCGGCCATTCTTTGGTACATTTTATTCATCTCACATTTTCCATTTGGAATTATATTTAATCCTTTTTCTAGTGCTACTCTGCGCCTTCTAAGTGTGATTTACGTTATACTTTAATATTTCCTGTATTTACGATATATAGTTTTTTTTTTCCTGGGATAAAAAAACATATATCATATAAATATTTGACATTGCAGAAAATGTAGTGGTTCATGAGTATAGGACACCAGTTATATTTAACATTGAACAGGATTTAATTGAATCACGAAAGATATGTAAAAAGACTGGCAAAAAAAATCTTACTCATAATATTGTAAAAAATCTGATGTGGGCAACACATGACTTTCCTTATGTAATGCAATGAATTTACTACTTTTACAGTTTAAAAAAAAATGTTATTCTTATAGTAGACACTTATATTCTTTCCAAGACATTGAATTTTCTTCAATAAGTCGTCATTTTCATTGATTTAGCGTCATTGTTTTCAATTTGGCGAGATTTTTGTTAATTTGGCAACAAATAAAAATGTCGCCAAGTTGGCGATATTCCGCCAAATTTATCGCCAAAATCTCGCCAAGCGTTATGGAACGGAAAATAAGTTATTCTTACAGCGGATAAATGACTATTGGCGTTCAAATACAAAAATATTACTCAAAGTATCTTTTTTCATGAATGGCACGAGCTAGATCCACGAGAATGATGTCACCAAATTTATCGCATGGTATTACATATGAAAAGTGAATATGTTTCTCAATAGGAAATATTTTTTTTTTATTTTATATAAATTTATGATAATTTTTTTGAAAAATGTGCAATATCTCGAGATAATTCATGTTAGTGTTCTAAAATTTATGTCAATCGTTTTCTAATGAATAATTACATAAGAAATGTCTATTTGCGTAACTTTATTAGCGGTTTTGATTTTTTGACGATTTTTTCAAAATTTCACTCGAAAATTTAGGGGGATTTTGAACATTCGATTGCGTATAAAAACAATAGGCTTCCAGTGTTTACCTATTGTGATTTTTGTACCAAATTTCGTTCGAATCGGTTCATTCGTTCGTCAGTTATCGTCTCCACAGGCTCACTGACACACACACACACACATACGCACACACACACACACACACACACAGACATCACTTCAAAAATGTTTGATTCATGATCAGGCATGCTTGAAACGTGCTCTCCCGTCGAAAACTCGAATTCGAATTTTTGACCCCGTCTCAATACTTTCCTTATACATTATGTACCTATATAAGGAAAGTAACAGCTATATTTTTACTTTCTGTGATTACAAAGTAAATTCCTACATAATTAGAGGCATTTTCAAAAATATATGCATTCTTACTGTTAAAGCAGAAATTATATTTAAGACATTATCTTATTTTTTAAAATATTAAATAAAAGTGTTGTGAGATATTACCTTATAACAAAACTCATAAAACTCATAATAGCCATGACAACAATATTTCTTTGAGAAAAATATTGAATAAAATATCAACTTAAAGAGATGATGAAATGTCACGAGTTTCTGCTTGGAAATATTTAGTAATGACTAAAATTCAACATTTCGTATTTTAAAAATTTTTGATTTCACCACTTTGTCAAATTAATAGAAAGAATCATTTGATTGACTAAAAATATGCATCGAGGATATCATAAGGAGAAAATTCAGGAAATTTCTTAAACGTTAAACATTAATGCATTTAAAACTGACGATCCCATTATTCACTACTTCTTGTTTATAGAGATTGACGTCTTTAAAAATAATGACGGAAAATCAAAAATTGTGAGAGCCATCTTCAAAATAGTGTTTTGATATTCATTATTGACATTCACTGCTTATACTTGGATATATTTTTGATGGCATCTCACAAAAGACTGCCTCCTATCATAACGTTATTTAATGGAATTGCCTTAAAATTTATGTTAGTCAAGAAAAGGAAATGCATTGCTGCATTGATTACAAATTTGTGCAAAGTAAAATTGGCATTACAGTTTAATAAATCTTTTTAACAAACTAGAAACGGATTCTCCTATGTTTGAACCATTGTATTTTTGTTGTTTGCTATCGGATTGATTGTCAACATAATTCAAATATTTTTAACTCACTATCATGAAGCATTGCATATCGATGTTTTTGAAGCTTTGAAATATATCCATCCCAACTCTGTATTTGCTCTCTGTATACAAGTCGAAGTCATTTCCCACGTTTGCAACTTCCTGGCTATCGCTCTTTACTGCTTATTTTACTCGATGATTTCATGGCATTTATAGTGGTTCTTTTAGAGGATATAAAGGAGATAATCGAATCTTCTCCACCTGATTTGAAACTATACATCACAGCCGTTACAGCAAAGCCCCAGAGCATATTTACTTCACTGATGAATCACTGAACAGCCTTGTTTTATTTTCTGTTTTGGAATTGTCGATATCTTTGTATTTCACTACTTTCAGCATTCTGAAGCAAATTTCTAGGTAGAATTCATAGCACTCTCAAGCGTAGGCATTTTATTAATTCTATTATTCTTTGAGTTATCAGCAACATGTGCAGAAGAGATCCCTGTTATCAATGACGAGATTCTTATAAACCTGAATAAAATTCCTTTGGATAGAAGTATTTTCTAACAAAAGATTGATTTTACTCTTCCGGTTCAACAAGGACTTTTTCTCACAGTCGGGGAATGATGCCGATAAGAAAAAGTTCATTCTGTGTGTTGACAGGAACAATATTAACGTATATTCTGTTAATCTAAAATTAAGTCTGTGAATCTAAAGTTAAGAAATTTAACTCCGGTACACATCGAAGCAAGTAGAAATACGTTTAATTGTAAAGAAATATTCTTGAAAATAAAGTAAAATAGTCACGAAATGGTATAAGTGATATTGACTTTAATAGTTTCATCTTTTATTTCAGAAGAACTATTTCATTGTTAAAAAAGTAAATTAAAAATATACGTATGTCCAATGTTGGCTCCTTCGCTTCAACATTAGATAGGCCAATGTTTCTATAATTATCCTAATAATTATCCTACCCATGTGCGTATATTCACTTTTCTGTAGAAAATAAAATGCAATAGAATAACTGCATATATTTCTTTCTGTAAGAACTCACCTATGATATATAGTTATTGCTTTACATTGTATTATTTAATATTTTTCGATAAATCTTATTTAGTAATTACATACCAGGAAATTCATTTTTTAATAATTATATTCAACATCTCAAAGTTTATCAATTTTTATGTATGGATTCAAGATATTAATAACATTTTGCAAAAATGATAAGTCTATAAGTAAAAGCAATAAAACATTCAACTGATCATCCTTGACCACTGTTGAACCATGGCGCCGTGGTCATCGCCAATCGTCAGCATAGTACCGGTTACAAATGGATCCACAAACTAATATAGCCAAGCCAAGACTCTTCGTTAAGGAGCTCCTGTGTCAGGATGACACCAAAGATTAGTTACACCTTAGATTACTCCTCGAAGGATGACACTCATCTTCACCTCAGTATTAGTAGAAAATTATTCGCTTATAACATAATAACAATATGGAAAATGATAAGTTTGGCACTCCATCCATGAGCACTGAGAGGTGAACAAGTATGTTGATAGCAAGGAGGAATAGATAGTCGGCATGCAGGGGAGGGGGGGGGGTAAGATTAATGGTTTGCAGATTTCCGCGGGGGTCACTGGCTGCCATTTTTGGGGTCCCACGAAATACAGCAGTGTTTATTGAGTTTTTTCGGGCAAGTTGTTCTGGGCGGCCACATTAGGGGCGGCCACATTTAGAGGGGACGTGGGTAAATAAAATTGTGTATAATTAAAACGACTTTAAAGGGCGTCATTTCCATTAAAATAACCCAACATTTAACCAATTTTGCAAGGCTGGGTAGGTTATATATTCTTTAAATAATGCAAAATACTTTCAAAATCAAATATAGAAAAAATTGCAAAATACATACCTTCCGTAGAAAAGAAAACGCAACATATTTATTGGAATGTTAACATGATCGTAAAATTACAATGCCTGTAAGCCAGTGACTTACAAAACTTTCTTGGAGAAAGCAGGCATGTTAGTTAGGTGACAATTGTTTCGAATGCGTTATAAGCCCTCTTCTTCAGGCGAAAAACATAAGTAGTACGCTATGCCCCCTTAACAACCACTAAGAACGAACTGTTTGTTCGCTGAACGAACAGTTCCTTCTTATTCTTAACTGCGTTTAGTTAGGGCGTATCAAAGGAGCTTATATATGACGTATCAAAAGCGTTTCTGTATTATTTTAGTACATAGTAGAAGCATTATAACTTTGAATGCAGATTGGGGGCGTTTGTAATCCCGCCCATCAGTAACGAAAATCCAAACTATCAGGAATACAGTAAAGCGATAACAGAGCATATTCTTGCATTCTAATTGGTAGGTTCTTTAATACTTGATCTATGAAAGTGTATGATATGAATTAAAGTGTAAATTATGCGTAACATTCCGTCACCTTCTAGCTCTTTATCTAATGCAACATGCTAACATTATGATGCATCATTCGAATTTTTTACGCTTTATTAAACCTTTGTTTTGAAAATACATATATTTTGGGAATGATGTAATTTTTTTAGTGCACCAATGCATATAAATTGATACTTTGTATAAGTATTTTTAACACAAATTAATAATAGCTGATTTTAGGAAGTATCAAGAAGGTAGTATTAGGAAGTATCAAGAAGGTAGTATTAGGAAGTATCAAGAAGGTAGTATTAGGAAGTATCAAGAAGGTAGTATTAGGAAGTATCAAGAAGGTAGTATTAGGAAGTATCAAGAAGGTAGTATTAGGAAGTATCAAGAAGGTAGTATAAGGAAGTATCAAGAAGGTAGTATTAGGAAGTATCAAGAAGGTAGTATTAGGAAGTATCAAGAAGGTGGTATTAGGAAGTATCAAGAAGGTAGTATTAGGAAGTATCAAGAAGGTAGTATTAGGAAGTATCACGATTTAAAAAGTATCAAGATTTTACTTTTTCACGGGAAGCGTGATATCTGCCAAAAGAATCAAACAATTTTCATAAAATTTGGTTTTTTTTTTTTAATATTTCACACAACAAAAAGGCTGTGCATTCTCAAAACTGTCGATTCATAAGAAATCCTTAATATTTCTTGCCCCAGGACATCAAAATGCACCCATTTGTAGAAAAAATTATGTATTGAATACATCAATTTTTTCTTAATTCTGTTATAACAACAACTTGCATTTTCTCAGCTTTGAAAAGAGAAGGGAATCTTGAAAAAAGAAGAGCATTGCCATCGAAATATAAAGATCGAGACCTGCGCTTAGACTCGACCCCCAACTGCGAATTAAATTCGCCCCCCCCCCCCGCAAAAAAATTGTCGAACCACAGTATACAGAAAAGTGTCTGATATTTACAGTTTGTATTCTCCGATCACGCATTTTCCAGTTACCTTATCACCTTTAACCCTTAGAGGCAATAGCCCTTAAAAATAATAGTTGATTTTATGTCCACACCCCGACTCACAGCTTAAAAAGTAAAGGCAAAACCGACCCTCAATTTTGAAATTCATGGTAGCCTGATCTGAAACCGATCCACAAAAGGGTATCCTGCGGGTAACTGCGGGTACCCGACACTATACCCTAGATTACTGTGCAGGACTCTGATCTAAGGTAGTTCTTAAGATATATTTTTAGGTCAAAATTTTTACTTCCAATTCTGGCATCGTGATATTATATAGATATACAGTGCAGCGGTTGTGCCAATCGCGTGCAATCTAGTTTTATCGATTGTAGTTTTATCAATCGAAATCATTTGCTTTATTTGTAGCGATAATTTTAAAGCACGAGGTTCTTTTCAAAGTTGTATCTCAAAGTTTGTTTGATGTCTGGCACAGCACGAGGGGTGTGGAATCATGAGGGCAAGGGGTGTGTCATGCACCTCAAACCATTTACAGATACGGAGTGTGGTTACGTGATAAGCAAACAAAGCGAGATGTTACAAAGCCAGAATAAAGTATGTTGAACTTTCATTTTTCCTTTTCTCCTATTCTAGTACAAAGTAGAAGTTCTCAAACTGTTTTCCATAGGACACATCATACTTAACACCATATCTGCGTTCAATATCGCAAGAACCCGCCAGAAAAGGGCGCCCCCCCCCCCCACACACACAAAAAAAAAATAAGGAAGACACTTCCATTGCAGATCCATGGATCGGTTTTGTGCTTATGTGCTCCTTAGCATTGGAATAATTATTGTCGTTGTACGATCCAAATCGTTTGACAAACTAGAAGGTATAAGGTATACTTTTGGATGGTCGGGACAGTGCCGCTCAATTTAGACCGGAACCCAGTAGTGGCGGGATCCACTGGGTCCGTACCCTCCATCCCTACAAGCAACCTCTCGGAAGGGCTGACCCGCATTTTTAATATGCCTGTACTCCACGTGAACATGGGAACAGTTTGGGCAGAGGCGAGGATCTAACATGGAAAAAATGCTCATTTCAATGGCGGCAAGACAACTTGCTATTTACCGTAATTTTGCGAACTTTATTGGAAACTGAAAACAGCAGTCTTTCCACGTAGCCGGCATAAAATTAGTTCTCAATTTAGCTCTGGCTAAGTCAACTTCAAAATGTGAGGAACCCGCAAGAAAGGGGAGTTTCCCAAAATAAGAAATTCTATGTTGATTACGTGGAAGGATTGAAATTGTTAGTTTCCACTAAAGTTTGCAAAATTGCTGCAAATAGCAAGTGTTCTTACTGCCATTGCAGTTAATCGTTATTCCATGCTGATGAGCACCAAAATGCGCAAAACCGGTGAATGGATACTGTCATTTGCAATGGGAGTGTCGTCTTTACATATCTGCGTACTTAACTTTTGACAATTTGGCATTCAAACATTGATTAATACTCAAATGTTTATTTTATTTATCAGAAAGAAAAATTGATATTTATTAATCTTACATAGTAGGAGAATATGTATGTTGTCGTTGGTGGAATCCATCCAATAGTCCATCTGTTTGTAGCTTCTGCAACGAAAAATCAAAGCTTCGGACAGCCACGAAATTCCGTGCTGAGTTAGCTGAAGTCCCAGTACAACAAAACTCATCCAGTTTCTTTTCCTTATTAAATTCGCATTAATTTAGTTATTTTATGTTGAGGCACGATTTTGTGCCATTTTCGAACTCTTCGGTTCTTTAGCGATATTATCACCGAGCCCACCTCTTGACGTCATTGGAAAAATTAAAGAACGTTCGTTCCACGATCTTTGAAAGGAATCCGAAGGATAATTTCTTCATATTTATATTTCTTTATTTTTTAAAACACAATCGAACACACATGTTTTATCTTTTATTTTCTTATTTTGCTGCATCCAAAAGTTGATGATTGGCAGAATTATATAGTTTGACAGAAACAAAAGTGTATATTTTCACATTCTAACAAAGTAAAGGTAAACCGACCCTCAGTTTTAAAATGCATGGTAATCTGATCTAAAACCGACTCATAAAGGGTATCCTGGGGGTAACCAAGGGTAACCAAGGGTACCCGAAACTAAACAACAAAGTGTATGCAGAACTCCAATCTAAAGCAGTTCTTAAGATAAATTTTTAGGTCAAAATTTTACTTCCAATTCTGGCATCGCGAAATTATATATATAGTTCAGCCAACGGTTGTGCCAGTCGCGGACAATCTATACTCAGTATTGTATTTGCTTTATTTATAGCGATAATTTTAAAGCACACGAGGCTCTTTTCAAAGTAGTATCTGAAAGTCTATTTGATGTCTGGCACAGCACTAGGGGTGTGGAATCATGAGGATAAATATCATTAAGAATTAGTCTATTTTTTGACTTCTGTTAATTTTCCACCGATTGCATAAAAAAATCGAAATTTTTGAGACCGTTCTTTCTTTGCTGGGCGTTGTTATAGGGAGAAGTGGAATTTGTGTACATACGTGGCAAATAATTGCACACCACTGCACATACATTGAAACTAAAATATTTGGATTGCATAGAAAGGGAGAATGATGTTGGGTCAAAACAGACCATTTGAAAATTGAGTGGTGTTATCTGTACCTGAATTATTTACGTAGCGGGCGCCTATAATATAAAATCTGAACTGCAATAAGTTTGCTTTTAATTCTATTAGCACGTTTTAGAAAAATTGTGTATAAATTTAAAAAATCTGATGTGGGCAACACATGACTTTCCTTATATAATGCAATGAATTTACTACTTTTACAGTAAAAAAATAGGTTTTTCTTATAGTAGATACTAATATTCTTTCCAAGATATTGAATTTTCGACAATTAGTCGTCATTTTCATTGATTTAGCATCATTTTTCTCCATTTGGCGAGATTTTCGTTAATTTGGCAACATTTCAAAAAATCGCCAAGTTGGCGACATTCCGCCAAATTCGTTCCCAACATCTCGCCAAGCGTTATGGACGAAGAAATAAGTTATTCTTACAGCAGATAAATGACTATTGGCGTTCAAATACAAAAGTATTACTTAAAGTATCTTTTTTCATGAATGGAACGGGCTAGATCCTCGAGAATGATGTCATCCAATTTATGGCATGGTATTACATATGAAAAGTGAACATTATTCTCAATAGGAAATTTTTTTTTTTATTTTATATGACTTTTTGATAATTTTTTTTGAAAAGTGTACAATATCTCGAGAACGGTTCGTGTTAGCGTTCTAACATTTATGCCAATCGTTTTCTAATGAAAAATTACATAAGAATATCTATTTGTGTAACTTTATTAGCGATTTTGATTTTTTGACGATTTTTTCAAAATTTCATTCGAAAATTTAGGGGGGTTTTGAACATTCGATTGCGTATAAAAACAATAGGCTTTCAGTGTTTACGGATTGTGATTTTTGTAGTAAATTTTGTTTGAATCGGTTCATTCGTTCGTCAGTTATAGTCTCCACAGACTCACTAACACACACACACACACACATACTTTCACACACACACACACATCACCTCAAAAATGTTTGATTCGTGATCAGGGATGCTTGAAACGTGCTCTCCCGTCGAAAACTCGAAATCGAATTTTCGATCCCGTCACAATACTTTTCCTTATACATTATGTATATAAGGAGAGTAAAAATAATAATAACGTTTAACATGGGTGTTTAATGTAAATAATGCAATATTATAGTCATAAATAATAGCCAGAACTGGCTTTACATTTGAGCTAAATTCACTTCGAAAATAAATAAAATACTTTGCTTTATATAAAAAGTGGGAATCCTTCGCATGTCCAAAGTGGTACCTATGGCACAATACAAGGCACAATCTAAGAGGCCTGGTTTGATGTTACTATAAGGGTTTCTTATTTTGTGGACGTTATGTCAAACCAGCAGAGTATCAACTGGATATAGCAAAATCAAGCAATTTTTAAGGGCCCCAGGGCTGAAATAGATCTCATGAAGAAAGGCAGAACTATATATCCGCCTATCACCATGGAGAAATTTTTAAGTCAACGGATTTGGTTTTATTGGAAAAATGCAGAATCCTCCAAAAAATATTCTATCCTTCTTTCCACACAATTTCCCATTCAATTTGAACACATCAAAACATTGATGATAACACAGTGGCGGAGCTTGATTTGGTCACCCCCTCCCACATAATTTGGAAGGGTGCAGTCAAACATACATAATTGAATTGTGCCCCCTTATCTCCGTCTTCTACTTAGCGCGTATTTTATCCTGCCACTTCATTGTTACGAAGCTGCCTTTCATTTTAAATGCAGGTGCGGTTATTGTTTATTTTATGCATATATAGTTTCCTAAAATAAAAGGTTAAATACTTCATTAATATTTTAATGCCAAAGTAGATTTTATGATCTTCTCATAGGGCGCCACCCCGTTTCGGGGATACTTATACAGCAGAGTACCCATAATTTCAGGAATAAAGCACCTGTTGGAAAATGTTAAACTATGAGTATACTCCCACCTCCATCGACAGTTTGGGAAAAACATAGTCCCTCCAAACTTTCTGCGCCCCAAAATCCTTCAAAAACCTTCTGCGCCCCAAAATTCTTCAAAACCTTCTGCGCCCCAAAATCTTTCTAAATCTTCTGCGCTTCAAAACCTTCTGTGATCCAAAATCCTTCCATACCTTCTGCGCTCCAAAATCCTTCCAAACTTTTTGCATCCCCTTCCCTCAGCCGTGACAATTATGAATCCGTAACTCCGCTGCTAGGTAACATAATAATGTAACGTAATTCAAAGGAATCCCTTACACCCCTTACAAGAGTGGTGTAACTGGTAACATGACTGGAAAAATTCCAGGAATCTCAGTTTGGTTTCCAGTTTGGGCCGATTGTTATTTTTAAAGTGACATTAAGTCTGATATTCTACACATACAACCAAAAAATGCTGCATACGTCGCAGCATTAAAAAAAACGCGTAAACAGGCAGAAATAAAAATTTCGAAAGAAATGACCCCGACAAAGTGCAAAGGATAACGACATTTAATAGAAAGATGTAGATGAAGATTTATACCGTAAACGCCGTGAAATACTTATTCTAGTAAACAGTCTAATAAGCTTATTTACCAGAGATTACTGGCTGATTTGCTTGTTTTCATTCTATCCCACGACGTTGTCTTCCCGAATGGCAAATAACTTGGATAAATGTGAAATACAAACATGTTATTTTATCATTTGTTTTGGTTAGAGCCAAGTATATACACATTTCTGAACCCAAATCGTAAAAATAAAGGAGGATGGGGAGTCTTTTTTCATTCGTCAAAATTTTTTCGAATGGAAATCTAGTATCTTAGCCAGCTCATCAATATATGCATACATTTTGTTATCAATTGTTCAAGTTTTTCTTTATTCATTTCTTGTATACTATATATAAAGCGTGAATAGAAATTTACCCCTCAGACTGTTTATTGTATTCTGAATACAAGATTTTAACTCAGAAATGATTTAAAGAGAATGTTTTGACATTTTTAACATTGATAAAAATACATAAACAAAATATTTATATCTTTCTTCGTTAGTTTTATTGGATTGAAAACTCACAGTATCTGTATATTATATATAACTAGCAGCGATTACCCGACGTTGCTCGGGATTTACGATGCAAAACTGTGATAAAAATTAGATCGGAACATATAGGGCTGTGAATCTTATACATTGTTTTTTCACTATGAAAGAAGTAAATTCATTGCATTATGTAAGAAAAAAAATTATATAAGTCATAGCTGCGTAAGAAAGAATCATTCTCATAAAATGCAGATAATTAAATAACCATTTTGATTTCTTAATACTTCTCGTTGTTGAGTAAGCCTGTGAAAAATAAATCATGATGAAAGAGTTTCCATTTAAGTTCATATTTAAAACCAGTGGTTTTCAAAAGTGACTAATACATTCAATAAAATCCCACAAAACTCAGATTTAATTGACTTTCACGTTAAAACCAACGATTTCCAACCTTTTTCGTTGGGTTTCATGGAGTTAAAGAGTAGAACTCCTAGGAAAAAATTTTGTTTTCCATCAATATCTCGACAACCCTTGGTTTAGAAACTCAAAACTTGGACTAAATTTATAAGAGGCTATTTTAAAGCTACCCACCAAATTTCATTAAATTTGGTCCAGCCGTTCTCTCATGATGATGAGACAAACGAAAGTGTCGATTTTCACTAATATCTCGAGAACCACTGATCGTAGAAACTTAAAATATGGACTAAATTTTAAGTGGGGCTATTTCAAGACTACCCATCAAATTTCAGCAAATTCGGTTCAGCCGTTCTCCCGTGATGTTGTATCATACATACATACATACATACATACTTACATACTTTTCTTCTTTATATATATAGATAATGTTGCGCCTATACAATACCAAAATAAATGAAATAAATAATTTACTAGATAAAAAAAAATTCTGTACTTAACTGTAATTTGCTTCATTTTCGCAATTCAGACGTCTTATTGTGATGAACTGACTGAATATAAGTGTCAGCGCAATTCAGACGTCTTATCTGACTGAATAAAATTTAAATCAAACTAAACTCCTTTAAAAAATGCATTAATCATTCGATTTAAAATTTTCGGAGCCACCAATAAATTTTCAAGTCGGCGTCTATATGCTCTCAGCAGAATTAGAGTTTAGAACATAGACATTGATACCTTTTCTAAATTTATCTGTCTTTAAATTATAATTCAGTTCAAGAACAACAGTGAAATATATTGCATTTGAAATTGCATTAAAAACTAAATTTATTATTATAATATTGCCTGCATTATTAAAACTGTTTAGAAAAATGTTATTTTTTTATTTAAGTGAAACTCTCCAAAATAATATTTTTTAAATAATGTTTAAAATCCTCCTACGAAAACCAGCGGCGGTTTAATCCGATGGCTCTGACATGGTTTAGCGTGAATAACACCTTGAAAAATAAAACTCCAATTAACTTCGATAAGTTTATTCGTTGTTTCCAGTCTCATTTGTTACGTTTTAAACGTAACGTTTACAACAAATAATAAAGGTTTATGGTAACAAAAGTAAGATGCATAAGTGAAATTACTTAATTTATCTAATGAAGAGAGAATAAGAAGCTTATATAAGTTTGGCCCACAAGTTATACGATGTTATAAACACTATATTTCGAATTTTTCGATTTTCAACTTGACAAGATGATTTTACAAGTACACATTCCAGGAATACTAAAAAAGCTTTACCTAATTAAAACAACTTAATTTATCTAAGGAAGAGTGAATATAATGTGTATATAAGTTTAACCCGCGAGTTATATGATGTTATAAGCGCTATGTTTCGAATTTTCCGATCTTCTTTAACTTGACAAGATGATTCCATAAACACAAATTCCACGAACACTAAAAAAACCTTTAATTGAAACAACTTAATTTGTCTAATGTTGATGAATATGAAGACTATATAAGTTTGACCCGCGAGTTATACGATGTTATAAATGTATATTTAGAATTTTTCAATCCTCTTCAACTTGACAAGATGATTCCACGAACACTATAAAAAGTTTGCAATAACAAATTAGTGATCTAGAAAAATGATTTCTTACAAAACAATTTTTTTTGTTATAATTTTTTTGCTACTATTCACTGTTAATATACTAAACTGTTTATATCTATATTTAATAGCTTAATATATTTCGATATTTATTTATATTGAAGATATTTATTTATCATTTTTTGAAAGGAGGGGGATTTTGCTGTTGAAACCCAGACCGTCCGACCTACCAGAAAGGTCTAAGGTAACTGTTTGGACGGCCGGGAAGTGCCATCCAATTTAGACCGGAACCCTGTGGAGGGGGGCATCCACAGGGACCGTACCCTCCTTCCCCTACTACCAACCCCTCGGAAGGACTTACGGACCCGCATATTTAACGTGATCGTACTCCGCATGAACACGGAGGCAGTTGTGGCAGCGTGCAAATCCAGCGCGCAAACCACCGGACGCCGCGCCCGAAATGTGCCAACAGCACACGGTGTTCCCAGGTGGTCACCCACCCAAGTACTAACCGCGCCCGATGCTGCCTGACTTCGGTGATCTAACGAGAATGTTAGAGCACGGTAGAGCCGTTGGCTGAAGGGATGGGGTGAAAAATTTTTAAAATATTAAAATATTGAAATTATTTTTGTATATTCATAAATAGTACCCCTTTTCTGGTAAAATAAGCATAAATTGTTTACATTTTTATCTAATAAGTTTGGAAATATAAGCGTAAGAATTTGTCGCTAATTAATGAAAATCGTCTGCCGCATAAACACATTATATTTAATTGTGTTGTTGAGCAACATAATGTAAGAACGTATGTTCCTCATAAAATGCTCATAATTAAACAACTAACTATCTTGATGTCGTCCATATTTTTCATTGATGAGTAACTGCCTGAAAAAATAAAAAATGAGTTTTCATTAATCTTCATGTTTTAAATCAACGATTTCCACTAGCGGTGCGATTTCCAACCATTTTTATTTGGATGAATCATGGAATTAGAGAGGAGATAAAACTCCGATAGATTTTTTTTATATTATCTCGACAACCCCTAATCCTAGAAATTGGAAATATACACTGTGAGGCTATTTCACGGTTACCCATAAAATTTCGTAAAGTTCGGTGCAACCATTCTCCTATTATAAGACAAACACACACACACGCATATATATATATATATATATATATACAAACAAACACATATACAGACAGGTTTCTAATTTTATCTATATAGATTTAAGATTTATGGGATTGTATACGATTATTTCATTACTAGAAGGTATGCCAGTTATATGACTCAATTCAAAATTTGCAAAATATGACCTCCCACTTGGTGTCAGTTCTATCAATTTGACGACATTTGCGACATCCCGCCAAATTCTTTGCCAAATTCTTGACAAATATCACTGAAGGACGAACAGAGAAATGGCTTTTTCTTATAGTAGATTCTTATATTATTTCCAAGATATCGAATTTTCATCGATTTCGTAACATTGTCGTTAATTTTTGTGATATTTTGTTCAATTTTGAGACATTTTAAAAAACTGGCCAAAATTGTTGCCAAGTGGGACAGTTAGACTGACAGACAAACGTTGCCGAAACTTCATTACAATACTATCCCCTTTCAAAATACAATTAATTTATTGATTTGGCGTCATTTTTATCAATTTGGCGACATTTTCGTGAATTTCACAACATTTAAAAAAGTCGCCAAGTTGACGATATCTCGCCTACTTCATCGCCAAAATTTTCGCGAAGCGTTACCCAGAGATAGATAGATAAACAGACAGATAAATTAAGGTGTTTATATTATTAATTCGTAAACCTTAATACTAGAAATATAATACAAGAAAATCTTAATATCTACATTTTAAAGAAAAATATAGTATTATTTATATAGATTTAAGATTTATGAGATCGTACATGATTATTTGATCATTTATAAATCTTAATCGTAGAAATATAATTCGAGAAAGTCTTAATGTTTATATTTTAAAGAAAAATAGTCTTATTTATATAGATTTAGGATTTATGAGATTGAAAACGATTATTTCATCATCTGTAAATCGAAGCTAGAAATATAATGCAAGAAAATCTTAATATTTATATTTTAAAGAAAAATATAATCTTAATATTTTTACTATTTATTAACTGTAATATACTTAAAATAACAATAAATTATATGCGATTTACCACAATACATTTATTATATATCACAGCAACTGATATTTTCAAAGGACCATATAGATTTATCGCCAAGAGAAAGTGATACATTCAATACTCCTCATCCATCACTTTCGTACCTACCTCTAGCGCTACCTGCCTTGTATTTTCTTCTCGGAAATATTCTTTCACGATATCTCCCTTTCTCTTTTCCCAGAAACAAATTCTAAGGGTTTCTGTTACATTTCCACGAACATGTCCTTCTGCGTGTGTCTGGGCATTCCAGTAATTCCTCTTCTTTCTGAACTTTCAAGAAGCATGATTGATAAGTCGAAGAAGAGTTAAAAGATTTTTATGGTATTGTTATTCGTTCTGAGAATGATGAACAGGTTTACTTTTAATCTCGCCTATCTTTTTATATTATTTTTTATTATTATTTACTAAAATAAAATACGTAAGAAAATTTTACAAGCTACATTCTGTTGAACATAAGCTCAAACAGTGACGACCCAGTACTCTCTGAGGCTTCAAGCACAAATCTGAATATCTGAATATTGGCAATCGAAAATGTTGATCATCCGACAATTATTACTTGCGTTGTTACAAGTTCAACAATAGGTGTAGCTTCATTCCTTCCGTCGTTTCACCTTAGGTTCTAACATATAATTTCTAGAAAAAGGTGGAAGAGTGTAAGTAAGAGTGTGGAGTGTGGAAGAGTGTAAATAAACGTGTGAAGTGTGGAAGAGTGTAAGTAAACGTGTGGAGTGTGGAAGAGTGTAAGTAAGAGTGTGGAGTGTGGAAATGTGTAAGTAAGGGTGTGGAGTGTGGAAGAGTGTAAGTAAGAGTGTGGAGTGTGGAAGAGTGTAAGTAAGAGTGTGGAGTGTTGTTGTTGTTTATGAAACCCAGACCGTCCGACCTACCAAAAAGGTTTAAGGTAACTGTTTGGACGGCCAGGAAGTGCCACCCAATGTAGACCGGAACCTAGTAGGGGAAGCATCCACAGGGACCGTACCATCCCTCCCCTACTGCCAACCTCTCGGAAGGACTTACGGGCCCACATATTTAACGTGATCGTACTCCGCGTGAATACGACGGTAGTTTTGGCAGTGGCGGGAATCGAACCCGGCCTACCGAGTACAATTCCCACGCGTTAACCACTGGGCTACCGCTCCCTAGAGTGTGGAATTTTGTTGTTGATGTTAAGACCCAGACCGTCCGACCTACCAGAAAGGTGTAAGGTAAATGTTTGGACGGCCGGGAAGTGCCACCCAATTTAGACCGGAACCCAGTGGTGGAGGCATCCACAGGGACCGTACCTTCCTTCCCCTACCACCATCCTCTCGGAAGGACTTACGGACCCACATGCTTAACGTGATCGTACTACGCAAAAACACGGCGGCAGTTGTGGCAGTGTGCAAATACAGCTCGCAAACTACCGGGATACCGCGCCCGAAATGTGCCAAGGTGGTCACCCACCCAAGTACTAACCGCGCCCGATGCTGCTTGACTTCGGTGATCTAACGAGAACCGGTGTTTTCAGCACACGGTACGGCCGTTACGACCGTGTGGAGTGTTCTTATTGAGACCCAGACCGTCCGACCTACCATGAAGGTGTAAGGTAACTGTTTGGACGGCCGGGACCGTGTGGAGTGTTGAAGGCCCAGACCACACGACCAACCCAGGGGTTTATGGTAACAAATTGTGTGGCCGGTCCGTGTGGAGTGTGAAAGAGTGTAAATAAAAGTGAAAGGATGGGTAGAGTGCCAATAAATAGTGTAAGCCTTTGGGCATGAATGAGAGCAAAGATCAACCTGATCGAGTCATAACAAGAAAACTTGAGATTTAGTAAAATCTAAGAAATACACATCCTGAATCAATTCATATAAAGAGATTTAAACTGTTTACCAATTCATAAGTATATAAAGAATCCAGGTGATATTTTTCCTTAAATTATCGATTTATACTTTCCCTTACTATATACTATAGTGTAGAGAAAGTTTTGTTTTCAAGAAAATTTTCGATTTCGAGATTTTGACGCCAATATGTATTTTAAGACCTTCTAAACACGTTTTGGCTATTTTTAGAGTGATGTACGTCTGTCAGTCTGTGGTATATTTCTTATGTACACCATCGCTACCTCAAAAATTAATGGATTTGGACGAAACTTATTTATTCGCCTTTGCTAAAGAAAAATCTAGAATTAGACAGAACTTTTTGAAAATCGAGCGAAAACCTTCAAAAAATTTTCGAAATTTTATATTTACTTAACATGGCAGCATAGGACTAAATTTGAACTAATAATGCATAAAAGGGGATATTTATGAGTCCAGTGATCACAAAACTTTAACAGTTTCAATCAATGAAGTGAGAAATTGACGCGATACAATTTCTGTGTTCGTTACATCAATTACCCCCTCGGGTGGGAAGCTACTTCTGATTGAGCTACCACTGAGTTGATCTTAAAGATTGGAATCAACAATACTAAAGTCGCTGTAAAGAAGTTTTTTATTTGTTTTTTTATTGCATTTTAATGAAAAATATGAAATAAAATATGAATTTATATTTTACAATATTTTTTCTTCTATTTTGTAATTCTGAACTTTAACTGGGACATTTTTAAAATATTCTCCTACGAAATATTTACCGAGGTGTTATGAAAATTAATAACTTGCTGGTGTGCAAGATAATTTCAAATTACATTTCTTTTATTTCTACTGAAAATTGTTCATTAAGTAAAATAATATTTAGTTTTGAAAATACATTTCAACATGTTGTTCATTATATTAAAGAAAAGGCTTCGCTGCAGAATATTTCCTGTAATAACTTCCTGTAGTTTAAATATATTTACTACCAAATTTGAAAAAGTTGCATTATAAAAGTTGTTAACATTTTAAATACAAATCATCTTGGAATTTCTCACCAATATTCCTTATCGAAAAGCATTTAAGGGGGCAACATTAAAGTATACAGGTAATAATGATACGTCACAATATGCAGAGCAATGTGCTTTAAAAAGTCATAACGTGTTCCAGGCATAGAGTTACAAAGACTGAAAAAATCCCGGTTTATTCTCGAGAATAAACCGGGTTTTCTGGGACTGGAATTTTAAAAAACGGGGAATTTTGAAATTTTCCAAAAAGTGGGAATTTTTAGTCATTGCATTTTGCATTGTAAAAGAAATGTATGTGAACGAAAACTAATATTTATTTATTTATTTTTTGCATTCGGAATTGCAAATAACTGAAACATGGAAAATTGAGATATATTTGTTAGATCAAAGAAAAATATATTTAAATTGTGTCGCTGTGTGTAAACTGAAAATTAATTCCATAAATAAATTGTAATTTAATTTGTAAATATTTTTAAAGTGAAACATTCCGAACGAAAAAATACTTATTACAAAGTAATTAATTCATTTATATTAATTTAAAATTGAACGATAATAAGAAATATATTTAGTCCCAATAACATTTTAATAATTTTATGACTAATATAATTTGCACATTTTCAATTTTGCACATTTCAAGTTTTTTTAATTTTCAAAATTGTTACTCCCATAGATTTTACCTTTAAACTAATACAAAGATTTAGTAAATTTATCTAAATGGCTCTCCATCATTAAGGTTTAAACTGCGCAATGTGCCGGAATAGCCAGAGCATATGAGAAACGTTTAAATTCGTTTTTTCCCATCAAAGTTTCCAATGCTTCCAAAATTTCGGGTTTATTCCCCAAAATTACGGAGTTTATTCCCGCTTCAAAATTTCCTGGTTTTTTTACAGCTCTACCCAGGCGTAACGAAATTTCTTTCAAATTCAAAGCGAAATTAAATTTGTTGAAATATTATAAAGCGAATGAATTATTTTCAAAAATATGAAAAATTGAATGCTAATCTAATCCTTCCTTTGAGTTATGAACAATCGAGAGAACGCCAGTTTCTTTCCTTTTCATAATATTTATTATTACGAACATCCACCTTGCTTTCAAACTCTAAGAATATTTTCAGCTTCGTTCAAGAATATTTCCTGGAACATGGAAAATACATTCAGAATCCTGAAAGAAGGAACGGAATTCTTGGAAAATATGCTTTCATATGCCCTACCATGGAACCATGTGGGTTTCGGAGAATTTAGCCTTTGTCACACACCCTAAACTAAAGAAAGATCAATCATGAATAAAGCTTTGATTATAAAACACTTTCCAACTGAAATTCAATTTTATATAAACATCTTTAAAATACGATACATTCAGCTCTGATATATTTTGAATCATCACATTACTACAATAATTTATTATATTTGAAAACTTAAAACTTCATTGAAAAACAATGAACTTTATTCAAATGACGTCATCGAAATATAAATCGTCTGGCTCTCTATGTAAAAGCAATGAATATTTCATTCGTACCACTTTTATTCCAGACTCAGAACTAAATAATTTTGCGTGAAAAAAATTCAGCAATTCTTATACAGCTCATCTTACAATCACTTGTTTACATTCTGCATCTCTTAGAACTGGGCTTCGTTGTAGAAATAATCAAAGTTTGATGATCATTTAAAACTCAAATGTATTGTAATTGCGTTGGCACAGAATATAGATGCGCAGAAAATACGCAAAAATAAAGCGGTTTTAAGACGGATACAACACTAAATATAAATTTCAAAAAACTTTAAGAAGTCATGATTATTACACTGGAAAAAAAGATGGATGCCATATTTTATTTTGAAGTGAGTCACGTGATATTTTCCTTTAATATGGGTGCAATTATTATTTTAATTTTTATTTGAAAACTACTGAATATATTTTGCTGAAGTTGTTTTTATATGTTTTATGGGATAATTTGAATATTTCCTAAAATTTTCGAAATAATTTGAGAATTTCAACTTCGCTTAAATAATGTTTGCAAAATTAGGTTCCATAGGGTTCAATGCATTTCACTTTTTTAAACCGGGTTTAATCCAAAACTAATTGGGTGATATTCTACATCTACATACATTCCCATATGTCCAACAGGCTGTCTCAAAAACAGACTAAAATTTAATTTTGATAAAGTTATTTTCACGGCAGTTATCATGCGAACGAACAGACAGATAGAATGAACAAAGTCATAAACACTTTTCCACTATGTTAGAAAGTGTTAAAAGTACCATAGGTCCCTAGTCATAGACATGTAGTATGTACTTTTACGTCTTCCTGTGTCATTTACTACCCTAGTCAGGGAAGGATTGGCGAAGAATTGTAATTATTACAGTAAGCCAACTTCTACCCTAAACAGCATTGCATTTCTGTATCAGCGAAGAAAGAAGTCCCTGCCCCCTGGAGATTGACAATTTTTAAGAGACCCCATAATTTCTATAAGGGAGGAGGGTTCTATTCTGAAGTAGACTTATTAAATACAGACCAAGATGTGAACTGAGAATAACATTGGGCATTATTACCGCTCATCTAGGATGCCTAGATGACGACCTGCGAAAGAATTTTTGTGGTCGGCACAGCTGAAAATAGTATTTTAAACTGAAAACATTACTTCAGTTTGTTACAAAATGGACAAATATTGATACTTAATCGTAATGAAACGCGTAACTTTAGTAAAATTTAATGTAATAGTATGTATGTTTCTTTCTTTACGTATGTTTTGGGTTTCAATATTAATTTTTTAAAGTTTCAACATTCATTTAGTTTAATATGAAGGGTGTCTAGTACTATCGGTGCCCAATGGCTATTTCCTCAACAGTTAGTCACAGAGATACACTTCCAATTGCAAAAATGTTTTAAATTTTAAAATCTATTATCTTAGAAACAGTTTAAATCAATAAATGCATTTCTGAAAGAAATACGAAATATAAATTTTTATACAGTCCCCCGGTCCTACCAATTATATTCAGAAAAATTATCCTCATGCCATTTTATGCAAAATGAAAAAAAATTTATCATCCTTTTACGACTAAAATTGACCAACTTAAAGCTGTTTAAAGTTGGAAGCACTTTTTGTACTAAGAAATGGTCAATACGGTCCCTGATTGGTTGGTTGCCTGGAAAAATGGTCAATACGGTCCCTGATTGGTAGGTTGCCTGGAAAAATGGTCAATACGGTCCCTGATTGGTAGGTTGCCTGGAAAAATGGTCAATACGGTCTCTGATTGGTAGGTTGCCTGGAAAAATGGTCAATACGGTCTCTGATTGGTAGGTTGCCTGGAAAAATGGTCAATACGGTCTCTGATTGGTTGGTTGCCTGAAACGGGACATACATTTTTATGCGTGGAAAAGCGACTTAAGTCATAAAGTTTTATGCTTCATAACTCGATGATTTTGGTCATAAAAGAAAGATTTTTTTTATTTTGCATTAAATTGTATAAGGATGATTTTCCTAAATATAATTCGTAGGACAAAGAGACTGTATGATAATTTATATTTCATATTTCTTTCAGAAATGAATTTATTGATTTAAACTTTTCGACGATTCGGGATAAAAGAACTCGCATTTTTTTTTGCGAAATGGCCCCCAAAAGCTTGTATTCACTCTAGCTGAAAAACTAATGGACCGAATTTCACAAAATTCGGTAGATAAGTCACTTGTGGGTCACCCTGGTGTTGATTAGATTTTGATATGATTCGAAGTAAAATAACCTGCCTTTTTTTGCAAAATGGTCCTCAAAAATTGCCAAAATCTAAAATAAAAAACTACGTATGCTCAAATATATCCATTAAATGAATGTTTAAAACGTAATTTTTAACGAAGAAAAGAATAAGACCAACCCCATTACAGTAAGACTAGCCGTTCTCGAGATATTTTAGTTTTTCCGTATTTTCTCTACGCCACCTTTGAAAATAAGTCCAGATGAGAACGAAACAGTACCAAATGAGTACCAAATGTGAACGAAAATTGAATTAAAAGTGAACTAAATTTAATTAAAATAAAGAGAACGTGTATATAAATAAGTCTGCAGGGAAAGTCACGTGCTGCCCACATCAGATTTTTTACTTTCCCTGCAATACATGGTAATGTATAGGGAAAGTATTGGAAACATGCCGAAAATCACAACTCCAGTTTTTGACGGATCTATACGTTTCGAGACTTCTATAATACGAAAACACTATTTTTAGCAAGACGTCTGTGTGTGTGTCTGTCTGTCTGTATGAGTGTCTGTCTGTGCAATGTCTATATCTACTCCAACTCAAAAACTAATGGGCCCAATTTCATAAAATTTGGTGAGTAAGTCACTTGTGTCTGACCCTGGTGCTGATTAGTTTTGATACGATTCGCGATAAATGACTCGCAAAAATTGCCTGTGTCCACTCAAGCTGAATACATGATGGATCAAATTTTACAAAATTTGGTGTATAAGTCACTTGTGAATTACCCTGGTGCTGATTAGATGTTGGTATAATTCGGAAAAAACTTGTGAAATGGCCTACAAAAGTCGTCAAAATCTAAAATAAAAATTACGTATGCTCAAATACATCTATTAAATGCTTGTTAGTAGGAAGTAGTAGGGGGTACTGGCTCACGCGGTGCTATACTTTAACAAGGGGAAATTGCGGTGCTAGTCTCCTATGTTAAAGCATAGGCGCACCTCATGAGGAGGGGTGCAGTTTCCACCAGCACGTGACTTTCCATGAAGTCAGTCAAAGTTTAGGATGGATCAGATGATTTTTTTTTCTTTTTCTTTTTTTTTTTTTAAGTGTTAATGTTTTAAAAATTTCGTAAATGCAAGTTTGTTTCTTATATTTTTTCGCAAATGTAAGTTTTCTACTTTTCAAAAACCACACTTGTGCCGTGTTCTCTATGGAAATTAACATAGGTTTTCACACTTGTGCTATTTTTTAACTTTTTTTCACAAAAACGTGATATTTACTAACAAAATTTCGTAAATGCAAGTCTTTTTCTTATATTTTTTCACAAATGTAAGTTTTCTACTTTTCAAAAACCGCACTTGTGCCGTTTTCTCTATGGGAATTAACATAGGTTTTCACACTTGTTCTATTTTTCAACGTTTTTTCACAAAAACGTGATTTTTACTAACAAAATTTCTTAAATATAAGTTTTTTTTCTTATATTTTTTCGCAAATGTAAGTTTTCTACTTTTCAAAAACCGCACTTGTGCCGTTTTCTCTATGGGAATTAACATAGGTTTTCACACTTGTGCTATTTTTTAACGTTTATTCACAAAAACATACTTTTTACTTGTAAAAAACTAACAAAAACGCGTTTTTAAAGTAGCAGAATCGCGTGAATTGGTGTTTTAAAGTAGCAGAATCGCGTGAATTGGTGTTTTAAAGTAGCAGAATCGCGTGAATTGGTGTTTTCAAAGTAGCAGAATCGCGTGAATTGTGTTTTCAAAGTAGCAGAATCGCGTGAATCGGGTGTATGGATGGGGGTGTGTTTTCCCAATCCTTTCATTCTTGGATTTTAAAAATTTTAAACATAAATATTTTAAATAATAGCAGATACCTGTTTTCAACAATCTAAATGGGGTAATGTCTCTTTCCTAAATTAGGTGTTGTTAGAAATATATATATTTTTTTAATTGTGGTCCCACCTCCACCCGGTGTATAGGATACACCGCCACAATTCAATCTAGCATGGTCTGGTCATTTAAATTTGATAATGACCGTATGCTATGCTTTTGATACCATCCTTTAAGATATGTCGCTTATCATCATAGGGGGATAGCCCCATTTTAATTTGCTTCACAGTAAACATCTGGTGGTCTTTACTTGCAATTTTAAATTGTTCCACTCTATTATATCTTCGACTTGTTAGGCAATTATAATAATCTTCATGATGGATGTGTTTTTTTACAACATTCTTATTAACACCCTTAGCAGTCTTTTTATCTGTGAAGGGTGTTTTTAGGCTATACATTTTCGATCTTAGGCCTACAAATTCCACGGCAGGAGTTCCATTCAACTCGTCTTTCATTTTTCCAATCCTTTTCTTATTCTTATTGGAATGGAGTGGATGTGTAGGAGGATAATCCGAAAAGTCAAAATAGTCTTCATAACTTTCAAAATCTTTGTAAATATCCTCTGTTTCAATTTCATAGCACAGGGAATCGGTGTCTGTGAAAAGCAATTCGGCTCGGCTTCCATACATCTTCTTAATAAAATCATAATGAAACTCATACATAAGTGTTTTACTCAAGTCCAGTACTGAAAAACCTGCATAGATGGGTCTATTCAGTTTCAAACGAGTCTTATGCATATGAACTGCTACCAGATCTTCATTAAATATTTTGAAGGAGTGTAAGGCTGGTGATGCAAGTAATTTTTTCAGTCTCTTCTCAGTCTGTACTAGCTTAACATCCATTCTTTTTCTCAAATTTTCCATAGTTTTTTCAAACACTGCGTTATTCATAAGTTTGAACAGATCTTTTTCAAAGGAATTTTTTGCCAGCATTCTCTTCTCAGTGTTAAATTGTACATAGGGCTTCAACCAGGGCTCTTGCTTAAAAGTTAATACTCGATGGATTTTCACAAGTTTCATCCCTAGCATCATATACTGCTTTAAATTTCTATAATGCAGAACATATTTAACCTTATGATTCAAATTAGGTGTTAATTTGATCTGGTCCTTGCATATTTTCAAATTCATTTCTTCAGATAAATTCCGGCTATACTCCGAAATCAGAGATGGGGTGATATGAACTCTTTCGGGTGCTAGAGGATAATCATTATGCTTATCATGCAAATCATGGGGATAGTCTATATCCGCTTCGATAATATATCCCATAGGTGAGTCATCTTCAACAGCAAGTGGATTAAAGTTCTGAATGTCTTGAGAATCAAGCCATCTAAAATCCGATACAGGTAGTGCTTGGCTTAGAGCCCACCCATATAGATTATTAGCATCCAGGTACATTATATATTTGCTAGGTTTCGTAGAATCAAAATGTTCCAAATACTTGTTATTAGCCTGACTAAGGCGTTTACTAATAACACTAATACCGCCTCTTATACCTTCTTCTTAAAATAAGTACATATCAGGATCTGTAATCAGTTCTAATGATACTTCACTAGTCTTCAAGGCTGCATTCCAGGCAAGAGATGGCAATGTTAAACAGTGGGCAGCATCTATTCCATAATAATTCAATGTCAAATCAAGGAAATTCTCAAAAATGTCCGCTAATAGAAGAATATCAGTTTTTATGTACAAGTCATGATATTCCCCCATATTCTTTATCTTTAAAGATGTCCAAACATGTTGAGCATAGGCATAGGCATCATCAGAGACCTCCTCTCGATTTAAATCATCAAAGAATGCCTCTTTAGTGGGTAAGCTCGTTTCTTCAAACTTGGTAGCACAATCCATATAAGAATAGGGATAAACACCCTTTCTAGTCACTAAATCCACTTGATCACTTGTAAAGTGTTCTTGGGTGATACGAAACTGATTGGATTCCAAACTAGAACTTAGTTTCTCAATAGAGGCAGGTAAGAATTGAAGAGAATCTATAAACTGTAAACTTCCTAGGCTGAATGTAATATATTTCTGCATATTGCTACTGATGCATTCAATCCTCTTTCCTTTAAATTCACCGATCCCCTGCATAATTAAATGTCCATCATACCCCTTTAAATTATGAAACACAACGGGTATGCGTCGTCTTATCTTGTAATTCAGATTACAATTAGGATGGGCTGCACCTCTGTACTTGGAAGTTAAGTGGCAATGGTCTCTCACGCGCTTTTCTCCTAAAGCCTTGTTACAAATATGGCAGAGAGTAGCATTTTCAAAGTTTTCACGATCTTCAGCAGTAAAATTCATTTTCATATTTTCTCTCAGTATTCTCTGAATCTCTTCTTCTTCTTGAATAAGGGACTTCAAAAAATGATGAATCACATCTTCACCCCTATAGATAACAGGTCCTTTAAAGGTTTTTCCATCAGGTCTAATAATTATATGGACAAAACCACAAGGAACATGATGAGATAAGATGCTCTCATGTGAAACAGAAGGGGTATTCTCACATATATCCGCTTTCATTAGAAAAGACTCAAAGTCTGCATATACCACAAATGGTACACGCATTTGCATGTAAATACTTTGAAATTTCAAAATCTTGTCATTATCACTGGGAAACTCCACTCTCTGTAGACCATACTGGCTACATAATTCAATATGCTTCTTTAAACGAGTTTCAGATGAAAATCGTTGTAAACAGTAGTCACAAAAATATTGCTTCTCTTTATGTTTTCTTATACTGTATAAAAGTCTGCTCATGCTTCTAATACAGCAGTAATGAGACTGCTTATCATTACTAATAAGCAGTAAATTACAGTGTTGTTCCCGTCTATCAGATGATATATAGAGCGGAAACACCTTCTTATCTTCATATCCAAAGACATTCAGGCTCACATTATTATTATTTCGCTCAAATAATTTAACTTGGTGTAAAGGAGTGGGAAACTCGATTCCATCCAGATTAAACTTGCATTCATGCTCGGTATATTTTTCGACACGAGATGCATTCTTATAAACTGGATAAAGTTCTGCTAAGATGGACCACATGAAACATTTCTGATCACTATTTTCCACATTAATAATAGCTTTCTTGGCTAATAGTTCTTTAGGTAGCGGGATATAGCTTGAAGCAGCCAGAGGATCATATGTCCCAACATCAATCATGAGTTCCTCGATTCTCTCTAAGACCCAACCGCTACCACGGCCTTCATAGGTTTCGAACGATTTTAACACTTTTGCAAAGGCAGTATCCATATTAGAATCCAAATCTTCTTCTGTAATGTTTTTCATACAAGAACTTCTGAAATAGTTTATACAGTATTCCTGTTCTCCTCCAGATCGGAAACGAGTAAAACGGCAACATACATTTATATACCATATAATACTACGTTTCAAAGCAATTTCCTTTAGCACTACTTGTTTTATCTCAATTCTATGAGAATCCAAAAATGTAAGTAAATCTTTTTCAGCATGACCAGCAATTTTATAAACAGTCACAGTACCGTTTAAAGCCTGTTTGCAGGGTTTCTTAGTCGCTTTCTTCTTCTTTTTATTCATACACGGAGCGTCTAATCTTTTTCTTTTAGCGCCCCGCATAGGCTTATCACCATGAATCGGCCGCTCATGAATCTTCTCATGACGTATCAGATCATCTTTTCTTACAAAAGCCGCCTTACACAATTCACATATGTAATCCTTCTTTCCAGCATGAATCCTCATATGGCGCACTAAGCTTCGTTTTGCCATGAAGCTCTTCGCACAACTAGGACACACCTGTAAAAAAAAAATAAAATGCAAGACTTTAGTATAAACACGCTATTCTCGATAACAATGTAATACATGTCTCAAGATGTATATAAAGAAATCATGAATCCATTATATTTTCCCCATTAGAAATAATAAAATTCCTGAATTAAAGAATATATCCAGATACAAGACATTTCATGTAAGATCCCCAAGACATTTCATTAAATTCATAAAAACACTCATTAAAAAAGTTGTTACGCATCATAAAAATACAAAGTTTAATAAAATGAGAGAATAAAATCACATTAAAACAAGTACTTACATGTCCAATCCTGTTCAAAGAGGGTGCATTAAGCATAGGAACGTCAGTAACGGTAGGAATAGTACCTCCTATATTACTTTCTAAGGCAAACATATTCGCAGAACAACTTCAAACACGTCTTAACAGCACGAAACTCACAACAGAAATGATAAAATCGCTGCTTAAAGACCACCTACACCCATTCATAAAAAAAATAGTTCCTGGAATATCCTTCCGCCAAGATCACCCCAAGGTTATTCCTAAAGAGTTTTTCGTGTATCCATCCGCCAAGGGCATGTCAAGGTCACGTGATAGTTATATCACGGTTACCGTTAAACTTGCAACACACGAATGTAATTATGCACAAATCCGATAAAAAAATAAACAATTCGTTCAAAATCGCAATCGATTATATCCTTTTTAATAATCGTAATCGATACATTAAATAAATTTACATCTTTTAAAAATAATAGATTTTAATAAAATAATGAAAGAAAATCCCTTTGCGAGAAGAAAAATACCTTAAAACCTCCAATCCTTAAACAATACAGCAACGCGCTATCCCTTGCAAGCATAAAAAACGTGGAATAACATATACTTCTTTTTCCCCCTCCCTCCCCGAGACACCAACACTCACTTCACCACACGCTAAACGTAACCCATAGCAACCGGAATCCATAATAAAACATTCACCTTCGCCCCCAACGTACATCCAAATACACAGCCATTCAACGTAAAACCCGTAATTTTTACGGCAAAACGCACTTTACAGGGATTCATGGAACAAAAAATCATAAAAAATCAACAAATTCACCCAGAAACTAGCTAAAACCCTCAAATTACTTATAATTATCATCTACATATGCTATATAACCATTTACAGCCTTAAAAAGGTGAGTATGCTAGTAGATAAGAATAGGGGCGTTCTGCGGCGGAGGCTCAGCAACACACGAGGGGAACATTTTCACAGACACCGATTCCCTGTGCTATGAAATTGAAACAGAGGATATTTACAAAGATTTTGAAAGTTATGAAGACTATTTTGACTTTTCGGATTATCCTCCTACACATCCACTCCATTCCAATAAGAATAAGAAAAGGATTGGAAAAATGAAAGACGAGTTGAATGAAACTCCTGCCGTGAAATTTGTAGGCCTAAGATCGAAAATGTATAGCCTAAAAACACCCTTCACAGATAAAAAGACTGCTAAAGGTGTTAATAAGAATGTTGTAAAAAAACACATCCATCATGAAGATTATTATAATTGCCTAACAAGTCGAAGATATAATAGAGTGGAACAATTTAAAATTGCAAGTAAAGACCACCAGATGTTTACTGTGAAGCAAATTAAAATGGGGCTATCCCCCTATGATGATAAGCGACATATCTTAAAGGATGGTATCAAGAGCCTAGCATACGGTCATTATCAAATTTAAATGACCAGACCATGCTAGATTGAATTGTGGCGGTGTATCCTATACACCGGGTGGAGATGGGACCACAATTAAAAAAATATATATATTTCTAACAACACCTAATTTAGGAAAGAGACATTATCCCATTTAGATTGTTGAAAACAGGTATCTGCTATTATTTAAAATATTTATGTTTAAAATTTTTAAAATCCAAGAATGAAAGGATTGGGAAAACACACCCCCATCCATACACCCGATTCACGCGATTCTGCTACTTTGAAAACACCAATTCACGCGATTCTGCTACTTTAAAACACCAATTCACGCGATTCTGCTACTTTAAAACACCAATTCACGCGATTCTGCTACTTTAAAAACGCGTTTTTGTTAGTTTTTTACAAGTAAAAAGTATGTTTTTGTGAAAAAACGTTAAAAAATAGCACAAGTGTGAAAACCTATGTTAATTCCCATAGAGAAAACGGCACAAGTGCGGTTTTTGAAAAGTAGAAAACTTACATTTGCGAAAAAATATAAGAAAAAAAACTTGCATTTAAGAAATTTTGTTAGTAAAAATCACGTTTTTGTGAAAAAACGTTAAAAAATAGCACAAGTGTGAAAACCTATGTTAATTTCCATAGAGAAAACGGCACAAGTGCGGTTTTGAAAAGTAGAAAACTTACATTTGTGAAAAAATATAAGAAAAAAACTTGCATTTACGAAATTTTGTTAGTAAAAATCACGTTTTTGTGAAAAAACGTTAAAAATAGCACAAGTGTGAAAACCTATGTTAATTCCCGTAGAGAAAACGGCACAAGTGCGGTTTTTGAAAAGTAGAAAACTTACATTTGCGAAAAAATATAAGAAAAAAAACTTGCATTTAAGTAATTTTGTTAGTAAAAATCACGTTTTTGTGAAAAAACGTTAAAAAATAGCACAAGTGTGAAAACCTATGTTAATTTCCATAGAGAACACGGCACAAGTGTGGTTTTTGAAAAGTAGAAAACTTACATTTGCGAAAAAATATAAGAAAAAAACTTGCATTTACGAAATTTTTAAAACATTAACACTTAAAAAAAAAAAAGAAAAAGAAAAAAAAAATCATCTGATCCATCCTAAACTTTGACTGACTTCATGGAAAGTCACGTGCTGGTGGAAACTGCACCCCTCCTCATGAGGTGCGCCTATGCTTTAACATGGGAGACTAGCACCGCAATTTCCCCTTGTTAAAGTATAGCACCGCGTGAGCCAGTACCCCTACTACTCCCTACTCTTGTTTTATACGTAATTTTTGACGAGGAACAGAATAAGACCAACCCCATTACTCTAGACCAACCCGTTCTCGAGATATTCGATTTTTTTTTTCGCATTTTTACGACATCGCCTTTGGAAAAAATATCCAGTTACCAAATAAAAACAAACATTGAATTAAAAGAGCAAATTCGGTGTTATTTGGTGCAATTAAACTCAATTTATTGAAGTATTAAAGAAATAAAGAAAAAATGAATTTGAGTCTGCAGGAAAAGTCATGTGCTGCCCACATCAGATTTTTTATGTCAGTGTTATATTAATTAGAAGATTAAAAATATGTTGACGTCATAATTTTTTACATACTTTGCCTATTAGATATGATTTCAAGGGCAGTGTATAACAATGAGTCGAAACAGGTGGTATAACTAGGATTCTTTGACATCTCCAAAGCATATAACCCCCTATATAATTAAAGCACTGCAATGGATTATCTTGAATTCCAATACGTTGTCCTTCAAAACAATGCCCCAACCACAGTAGTAGAGGAGCCAGGGGAGAGCTCAACGTGCAACCAATCCCCTTCCTGATACTTCAAACCCAAATTTTTTATACCTTATGGGGTGGTACTAAATTTTCAAAAGAATGTTCCTAGTGGAAAAAAACCTGTTTATGCCACAAAATGACGTCCAATTTAAATTTTTTTTTTTGCATTTAAATAAAATAAATTAAAAATTTTTAATTTTGAAAAGCGAACCTATACGTGTTTCGGTTTATACCATCAAAATGACGACCAATTTAAAAAAATTTTAATTTAAATAAAAGAAATTAAATTTTTTTAAATTTTGAAAAGCAACCCTATACTTACTTCCATTTAAGGCGGCGTTATTTATGAATTAACACCTAATAAACACCGACCAAACGTTACTCTGGAAAACTGCGTTATACGGAAAATATCCACCAATATTTCGACTCGTGACAACCCCCTAAGATTTGTGTTTGCATCATTGTTTGCGCAAAATCCAAGTGAAAAAAACAAGAAATATCGGGTAGTAGGAAAATATTTCAGATTATTTCCCAAATACCTTATCACCGATAATCAATGATTTGCAAAACTCCGCTAAACACGAAGTGTCTGCACTTTTTATCACCCCTCGTAATAAATAATCGTAGTCTACGATAAAACCAACTTTTTATCGACTTTATTTGGGATTTCCTCGTAAGTGGTTTATACGGTTTGTGCGCTTCTGTCCGGCGCATGAAAGGAGGGGTCAAACAAACTTTAGCCCCACCCCCTCCGCATCTGTTGGAGTATATGAAGTATGGATCTTCGCGGGAAACTTCATTACTCTCCACGAATGATCAAAGGAGACAAGTGAGCTTCATTTTCTCCTCAGCATCTGTCTCCTGCGCGGGTGAGTGTCATACATCTACTTTTAAAGATACATTATATGTACGCGTCTCATTATAGTTAAGAGATTTATTACTGTTTCTTTTATATATTAATGCGAGTTATTTACAGAGTTTCACTATATTGAAATATATATTTATTATGAATTCATACAAAAAACAAAAAAGGTTTTTTAAGTTAGGAATAAAGACATATTAATGATAATGCTTCAAATTAAAATCGAAATTATATTTATAATCTCTCTCTCTTTCGCTCAATTATTTTTTATCTTACAGTTATCAGACATATTTTAAGAATATTATTTGCGTAATGTTATTTACTTTCCCTGCAATACTTGGTAATGTATAGGGAAAGTATTGTAATCATGTCGAAAATCGCAACTCGAGTTTTCGACGGATCTACACATTTCGAGACCTCTGGAATACGAAAAAACTCTGTTTAGCGTGACGTCTGTCTATGTGTCTGTCTGTCTGTGCAGATTTTGTATCCACTCTAACTAAAAAACTAATTGACCGAATTTCATAAAATTTGGTAGGTAAGTCACTTGTGGACGAATCTGGTGCTGATTAGTTTTGGGTACGATTTGGGATAAAAGAACCCGTCTTTTTTTGCGAAATGGCACGCAAAAGATTGTATCCACTGTAACTGAAAAACTAATGAACCGAATTTCACAAAATTTGGTAGATGAGTCACTTGTGGGTTACCCTGGTGCTGATAAGATTTTGGTGCGATTCGAAAAAAATAACCTGCCTTTTTTTGCAAAAATCGACAAAATCTAAAATAAAAAACTACGTATGCTGAAATATATCCATAAAATACTTGTTTTATACGTAATTTTTAATGATGAAAAGAATAAGACCAACCCCATTACACTAGGTCTAGCCGTTCTTGAGATATTTTCGTTTTTTCTCTGCGCCACCATTGAAAATGAGTCCAGTTACCAAATGAGAACAAATATTGACTTAATAGTGAATTAAATTTAGTTGAAATAAAGAGAATGTGTATATAAATCTGCAGGGAAGGTCATGTGCTGCCCACATCAGATTTTTTATATTGAAATAATAATTTTCTTATTTGTAATTTATGTGAAGCTACAAAATCCCATAACCAACTGGAACAGGAACAATATATTCATAAGAGTTCAATAAGTTCTCTTTTACTGAAATAATTTCATTTGTTTTTCTTATAATACTTATTTTAGGAAAATTTTCTGCACAATATAATTTATATTGAAATATCCATGTACTTATTTGTAGTTTAAATGAAACTACAAAATCTTATAATTTAAATTACATGTAAAATACAGATATATTAATTACAGTTCATCAAAATTTAGAAAGAAATTTCAATGTGATCATTTTAATTCAAACATATTACTTTTATTTCTTAGAACGGAACTTTAGTATATTTATGCCAGTAGCGAGTTTGTATAGTAATATGTTTTATTTTAATATCAATTATCATATTTTTTTCTGAAGTTTACTTTGATTTTATTTAATTTTATTTTCCTCCAATTTCATTCTAAAAGTTATTGTTGTCCTCTTTATATCTAATATTTTTAAATGTAAAAGACTATATAATTATATACATCCAAAAATAAGAAAAAACAAAAATAAGAAAAGGTTTACAAAAGTAATAAAAAACAATTTTATAAATGCATTTAAAAGTTCTTCATAGTTAAGTCTTTTACTACAGTACACAATGCAGAAAAAGATTTCTGCATAGACAAACGTAATGAGAATAGACATATATAATTAATTTAAGCGTATTTATAGTGTTCAGAAATAAAGTCGATAAGCATTGTACTAGGGATAATATAGTAGAATATATATTTATGTATTTTAATAGTACGTAAATATTAATGACTTATAAAAATTCAGTTACACTCTGTGCATTTCTTAAATACAGTTTAAAGTTTTAATTGCAAAACTTAATTTCAGTCTTTTAGGAGGTAAACTTCTTATTCAGAAATTAAAGTAAAATAGCACGTAAATAATTTTGACATGGCAGAAATATAACATTATGTAATAATTTGTTTTCAAGTCAGAGTATTTCTTGCGATTTTACTTCATGGATGCAAACTTCGCGAACAATAAATTTACATAAAAGATAGTGACTACTTTGTCCTTTTGAACACTCAAACCTGCCAAAATTAAGCTTTCTCTCAAATTGTATAGTTCCTGACTCATAACAAGATATTACATATACGCTGACTATGGTGATGAGAGTACAAGTATTGTGCTGATGATAAAATAAGTATATGACTCGCTTCAGTTATGCTTTCTTCAATGCTCGAACAACAGCAAATCTGAAAATTAATTTATATATAAAACTCACGTTGATTTTGAATCTTTAAAGATTCCACAATTTCAAACTTTTCAGAAATGTCGTTTATGAAGTATATGGTAAAATTTCATTCTTCAAACTTACACGTCTAATTTACATTTTTAACATTTATTTATGATGTCGAAATTTCTAATTAAACTTTTTCTAAGGGTATTAATTTTAGAAAAAAAATAATTTTGAAAGAAGGAAATAATTAGTAAGAAATACACGTCTTTTGGTCATTTGAATAAGTTTGTTCAAATTAAATCCATTGACAAAAAATAGTGCTATATAGTTGAGCAAAAAGTTAGTAAATTTATCAGGAAAATATTGATCGATCATGGCTAACCGATTGATCGATCATGGCTAACCGGTTGATCGCTATAGTTTCTCAAATCTATTTTAAAATCAAGTAGTCTTAAGCATGGATCTACACGTTTTGGGGCAGGGCCACTCATAGGGAGAGACAGAGCAGTCAAGTAGGGGGCCCCGGGCTCCAGAGGGTACCCGGACCCCCTAATATTTTCTTAGGGAAAAAAAACATGAAATCTTCACAAAACGTGAAAATTTCAATTTGGAATGTGTGGAGGAGGGGAGGGGGTCTGGTGATAAAGGTTTATAGGAACCTATAATCTGTATGGGCAGTCCTGTTTTTGATATACCAAGCGTCGAATAACCTGTTATATTTTACTTTCCCTACATATATAGTGTAACGTTTGTGACGGAGTCGAAAATTCGAATTCAAGTTTACGACAAAAGGGCACGTTTTAAGCATCCTTGAGCTCGAATTGAACGTTTTTCAGGTAATGTATGTATGTGTATGTATGTCAGTTTATGTTTTCGTAAGACTATGGAAGCGATATATCATGAACGAATTGACTGATTCAAAAATAAAAGGTACAATTATTACGATCAGTAAATACTAGAGCCCCATTAATTGTAAACGGTATCGTACGTTCGGAAGACCCCCTCACCACCAATTTTCGAATGAAATTTTGAAAATATAATTTAAAAATCAGAATATTTAAAACAGTTAAATAGATAATTATTTCTTGTGTAATTTGTTATTAGAAAACGAATGGCACTAACTTCAGAACACCTGCATGAGCCGTTCTCGAGATATAGCACGTTTTTGATTAAATTTATCAATGAAGTTGATAAAATTAAAATAAGTAGAATCCTTAAATAGATTGATATTGGCGACAAATTTGTGTTATTTTGAAAAAGTTACCAAAATGACGAAAATGTAGTAAAATTTGCAAAAATGACGCTTAATTGGCAAAAATGACGCTAAATAGATGGAAATGCTTTACTTTATAGTGATTAAAATAATTTTATACGTGGACAATAGTGCTTAGCAAACGCAAGCAAAATTTCTAGCTGGCATGTTAGATTTGCTCGAAATATAAGTTAATTTGATACATCGAAATTGCTTTACATATTATTACACAGAAAAACGACAAAGATTATGTACAACTGAAGGTTAAAAATATTGTGCAATGGATCTTGTACGTCATAAGTTTTCTGCAATGGCATTACATTGTGTAGGGTAATTCATGTGCTGTCCACAGCAAATTTTTTCATAGATATCTGTATGTTTCTGTGTGTGCCTAGTTGTAAGTTTATTGAAATTTAACTCAGACACAAATTGGAAGATAAATGCAAAATTAAGTACGCTTATTTCTGTTAGTAAATTTATTAGTTTATAAAGTCATGTAATAAACACATCAGATTTTTTTTAAATTTTGATTTCATTGGTTAAAAATGGATTATCAGTATGCGATTATTTGAAAGTAAAAATAATAAACTGTGTTACATTATAGAAAAGCGACTTCTGCCCTATAGTTTTCCCTACAAACAAAAAAGTTCTCAACTGGATATTACTTTACTACCCTTGGATTATAGTACCGAGGTTTTAATTGCTCGTCAGCAAGAGACAGACGATAAGGTGTAACAACCCTGTGGTTAGCGCACGGGGATTGCACTCGTACGACCCGATTTCGATTGCCTCCTCTGCCCTCCTCTGTTGCCGTGTTCAATCGGAGTACGATCACGTTAAACATGTAGGTCCGCAAGTCCTTCTGAGAAGTTTGTGGTAGGGAAATGAGGATACGGTCCCTGTGGATGCCTCCCCCACTGGGTTCCGGCGTAAATTGAGTGGTCTTTCCCGTTCAAATACATACCTTACACCTTCGGGTATGTCGGACGGTCTGGGTCGAAGGAGAAGAAGGAGCTATCCGGATATGCATTAAGATGATTTACACTTAATTGGCAGGCCACACAGTCTGGGCCTAAGAGGCGGGCACTTAGGAGCGGGATAGCCTAGTGGTTGAGCACAGGAATTGCACTTGGAGGACCCGAGTTCGGTTTCTAACTCTGCCCAAACTATTCACTTATTTGCGCGAAGTATGGGCACCTTAAATCTGTGGATCCGAAAGTCCTTCCCGAGGTCTGTAACAGGGGGAGGAGGGTAAGGTCCCTGTGGACGTCTCCTTCACTGGGTTCCGGTCTAAGTTGGATGGCACTGTCCAGGCCGTCCAAATGAGATACCTTACATTTTCGGGAATGTCGGAATTGGTCTGGGTTTAAGAAAAGAAAGAGAGAGGCGCTTGTTGTTTTGTCTAAAATAGGGCAACACTTATAAATACATCATAATAATTTTAATATTTTGAACTAATTGTTTCATCGCTCACTTTCACTCAAAATATCTTCTAAACTATAAAATGCTATAAGAGTAAGTGACAAAAATGTCCAGCAGAAAATTCAATTTCAAGATCGATAATTTGTTATTTATAAAGCTATTATAGATTTTGAGCAATTGTCTTGCCAAGTTGAAGAAGAATGAAAATTTTCCGTTTTTTATGTTTGTAATACTTATAGCTCGAAATCTAAACATGCTAGCTATAAACAATGGGCTAGTAATTCGTAACTTTTTGTAAGCGTTATAAGAATATATAATTAGATTATAAATTCTTAGTTTTCTGAATGGAATGGTCACGGAACTTCAATATTCCCAATATGCCTATCATACGTGTTAGTTGGAGATGTCAACGTAGAAATCCAGAAAGCAGAAAATGTAATGTTCTCATACTTTATGTAGACGATGTTCAACATAAAACTTATATCATATCCTGTAAAATCTAATCGATCAAATTTCTATGGACTTGGTGTTCGATCGTAAATTAAGTTGTTTATGTACCTTACTGTCTTTACATACATAGTATGACGAAAAGGGAAATGTATTATGACGTGGCCTATAATCCGAATTTCAGTTTCCTACGGGAATGCACTTTTCAGGTATCCTTGAACTCGAATAGAACATTTTTGAAGTAATGCATGTGTGTTTATGTATATTAGGTGCAAGTTAGTATGTGTCGAAAGCCCAGGCCAACCGACTCATCCGAGGACATAGAGTAACAAGATGGATGGCCGGAAAATGTTAGTATGTGTGTCATGTGGAAGCGATGTCTCATGAATCATGTGGAGCGTTTGGAATGAAAATGGTACGATTATCACAATCAGTAGATACTGGAATCTTATTGGTTGGAAAAGCGATCGAACGCTCGAAAGATCCCAATATTTCGAATGTTTTTTACTCATATAAAATCGGTACATACAATGATGTTAAATAAATAACAATCATTTTATACGTAATTTTTTATTGGAAAACGATTAACACAAACTTTAGAACGTTACTTTGGCCCGTTTTCGAGATATCCAATAAATTTATCTAAAAAAACATAAAATTGAAAAGTAGTAAATTATCGTCCTATATGTATAATATTTGGCAACCTTGGCGATCAATTTAGCAAAATATCGCAACTTTTTTTTAAATGGCACCAAATTAATGAATATGTTGTCCAAATGGACAAATATGACGCTAAAGTTGCGAAAATGACGACAAATTGATAAATTAATAGTCAACACCCTTTAACTTATGGACTACATTGCTTAACAGATCCAAGTAATATTTCCAATTGTTAAGTTAGATTTGCACGAAATATGAATTAATTTGCTACTTCAAATCAGTTTTTCACGTTGTAATACAAGAAAGTGCCAGATGTCAGTGTTGTTTGTGACGTTTAAAGCATTGTTTCGTTGATCTTGTACATAATTACTTCGAATTGAAAGAAGTAACGTCATTATGTAGGGAAAGTCAGGTGCTGCCCTTATAATGGAATATTTTATTTTAGTGATCATCGGTTGTACATAAAACAAATGAGACTAAAGATAACGAGTTAACTTAATGAGTTCTATTAGACGTTTCTTATGCAAGACTTATTTATGCAAAACCATTTTGGATACATTGCCACCACCGAATTTGTTAACTCTTGAAAGGTAAAATACAAGGAAATCCCTTACATGACCGGAGTGTTGTGCTAATAGAATAACTTGGTGGATTTTAAGAGCCTTATGTTAGCTGTCTGATTCTGGTCAAGTGAGATTTTTAGATGAGAATAAGTCTAAATCTCTACAGGGTGTCCCAAAAAGATTGAAACCCACTTTAATTCTTTACCTGTTGGAGATAAGTCGGCAATGTAAATCTCAAAAATGTTGAAAGTAAGGTAGGAAATAAGACTACATTAATGAAATAGTCCTCCCGTTAATTTTCATAAAGTTACACTTTTTTAATTTTTATACGACTCCCTTAGACAAATTCGGTCAAGATGAAATTTTTTATTTTTAATGCAAGAAGATCATTAAAAAAACCCGCATATCTGTATCTTTACAATTGAGCGAGTTATATTTAATTGAAAATTGGACATTGTGAATGAGAACCAACCCTATATCAAATTAGAAATGTAAATTGGTGACATATCACAAAAAAGATAAAACTGGATGATAATACATAGGATACCTAACCGCGTAGTGAGTACCACTGCTTTATATGATCTCTGTCTGCGTAATGCTTTATTGAGATGCAATTGAGATAAAAAAATTTGAAACATATTAATGTATTTTTGATCTAAACAATTTCTATTGTCAATTTGTTTATTTATGATCCCTATTTTCACTGATGAAACAGTTTTTCACATGGTACGGAAAAGCGGCATAAGTCAAATTTTTTCTTTTATCATAATTCAGTTGATTTTAAAGATACAAATATGCGGTCCTCTTATAATGCTCTTGTTTCATTAAAAATAAAATTTTTCTAATTGACCAAATTTGTCTAAGGGGGGTCGTATAAAAATTTAAAAAGTGTAACATTTTGAAAATTAATGGGAGGACTATTTCATTAACGTAGTCTTATTTTCTATCTTACTTTCAACATTTGTGCAATTTACATTGCCCACTTATCTCCAACGGGTAAAGAATTAAAGCGCGTTTCAATCTTTTTGGGACACCCTGCATATTCCTTTTAGAAAATCATCTTTACTATATCAATTGAGTGCATTTGTTAAAGTCTAGATTTCTATTTTTATTTCTTGATGCATTCCAAACATCTGTGCAGTTAATTATGGAATTCTTAAGCAATATGTAAACATATTCCCTATGATATGTCTTTCCACCATTACTAAAATTTAAAGGATGGAGTTTCCATCATGACGGACCTTTTTCGCGAACCTTGCAGCAATTCTTCGAATTCTCAGCGGAAGGCAAACCGCAGACTAGGAGTCATTAATTTATATCAACCTTTCAATGTAACTGGCAGGAAATACCAAAAATGGTTTTTAAGAATATGGAAGTTTTGTTTTCATTAGGGGATGACGGGATGTCAAAAATCCAACTCTTGAATGAATCCGTTAAGCGGATCAACGTTTTAACTTTCTCATTCGAAGCCTAGAAAAAGTATAGTTTACACCAAAATTTTCGATTTCAACAATATATGCCAATATATATAGAGGTGGAGGTACAAAGCACATAAGTCAAAATTCCAATTTTTTTTTATAACATTGATTTAAGAAATTTATGATCTTTGTTGTGGAAAAAGCACACACGCCAGTTAGGCTTCTGAAATGCAAAAAAAAAAAGAAAGAAGAAGAGGAATCTTACACACTTATTAGATCTTGTACGAAAATCAGTAGGGTAAAAAATATGCATTAATAAAAATTATTAATTATTTAGCTTCTAAATGTATAACAAACGCAATAAAAATTAAATTTGTATTTTGAAAGTAAAAAATTTAAATTTACATATGTTTTCCTGAATGTATCAAAAAGTTCTTTCGTAGATATTTCAAAATCCTTGCTTTGGACTTATGTGCTTTTTCAAGCCAGCTCCAGATATCTTTTAGGACCTCCTTAACACGTTTTGAATAGTTTTAGAGAAATGTACTTTTGCCTGTCTGAGTGTGGTCGATTTCTTGTGTACGCTATAGCTGACAAACCACACATCAAAAACTGTTAAATTTATTTTTCAAAAATTAAATAACTTTAAACTTTATAAAAATTTTAATGCGTTTGACTGTTTTTCTAAAAAAAAGTTTAAACTTTCTATTTGTTACAAGCAGTCGAAGTTTAACAAGAAAGATCAATCACGCATAAAGCATTAATTACGAAACACTTTCCAACTGCAATGCAATCTTATTTAAACATCTCTAAAATGCGATATATTCAGCGGTAATATTTTTGAAATTATCACAATAATATAATAATTTATTACATTTGAAAACTTAAAACTTCATCGGGAAAAATGAACTTTATTCAAATGACGTCATTGAAATATAAATCGCCTGGCTACCTATGTAAAAGCTGTAAATATTTCATTCATACACTTATATGCCATTCTTTTCATTCATCACAATACTACAATAATTTATTCTGTTTAAAAACTTAAAACCATGAAGTTAAACGTAATTTAACTCTATGCTTAAAACTTCAAAGGAAAAGTCTGCTATAAAATCGTCTATTCTCTATGGAAAATCAATGAATGTTTCATTCATATCAGCTATATTTCAGACCCAAAAAGCTAAATAATTTTATGTTAAAGAAATTCAGCAATTCGTACACAACTCACCCTACATCTTTATGTGTTTACATTCTCCATAAATGAAAATTGGGCTTCGTTGTTGAAATAATCAAAGTTTGATAATCATTTAAACTCAAATATATTGTAATTGCGGCGTTTCACAATGTAGATACACAGAAATTAAGCAAAAATAAAGCGATTTTAGGACGCATCATTAAGTATTTGTTATTGTTTTTATTAATTGTGTTACATAATTGATGAAGCTTTCATTTCTCTTATTTTATCATTACTAAATAAATTCGGTATTACCAGAGATCTTCGAATGCCAACGATCCTCTATCGATTAAGCTTCTGACAATATTAGATATTCTTCTGTATTTAAAGTGGAAACTAGCTCGCTTTTCTGTCGTTTTCAATGGCTATAGTGATCACGAAATGTGAGTGATATAGTGCTGTAGTGATCAAGTAGTGAGTCGGGAACGAGACGCCAAGCATAACTAAGGGTCTGAATGGGATCAAAATTACAAATAAACTCAAGATAAAGATAAATAAAAAGGGATTTATAAAGTAAAATATTACGGGGTCTATTGCAGCTAATAAAAAAAAAAGTTTTATTAAGCATAGGATGAAAATTATCGTTAATAACATACTGGGCCGTGGAAAGTACTTTCCCTGCAATACATGGTAATATATAGGGAAAGTATTGGAATCATGCCGAAAATCGCAACTCGAGTTTTCGACGTATCTTCACATTTTGGGACCTCTAGAATAAGGAAAAACTATTTTTAGCGTGACGTCGGTGTGTGTGTCTGGCTGTGTATCTGTCTCAGGTGTCTGTGTGTCTGTCTGTGCAATGTATATATCCACTATAACTCAGAAACTAATAGACCGAATTTCGTAAAATTTAGTAGGTTTTTTTACAAAATGGCCCTTTTCTTACGAAATGGTCCGCAAAAATCGTCAAAATCTAATAAAAGACTACGTATGCTTAAATATATCAATTAAATGCTTGTTTTATACGTAATTATTGAGAATGAAAATAATAAGATCAACCCCATTACACTGGGACTAGCCGTTCTCGAGATATTTTGATCTTTTCGTATTTTCGCTACGCCAAATTTGAAAACTAGTTCAGTTACCAAATGAAAACGAAAATTGGAATAAAAGTGCACATTCACTGTAATTTAAAATAATTATGGCTGTTATACTGTGCAATTAAACTCAATTTAATGAATTTTTAAAGAAATAAAGTAAAAATGAATTTGAGTCTGCAGGAAAAGCTATGTTCTGCTCACATCAGATTTTTACTTTCCCTGCCATCCATGGTAATATATAGGGAAAGTACTGGAATCTTGCCAAAAATCGCAACTCGAGTTTTCGACGAATCTACACGTTTTGAAACTTCTAGAATACGAAAAAACTATTTTTAGCGTGACGTCTGTGTGTGTCTGTCTGTCTGTGTGTCTGTCTGTCTGTGTGTCTGTCTGTCTGTGTGTCTGTCTGTCTTTGTGTCTGTCTGTGCAATGTATATATCCATTCTAACTCAAAAACTAATGGACCGAATTTCATAACATTTGGTTGATAAGTCACTTGGGTGTCACCCTGGTGCTGATTAGTTTTTGGTATGATTGGAACAAACAGAACCCGGCGTATTTTGAGAAATGTCCAGTAAAAATTTCATGTATCATCCACTCTAGCTAAAATACTAATCGAACAAATTTCACAAAATTTGGTAGATAAGTTACTTGTGGGATACTCTGCTGCTGATTAGATTTTGGTACGATTCGGAAAAGAACAACCTGCCTTTTTTTCGAAATGGGCAGCAAAAATCGCAAAAATCTAAAACAAAAAAACTATGCTCGAATGTATCAATTAAATTCTTGTTTTTCACGCACTTTTTGACGAGGAAAATAATATAACCAACTTCATTACTTTAGGACTAATCGTTATCAAGATATTTGAAATATCTTCCATTTTTCTTACGCCGCTTTCGGATAAATGTCCAATTACCAAATAAAAATAAAAATTATATTAAAAATGCAAATTTAGTGTTATTTTGAGCAATTAAACTCAGCCTAATGAATTAATAAAGGAATAAAGAAAAAATGTATTTGAGTCTTCAGGGAAAGTCATGTGCTGCCCACATCAGATTTTTACCTTCCCTGCAATATATGGTAATGTATAGGGAAAGTAATGAAATCATGTCGAAAATCGCAACTCGAGTTTTCGACGGATCTACACGTTTGATACCTCTAGAATACGAAAAACTATTTTTAGCGTGACGTCTGTCTCTCTGTGTCTGTCTGTCTGTCTGTCTATATGTCTGTGTGTCTATCTTTGTAACGTATGTATCCGCTCTAAATCCACTCTAACTTAAAAACTAATGAACCAAATTTCATAAAATTTGGTAAGTCACTTGTGTGTGACCCTGGTGCTGATTAGTTTTTGGAACGATTCGGGACAAAAGAACCTGCACTTTTTTGCGAAATTGCCAGCAAAAAATTATTCTATCCACTCTAGCTGAATAACTAATAGATTAAATTTTACAAAATTTGGTAGATAAGTCACTTTTGGGTTACTCTGGTACTGATTAGATTTTGGTACAATTCGAAAAAAAAACCTGCCGTTTTTGCGAAATGACCCGTAAAAATGTCTGTATCTACTCTAGCTAAAAAACTAATCTACCAAACTTCACAAAATTTGATGGATAAGTCACTTGTAGGTTAGCCTGATGCTGATTAGATTTTGGTACAATTCAGAAAAATGGAACCTGCCTTTTTTTGCGAAATAGCCCGCAAAAATTGTCAAAATGTAAAATAAAAGATTAGGTATGCTCACATATATGAATGAAATGCTTGGTTTTTACATAATTTTTAACGATGGAAGAATAAGACGTAAGACCAACCCCATTACTCTAGAACTGGCCGTTCTCGGGAAATTTTTTTTTTCGCATGCTGGCCAGCCACTTTTGAAAATAGGTTCAGTTACCCAATGGCAAAAAATAAAAGGAAAAGTGCAAATTCAATGTAATATAAAATAATGGCTGTTGCTATTTTGTGCAATTAAACTCAATTTAACGAATTATTGAAGAAATAAAAAGAAAATGAACAAGAGTCTGCAGGGAAAGTCATGTGCTGCTCACATCAGATTTTTTTTTCTCAAACTATATCGCAATTCGATAGAAAAAATTGTATGTTCAACAAATCAGATTTTTAAATAGGTTTCTACTTATTCCCTACAATATAACTATAACATGTATTTCATTTTAACAGGTGTCATCGAAGAAAAGTATATCACCTTTCTTCCTCATCATTTTATTCGGGTCGCGCATCTACATACCATTCATTGTTGCACCATTTGCACGTACATCGAGCTTTAGAGATGTGTAAATCACGAGTTTCATCAGCGTGCCTTTTCTTCATTCTGACCACCAGTTTTGCTGTTGTGTACACTAACCCCATCGACGAGGAAACGCTGAATTCCTTACCTCAAGCCATCCGTCAGTCACCGTCGTCTTTGATCCAAGTCCTTAATGCCTCATCCGCAGACTCAATACAAGAAGACGTTAATATCACGAACACAAGTCTCAGTGATATAGAGAATGACAATCTCACTCATTCGCTACAACTCAGATACAGAGAAAGGTGAGTAACATTGACAATATATTTACATCATTCTCACAGAACTAGCGAAAAAGGAGTTTCCAGAAGCTAGAATCACGCCCCCGTTGCAAGTTATAGCATGCATGGACATGTTTTACACTTATTTTGTCTTTTCTCAGCATGGAATAGCCGATACCTACATTACAGAAAGAAAATTTGCTATGTGTTACCATATTTAAATTAATAAAATGTTAGAATTTAAAAGCCAGCATGGTTATTCCCTATAATAACTTGTAGGGAAACTACTGGTTAATATACCAAACTGCTACTGGTTGATATACCAAAAGGCAAATAAATCAGTTTTTTACAAGCGACCACTTCATAAATACACTTAGAAGATTTTATCGTATACGTTTAAACAGTTATTGTTCCTAGCGGCTTGGTTTTTTACAGCAGTTTTCATCTTTGACCGTTATAAACCCCTTTCCCCTGTTCTGCTAAGTTTGCTGTTCTAACACCAATTGCCGATCCTTCATATTTGAATATTTTATAATATTTTTGTAATTGAATCTATAGATTGTATTCGTGTAAATGATTTAAAACTCTGTAGACATGATTAATTCTAGCGCTACTCGTCTTAGATCCCACATAACTACTAACCATTTTAGACAGAATAAACCCGCATTTAGAATGATCCATCAGTTGCACTGCTGAGATTCTTCTATGAAAAACTTCCATTTTAAGATTTCAAGCTGCATTAAGGGGCTTCATCAGTCACAAGCTTCAATCTTCACCTTCCATGTTAATGTATGGCCGTTTTAGTGCTGTTGCTAGATAGCGTAGCTCCTCCAAAAATCCAACTATTTCAATTTTGTTTTCAAGATCTCAAAGCTAAAGAAATTTAAATTTGCCTTTAGTTTTTATTTTTCGTTTAAATTATTGTTAAGTATTTTTAACAATTTATTGAATATTTTAGGAAAGGTTTAACCGTTTGATATTGACTGAATAGACATTGATAGCGCAGCAGGCAGTCAAAAATCATTGGTTCAATTCACCGCTGAGACAATCTTTCTTTACACTATAGAACTTGATTAACTAAACCCTGCAGATTTTAGTGCAGTAAATGGCAGATGTCTTATTAACGCGAATATTGAAATTTTCCTAAGACCCTACGATTTGTGTGCAGCGGTTGAAATTGACGGAGAGGTATAATTATAAATCTGCCCTGTATTTAAAAACAACATCGAAATTGTAAGGTTGTACATAACAAGAAATTGTTCTCTAAACTTAAATCTAATGAATGAGACTGTAGGGTTCACCTGAAATAAAAAAGGGGAAAACACAACTCTGTAGATCAATAGATATTGCGTCATACGGAGATTGTGAGTTCGATTTTCCACTCAGACATGAACTCCAACAAACGCTTACAGAGAAAAACAAGCATATATTTAGATTCCAAAAGTTCATTTTCAACGCACAGTGACAACATAGAAGAAAACGTCTGGACACCATTTTCACATAACAGATTGGGGAAATGTGTCGCTTAGAAATAGAACAGATTTGAAGAGCCAGACACAACAGACGCTTCGGGTGCCCGCAAAAATAAAATCCGCTAGAGTGGTGTGAAGATGTTCTCTTTACCCCCGTCTGAGGTCGCACGTGTGTGTGTGCTAAAGGGAAACAAGACCTCCAGACTTATTATTCAAAGGAACTGGAGTTATGCCAGCGCGGAACTAAGCCGTGTTTTTGCATCCACCTGAACGTAATGAATAGATGAGAAGTAACAAGTAAAATAATTATAAACGGAAAATATAGAAATTGATTTCGATGTAAGTTTTACCATTCCTACCATACACGGTATCAGAAAATTATAGGAATGTGATCGAAAATTCTAATCCAGATTTTATTAGTGGATTTACACATATTATGATCGCTAGAACATTGATAAGATCCTTCAGATTGACGTCTGAGCGTGGGGCTGTATGTCCATCCGTGTAATACGTGTATACACTTTAATCCAATGGCCTTCAGTATAGAATTAGGACTCCCACTCTGCTATAATAAACTGTTTTATAAAGGAAAATAAATGGCCGTGGGCGTGGTGCATAGGCGCTCCTTCACCATCGGGAATTAGTAACGAACGATTTAACACTAATCCAGATTTTATTAGTGGATTTACACATATTATGATCGCTAGAACATTGATAAGATCCTTCAGCTTGACGTCTGAGCGTGGGGCTGTATGTCCATCCGCGTAATACGTGTATACACTTTAATCCAATGGCCTTCAGTATAGAATTAGGACTCCCACTCTGCTATAATAAACTGTTCTATAAAGGAAAATAAATGGCCGTGGGCGTGGTGCATAGGCGCTCCTTCACCATCGGGAATTAGTAACGAACGATTTAACACTAATCCAGATTTTATTAGTGGATTTACACATATTATGATCGCTAGAACATTGATAATATCCTTCAGCTTGACGTCTGAGCGTGGGGCTGTATGTCCATCCGCGTAATACGTGTATACACTTTAATCCAATGGCCTTCAGTATAGAATTAGGACTCCCACTCTGCTATAATAAACTGTTCTATAAAGGAAAATAAATGGCCGTGGGCGTGGTGCATAGGCGCTCCTTCACCATCGGGAATTAGTAACGAACGATTTAACACTAATCCAGATTTTATTAGTGGATTTACACATATTATGATCGCCATCTCGGGTGCGGTATCCCCGTGGTTTGCGCGCTAGATTTGCACGCTACCACAAATGCCGCCGTGTTCATGCGGAGTACGATCACGTTAAACATGTGGGTCCGTAAGTCCTTCCGAGAGGTTGGTGGTAGGGGAAGGAGGGTACGGTCCCTGTGGATGCCTCCCCCACTGGGTTCCGGTCTAAATTGGGTGGCACTTCCCGGCCGTCCATACAGTTACCTTACACCTTTCTGGTAGGTCGGACGGTCTGGGTCTCATCAACAACATATTATGATCGCTAGAACATTGATAAGATCCTTTTAGCTTGACGTCTGAGCGTGGGGCTGTATGTCCATCCGCGTAATACGTGTATACACTTTAATCCAATGGCCTTCAGTATAGAATTAGGACTCCCACTCTGCTATAATAAACTGTTCTATAAAGGAAAATAAATGGACGTGGACGTGGTGCATAGGCGCTCCTTCACCATCGGGAATTAGTAACGAACGATTTAACACCTGAAGCACAATTAACTTATTAAGATAAAAATGCGGTGAGCCGGTTCATGCTGGATTTTTTTTTATTATTATTATTAGGTTAAAGAGGTACTCAATGCAGTTTTGTAAGGTACTCAATACAGTTTAATTAGTTAATTAATCTTGCAGGTTGCACTTTTGTTTAACTTTCCCCATGTAAATCTATGAAGAATAGTCCCTAACCTCTAACTCTTTTAATTAGTTAGCTTTATATTAGCTTTTATAGCTAGCTCATTTTTTGGAATTTTTCCCGATGTTTCTTGCTGAGTATAGATATTGAGAATAGAAATTTCTGTTCTTTTCTTACAAAAATATATAAAATAATTATAAGTGTTTCAAGTATTTTTTGTAAAATGAATTTTGGTGCTCTAAGGTACTGATACTGCAGTGACAAGCCTGCCTCAATTAAATACTGATTCTTCGTAAAAGTATTACAATGGTCACCTGTGACATTGTAATACTTTTACCAAGCAACCGGCAATCCCGGCTGCCCGCAACCCGGCAATCAGGCGGACGTTTCCGCCTGATCGCTGGATTGCCGGGTTGCGGGTTCGAATCCCGCCAGCGGGCATGGATGTTGTCATGTCGAGGCCGAGTCAGACTTCCGCCCTTCAGGGAGCCTCTATAAAAGTGAAGCTGCAAATATCCTCTCCTTCGCCTTGGGATACCCTGGGGGGTCTTGTGGACGGGGTACGTAGGCGCTCCTTCACCACAGGGGAATTAGTAATGAACGATTTAACACCTGAAACACGATTAACTTAATAAGACGAAAATGCGGTGAGCCGGTTCATGCTGGATTTTTTATAATTACTATTATTAGGTTAAAGGGGTACTCAATGCAGTTCTGTAAGGTACTCAATACAGTTTAGTGACTTAATTAATCTTGCAGGTTGCACTTTTGTTTAACTTTCCCCATGTAAATCTATGAAAAATAGTCCCTAACCTCTTGCTCTTTTAATTAGTTAGGTTTCCATTAGCTTTTTTAGCTAGCTCATTTTTTGAAATTTTTCCCGATGTTTTTTGCTGAGTACAGATATTGAGAATAGAAATGTCTGTGCTTTTCTTAAATATATAAAATAATTACAAGTATTTCTAATATTTTTTGTAAAATGAATATATTACTTCTCGATAAATATTAATAATACTTCTAACTTTTTTAACGATTTTTTTGAAAAGCACAAACTTTTCTCTACTCAACTTCCATGCCTGGCAAAATAAAAAAAAAGTAAAAATAAAAAAAAAATAAAAATAAAAAAATAAAATAATAATAAAATAAATAAATAAATAAAGCAGGGGAAATTCTAAAAATTAAACGAGCTAGATAGAACTATTTTCCGTAGCTTAACATAGGAAAACGGAAACAAACAGCGGGAGAAGTAAGCTCTTTTTGAAAGAGTGGGGGATATGGAATCAATGAATTTTCATTATAAAATAAGTAAATTTTAAGGTGAGTTGATCAGATGGAAGCCATTTTATTTCCATTCTCCTTAATACCTTTTAAAAACATATTTAATTTATGTATGAGCTTAGATTGGCAGTCAGCTGGAAAGCAAGAAAAAATAATTTGAACAAGTCATTCTTTTAAACAAAATCATTGGTACATCATAACTTAAATTATTTATACAATACTTTCTGATTCAATCATATCGAATTATGGCATATTCTGTTTTACAAATTAAAGTTAAAATCGAAAAAGAAATTCCCGTTTCTGTACCTACCATAGCGTCCATCATACTGAAAATAGCATTCATTGCATGTGGGTCTGTCTGTTTTGGAACAATGATGAAGCCTTATAAAAATCTAAACGTGAGACTCTTAGATTTTCAGGGTTGATGATTATTAAAATATATGCAAATATGAATGTGCAACTTTGTTAAATGACACGTATGCGGTTTCGAATTTGATTTTTACTAAATTTAAGTTACTATTTGGGGAGAACTTATTTTGGGAGAATTTATCTTTAGATGCCTTTAAACTATTTAAAATGATTAAACTTCGTTAAAGCACATTAAATACATAATATAATACTCTTTCTGAATGAAAGTTGAAGTTTCTGTCTTTATGTCTATTTACGATGAGACCACGTGTCACCAACATATGTCACTGAAATGAAGATTATTTAATTTTTAGTTTTCTGTAAAATATATTTGCAATTTTCTTCCGAAACAATTTGAGAGTTCTGCTTTTCTTCAATGCCGGTTTCCTTCTTGAATAAATGGACATAAAGTCTCATCCAAATAAGAGTTCGATATTCATAATTCACTTTATTTAAGGCTGCATTAATTTCATAATTAGTCTGAATTTACTGAATCGAAAACAAACCATAAAAATTAAATACATGCATAAATAAACCTGTGGATGTAAACCTCTAGATCTTTTCCGCAAGATTCACATTCTGAATCAAATATGTTGATTAGGAAGTAAGTAATTTGAACAAATTTATTTTTTACTTGAGCCCAATACGATTATACTTCAGTACAAATATATTAAAACACGCAGTCTTGAACACACTGACATCAACATTAAAGTACAAAATCAACAAATATGAGTGAAGTCAAATTACATTGGTGATATAAAAAGATAAAAATGTCCTATGATTTGAAGATATAAATCTTTATATTCCAAAATTATACAATAAAGAAAATTTGATTCATAATTAAACTACAATAATTCTTAATTTGTACCTTTTTTCTTGTGGATAAATATGAAAACAAGATTATCTGTTAATAAAACTTGATGAAACACTAAAGCTACGTTACAGTGACATTTCTGCCAATTTTCCTCTGCTCAATTCCACAGAAGTGTATATTTGGAAGCCCAGATTTCTGCGAAGTGCATTATCTCGTTAACAGACCTGTACCTTGCAAACTCTGTCGTAAGCACCTTCTAGGAAACCGCACGTTCATGTTTCTGCCCCACCCAGAAGCCACGAATCTAAAAAACATTGAAAAATTACGAACGAGCTTTTTTCCCGCCATTTTTTTAAAGTCTGCGATCGAAACAGTGTAGCACTTTTCAGAATCCACTGCCACCTGGCACATAGCTGAGACGGTTTTTTGCTTGTTTTCGAAATAGTCTCAGGAACTACGAACAAGATGGCTTTCTTTGAAACGTCTCGTTGCGTCATCAGACGTAAAACGACGGAGGAAAAAAAACAAGCGACGTCCTCTCTTTTTCATCATTGTCATCCTTTTGAGAACGGAAAACATCATTGTCAACAGAAGTCCTCAAACCTCAGCCAAATGATCCGTCGGCAAAAACAAAAGGTTCATATATCACTTCCGCGCTTTTTTCTAACCTTCTCCCGGCAGACGGATGGCGTTTTCGGTGTGAAACTATTATAAGACATCAAAGCTATCCGCTCTAATTAAGCTGGGAAAAGACTTGTAGTGCTTATAGGGAATTTTTTAGATATCCGTCCTTTGTCTTATAAGCTAAGATTAAAAAATATATATGAAAAAACTGTTAGCAAATTAATTAAATAGCATAACAATGGAAAATGCATGAAAATTAAATATTATTTCATTTGCATACAGAACGTAATTTTGCACAATAACAATAAGTAAATAAATTAACATGAGTGCGGCTTAACTCGACTTTTTCATACCAGAATTCATTTTAGTAGCTTCTTTTTTTCAAATTTTACAAGAAAAATTTTTAAAAGATTTTTTCGATTGATACTTGATACCATACTTGACAATGTACCCCCGAGGGCAGTGACGATCCGACGTAATTTTCGGGGGGGGGGGGAGGGGGAGTCTGAATATTGCCGACTGCAAATTGGAATTTTCCGTCTCATTTTGCTAATAGTTAGTATTAAACTAATTATAATAAACTAATACATAAAAAATAGAAAAAATTCATTTTATCCTCAAATTCGTTATAAGAGAGGACACGAACGGATACGCACGGCGTTTGTCCCCCTCCCAAATTTTGGCTCATTCTTTTCTGGCAGTGGCTGCCAACAGATTTTTTAAAATTAGGAGCCCAACATTCAACTTTATTCGCCATAGAGCTAATGTTATTTTTCAATACAAAAGGGAGGCACCATGGGACACCATCCTAAATCCCCACCTGATTTCTGGTTACAATTTTATGCTGAACACAGAAAAAATTACCCCTGAAATACGGGTACAGTTTCGTCACTATAATTCATCAAAATGCCAAATTTCAAATGCATTTTTCTCAAAAACGACAAGAAATGAGGAACAGTTGATGCGGTTAATGAGAAGATTTGACCTCGTGTATAAAACGCCATACCAAATGCCCCACAAGATTCCAAAGGGTGGCTAGGTGTCAAATCCTTCTGGGGTGGGTTCTTAAGTACATGATAGGGAATCGGGGTTCTAAATGAGTTAATGTTGGTAACCATATCATAACCCTTAATAAGCTTTATTATCGTACCAAGTTTGGAGAAAATCTATTGGCCTCAAGTAGAGAAATCAGCACCTGTATATCTTGCATTATTATAGAGTACTAGCTACTAGTTCAACATTTGGAAGGGTCCCTCTAAAAGGTTACAAATGCTAAATGTTCTAAATTTACTTTATTTCACGTAAATTCTTCGACGTTTCAGTGTTGCCCACCTCTTTACAACAGAATTGAGTTCAATGCTGTCAACAAAATATTTTTCACTATTCAATAACAGCATAGCGTCTAATCTGCCGTCAGACATTTTGGAACGCAAATACGTTTTTATTAGTTTTAGTTTACTGAAAAGTCTTTCACTTGAGGCCACCATTACTGGAGCCGTAAGTGAAAATCTGCAAAAAATATTTGCTAAAGGAAGTATGTGTTGTAATCCTTCGGCCTTATCCATTATTGAAGTTAAGGAATCTGTATCTTTACAGTGATCAGCAAGAATTTCCAACTCAGATTGTAAGGCCTGTAAATCTGTGATGCGGTCTCTGCAACCTGGAGGAAATATCTGAGATGCATCATCAATGTATGCAGTGCTGCATGTTTCTCTTGACATTGTTGGACCAAATAAATTATACAATGGGCTTATTTCATCGAAACATCTCTTTAAATTTCCCTTTGTTAGAGGAAAAGGTGGTAATATGGACCCTACAGGTACTATGTATCCCCTCGGTTTCTCGGCCGGAAAGATTATCACTCTAGTGACGCAATGGTAAATCAACACCAATCACTCCCCCTGAGACAAAAGATCGCCATTCCCGTGCATTATTGAAGGAGCATTTATGGTGTGAGCGTCGGTAGTTTCATCCTATTCTCGAACGTTCAGCAAGGTAAGTGATATACAAATTTTATGGGTATTTATGTTGCACAATGCGCAGATTTCGATGTCATACCATAAACTACACTAGTTACGATAATGTGTCCAAACCAAACTTCAACTTTTTGGTTAGGTTTTGGAGTAGTGATGTGATATTTTCAACATGGTGTTTCTGGTAATATGGTTCCGCAGAGTGCGTGCAAGAATCTGACATTGATTCTGACCACTCCGGCGACTCACCGCTCGATCTCCAAGTGGGGGAGGTCCAACCTGGTGTACAAAACGCCAACTGTATCTTCTGTGACTCAGCTTTTACTGATGACTGGTCATGGAGAACTATGGGTCATGTGTGCGATGTGTGAATTATAGGCACACAGTGAATGTACTAGAGTCGAGAAAGAAATTTATATTTGCGACTTTTGTAAATAATTTATGTTTTTTCAGCAATAAGGTTCATTTTTGACGAATAAACTGTGACTATTTCAAGGGGGTGTCCATAATACCCGCACTTTGAAAAAAACAAGTGATTTCACATTTTTTGTTAATCGCATTATGGAGATTACTTTAAATAGTCTAAAAATTATTCCTCCTGTTGTGGCCATAGCTGATTAGCATATGCGATCAACCATTCCCAATACGAGTGAAATTAGCTTCAAATGTAGATGCACTTTACAAAAAACAAAGTGGGGTATCCATATTACCACAATTTCCTCTACTGTTAATGTTTCGAAAATAGCTGAAAACTCTCGCCGATAAAAGGAATGCAACGTAAATTCTGTCTCTGTGTCTCTTAGTATCTATCTTTTTAGGCTCAATTCTTTTATGATGATGTTTGCTAAAGAACTGCTCTGCATTGACATTTGTTGCAAATGAAACTGAATCGTCAATCATGTCAATCGTTGCATTTTTATCCCTATTTATATCTTCTATAGATGTAATGAAACTTTCGATTAAAATTCTAGCATCAATTAAGTTTAAATTTTTGGCTTCCAAACTTTCGGTTAAATTATTTTGCTTGTACATGATATTTTTTATAAATTGCATAAATACAATGGAATCAAATCCCAACATTTTTTTTCTGCAGCCCTAAAGCATCAGCCTTTGTTTTCGAGTCAAAAATTGTGGAATTGTTCATTTCCGTCGAAACAAGAAATATAACTTCAAAAGTATTCGAGACAGCTTTTATGGATTCGGGTCTACTCGCCCATCGTGTTTTCGACAAATTTTTAAGTTTTAAGGCATTGTCAATTTCTTTTAGTTACTCTTCAAGTGCCTGATATCGCTTTGTTCTTTCAACAAAAAAGCAATATAAACTTTCAAGAGTGCCAAACATATGACTGATAAATATAATGACATTACAACTATATTCAACAAAAGTACTTAATCTATGCGCTTGGCTTGGCACATAAGGTTCGTAATAGCCAACGATTTCTGATAGTTTTTCTTTTAGGCCCTTGATATATGCCGGACATTGAGCTTATATAATCATACGATTGAAACGGTATAGTGTTCAGAGGTAGTTAAAATGTGTATAATCGTTGTTAAAATTATTAAATTGTTTTTAAAATTTATACAAATTTATACAAGAATGTTTACTCGAAAACAATGGGGAGGTGGAATGGAGGGGTGAAGACAATGAGAGGTGAATGGAGGGGTGGCGTGGACCTCGACCAGGTGGAGTATGAATTTGGTCGCCACATGTTTATTTTGCCAAATCATTCGTCGTTCAGTCTTTCTTGTCCAGTGAAAAATATGATTAATCAGAAATCCATGTGTTTCATGTAAAAAATAAAAAAATTACTAAGAAACTTGTGATCAGTAATCCATTACTATTAATTACTATGTATTTTCATTTAAAAGTGCCCCCTCCCCACTCACTTGTTACATAGAAAGATTCCATGTTCGGTATTTTTACTTTCCCTGCAATACATGGTAATGTACAGGGAAAGTATTGGAATCATATTGAAAATCACAACACGAGTTTTCGACGGATCTACACGTTTCGAGACCTCTAGAATACGAAAAAACTATTTTTAGCGTGACGTCTGTGTGTGTGTCTGTGTATCTGTCTGTACAACGTATGTATCCACTCTAACTAAAAAAATAATGAACCGAATTCCATAAAATTTGGTATGTACGTCACTTGGGTGAAATCCTGGTGCTGATTAGTTTTTGGTAGGATTCGTAAAAACAGAACCCGCCTTCTTTTGCGAAATAGCTCGTAATAATTTCATGTATCCCCTCTAGCTAAAATACTAATTGACTAAATTTCACAAAATTTGGTAGATAATTTACTTGTAGGATGCTCTGGGGCTGATTAAATTTTGGTACGATTCGGAAAAGAACAACCTGCTTTTTTTTACGAAATGGCCCGCAAAAATCACCAAAATTTAATAAAAAATGAATTAAAAATGCAAATTTAGTGTTATTTGGCGCAATTAAACTCAATCTAATGAATTATTAAAAAAATTAAGAAAATGTGAATTCGAGTCTGCAGGGAAAGTCATGTGCTAGCCACATCAGATTTTTAAAATTGGATCTGGAAATCCTACATCCGATGCATGCGTTTCATTCTGGTGAGGGTTCGCACTTTATTTTGTCTTCAAATATCTTCTAATAAATACGAATTTTAGGATAAACTCTTCATGTCCGATTTTACCTGGGTCCAAAATTTTCACACAGCGACTATTTATCACTTTGTAATTCCTAATTACAAAGGTTGAATAGAATAGTGTTCGCACGTTCCCAAAGTTACTGTTCTTGTTTCAATCTGTCATGATTGTAGTTTGATATTTGCATAGTTCTAGAATAATTGTAGGCTTTCTTTTTCTTTGCTAAGTGAATTGAAATGAAGAAAAACCATTGCGGTTTTTTTTCGTACGTAAAATCGTTCAGACGATCAAACAAAAGGTTAAATATTGTTTTTTATGTGAAAATTTGCCGTCTCAGAAATTAGTGGGGGGGGGGGCGACGCACCCCCTACACCCCCATCGTCCCCCCACCCCCAACCCGAATCGTCCCTGCCCGAGGGTGGTAACTTGATCCCCGAACGGAGCTAATGACGTCACGAACAAAAAAATTGCATCACGGCTATTTTCACGACAATAATTGAAATTATTAAGTCTTGTGATAACTGAGCCATAAATAAACCCTTCTATGCTTCAAAATATTGTCAAATTTTGTCCTGTGCTGCCATGTTAAAAAAATATAAAATTTCAATAAATTTCACAATTTTTGCAAGAATTAAAAAAATATATTATAATAAATATATTACAGCATAAATATATTAAAATAAGTCGGATATAAAGTTACCGGAAATTTCATTAATATTTTCGACCGCTATCGTGTGCACAAGAAGTCGACCACAGACCTATAGCCAGAAAGACATCCTTCCAAAACTAGTCAAAACGTGTTAAGGAGATCTTAAAACATATATTGGCACCAAAATCTCGAATACAAAAAGTTTCGTGAAAACAATGTTTTCTCTATGCTATATTACACAATGTGAGAAACTAATATATTAAAACGTAAAATGTGCAAAGGGAATTATAAAAGCAGACAATCGTTTTATAAATAATTACCTTCCCCTTTTCACTTTCTTTCACCGAGTTCTGGAACAACTATATTTGGTTTGTTTCTCTCTGTTTTTTTCTTTTTTTCTGCACTCCATTTCTCGTTGATATTTTCCGTATTTTAATGCTGTTTTTCCTTTTATTTCTCTTTTGTGGAAGTAGATGGCACCACCACCGATATAGTCTAGCATTTTCACTGGAATACGAAAAAACTGAAGTTCTCATTTAGCGTAAATCGTTTCACTTCATCACCCAAAACATGACGCTTACTTTGTGACATGTAAGTTTCCATTTTCCTACATGAATAATTGCGACTACATCTGTTTAAGTGGAGGGAGCATATTATTTTAAGTGGAAATAATTTAGCATATTTGAAGAGTTACAATTACCTCACAATTTATATCCAACTTATTTATAAAAATGTTAATTATTTATACTTTATTTGAGCGTGCTTTACAGAAATAATTAGCGTTAAAAGCACGAAAATAAATATCACTGTAATAAAATTGAGCATTTTGTGTTTTCTAGAGCGATGTCAAAACTGCTACTTAAACTTTTGACATTTTAAAGAACGCGCCATTTTACTCCTATTTTAACAACATAACTACACCCTAGAAAACAACTTCAAATTATAAAAAAAATAATAATAAAAATAAATAAAGCAGGACTCTTCTCAACTAATTATCTTCAGCTGCTACTTCAACCAAACAAGTAAACACTTTAATTCCTTCCCTATCTTTTCTACCACTTTTATTTTTAACTTTGTTGCTGTTGTATTTTTCTCTCAATTGTTCTCCGTACGCCAAATTCATTCTTTTTTTTCTATTTAAACGGTGTAAGGTTATTTTACGTCAAAACTTTTAAAGATTGTTTTTGACATTAAGTGTGTTCACCGTTGAAGAAACAACTGCTTTTATATTAAAGAACTTATATTGAGTTGATCTTTTGAATGTGATAGTCATTCAATGATTCTAGCTTTTAACTTAGATTTAATTTATCACAACATATACATCATTGCTTAATCTGTAATTTTTGTTTGCATTATGGGACTTTAACCAATTTTATTAAGATAGATGCATGTTGTTGTTGTTGAGACACAGACCGTCCGACCTACCAGAAAGGTGTAAGGTAACTGTATGGACGGCCGGGAAGTGCCACCCAATTTAGACCGGAACCCAGTGGGGGAGGCATCCACAGGGACCGTACCCTCCTTCCCTTACCACCAACCTCTCGGAAGGACTTACGGACCCACATGTTTAACGTGATCGTACTCCGCATGAACACGGCAGCATTTGTGGTAGCGTGCAAATCTAGCGCGCAAACCACGGGGATACCGCACCCGAGATGGCCAACAGCACGCGGTGTTCCGAGGTGGTCACCCACCAAGAAGATAGATGCATGTGTATTAGGTGCAGAATTTTGATTTGAATACAGGGTAGTGTATGTAAATAATGGTAAATTTTCCCTACACCTCTTAATAACAAAGTTAACTAACCCTCATCGTCGCTTCAATAAAAAAAGGATTCGTTTTCTGCTCTCAGAACATATAGAGAGCTGAAACTCAGCACATGGTTTCATCTCGTGGAACCTTTTAATTTATCAAACGTCATCTTTTACAGGGCTCATTCTCGGCTCCCAGATCAAGTGGAGAGCTGAAACTATGCACATTGTTTCACCTCAGAGAACATTTTTATGCATAAAATTTTAACTTTATTACATTGCGTCATTTGTGTATGTGATATTTGATTTCATGCACTTGTTCCTGTCTGTCAGAGTACATATAGGGAGAAAACTCGGCATACAGTTTTATTTCATTGAACATTTTCATCTAAAAAAAATGTCACGTCATTAAATTACTTCGATTTGTCATTTGCGCACGTGATTTTTGACGGACTCGTTTTCGCTCCCAGCACACGTACAGAGCTGAAACTCGGCACATGTTTTCATCTCGAGGAACATTTTCATCTACACATTTTTCAGGTCACTATGTTACATTGTTTCATCATTTATATGCTTCATTTCGTATTATGTACGTCACTCATCTTCGCTACTCAGAGCTAAAACTTGACACACGTTTTCATCTTGCGGAGCATTTTCATCTAAAAAAATTTTGCGTCATTACGGAACTTCATATCATTATTTACGTACGTCGTTTTAACGGACTCGTTTTCGCTCCCAGAACACGTAGATAGATGAAACTCGGCACACATTTTCATCTCGCAGAATATTTTCATGTGTCAAGTTTTCACGTCATTGCGTTACGTCATTTATGTACTTCATATGTTGTTACGTCATTTATGTACTTCTTAACTACGATTTTGCCTTTTTCATGAATATTTTTAACTAAATACGATTTAGTGTCTTCAGATGAAATTTTCTCTTGGTTCTAAAGAATTTATTCTTGTTTAATAATTTCTACCATAGGTTTGAACGTAAATAACGTCGAAACGAATGAAAACTATAATGTAAAAAGTAAATCATGAGAAAAAACACGTCTTCAATGTCCTTTCATACACAACAGTAGCGTATAGAGAAGTAGAAAATAAATTTTAATCACTCAACAAATTGAACCATGTTGAGGATGTAATCAAACTCAATTCCGAACAATACCATTCAAATCTTATCATGATCTAAAATTGATATTATGCAAAATTGTCGAAACTATTTCGTCTTCTTTATACTCATATCCCCCTCTACAATTTTGCATAATATCAGTTTTGGATAATGATAAGATTCATATAGAATTGTTTTGAATTGAATCTGCCAACACCTTCAGTTTGGTTCAATTTCGTGTGTGATTACAATTTACTTTCTACTTTTCCATGAGTCACTGTTGTATAGAGATGGACATTGAAAATCTTGTGTTTTCTCATAATTTATTTAAATTACCTTACTAAACTAATTTAAACAATAAATACAAAGCAAACATGTGGCCAGACCACAATACCATATATATATTTATTCTCACTTAATAATCAGGATTTAAGTGATCAAATACACAAAGTACATTCCGTGTAATATTGTATCTTAATAGCAATTGGTATACTGCTCAGATTACTGCGCATTATAATCTTGCTTCAAATGCATCAAGCAGCACAGGTAGACCAATATAGCTTTTATTACAGATCATCGGCACTGAATAGTCATTGACTGGACGGACTGAAAGAAAATTTTTAGACATACCACAATTTTACTGACCTATATAATATATGAAGTTAATCAATACCGCAAAATCAGCAATTTATAACTTGAATCCTGGAAACCTCAGTTTGTAGTCAAATTTCAAAAATACAAACGTATTTTCTGTATACTTCCTTTGTCTTTCTTATGAAACAAAATAATTTTTCTTTTATAATTTTATTTCACGATACATGAAATCTAGTAGCATAAAATATGGTAACACTGAATACCATATATTAAAAATAAATTTACACGAAACATAAAAGCAAAGATTAGTTTTACTTTTGATAATTTGGATACATCATTTGATATGTAACACTAAAATATGTAGCATTTTAAACTTTATTTTTCTCCAAATAAAAAAGGTTCAATATGTTCGAACTCTAAACATTCAGCTGACTTTATTTAAAAAGAAAGAGATTTAGCTATCGCTGTAGAGTGACTATTTTAAGCAAGTTTTCACCAAATGTCGAACGTGTCTGTGCACAATACCAAATAAATAAATAAATCGGAACAAAAATGTCTGCTGAAATAAAATGATTAAAATAGACAATCGTTTCGAAGAAGTTTGGGTTTCGTTATTTCCGTGGAAACAAATCAAGATTACATCAAATGAGAGCAATCTGATAACAAAAATTGTGAATTAAAACCATAGGGGGCGCAACCTAGTGTTTAAAAAAGAAGTAAAATGAGAGCGATGCAATAAACAATAAAGATATACAATAAAGAATAAATATATACAATAAACAATAAAGATATACAGTAAATAAAAGCAAGAAATGCTGAAATGGGTTTTTACCACAGTTGCTTGAAATATCTTTCTTACAGCTGAAAACAACTGGCATCCAAACTGGAATTACATAGATATTGATCCTGTTGCACTGTCATAAGGGAAAAAAATAATATAAAGCTGCCATAAACAATACCGATATATACGAGGATAGATCCAAAAAAAAAAGGTTACAAGGGTAATAAAAAATTATTTATTAACAATAGACAGAAAATACAAAAGGGAATTAAGAGGTATACTTGGCGATCATTTTTCCAAATAATCATCAAATGTATTTAGGCATTTATCTGAACCGAGGACCAACTTGTTTAACCCGGCTTGGTAGAAATCACGTCCTTGTCCATTGAGCCAGTTCTCGGCAGCTGTTTTCACATCATTGTCTGAAGAGAACATTGTTTCAGATAAGTGTTCCTTCAATTCTGGAAAAAGGAAATAGTCACTGGGTGCCAAATCTGGGCTGTATGAGGGGTTGCTCCAAACTTCTCACTTGAACTTTTGCAGCAAGTCTTGAGTTTGGCGAGCAGTATGGGAGCCTGGCATTGGATGACACCATCACCCTGGATGACACCATCACTCAACATGCCCATAAGAAACGAATCACGGCTCGCACCTCCAAGCGAGACCACTTTTCTAAACGTCTTGCCATTTCAATCGCTCTGACGCTTCTGCGAACTTACACACTACCTGCCCGCACAACAGTTATAAGACAACTACCGCCATCTGTCTCCACTCAGAGGGAAAATATTCCCTCCACAGTAATTACTTTTCAAATGCTGCTGTTTGTAACCTTTTTTTTTTATCTTCCCTCGTATTATAACAATTTATATCTTATTTGCAGGAAGAAGCAAGAACGTATAATCGTGATACAAGCCCAGATACTCCATCGATTGAATATGAATCGTCAGCCCAATATCTCTGCTTCCATATTCTCCGAAGACGAGCAAAGAAAAATCGCCATTTTGTTCGAGAGGATGCAAAACGGAAACAACGGTCACCTGGAGATGGCATCTCAAGGGATTGCCGATCCATTCCTAGCTAAAGTGCAAAGTTTTTATCCTTCGTGTAAGTAGACATAATTCTCAGATGCAGTGACCTTATCAATAGAATTAATTCGATTTATAGATGGAACTAGCCCTGTATTTTCTAGCTATCCCTTCCATCGCTGTATTTTCCAACTAGCCCTAGCGTGTTTTCAATGGCAAGTGGTAATTAAGTATAACGCCTACACATTTAATAAAAGATTTGAATATTGAAACGTGTTTCAACGTAAAGTATAAAAATGGAATGGCGCATAATTCTGAGAGACAAAGGGAGGTAAGTTTTCTAAAAATCCCTCTGTATCATCGCCTCTAATTCGAATTTTCGAAATTTTTCATTGATCTAGACTCTAGAGGTTCAGACGTATCGAATGTGATGAAACTCGAGATTCTGGATCAAGTAGAAGTGCTGGATAATTAATCAAAAAGTTTTGAGATTTTTGACCATTCCTTTAAACCACCATCCCTAATTCGATTTTTTGGAAATTTTTGGTATTCCCTTTGGTCTAGAAGCGCAGATGAATCAAGTGACACCTCTAGCTGTAGTGGAAGTGCTCGGTAAATTTGATATATCATCCCCTCACAGTGTATGTTGTATAGATATGGAAAAGTTCTCGTTAAAAATGAATGCTAATTATCCATGCATTTCATTTATAATGTGCGAATGATACGATCACAAACTCTTAAATGATATTTTATACAGTTCTCTCTCATAAATCCTTGTGCATCTGTTTAATTTTCGATTTGAGTGCTCTCTGCAGAAGCAGGGTCTATTGATAGAGAAGCAGCTTTGAGATATCGAGTGTTTGCAGCGCCTCTAACGGCGAGTTCAAGAAGTTGGAATTGCTATCTTGAAAGCGAGACAAGATAGATGAACATTTTCAACTTCAAAAGTTATAGAGCGTTCTCTAATTAGCATGGAAAGACGTGCGGTCTGCACATAACATATACATAGACGATAGTAAATTAGGTCAACAGAAAGGGATATTTATTGCCACTCATTTGTCTGCCACTTCTTTATAACATTTGTTGTGTTTCAAAATAAATAATTCGAAAAATAATTAAAATTAACTTATTACATGGAATACTATTTTTTATGAGTATTTCTCGTCATTTTCTTCAGAAGTAAACGATATCGTTGCATAATTATCACTTGATAGAATTTATCTTCGTTTATTAATTATCTATTTGAAAAATAGACGTTTTCTAACACTGATTATAACATACGTGATACTATGAGTTATTTCTGGTGAAATGTGCAATCTTTTTGCATGTTATGACTCTGGTTATAATGTCGTGTAATTTATAATTATTGATAATTATATTTCATCTACATAAAACTCTTAAAAGAATAAAACTAAAATTATGCCTAAAATTGTCATATGATGATAAATGAAGTAAGTCACTTATTTTTTATAACTTGGATTTTTTTTTATTACTACCAATTACAGAGATCTATAACAAACATTTTCATAACATCAACTGTGTTGAGTTTCACTGACATACTTTTCTTTACAATAAATAAAGCTACTGCTTGTAAGCCAGTAGTTATAAAAACTTCCTTGAAGAAAGCAAACATATGTTAGTTAAGTACTGCCAGTTGTTGTTGTTGTTGTTGTTGTTGAAACCCAGACCGTCCGACCTACCAGAAAGGTGTAAGCTAACTGTTTGGACGGTCGGGAAGTGCCACCCAATTTAGACCGGAACCCAGTGGGGGAGGCATCCACAGGGACCGTACCCTCCTTCCCCTACCACCAACCTCTCGGAAGGGTACTGCCAGTTGTGTAACATATCACCTAACTGACATAGATCTGCTTTCTTCAAGGACGTTCTATAAGTTATACCTTTCTTTTACTATATCTATGTTGAGCATTGTTGTTGTTGTTGAGACCCAGACTGTCCGACCTACCAGAAAGGTGTAAGGTAACCATTTGGACTGCCGGGAAGTGCCACCCAATTTAGAGCGGAACCCAGTGGGGGATGCATCCACAGGGACCGTACCCTCCTTCCCCTACCACCAACCTCTCGGATGAACTTACGGACCCACATGTTTAACGTGATCGTACTCCGCATGAACACGGCTTGTTGAGCACTGTGTAAAAGTGTCACTGTCCCTGCCGGGGATCTTACTGCTGATCATCCAACTGGGCAGCGGATGCTCTAACCATTGAGCTACTAAAGAAGCGTATTATCTGGGTTTTATTTTAATTCATATTATCATCCTGTATGGTCGTAATGTTATTCCTGGCGCCATAATCCACAAGATCCACGGAAAATTCGTAACAGGATATTTTTCTGACGCCATTCTCTTTGCATCTAATGTGCATGGTTAGATGGTTTGGGCGCCATTGTAGTGGTCTCACTGTACCGGCTAGGGATATTATCGCAAATCTTCAAACTTACTAGAAGTTCAAAGCTTCTGGACAAAGTATTAAACTCAGGAAGAAGATTCTATTTCTTCTCATCAAAATGGAATCTATAAGTGGTTTTGCTAGGGAATGGGATATCATTGGCATTACGATTTTCTAAGGCATTTTGTAAACATTTTGACTTTCATATTACTGCATTTATTATATCTCACATGAACTGATGAACTGGTTTATATTCTTACATTTACATTATTTATTCCAGGTTCCATACCAAACAATACAGACAGGACACAGTGGGAATCAGGGGAAAATTTTAGAATTTATTATGACACCCCATTCAACAGGCAATCAATGGAACCCGAAATCACGGTTATGCTTGCCAAGCTGAGACTTTACAAAGTTACGGGTAACTCGGATCCAAACTATGTTGGATGGAACCCAAACCAAGAGACCTTGCCTCGATACAACCAGCTGGAGACTCTAATTAACAGTAGGGCGGCAAACGGGATCAACGTGTCTATATTTCAGTTCATGAAGCCACTTCGGGCAAACAAAAGGGGTAAGCGTGATTTTCATTACTGTGCAAACATCAAATATAACTTGATACATTAAAATCATTTAATAACTCAAATTGTAATTCATCATTTTAAACCATTAAGAATAAAGCTTTTATGAATATTGATGACCAACATATATCGCTGTAACCACCAGAAAATTTTTGCATTTATACAATGGACTTACTGTCCAAATTGTCTAACTGGTTTCCCGCAGGAAGTACCCGGCTGGCTGAGAGAATTAAATTGCTTGTAAATCTTGTGTCCTAACTTGAATTTAATTGAATTTAATGTCTGACTTGAATTAAATTCCATTGGATTGTGTAAGTCAACTCTACAACGAACCAGTTACCTCATTAAAGATTTATTTGTTACATAGTATACTGAAAACAGTGGTAGGATAACTCATGCAGTTTAACCATGCGTGTCTAAAAATATTTCTGGACACTTAATTTAATAAATTTATATTAAAAATAAATTATTATGAAATTAACTACATTGTATTTGAAACGGTGTGAAATAACCACAATAATATGTTATAGATATGTTCGAATTAGTATATCTTAGGCAGTTTTATTTATTATATGCGTTTGGTTTTAGTGACAAGACTTCAATGTTCGTCAAAGCACACATACCCATTTATTTGCAAAATTTCCAAGTTTATGCTATAAATTAAGGATATCAACAGTAGTTCGCTCGTAAACGTTCCATGCGCCCATTTTAATATTTCATTTTATAAACATTTAATGTTGAAAATATTTAACATTATATAAAAATTCGTACAAATTGCTATATAAACAAATTTGAAATTTAAATACTTCGCTGGTTACAGCATAAACAGTTGATAAAAGCATCAACCTGCTTAGAAAGCAAAACCAACCTCCTGCTTTAGGATAAAGCAACCACATTAGTAAAGGCATCTGAAGACTATAGGCACATTTTTGCCTTTACTGGTTAGGTTACTGTGCCTTTCCTGAAAAGGTGACAGTCTTTTGCATACGAAACCGGCTGCTACGTTTATTCAACTGTTTATGCTATTGCGAAGAAAGAATTTTTTATTCTTATTTAAGATTTTGTGTCGAAGGCAAAAGCAGACTCCTTTTTCAGGATAAAAAGGAAACCGTATCAGTAAAGGCATCTGCCGATCAATACGAGCATTCCTTCTTGGTTTATCGCATTCAAACCAACACACACTCAGCGACATACTGATATTTTCGAAAGTGTGCTAGAGGTATTCAGAAAGTCTTAAATGGTGACTTTGCTCCAATATCTCAGAAATCGAAGAAGCAATTCACATTCAGATTCAGAAAAACAATTGTTTTTCTACAATAGCTCGCAAAGTTGAAATAGGTGTATTTCATACCAAATTCTTTGAACGTGATATCTAGAATTTTACAACAAAATTACCATTATTACATTCGATATACTTCTCTTTTTCAGAAAAGAAGCGTGTTATTGATACCAGAACAATATCCATAGATTACGAGGGATGGGTGGAGTTCAACGTCCTTAACACCCTCAACTTCTGGCTTCACCACAGGAACAAGAACTATGGCTTTGGTATCGAAGTAGAGGATGCGTACGGAAACAAGCTCAATCCGAACTTGTACTTCCAAAACATCAACTGTTCGGGAGAGATCCGTAAGTTTATGGCTTCGTGCGTTTTACAATATACGTTCAACATATACAGGGTATCCCAAAAATATTGACCTCGGCTTTTATTCCTTAAATATTGATCTTAGACATATATAATAAATTACAAAGTTGCGTAAAAAAAGGTACAGAACTTTATGAAATCGATTAAAATTTTCAAGGGAATTAAATTTTATGAAATACGTAATTTAAAGTTTTATACTGTCCCCTTACAAAAACATTTCTAATAAGTTAAATGTGTCCTCTACATTAATAAGGTGATGTACAAAATTTCAGCATTTTATCATAAAATGTCTCAGAGATATGAAAAGACAAAAATGCTGACTTAAACTTCTTTTCGATGCATCAACATGGGCTCTCAGAGTGGAAAAATCATGTCGGCAGATCGCGTTTCAGGGATCATACACAAATTACGAAAGAAAACAATGATTACATAAATAAATAATAATTTTGCTATTTATTGGTACAAACGTATCTACACTGTGTAGAAATAATAACTTTACACAAAGATTACAAAGCTTATTCAAAATGTTTTCCATCCATGCCAAAGATCCATTAAAGCTAAGAGGCAGATATTATTGGCCTATGATGCATTTCTTCGTTGCGTCATTTGCACTCTTGCTGTAAACATTTACATTTTAATTTGTGATTAATCCCTCACCAACTTTGTTTAAACATATCTCTGAAACTTTTATGGTAAAATGCTGAAATTCTGTACATCACCTTATAAGTGTATGGGGCACATTTTACTCATTGGAAATGTTTTTGTTCGGGGGCCGTATAAAAATTTAAATTTTGAATTTCTTCAAATTTAATCCCCTGAAAATTTTTATCGATTCCATAAAATTCTGTACCTTCTTTTACGCAACTTTGTAATTTATTATATATGTCTTAGATCAATATTTAAGGAATAAAAGCCGATGTCAATGTTTCTGGGACACCCTGTATATTCACTTTATAACGTTTAGATAGCAACACTAATCTTAATTATTCACCCACTCATGATATGTGGCTGTTGACCATTTGCACGTGAGGTCACTAATAATAAATTTACTTCCTGTCAGCCATGTTGAATCGAAACATCGTTTTGCCATCCCTATGCTACATCATGTGCATGAAGATGTACTCGTTCCATGGCATGACTAATTTAAGTAATTTTGCCTGGTTCTGCGCATATGACGACATGACAATTAAGAACGCTCGCATTTTGTCATTACCATCTCCACTAGTAGACTAGTTTTGTCCTCGAGTACTCAAGAGGGACCGATGTTGTAAACTGCGACTGTCAACTAACCCCACTGACGTCACTAAATTTCCTTGGACGCCATTGAATCCTGTGGGAAGAGCACAATTTAAAATCTTTGCTGAAGTTGTTTAAGCCTGGATATTGCCACTTCAAAATTTACAAATAATATTTAACTGTAATAATGCAAAAACATTTGTGTTTTGGCAACTCCTCTCGATGTTAACTATGGACCGTGACATCACGAATGATGAAACTTAATTACCATGACGTCAAGCTGACAAATTTTTGATTGGTTTCCGGACTGATTGCCCAACCTTATATTAAAGACCTTGTGCTACTGTATACATTTCTTGCTGTTCTAGATTTTTCTTGTTGTTTCTTGCTTCTAGGAAGCCATGATGGGTTAATATCCAAACCTCCTACGCGCAGTTTCTCAATATATCTTACTCGAACGTTCATACCCACACTTTTATCATATTTGTTAGCGATATCATGGCTGGATACAATGCTACATCGGTGTTTATTCCGTCCAAAATGGCGACATAGGCAGCCGTAACATCATATTGTGATGTACTTTCAAAAGGCTAATTAGATATATAAAGAACACTTCACACAATATCAGTGATTTATTCTTTCAATATGGTTGATTATACACCCATACTTCGTATGCAAGTTTTATAATCAAATGTAGAATTTTGTCATAACAATCTCCTTCATAAGATTTTTATCTGGCAATAAAAGGTTCAAATCATCTAATTTCTCGACATAAAAGAACCCGCCTTTTTTAACTCCATAATTCTATGATATAGCTATAATTATATCGATAAATTTCTAGTAGGAAATCCGACTTTAATACTGGTATTAAATTTGCTTGGATTAAAGTGGTGCAAATTGGGTTTTCCATCGAGAAATTCATCCATATTAATATCGATATATTTCATATATTTATGCATTTAGGAAGATCATATTGTTTCCATTCTACTAATATGTGGAAAGCCCACCTTTTTCCAACTGAGCATTTTCTATAGAGAGTCCGTATAAGCTTATGATTATCTGTTTTGTATACTTCCCTAAGGATCGGATGTATGACAGAATTCTACTTCCGATTATGAAACATTTTCAAATGCATGTGCGAGAAACATTTAAAGGAATAAACCTGCTAAAGGTTTATAAAACACCCCATATAACGTGGCTACATCAATTTATTATCATGAAAGCACTTTGTTAAAAATGGCTTACGACAAAACGGATAACTAGCGATATCAACCTGTTTCGGTGTCAAATAAAGCATCCTTTGTCAGAAAAAATGAAATAGAGCAGTTAACCATTCTTTCAGCTGAGATCACATGACTCACTCAAAAATATTGAGCAGCTTAGGGTGTGGCCGGGAAGAGGACACCGCCAACTGAGTAGTCAACCCAACAAAAATGAAAATTACGACAAACGGCACTTTTTTATGCAAAATAATTAGTTTTAACAAGAAAATCATAATGACAACCTGTATCCCGACTATTTAGGGAATACAATCTCTTTTCATAAGTTAGTTAATCACTGACATAACAAAATATCCTAGTACTTCCTTCAGTAATCTTCTTCGACTCATTTTAGCAGCTCAAGATTCTCCATTCCCCAACATCATGGAGCTGCATCCAGAAATGGGTGAAAACGAGTCATCATTGTTCGACAACGAGACCTACCCCACGTTGGATCTGCACACAGTTGAAATTCCAAGAGAATTTTCGGAACTTGATGCTCTTGCTGGCAGACTCAATGATAGAGTCATCAGGAGGAGGTCGAACAGGCACGATGCAGAAGACTTGTGTTACGGAGAAGATGCTTTTGTAACATTTGCTGGTAAGACTTACTTTGAAGTTGCCGATCTAAAGATGCTTTTGTAACATTTGCTTGCAAGACTTATTTTGAAGTTGCCGTAATTAAAGATGCTTTTGTAACATTTGCTGGTAAGACTTGTTTTGAAGTTGCCGTAATTAAAGTAGGTGGAGAAAAATAAATAATTCACAAAACACCCTAATAAATTCGGAATCAAAGGTCCCCATGCGTACGCATTAATTTTAGTTGTAGTAAAATGACAATGTCCAAGAAACTGTAAGAGCTTGCAGCGTCATCAGCGGGGAATTGAAAAAGTTAAACACAGTAACTTGACAGCAAAGTAAAAGAAAAAATGGCAATGACAAAGTTATAGAGTATAGGCTAATAATTACATATCGACATTAAAAACGTGCAAAATGCATACATAAAAGGCAACAAATGCCTTTTATATTTTATCAGTTGCTAGATGCTGTAACACAGTGACATCTGCAATATTTGTCAAGGTATGCGGTAATACTTTTCTCGAATTCAAATGTGTATTGTTGCTAACTAGCAGCATTTTGAACGTGCTTTACATTCAATTCCTGTGGATGTAAGTGTTGTTTCTTTCAGCTTTCTGAAAAATGGCGGAAATTCGCCAATTACCCTGTTGTGTGAAATAAAAGCCACCAGCAACAATTTTATGCTGACTCCTACTCATTAAATCCCTACAACTTTTCGGTTTTTCATCTATCTTACTTTGTTGTCGAGTTTGTTATTCTAACTTTCTAATCATCTGCTGGAGGGGTTGCAATGTCCTTTATTCAATGGGGCAGATTCAACTCAAACCTCCGCGTCAACATTGGATGTTTTTTTATGCTTGGGGGAAGGAGGTCGAAAGGGGTGGTATCCAGTGGCGGATCGGGACTTCAGGAATGGGTGGAACATATTCAGCAGCGGGATTCCCCTTCCTCCTCCTCGACAGCAAACTCTTTCAAAACACATCACGCTACTTGCACAAGTGTTTTCAAATATTATTTAAACGTAGCCAAACGATTCTGAACAATTCGCCAAATAATAATAATAACAATCCATTCAGCCCATAACTTTTGATGAAGCAGCGCTTATCCTACGTCACTTTACGAGCCTCCACTGGCAGTATCCACCAGAATACTACCTAGGTCGCGACTCTGGAAGTCAGCAGATCCATCCATCGGACGGAAAGCGGAGGATGGTAATGAAGAGTCTCGACTCCAGTCGCTTACGGATATGGGGGCATAGTCAGAAAGACCAGTACTTCCCCGCAACCCGAAGAGTTTGCTTCATGAACCCGAGTAGGAACTCCCGGGAACAATCCACAGATTTGTGTCCCCCTCAGAGGAGAAGAGTCAGAGGTTACAAAGCTATCCCTGTCCACCTTCAAAGAGACTTCCTTCTCTATATTCAATGGAAGATGGTCACTTTACTATATATAACGTGTACATTCATGGACCTTTTCATATAAAAGTTCTTGGAGTATTTAAGAATTTTCCTAGCAACCCTGTATAAAACATACGCGTCATTTATTTGTTTGCCCATTCCTCGGCCTTTGGGATATTTTTTCAAATGTTAACATATTTTAAGAAAAAATATTTCTGTCCTTATTTGTCAAAATTAAGTAATTTACCTTTTACGTTTACCAGGGAAAAAGGATCTAAATTTTGAAAGAATTTTTAAATTACCACTGCAAGATGCGTGTGGAGGGGATGGACTTGTGCGTTCGACTAAGATTCAAAGGAGAAAACCGTAGTTTAACATCTTAACCGTAGCTCGATTGAGATTCAAGGGAGAAATTCGTAGTTACATTTTAACCGTAGTCGAACTGAAATGTTAAATTATTTATAGCGTCCACGCAAATTTCGAGAGAATTGCAATTTTTCAATTGTTTTAGAGCATCTGTCAAACTGTTTACGAATGATAATACAAACAAGTGTTACGTACTTCAAGTATATTTATAAGGAAGACAGTTTCCTTCTTTAGTTGATATACATACTTATTTTGAAATGTGTACAACATTATTTCATAGTATATTCAAAGTGTTTCATTTCCGTTAGAAAAATTTATTAAAACTTTCTTTGAAATAAAATTATTTCTCTCGAGATAAAAATATATTCATATAATCTCTTAAGAAATCTCAATGCATAATCTAGTATATACAGCTTCATTGGTGAACAAGCCACATTACGTTTCATCCATGTAAACTCAATAGACAGAGCATATTAGTACTGTGGCGGATGAGGAGTCACCAGTCCCGAGTCAGAACCGAACTCGGGACCTCGTGCTTACAAGACCGACATTATAATCATAGAGCAAAGGCTAGCTTCAGACCCGTTCTTATAATTCGGGTACAGGTTCCAAGCATTTTTGATCAGATGTCTTTGCTTGCGCACACTCCCCTACCTGATGAGGACCCCGGGTCGAATTTCGGCGAGGAGGGGGGGCCATTCCAGAAAACCCCCGCGTGTCCCCATCCGGGACTCAGTTGAGAGGCTGAAGGCCGGGAGGCGTGTTGCCTCGGGCGTGACGTCAGTCGCGGTCAACCAGGAAGGGAGTGGCAAGGCCGCTGACTCCGTGTGGTGCTGCCATCTCGTGTTGAGCGGTGAGATCGTTGGCGTGAGAAGGTTGCATGTTTCAAACGTCCAGTCATCATTGTGGCGATTGAGCCTCGCCTGTCCCGAGCCAGAACCAAACTCGGGACCTTATGTTTACAAGACCAACATTATAATCATAGAGCAAAAGCTAGCTTCAGCTTCGTTCTTATAATTCGGGTACAGGTTCCAAGCATCTTTGATAAGATGTCATTGTTGCCGCAGTACTAAACAAATAATTGACATAATAATGGCAAAAATAAATTGGTAACCATCTAAATGGTTTTAGACGACGGACGATTTTACCATAGCGTTTGGGATAATTCTTTCACACATTTTGCTATTTGCATTACATATTCAATTAAAATATTAATTTATTTGCACAACTTTCGTCTCGCATTTATTTTTATTATGTTTTCTACTTTTTAAACAAAATGATTTTTTATAGCACTTTTGTAAATTACTGCTAATTAATTATAAAATTAGCAAAACATGTAACCTGTATGACACTGTTTTGTTAATTTTATAATTAACTAGCAGCATACCCGTTCTTCGTACGGAGTATATAATATAAAGAAATTTATAATTCACAATCATGTGCAAATTCTGTTAAAATATTAAATTTATTGCTCATAAAGAGAAGTTTAAGAATATCTGTTCTCACTATGTAAAATTATTTTCACGGGCAGATCTGAAGAATAAAACATCCTGGCCCTTTTTATAAGCAAATTTAAAAAAAAAAAGGAATTGAATCAATATATGCAACCCCGTACTACTTATATTGTCGCATATTAGAAAATATGCCAGTGTGTTAGTAGAAGCTTACCCGTATTGCAATATGAGTCAAAAAAATATTTGCCAAAATAAAAGAGATGACGTAAAAAATTGAAAGTATCAAAAATCTCCGTAATCTTAATACCAGAAGGACGTAATTGATTCCAATATATGCCAATATATATCAAAATATATGCCAATATACCTGCTCTACTTATATTCTCGTAGATTAGAAGATATATCCATGCATTTGTAGAAGATTACTCGTACAACGTACTATATATGAGTTTCAACATTTTTCGTCATAATAAAACAATTCCATAATAATTTGAAAATATCAGTAATCCCTTAATCAACAGTCCCCGAAAATATCAATAATAATGATGTTTAAAACTGAAGACCGTAATTGATATTATCCAGTCAAAAATTCAATGTCAATGAAATTTATTTTATATACATATTTTTATTATTCAAATCGGAAAAGATTTAATAAAATTCGTATGCCGCATAACACATTGGATCCGTTGCTAAGCGACATGATATCATTTGCTTTAAATAAAATGATGGAAATCATATCATCTGAATAATGCAATCTCCATGAAAGGTTTGGCGACATTTTCGTCGATTTAGCGATAACTTAAAAAATCGCCAAATTTATCGCCAAGTGGGACTGTAGAACTGATAGTCCCATTTTGCGACAAATTGACGAAACATCATCACAATACTATCCCCTAACAAAACATAACTAATTTCATTTATTAAGCGCGATTTTATCAATTTCATGATATTTTTATGGATTTAGAAATATTTTTACCAATTTGGTGATATTAAAAAAATTCCTTAAATGTGTTACTAAGTAGGATGGATGGACTGACCGACAAATGCAACAGAAACATCATTTCAGTACTTTATTCTAAAAAAACAAATTTAATTTTATTAATTTGTGTCATTTTTATTGATTTGGGTCATTTTTATTGATTTGGGTCATTTTTATCAATTTGAAGACATTTCCACTAATTTGGTAAAGTTTAAGACATGTTACCAAGTTATTTAGAGATATTCCTCTAAATTCGTAGCTCTCTATTTGTATATATTAAATGGAAACACTAAAATTGTATTAGAAGATACATACACCCGTTCTACTCTTTTTCTGCTTCAACAATCGGCAAAATGCATTTATTGAGTAAACACAATATATGAGTTTATTAGCTAAACACAATATATGAGCTTGAAACCTCTTTTCTTAAATAAATGAAAGTGATGTACGCAGTCCGCAATATATATAATTAAAAGAACAATCAAACCGTTCATTTATAAAATATATTTTTACATCCATTTATTTATTATACAAATAGAAAAAATAATAATAAATATTAACAACACATTTAATTTCATTCCGTTGCCGAGCAACAGGATATAAGATAGAATCTTCCTCATAAAATGCGAAATTATATAGCCATTTTGATTCCTTTATACTTTACATCGTTAAACTTGTGAAAGATGAACCATGGAGGTAGATTTTTCCATTTAAATTCATGTTTCAAATAATTCATGTTTTCCTATAGTGACTAATTAATGCAAAAATCCTGCACCAAACTCGGAAATAAAGTTTTATTTCATTTTAGCGTTTTAAACAAACGATTTTCATCCTTTCCGTTTGGATAAACCACGGAGTTGGAGAGTAGATCTCCAAAGAAAAAGTTCCGTTTTTAATTAATATCTCGACAACCCCTGGTCTTAGAAACTCGAAACTTGGACACAATTTATGGGGGGCTATTTCAAGGCTATCCAAAAAATTTCATTAAATTCGGTTCAGCCGTTTTCCCGTGATGATGAGACAAACGAAAATTTCGTTTTTTACTAATATCTCGAGAACCACAGGTCGTAGAAACTCAAAACATGGACTAAATTTTAAGTGGGGCTATTTCTAAGCTACCCACAAAATTTCATCAAATTCCGATCAGCCGTTCTCCCGTGATGATGGGACAAACAGACAGACAGACAGACAGACAGACAGATTTTCAATTTTATTTATATAGATTAGTAATAATTTCCAAAAGTATATTTTTTTCTTTCCGTATAGAAATCACAATAAAAATTAATGTGAAAGGTAAAAATGTATAACTATTGCTATGTTTTATATTGAATAAATAATACAAATAATAAAGTCTGTGTAAAAAAATTTATACACTTTACGGTGAAATCACCCAAAACAACTATGCAAATCCATTAATGCATTGTAATTTGTAAATACCTTCAAAAATGTAATGAAATGATGAAGAAAAATATTAATTGCCGTCACAAAGCTTATTATAAAAATAAGGTGCTTTTAAAATTCTTTATTTCTTTTATACATTTGTTTTTGCTGTACATATCAGATTTGATTTTCTTGCTACTGTAAAATAATATGTGTACTTTATTCATCATTTTTTGATGAAACATAATTATTTTTAATTTACTTATCAACTTTTTTTATAACGAATTTTTAGTTTATTCATCAACATTATTTCGATGACGAATATTTTTTTTTACTTTATTCATCAGCATTCTATTGACGACAAATAATTATTTTTACTTTATTTGTTAATTTCCCTTTAATTACAGATATTTTTACTTTATACACGAATATATATTTATTTTATAGCGAATAATTAAATTTATCTTATTCATCAATGTACATTTAAAGACGAAGATTTTTGCTTTATTCATCAATACCCCACATGATGACGAATAATGTTTTTCCAGAAATGGGTTTGGACAACTACATATTGTGGCCCGAAGGAGTCTTATGGAAGTTTTGTGATGGACGTTGCAGTTCTGTTGGAGGCGGAGTTCACAGACGAGAATCTTTTTATTCCACATGGATACGGCGACTATTCCGAATGGAACCTGAAGAATCGGTAGGTTCCGTGAAATTGATCTTTCTCAAAAAGTCATACATTTATTTAAGGGACTTCAGAAGTCATAAAATTGTCATAAACATATTGAATACCCATGCTTTACATTTTATCTTTTACCTTTTCTCCTATACATCGATAATGCCTAAAAAAATGTATGGCTAATAAGTGAATACATTTTATTATATAAATAATTTTTTTTAAATAGTAGATCTGATAATAATATTTTAAAAATTGTATAATGTTCATGCATTTGTTAAATTTTTGTTTTGATGTATGGTCAAACTACAAAGTAAAATATTTAATTTTAATTAAATTTTAAATTTAATCGAAGTATTACAATTGACACACCTTACATTTACAATTTTCTAGCCTTTCGCAAGGCTGCAATAAGGGTTATAAAAAAACTGCACCTATGACATTCATCTGCCTTAATGGAGGGAATTACAATTCTCAAATATAACGTTTACTTATCCAAATCTTAGAAATATCGAATTGCAAATGAAACTATAATGTGAAAATGAACATCATGTAAATACAACAAATTCAAATTTAATTGAACCAATACGAAATAATTCAATAAAAAATACATAGAAGGGTGCATAAATACTTGGTAACTCCAGGTTTAAATTTAGCAAAACATATAATACAACAATATGTTAGACAGATTTGTGTAAAACAGAACGTCAAACAAGATCAAAAGATTTCATGGTTACCAACTTAACCTTTTTCATAGCTAGGCTTAGATATTTTTGGAACATTTAGTACCCTCAAAATGGATAAACCTAGCAATAAAATAGCGAAGTTTGCAATTACATAGGCCATCTATAAAATCCAGTCATTTTTTGCAATGATTTTAGCCATTAGGTTTACTTAAGTGTTGGCAAACCTGAACCTAATTAAAGCACATAAAAAAAAATATTTATAGAAGATGACGATAAAATTAGAAAAAAAGATTAAATAAAAAAGTGCTGTTTGAAATAGGGAAAATATTCGAACTTCGGTGAAATGTTCGCCACGGGTGTGCTTTAGTAATAAATATACGTTGGTTGAAATCAATCGAATGTATAACAAATAACACTTTTGAAATCATGTATTGTAACAATGATGGTAATATATAGAACATATATGAGGAAATGATACTTTTAATTATAATACTTTTAACTATAATATATGTTAATTATACCAAAATAGTATATATTAACACAGATAAGCTAAATGTATCCAATACATTGACATCACTAAACTGCTGCCAACTTAAAAATAATTATTAATAATATTTATGAAATATTTTAAAAGAATAACTTGGGTACGAAATCTGAGAAAGATACATCTTTTTCCACTTTGATAAAGAACCTGATGCAAGTGGTAACGGTATATGATTCTATGAAATATGATTATATAAGAATGTGACACTATGGAATCGAATATGAGGGAATCGAAGGTAGACTCACACTCCAGCTATTTTATGTGTTTTTATGGATGTTGAAACATAACATAAAATATATCATAAACAATTTTCTCTGAAATCTGCAACCTCATACCTACTTATTTGGTTTGTATGTTTGAGTCATGGTTTAGGCACCTGAGATGAACCATAAAAAAGCTTACAGAAGTAATATATTGATTATGCAAAATATTTTATAGCACTGCATGTTTTATATTTAAATATTAATTTATTTCTAACAGATATCAAGTTGTGTCGCTACAAGCCGAGAATCAATACCCATTGTACTCTACGACGGAGAAAACTCGGTGTTTGAAACGGTGATTGAGGATATTGTGCCTACGAGTTGTGGGTGCCGAACGACGTAGTCAACTGCCTTAAAACAGAGTTGTTGACGAGTGCCTTTAGTTTACATATCATTGGGAGCAACTTCAAAGTATTGAACTATATCTGCATGAACTCAAACTCTGTCACACACAACTACCTCACCGCATTCATTCATGTTGTAAAAACCTCCGGAGTAGTCTTGGATTGTGCTCATTTCTTAAGATATTTATCATATGCTACAAAGATATGGAGCTGTATATAGAAATTTTAAGTTTTTATTTTGTGTACCTGAATATATTTGTGTTATTTTCAGACTATCATATAAGTTATGTCATTGTTAAGTAGACGAATTTATGTTGCTTATTTGCAATCGTGTTTCATTTTCACTGTGCTATAAACGTTCTACTTTGGAGTGGTTATTTTAAAATATAATTTTATATGTGTATGATATATATGTTATGGAATTATGAGAAAAACAACCAAATAAAAAGAACATAGAAAAGTAGAAATATACTGAGGAATCTAACCCAAAAAGCATATTCTATAATTCGGAATTTTCTTTAAATTTAAATTACTTGAAAATTCTAGTATTCCTTTGCGAACTTCAATATGCTTTTCTGACTGTATAATCATATATATCTCTCTAATTTTAATATGTCTTCCTAATTCCAATAAGCCTCCCTGAGTCCATCTGTCATCCTGACGCTTATGTACAGGATTTATATTGATCTTGCATAATTTGGGGAGGAATTTTGTAATCCGTTATAACCGACAGTAAACTTAATAAATATTACCATCCCGGTTCATAAAATTTTAACAATCCATAATCAAAAATACAAAAGTTTTTCTGACTCCAATACGCTTTTCTGATTCCAATATGCCAAAATTTATTTTCCGAATTACGCGGGTCTTTCTGTCTAATATTCAGGCAGTATACAAGTACGTATATTCTTTATGGGGAAGAGTGCCGCAAACCCTTACATTCATTCGTAAGCTTCAAAACTTTTGGCAACCCTGTTCTGTAAAGAACTTGAATAACCAATTCAATACAAAATTTTAACAACCAATGTGTTATAAAACTTTAAAAGCTGTTTATGTCTAACAATTTAACAGTCTGAAATTTATTACTTTCCTTATATACGTAATGTATAAGGAAAGTATTGTGACGGGGTAAAATTCGAATTCGAGTTTTCGACGGGAGAGCACGTTTCAAGCATCCCTGATCACGAATCAAAATTTTCGAAGTGATGTCTCTGTGTGTGTGTGAAAGTATGTGTGTGTGTGTGTGAAAGTATGTGTGTCAGTGAGTCTGTGGAGACGATAACTGACGAACGAAGGACCGATTCGAATGAAATTTGGTACAAAAATCACAATCCGTAAACACTGGAAGCCTATTGTTTTTATAAGAAATCGAATGTTCAGAACCCCCCACCCCCTAAATTTTCGACTGAAATTTTGAAAAAATCGCCAAAAAATCAACACCGCTTATATAGTTACGCAAATAGACATTTCTTATGTAATGTTTCATTAGAAAACGATTGACATAAATTTTAGAACGCTAACATGAACCGTTCTCGGGATATTGCACATTTTTCAAAAAATTTATCAAAAATTCATATAAAATAAAAAAAAATATTTCCTATAGAGAAACATGTTCACTTTTCATATGTAATACCATGCGATAAATTGGGTGACATCATTCTCATGGATCTAGCTCATTCCATTCATGAAAAAAATACTTTGAATAATACTTTTGTATTTGAACTCCAATAGTCATCTGCTGTAAGAATAACTTATTTCTTCGTCCATAACGCTTTCCGAGATTTTGGCGGCGAATTTGGTGGAATATCGCCAACATGGCGACTTTTTAAATGTTGCTAAATTAACGAAAAACTCGCCAAATGGATAAAAATGACGCTAAATCAATAACGACTCATTGATGATGACGACGTGGAAAATGGCAACTCATTGACGAAAATTCAATATCTTGGAAAGGATATAATTAACACCTATAAAAATAATATTTTTTTACTGTAAAAGTAGTAAATTCATTGCATTATATAAGGAAAGTCATGTGCTGCCCACATCAGATTTCTTTAACACGCAATCAATTTAGATTGTGGAGGAATAATAAGTATGCACTATTACTGTGCACAATTACATAATGCACAATTACTGTTTATACCTAATTTTCTTTGGTATTAAAATTTATGATATTGGATTTTTTTGCGAATTCTTCTCAACTAATTCGAAACCTTTTTTTGCATTTGTTGTCCGATTCCGTCCCATCATTTTAAAATCTTCCAACAACCAGTTGACACGTATTGCAAGTCAAAAATACATCATCGTCATCTCTAACCTCGTTCTTTTCGATTGTTCTCCAGACTGTGCCAAGCAAAATAGAAAAATAATCTTCTCGATTGTTCTTAAATTGAGCTTAACATGCATAGAGAAATAAAAAATTAAACACATTAAGTACTTAATAAAATATTTGTAGCCATTTGTATTTTTCTTTTCTAAAATTATTCATTTGAAAACCAAAGACATTTCACATAAACGTATAATCCCAAAATGGAGCCCAATTTTATTAAAGCGTAACATGTTTAATTGCGAATTACTTTATTACGAACTGATATACATTTCCTGTCAAATTTATTAATCACTCTAATCAACTTTAAAAATAGTTTCCTCTTTATTTTCCTCTTACAAAAATATTTGGTAAGTTTGGTAAAACATTATGTTTTACTAAAGACTGATAGTTTTTGAAAATGTGTCTTAAGACATAAGTGCTAAGAGTAGGTTTCTGGACAAACTGGGATACATTCATTACCAATGTTTTTAATATACACCCTTATAAGGTTATACTTTAATCTCTATCTAACATTATTTTGACGCTTGAAGAAAATAATGAATTGTAAGGTGAATTCCTGATTAAATACTTAAATATTGAAAAGAAATAAATTATGAAATAGATTTTAATAAAAATTTGCTGCAGATAATTATTTGATCTTAAGTGTAGTATGTACATTGATCATAATATAATAGCAAAGTTTTTCATATCTCTTTCGAGCATAGTTTTCATATATACACAAAACTGTCAAATGTTTTATGCATCAAAAATATATGGTTTGTACTTTGAAGAAGAAAAATTATGCCAAGTGAGAACTTTCTAGTTGATAAATTCAAGAACGCAATATTCATGTATTTTTACACCATTGAAGTATTAAATACAAACACGAGAGTTGAAAATTAAGTGAAAATAATCATTCTAGATATTCTTTACAATCTTTGTTGCACGAGAAAATTTTATATGATAAGTTATCACATTTTATTACCAAGGCAATAAAACTTTACGGGTATTTTATACATCTCAGATCATAAAAGAGTACACTCATAATAAAAATAAATCAAACATGCCATCGAACTTTCAGAAGAAAACTTTAGTGCACTTAATATGTTTAATATTTACAGTATTTTTAACATGATTTTGTTCATTGCAATTTTGTTTATTTATACTTAATTCATTACATCATTTCGTTACTGTTCACCGATGTGTATATTTTTATTATTATCAAATATATCTTAGTGTTATTTCGATTTGCCCTGTTACGTCATTGCTTGCATTTAGTGTAAAACAGATAAATGTAACCATATAAATGTAACCATATACATGTAAATTCAAATCATTTGAACTTTTGTATATACGCAGAACATATTAATAAAGTGAATGACGTGTGTATTCATCAGGTATATTTATTTTTCACACTTTCTCGTATTCAATATTTTTTTATTGTCTGAAATTACACTCTAAAATATTTTCAAAGAGGGTTTTTCAAGTTTCACAACTTATTTACGTCCGGTAATACAAAAAGTTCTATATTCTGTGATGAAGCATTTATTGTAGCCGGCGTTTATTATATGTAGCCGGCGTTTCCAAGTCGATTCTTACTCATTAGATCAGGAGTCCGAAACCATTCACCAACAGGGAGCCACCACAAATTTCAAAAATTTCTAGCGAGCACACGATAAAGAATATATTACATATGCATACTTACATATGAATACATATATGCATACATGCTTGTATACATATGTGGTGCGCTAAAGAAACCAAATTGAATTGGTATTTTAGATTAATTATTATTAACATATCATATCTATCTTAACATGGCCGTAAAATCGTACATAGTGGTACTCATTAAATTTTACATTGCGCTGTATGCCGCTAATAACCCTCCAATTATTTATTTTTCACGCGAGTTCTGTAAAAGAATATTAATTGATATAATACTAAATTGATTGCACCATTTTAACTTTAACAATAAAACATTTATTAACAACATAACATACTTATTAAATTCATTACACAATTATTCATATATTATTTCGGCGGAGGGAGACAATGTGAGACCATTTGTTAAAATGCCTAAATGTATTCCTTGACCATAGACCACAGTTCTTGCATTAGCAAATTGTACTGGCCGTAATACTGCGTATTTGGCTCCATCTCGTATTGCTGATTGCACTGCAAATTGATTCTAGCCATTCTTTTGAACACTCTAAAACACTTGCGTCACACTTCATCCATCTAGTCGTTGTGTTCTAAGTGTTGTACTCCTTAATTTTGAGCTGAAAATCTCGTCTACTTCTCACCAAGTGTCATCGTTTTTATCTTTTCGCTCTGTCTTAGGTTCGGCTCTTTTGCCTCAGGACTAACACTCCTCTTTTGCTCCTATTGGCCGCATTCATGGCGACGTCACAAGCATATTCTCGAATGGTTAACCTTTTTATCCAATGTCGTTACGTCAAATTTCTCAAAATTCCTCCGACCCCCTTCTGCCTTGACACCCCTAAACTTATGGCTTTCTGACCTTTGGGTCAGTATGCTGTGAACTTTGGCGTCATTCAGACTGGAGGTATTGTCTTATATTTCAGACACAATAAATTACTAGCATAAAGCTGTCTCACAATACAAGTGTGAGATCTATTTCTGGTACGAGTATCACAATATAGATACATATACAGGATGTCCCATAGAAAGTAAATAGTGGAAAATTTTTTGGCCTATTTGGCTGTAGACCCAAAGTTCCAATCGCAAAAATACTTTTAATAAGGTAGGAAGTTATGAAACAGTAATGTAAATGCTGCACCTTATTTTTATAGAAAGTTAAAAAACTTCACTTTTTATACAGACCCTCTATCGAAAAAAGTCAAATCACAAAAATATTATCCATGCCGTATTTAGTATAACTGAAAAAAATTGGCTGTAATGCGATCAAATTTGACATCGTTATCATTGATTAAAATATTCATTGGAAAATAAGGGTACATCTACAAATCAACTTCGGTTGCAAATAGTTACTAAAACTAATAATAATTAAAATGCATATAGCAATTAAAATAATAGTAATTAAAATGCTATACTATATTTTTGTAAAAAATTAAGAAAATTAACTTTTTATACAGCCCTTCTATCGAACAATATCCAATTATAAAAATGTTGTCAATACTCCATTTAGTCAAGCTAGAGAAAAATGTGGTTCTTAAAAACTCAAATTTAGGACGAAATAAATTGTCAAACTTCCTGACTTACACCACTTTTTCATGACTTTTCGGTACTCTTTTAATCTACAAAATTCACGAACTTAAGGGACGTTCACAAAATGAATTAATGTACAATTGATGTAATAGCTTTATCTGCATAAAATAAATTTGAGGAAGTGGCAAAAGTTTTAATATCTATTTGCAACCGGAGTTGATTTGTGGATGTCCCCTTACTTCCGAATGAAAATTTTAATTGATTATAACTATGCCAAATTGGATCGTGTTACATCCAAAATTTTTTTCAGTTAAACTAAATACGGTATGGGTAAAATTTTTGCATTTTGATTTTTAATTTTGATAGAGTGGCTGTATATAAAGTTAATTTTCTTAACTATCTACAAAAATGTGATACAGCATTTATATTATTGTTTCATAACTTCCTACCTTATTTAATGCATTTTTGCAATTGTAACTATGGGTCTACAACTAACGGTTTAAAAAATCTTCCAATGTTCACTTCCTATGAGACACTCTATACAGTCATGTCCAAAAGTTACGCATAATTCGTAAAATGCGAAAAATTCGGAGTTAATATGGATACAATGGTTCACAATCAGTTGTGGAGAATCGTGGGACGAAGGTAAATTATTGTGCCTATGTAAAACAGTTCAGTCGACGTCGACATGCGCAAAGCACCGGCACACGTCGGAAGGAGTATAGAACGGCCTCGAACAGCATGGCCAGTTGAGGTAGAATTTCGCAATTGCTGTGGTACGGAGCGTTGTTAACAATCAAAAAGGACGAAAAATGTCACAAATATGCCAACTGGACATGTTTTTGAAGGGAAGAATTAATAGAATGCTGGAATCCGGTCGTTCCCAAACCGAAGCGTCTCGAATTCTAAATGTGCCTCAGTGTGTGATCTCCAGACTGTGGCAGATGTTCCAAACTACTGGAGATGTTACTCGACGAGCAGTACTAGGTCGGCCAAGGGTAATAACCGCTCAGCAAGATCCATATTAGATGCAAACTGCGCTACGTAGGAGGAACCCTTCTTCCAGACAACTGGGTTCAGCCCTGACAGCCGCCACAGGAATCACTGTTTCGAGACAAACTGTTTATAGGAGACTCAGTCATGTCGGTCTCTATGCCAGACGACCAGTAGTTTGCATCCCCCTGATGTCTGGACAGAAACGCGCGCGTTTACAGTAGAGTTTGGAACATCGGCAGTAGAATGAACAACAGTGGGGCAATGTCATATTCAGTGACGAGCACAGGTTTAGCCTGCAAAATAATTGTCGTCATACCACGATCAGGAGAGAACGTGGAAAGCGTTTTCACCCAGGAAACATTACGGAAAGACATCGTTTTACGTTTGTGGGAGTCATGACCTGGGCAGGCATCATGATGGACGGCCGCACAGACTTCCACATCTTTGACACGGGGTCAGTTATCGGTCAAAGATACAGAGACGAAGTCCTTGAGCCTACCGTTCGATTGTTTCAAGGTGCTTTTGGTCCTGATTTTATATTCATGGATTATAACTCGCATCCTCACCGTGCTGCCTTGGTCGACGACTTCCTTCAAACTGAAGATATCCGGCACATGCAGTGGCCTGCCAACTCTCCTGATCTGAATCCAATAGAGCATATGTGGGATATGCTCTGGAAACATCTTGCAACCCTCCGCTACCCACCAAGCTCCGGATTGAAAACTGCTCTTCGTGTGGCTTGAAACTTTTTGTGCACACAACTCATCCAAACCCTCATCGAAAGTATGGGAAATCGTTGTGCAGCATGCGTGACTACCCGAGATTCCCACACACCGTATTAAACTGCAGCATCGCATTGTTTTAATCATTATGTTTCACTGAGCTTGACACTCGTATTATGACCTTTTTTCTTGGGATAATAAAAGGCGTTATTATCCTTATTTTGCATTGTTTTCTTCTTCTATAACCCTATTACATCCGCATACCGCGTTGCCTTTCATTCCGATCTAGATTTCCTGAAATTTTCACATAAACAGCAACTATGCTTAACTTTGGGGCATGAGTGTATATGCATACTTAGAACTTGGATGATATAGATTCGCTTATATACGAACGTAAACTGGATAAAATGTATGTCATTATCATGCCAGAAAAGGGCGTTCCCCAAAATAAGGAATACACTTTCATTGCAGACAGCAGTATGCAAAATCCGGTTTCACGCTTATTATGCACTCATCTGCATGGAATAACCGTTAACTGAAATGGCAGCAAAAAAACTTGCTATTTGTCGCAATTATTTTAACTTCTATGGTAATTGACTGATTAAAACAGCTAATTCCCGCTCTTTTTATATGGATATTTAACTTACAATTAAACAATTTAGACACATCTAAAATGTATCATCTCTTACATTAGATTTAAATTAATTCAATATTGGCTCAACTGAAGAATATTTTTACTATTTTCTCATACTAGTGTATAGAGTTCCCGACAAATGTTTTAACACGAGATTTAGACGAAAAAATGCTTTTACAGACAACCTGGACACATTTTGGACAATTTTATAAGTGCTTTCATCAGTATGTGTGTGTGTATCTGCGAAGTGCGCACAAAAGTGATGAAGAACTAATGCACATATCATTTTGAAATTTTATATGTAGGTGTATATTCTCATGGCAATCATTGAACTTTCTCCAATGGGGCGGGGGCAAAGTTAAGGACAAGATGTAATCCATCTTTGTGATCTTAAACGCCGTGTCGGGGGCAATTGTCCTCCCCTACGGATGCCCATGTGTATCCTGAAGAAAATTGTAAATATGGCGCCATAAAAAGTCCTCGCTCTCTGCAAAACCGCATTTGCTGCTCCACCACGCCTATTTTACAGATTAATACGCATTTGACTCGCTGAGTGGACGGAGGAAACATCAACCACTACGCCCTAATACAACCGTATTTTTACGCCCTGTATAAGCCTTTTTACCTCTGCGAGAGCTGCGTCATAAATAAACTCCTTTGATACACCCTAAATCAGCATGAGAGTAAAAACATTTTTGCCATTTAAAAGATGATATATCCCCTAAAAAGACATTTTACTTTTTAATTTTTGTACACTTGGCGTTTAGTAGCCACCTTTTTAAATAATAATAATAATAATAATAATAATAATAATAAAATAATAATAATAATAATAATAATAAAGTAATAATAATAATAATATAATTCTCTTTCATAATCATCTTAAATTTCCAATTTCTATATTCATTAAAAAATAGATAATAGGACATACTTTGTGCACAATGAAATTAATTATACAATTACATTAAATACAATGTTTTATAATACAGGCTTAATAAATGTATTTTAAACATGAAGAGGTCGCGGCCGATCGTCGAGTGTACCAGAATTATAAAAAGTAAGAGCTTGGCAATTTGATATCACAACATATTTTAAACACAACATTCTAATTTTTTAATGCTGATGTATTTTTAGCTTGTTTTTTTTTTTCAAAGCTTAGAGATTTATGATTTTTAGGGGACTTCTTTTCTTAATGGACGACACACTCGCTGACATACAATGAATTCGGTAAAGTACTGCCTCCAGAGGTAGGGTATTGAACATATGGAGTGTCCAATATTGTTCCAAGGCAAATATGGAACATTGCGAATTATGGAGGGAGTGCAACCTACAAAGATGGTCCCTGTACTTCTCCTTCAATTCATATACAGTTCCCTAAGAGAACACCTGCAAAAGGATGAGCAAGCCATGTTTCTGGGAAATATGGACAGCGATGGCTCAGTTACAGAGGGGCGCACAGCAGGGCGTTCTTGGGGAGAGCTGACCCTTGTCCGGTTCGGCGACACGTGCACCCAGGGTCGTGGGAACGCTGGCCCACCTGCCAGATATTAATTCTGGGGTGATCGCCGTCCTTCTGTCATCACAGCACCCAATAGCTGGACATAATTCTGAAATATCCAATGAAAATACCAGGGGCTTCAATTGGGGGAACCAGTAATAAACCTGGGGCTTAATTGCGTAGGAGGAGACATTTCTCGGATGTTCGAGAGAGTGTTAGATTTTTCAAAAAGAAGAATTGATTCAAGAATTGATTGTGAGCTTCGGAGAAAAAGTTCTCCCAAAATATGTCTGCAGCGATGACCGACGTTTCCTCCGTCGAAGTGCCCCGCATCCAGTGACGACACAACGATGTATCTATCGAAGGTACGAAATGCATGTCTCTTATACTCTCAGTCTGTTTGACACTAATTTAGATAAGTTCGCACTCTCTCGACATCTTATTCAATTTACACTTGAGTGAAATAATCAGAATGAATTTAATTGAAAACTTAAATGAAGGGGATTTAAATATATATACTTTAAATATTCATGATTTAGGAAATGTCAAACACGAATGTCAATGGAGAGTGATTATGATTTAGTAAGATTGTTAATTGAATCAATTAAATATGTTCTTTTATTATTATTTTAATTTCCTTTTGTTAATAAATATATATTGTTAATGTTTTATATCATGTCCGTTGTCCTCATTTTCCCTTAATTTGATTTTTATGTATTTTTATTCGACACGGCCAATGTCGGCGACTGTTTTAATGAACAATACCACTGAATTATGCGTTCTGACCGGACGTGTGGTTAAAACCCACATAACAAATATATTCCCTGGATCTTAATTATGTTTAAAATGTTTGAGATACCCTCATAAGAGTTGTCTACCTACTCCCATTACCCTCCAAACGCTGCAAACTGCTTTTATACACGAATGGTCGGTCCACTCTGTGATATCATGCATTGCCAAGCAACTAAACATGACTGTAAGATTTAGCAAATGCGGAATGGTAATGAAAGTGACAGTGTTGACACGGAGGTTACGTATGTATGTTATGTAGTGTTTGGCGCGCCATAATAAAATGATTTAAAAGCATGTTTCCATAATTAATAACCATTAAGTAATACCACACACTCGCTTATTTGGGAGGCTAAATTGCTGGTGACAAGCCTGTATCCGTTTCCGAAGGGGTCATATTCCTCATTAAGTTTCACTTGGTTCTTCAATGCATCATTCAGAATATTTAACCACATTATTATATCATTCTGTTATAGGAATTTAGAGGTAAAAAAAACGCCTACAAGCATATGTTTTGTCTCACTAAAACTTGTGTGACTAAATAAATAATCGGAGTATTTACCTGTGAAATTTGGAGTCGACCAGTTTAGTACTCCATGAATCATACCCGTTTCACTATTCCGTACTTAACTTTTGAAGAGCAATATATATATTAGATATAAAAATAATTGCATAAGAGAGGGCCTTATACTCTATTTTGTATATAGGAACCCTGACAAGGCTTGCGTAACCTCCGCCTCCTATAAAAAATTAAACAAATTAAAAACCCTAACAATTATGTTCAATTATACAAAATAATCATTATTTAGAAAATTACTACAAGGTTTAATTCTGAATAACAGGGGCATGTATCAATTATGTATATGGCCACGCCCATAATTCTACACTCATATTTGCATTCTGAGTTTTCTTGAGGCATTGCAATAGTGTTTATTTGATATAAATATGAAAGAGTGGGGGGGGGAGGCTCTAAATTTTTAAGCAAATGGTATCATTCCAAATCATTGTTTCCACAAGTGTTAAAATGGCGAAGAAAAAATACGGAAATTGATATAACTTTTTGGTGCATATTTTATATTGGCACTAATTCTGCCATTTAGAGTGTAAATTTTATTTTATTTTATTTATAGCCATATACGTTACAAGTAATTACTTTCGGCAATAGCTATTTGGACAGTGGTTAACAGCTAAGGCCAAAATGAATGACTTTATTCTATCTCTACAAAAAGTATGAAATCGCGAAACATTTTTTTTTCCCTTTTTCATATTGTTTACATACACCGAAAATATTTTAAAAGTATATTTTATATAAAAAATAACTTGGTTTAGTCATTACCTGCTTAAAATAATGTTTGAATGTCTAGAAAGCCACACCGAAATAGGTTACGGCAATTTAGAATAAACAGAACCTATGATAACAGACCACGAACAGCACGTAATGCTGGATGTCAATGAGGAAATGTGCGCTTATGCTTCCAGATTTTGTAAATTTCTATGTTTTCGTAGATTTTGGTTAAAGTTTAGCCCCTTTAATAAATCTTTTGGCAGATTTTATGAAAAGTTTAGTGAAATTAAATTTCACTAATAATTTGAATAATTTTTATGTTACTTAAGAGATTTTGTAATTTTAAATGTACAATTCAATTTATATAACATTACAATTCTTCAATGTAGTTCAAATTTTAATGTACAATTTAATTTATATAAATTTACAATTCTTCAATATCGTTCAAATAATATAATAACATATTTGTTTCATATTTAAACTTTTTTTTGTATAATATTGATCGTAAGCTACTTTTTATGGTAATTTGTAATGATCTTTTTCTATACTTTTAGTGCCCTTTTGCATATTTATATAATAAAATACACTAGTACATTTTTTACTAAAAAAATGGTGGAGAAACTTAGGAGGATAAGGGCGTGGTTAAGTAATAAATCAGTTTCTAAGCAAAAATTTAATTAATTTTTATTTATTTATGTATAATAATAATGGAAGATGCATGCCTGTGTCGTCGGTAGCGAAAAATTAAAACATTGTACGGACATGAAATTTGGTATACATGTGCTATTTCAATTGTTAGCAGTAATCACATTTCATAAGTCTTAAAATAAATCCAGTTCTCTCGTTCAAATTTTCCTAAAAAAAATTAACATTAATCTGAGTTTTTTTGTAGCACCCTTTACAAAATTAATAAGATGTTGGATTCAGGAACCGGGACGATACTCATCGGCAAGATTTTTTTTTTAATTCGAATTAGATTTTTAGTTATTTCAAGTCGAAGAAGCTTCCCGTTTACGGCTGATTTCTATCATATTTTCTATGGTACTCTACGGCACGGTAGAGTCCTTTTATAACAAAGCAAATTTTGAGTTTGTCAGTATAGCAAATTTATGTATCCACTTTAAGAAATACATGCCTCATTTTCAGTAGAAGCTCGTTAATTACAATCTAAACAGGGTGTGAAATTCATTTCACATTATCAGTAATTGAAAGCAATGAAATCCATCAAGGAAATGAAGCCAATTTCGAGAAAAATACAAAAACTGTAATAATTTTCACTTTCTCATACGTAGTATTGAGAAAGTATTGTTTTCAAAAAATTATCGATTTTGAGATTTTAATGCCAACATATGTTTTAAAATCTCCTGAATGCATTTTAACTATTTTTGTAGTGATGTCCGTCAGTATGTCTGTCTGTCTGTTTGTATGTCTGTGATCGATTTCTTGTGTACACGATAGCGGCCACAAATATTAATGGATTTTCACGAAATTTCAGATGTGGCTTCGTTATCAAAAAATCCAGAAATAGATAGAATTATTTTTCAATTCCAGCGAAAACTTCGAAATTTATTTTTAATGTTATATTTCATTAACATGGCAACATAGGGACAAAATTTGACATAATTATGAATAAAAGAGTTTATTTATGGCTTAATAATCACGAGACTTATAAATTCAATCAATGTTGTGAAAAATAGCCTCGATACAATTTTTTTTTGTTCGTGAGATCAATAGCCCCCCTCGGGGGGCAAGATACCCCCCCCCCTCCGAGGGGATGCATTGTCAAATATGGTACCAATCGAAAGATTTTTTCAAGCCCTATAAAGTGAAGAAGTCGATTGAAAAGAATGAGAAATGGTGAGAAAGTCGAGTTGAGCCAAGTTAATTAAAATTGCTTCTTGGCGTCATTTCCTGTAGCTTAACTGGTAGAGATCTAGTCTCGAAATTCAAATGTCGGAGGTACAAGTAATTTCCTGGATTCCTACTAATAAGAGACGGATGTTCTACATCCCAAGGGTATAAAGATATAGTACGGATAAAATGACGAAGTGTACGAGGGAGAAATAAACAAGGTAAATTCGTCGAAGACAAGGAACCCTGCTAACATTGAATAAAATACATATATGTAGAGAAGCCATATACTGCCCCTTTCAGATTTTTAAACATAATGATTGCGAGTAAAATAAAATAAACTACCGAGTGATTGAAAAATCGTGAACATCAAATTTTAAAATCCTATAATGTAATGATAAATAGATATAGTGCAATTTTGTCGGTTATGTAACATTAATATACAGTGAAAAAAATATAAGAAATATTGTTTGATGTTATTATTTTGTGCGAGAGATGACTACAAATCCCCCTTTTTTATCAATCCGAGAACAAACATAATGCTTTCCGGGAGTGAAACAATTTTCATTTAAAAGCAATCCCTCCTTATGAGAGTGAGTGCCAGTGAAGAGTTTAAGAAGATATAGCCATGCTCTAAAACTACCAAATATTCAACAATTGCAGTTCATCCTGAGTTAAAATAGAAGACATATCTGGCCTGTTATAGCTTTCTCGGAAACAGATCCAGTTTCTCAGAAACGCTTTACTAACCAAGTAATTGTTAAAGGTTAGAGCATGGGTATTTCTTCTAAAACTCTCCAATGACACTCTCATTAGATTGGCTAGAGAGATATCGTTCTAAAATAAAGTTATATCGCTCTGGTACAATGTAATGCTCTTCGATTGATAAAAAATGGGCCTGTAATTATCGTCTAACATTTTAAAAACAGCAGGCGATATCGCTGATATATTTTGAGGGTATATTAGTGCCACCAAACTAAAACAAATTCTATCACTTCAATTTCTCAGTAATTTATATAATTTTTAAATTAAATGGGCGCATTTTTTCACCACAATGTATACATACAGTACCTACTTATAGGGTTCCAAATTTAAGATCTATTACTCCCAAAATTACTCCTCTTTCTTACTTAAATTTAATTACTCCCAAATTTAAGATCACGTCGTTGTCTGTAATAGAGCATGATTCTGTGATACCCTTTGTTCAAATGTTTCTCTTTTATTATTTTCTTAAGTTTCCTGAAAATGATAAATGAGCAAGAAAATAATATAATCATACATTGAAACGGTAGATGGCAACACCATAACAGCTGAGATTACTGTAAGCTACAGTGTCTAGAATTTATCAAGACTCTCTAACAAAACCAAACCTAATATACAAACAAAAAAAAATAACAGATATGTTTTATTATACAACAAATACAATATCTACCAATAAAATACAGTAATAAATATATATTTAAATGAGTTTTAACATTCAATTTCACATCTTTAAAATTTTCATCACTACATTCATTCTTCATATTTTCTCCTTAAATATATATTCTAATTCACAGAGACATATTGCTCATTTAGATGTTTCTGAACTATTGCATGAAGCATTTTCTTCTTTCATGCGTGTTCTAAAGAAATTAATAATAAATAAAATAACAATAAAGATCAATCATGCATAAAGCATTCATTATGAAACACTTTCCAACATCAATGCAATTTTATACAAACATTTCTAAAATGCGATACATTCCTCGGTAATATTTTTAAAATTATCACAATACTACATTAATTTATTATATTTGAAAACTCCATCGAAGAAAATGAACCTCAATCAAATGACGGTATTGAAATATAAATTGCCTGGTTTAAACATCTCTAAAATGCAATACATTCCTCGGTGATATTTTAAAAATTATCATAACACTACAATAATTTATTATAACAAACTTCATCGAAAACAAATGAACTTTACTCAAATAACATCATCGAAATATAAAGCACCTCTATATAAAAGCAGCATTTCATTCATCACAATATTATAATAATTTATTTTATTTAAAAATTTGAAAAATTGTTATCTATCATATTTATTTTAAAATGTGAAACCTTTCTCATATATAAAATAATTAAACTTTTGGAAAGATAATTATTATATAATATATCTTTTTTTTCTTCTGGAGGCTATAACGAGTGTCAGAATTTAATGGAATTTGTTTTTCTCCCTATATTAAATAATTTTTATTAAAAAACTACCTAACATATTTTACTGAAATTTTTTTTATATATTTTATGGGATAATTTTAATATATTTTCTAAACTTTTCGAAGCAATTTCTGAAATTTAAATTCGCTTAAAAATTGTTTGAAACATTTGGTCCCATAGGGTTCAATGTATTTAATTTTTTCAACCCGGGTTCAATAAAAAACTAATTGGGTGATATTATTCATTCATATTCCCAAAGGTCCCGCAGACCGTCTGAAAAACATACTAAAATTTCATTTTGATAAAGCCATTTTTACGGCAGTTATCGTGATAACAGACAGACAGACAGACGGAATGAACAAAGTCATAAACACTTTCAACTATGCTGTAAAGTGTTAACAAAAAGATAAATCATGAATGAAGCATTGATTATGAAACACTTTCCAACTTCAATACAATTTTATTTAAACATGTCTAAAATGCAATATATTCCTCGGTAATATTTTAAAACTTATCACAATACTACATTAATTTATTATATTTGAAAATTTAAACCTTCATCGAAAAAAATGAACTTCATTCAAATGACGGCATTGAAATATAAATTGCCAGGTTTAAACATCTCTAAAATGTGATACATTCCTCGGTAATAATTTTAGAATTATCATAATAATACGATAATTTATTATATTTAAAAACTTCATCGAAAACAACTGAAATTCATTCAAATGGCGTCATAGAAAAAATAACACGCCTGGCTCTCTCTAAAAAACCAGCATTTTATTCATAAATAATTTCCCATTCATGTCATTCATCACAATACTATAATAATTTATTTTATTTAAAAATTAAGACCATGGAGCTACAAGTAATTTAACTCTATGCTTAAAACTTCATCGCAAAAAATCGTCCTTCTCTCGGTAAAGTCAATGAATATTTCTTTCATATCAGCTATGCAGACTCCATGAGCTAAATTCTTTAGAGTTAAAAAAATACAGCAATTCCTATACAACTCATCCTACATATTTTACTGTTTACATTTTACATAAGTGAAAAATAGGCTTCGTTGTAGAAATAATCAAATTTGGATGAGCATTTAAACTCATATATATTGTAATTGCGGTGTTTTAGTATGTAGATGCACAGAATTTAAACCAAAATAAAGTGGTTTTAGGACAAATACAACACTCAATATGAAATAAAAAGAACTTTAAAAATCACGATTTTGAGACAAGATGGATGCCATATATCATTTTGAAGTGGATCACGTGATACCTTCATATCATAGTCACGTGATCGTTTCATATAAGAGGTGTTATTATTATTTTAATTTTTATTTAAAAAACTACTGAATATCGCTGAATTTTTTTTTGTATATTTTATGGAACAATTTGAATATTACCTAAAATTTTCGAAGCTATTTGTGAATTTTAAATCCGCTTAAAAAATGTTTGAAAAATTGGGTCCCATAGGGCTCAATGTATTTCGTTTTTTCAACCCGGGTTCAATAAAAAACTAATTGGGTGATATTATTCATTTATATTCCCATAGGTCCTACAGACCGTCTGAACAACATACTAAAATTTCATTTTGATTAAGTCATTTTTACGGCAGTTATCGTGCTAACGGACAGAGAGACAGACAGACAGACAGAATGAACAAAGTCATAAACACTTTTCAACTTTGTTGTAAAGTGTTAAAAAGAGAGAGTATGCAATTGTTTTGTGTATAAGTTTATATTTTAGCAATAGATGGCAGCACTATAGAAACTTACAATTGAAGTTCCTTGATAAATCTAACATTGAATTAAGACATAGAACTAGCAGTGCTTCTTTCAAGAAAGCAAGTATATGTCAGTTTGATTTTAAAAGCGGCAGGTTATTTATTGTGACTAAATTAAAAATCTGTACGGTCTTGAGCATAACTAGAGTCTTAATAATAGCGCAAGCCATAGGTCGGGGACTCCCCGACGGGGAGGGCCGGATTTCTATCCGATAGTTTCGGACTATGCCAAGTTGGGCTTAATTTTATAAAATTCAAAGATGACAATGTTTAAAATTTTTACGAATGTAAATTTTCGAGAACATGAAAATATTTTGTTAGCATAAAAATTAAAAATATGTATACCTTCATCCTGGCACAATGACTGCACACAACTTCATGTATTTTGACATATTTGAATATATATATATATATATATATATATATATATATATACGGTTTCGCTTTCTCCACATCAATAATCTTAAACGCATTTGTCAAAATTACCAATATCCGGAAGTATTTGTAAATAATATTATTAATAATTTCAAATATACCACGTAATCATTTTACACATGCATGATTTATCTTTGATTGGATGACTCAATTTTGAGAATTCACCCATTCTTATCACCTAACTTACCACTTGGCCTGAGTCTAATACTGTTTACTATTTTCGAATGACTGTTTTCCACTTTTCCTGAGTCCTATACTGATTACTATTTTTGAAAGTCTCCATACATATTATGTATCGTTCAAATGTATTCATTCCGGTGCCCACTCGCATTGACGAAGTGAGGTGAAATGCTCAGTCGCTTGTTCAACTTACACGCGGCGGCAATGCTTGTGAGTTCATATTTCTGTTCGAGGAAGTATTGTTTTTCTGATTTGTAATTCAATTGATTTATTTTTTCCTTCCACTAGCCAGTAGACAGTTCCAATGGTGTCTATAGTTAAATACTATCGCCATTGTCAGAAACTGGCTATTCTATAGGTTTTAATTCGAATTAATTGTTTGGCTGTCCTGATGAAAATGCAATTTCGAACTAACCGCCATTTTTGTGTAGTTTCAATTGATTGTTCTTTATCTATTATCTTGAGCTAATTATTATTGCCTTTTCTCATTTTTGCCGTGTTTTATTTTTATTTTTATTTATATTTATATTTATATACTTTTATTTGTGAATTTTATATCCTAATATTCTTCTCATCCCCCTTTACCATTGTAGTGATATGTTATCTTCTATCTTTATCCTTAGTCTTGGTCTATAGTTACTCATTTGTAACAGATATGCTAGAGATGGGTTTTTTTGTACATACAGTAGTTCATGCGTAATTTGCGCTTAAAATCTTTCAATTTATATATATATATATATATATATATATATATATATATATATATATATATATATATATATATATATATATACATATATATATATATATATATATACATACATATATATATATAAATATATATATATATATATATATATATATATATATATATATATATATATATATATATATATATATATATATATATATATATATATATATATATATATACATATATATATATATATATATACATACATATATATATATAAATATATATATATATATATATATATATATATATATATATATATATATATATATATATATATATATTTATATATATATATATATATATATACATAACTATCCAAATGGAAAAATGGAATACAATATAAAATGAAGAGTAAGGTACTACAAATTGTCTGGGGGAGGAGTGACCCCTGACTCCCCTGTTAAGCATGTTTTACGCCGCGGCACCGCTCCCGGGAGCCGGTACATCACCCATTAATGATATAAAACCAATATCAAAATACAAGACCTCACAATAAGAAATTACTACTACAATAAGACACTACATTGAACTACAATAAGACACTACATTAAACTGCTTAAAGACTAGTACTATATAAACACGTACCTTCCGGCAATTGAATACGCTGAACGAGGTGTTTGTCACAAAGTTTTACTTTTATATTACTGTTTATTGAAATAACAGCGTTTACTTTCATTTATAGTTATGTTAGAAACACTGTTTGCAGCTTTATATAAAATCTTAGAGGATATCCTTGTTTTATTGCTTCTGTAAAAAACATCCAGATATTATTATCCCTGTCTATTGAATTTGAACTTAATTTTTGACTTCTCATTAAGTAATTTAAAATGATGTTCCTGAACACATTTTTGTATAGGCTTGAACTCCATGAAGCTATGTAATTAATTTCGAAATTAAAATATTTTCTTTTATCGCATAATCTAAAATTGGTATCGTTATTATTTGTATCAAACATAAATTCAGAAAGTTTAAACTATTATCATAATCGTGTGCAATTTCTGTTAATTGTAATTTATCTGAATAAAAACTAAAATCTGGTAAGTAATCTGGGGTTTTAAAACCTATGAAAATGTCATCAACGTAACGGAAAAATAATAATTCGTTTAATATGTGTGTGGTAGACTTGTTATGATAAATATCAGCCAAATATATATATATATATATATATATATATATATATATATATATGTGTGTGTGTGTGTGTGTGTGTGTGTGTGTGTGTGTGTGCGCGTGTGTGTGCGTGTGTGTGTGTGTGTGTGCATACATATATATTAATTTCTGTTGGGCTCGGACAGGGTTCGAATATTGGTTCTGTCAGAGAGGACCGGACTTAAAACCTAGTAAAAATCAAATTTTAGAGCAGGAAAGGGGCTGCACACCAAAATACTAGAAAAATGAAATTATATAAATAGAAAAACATATTTAAGAATGAGAAGGACTTCAAGTTTAATGTAAAGGTAGATGTAGTTGTAAAAAGAAGAAAGTGTACAACTTCAATTATGTAATACACTCTATTTTAGGGGGTGCCGCACACCAAAATGCTCGATTAGCAGAAGAATTGGAAACACCTTCTTTTATATAAATTAGAAACTTGATATTTGTTGCTTGGGTCCAGAATTTGAAAAAAATTCCTCAAAATAACGGAGTTTTCACAAAAGTTTATTTAAGAGAGTGCCCCAATCCAAATGTGAAATAAAAAATAGAGACTTGAACTTGTTACAGTGCCATTCGATAAAACCTCCGAGGAAAGTCGCATTTTTCAAAAGTGTTCATTCAATTGGTTTCTACGTATTAAAAAGTTCGAAATATAAAATGATAGGAAAACGTACTTTGCGATGTGTTAGAGAGATCAACATTGGTGCTATGAAAACAGGGTTAAATAGGACAAAGTGAAGAATTTATGTTTTCCAATATTACTTTAAGGGTTCCACACACCAAAATGTTCGATTTGCTGAATATATAAAAACACATTATTAAGTAAGAAAAAAATATATCATTAACACTGGTTAAGAATTCAGATAGAGATTAAAGTAGAAACTTCAAATGTAGTGCAAGTCTGTTGAAGCTGAAGCTGCATTCTATAATTCTAATAATTTCACAAGAAAATAAGAAATATTTAAAATTTGACAAATATATTACTGACGGGATGGTTTATTGGACATCTTTGATTTTCAGTGTGCATTCGGCTACCAGAGATTCTATTAAACCAGTTTCCACATATTTAGTGGTGACTTCTAGCGGAAATTACCTTACTAAAATGAATTGCCCCTAAATGCAAATTTTGTATGAAATCGCGCTCAAACTGATATCAGCATAAACTTAACAGCATAAAATACATAATTCAACCTAATACATATCAAACACTTCTACATGCAAATAAAATATCCATCACTTTTTTACAAATTATTTTCAATTTGTTTTCAAATATGTTAAAAATCTTCCTTTATTCCTTAGTGAATGTGCATATTTAAAGTTATATAATGCTCAAATCTGGTCGTCACACTCTCCCTTATTAAAATTATTTATGTATTTATTTAAATTATTTTTATCAACCTCAATAGTATTATTTATTAAAATTTTCATTTACATTTTAAACTCACAACAAAGTGTCACGGAAGCCAAATGTGGTGCACAAAAACAAATGAACTCAAAGCTGGAATTTTAAACTATTAAGATCTACATAATTAACATGGCCATAAATTATCGTACATTGTAGAACATTGCATTGTGCCGCTATTACCCACCTATTTTATCTTTAGCGCGAGTCCTGGAATAGAATATTAATTAATATAAGACTATAATTAACTGCACCATTTTAACTTAACACAAAATCACTTATTACTAATATTATCTTAATTATCAAATTAGTTACAGTAATCATTCATATTCTTGCGGCGGAGGGAGAAAATGTGAGACCATGTCTTAAAAATGCCTAAATTGTATTTAAGACCTTCCACAATCATTTATGGGCACATACCTTCATTTTCTGCTTGGTCATTGACCACAATTATTGCATCTGCGTATATCGTACTGGCTTTAACTCGAAGTGTTGGGTTCCTTGCGCTAATTGCATCTGCTTATTGTACTCTCGAACACTTCTGGAACCTGTAATCAGGACATTGTCATTTCACATTTTGCCTTTGGACTCAGCACTCTCCCTTCTTACTTTGCTAACTACTTCATCACATGTTTCATAACTACTCTCTTGTATTCTCGTAGAAGTTGGGTAACAACATCTTGTGGTTGTCGCCTCTTTGTGCCTGAGATCTGACACGCCTCCTTAGGCACTGCTCCCAGACATCTTCCATAATTGGTCATTATTTTTAACCACTCTCATGGCTACACCTCAGTCTGTAGGTTTATGGCCTAATTTGACCTCTCGGATCAAAGTGTTGTAAACACTGCCGTCGTTTCATCTGAAGCAATTTTTGCTATTGCAGCAAACCATATAAATATTGAACATTAAACTGTCTCACCAAAACTGGTGTAAGATCTATTTCTGGTCTCACAAAATTATATAAATAGAAAATCACATTTAAAAATGAGAGAGACTTCAAGTTTAATTTAAAGGTAGATATAGTTGCAAAAAGAAGAAAGCGTACAATTTCAATTATCTAATACTTTCTATTTTAGGGGATGCCGCACACCAAAATGCTCGATTTGCAGGAGAATGGGAAACATCTTCTTTTATATAAGTTAGAAACTTGATATTTGTTGCTTGGGTCCAGAGTTTAAGAAAATTTCCTCAAAATAACGGAGTTTTCACAAAAGTTTATTTAAGAGAGTGCCCCCCCCCCCCCACACACACACACACTCCAAATGTGAAATGAAAAATAGAGACTTGAAGTTTGTTGCAGGCTCATTCAATAAAACCTCCGAGAAAAGTCGTATTTTTGAAAAGTGTTCATTCAATTGGTTTCTACGTACTAAAAAGTTCGAAATATAAAATGGTAGCAAAACGTACTTCACGATGTGATACAGACTTCAAGATTGGTGCTACAAAGACAGGGTTAAATAGGACAAAGTGAATAATTAGTTTTCCAATACTACTAAGGTTTCCGCACACCAAAATGTTCCCGGCCGTCCATTAAGCTGCTCTATGTCTTAGGATGAGTCGGTCGGCCTGGGCTTTCGACACCAAAATGTTCGATTTGCCGAATATATAAAAACACCTCTTGTAAGTAAGATAAAAATATATCATTAACACTGGTTAAGAATTCAGATAGAGATTAAAGTAGAAACTTCAAATGTAGTACAAGTCTGATGAAGCTGAAGAGGCATTCTATAATTCTAATAATTTCACAAGAAAATAAGAAATATTTAAAATTTCCCAAATATATTACTGACGGGATGGTTTATTGGACATCTTTGATTTTCAGAGTGTATTCGGCTACCAGAAATTCTATTAAACCAGTTTCCACTTATTTAGTGGTGACTTCTAGCGGAAATTACCTTACTAAAATTAATTGAACCTAAATGCAAATTTTGTATGAAATCGCGCTCAAACTGATATCAGCATAAACTTAAGAGCATAAAATTCATAATTCAACCTAATACATATCAAATACTTCTACATGCAAATAAAATATTCATCACTTTTTTAAACAAATTATTTTCAATTTGTTTTCAAATATGTTAAAAATCTTCCATTATTCCTTAGTGAATGTGCATATTTAAAGTTATACAATGCTCAAATCTGGTCATCACACTCTCCTCCGTTAAAATTATTTTTCTATTTATTTAAAATATTTTTATGAACTTCAATAGTATTATTTATTAAAATTTTCATTTACATTTTAAACTCACACCAAAGTGTCACGGAAACCAAATGTGGTGCACAAAAACAAAGGAACTCAAAGCTGGAATTTTAAACTATTAAGTTCTACATAATTAACATGGCCATAAATTATCGTACATTGTAGAACATTGCATTGTGCCGCTATTACCCACCTATTTTATCTTTAGCGCGAGTCCTGGAATAGAATATTGATTAATATAAGACTATAATTAACTGTACCATTTTAACTTAACATAAAATCATTTATTACTAATATTATCTTAATTATTAAATTAGTTACAGTAATTATTCATATTCTTGCGGCGGAGGGAGAAAATGTGAGACCATGGCTTAAAAATGCCTAGATTGTATTTAAGACCTTCCACAATCATTTATGGGCACATACCTTCATTTTCTGCTCGGTCATTGACCACAATTCCTGCATCTGCGTATATCGTACTGGCCTTAACTCGAAGTGTTGGGTTCCTTGCGCTTACTGCATCTGCTTATTGTACTCTCGAACACTTCTGGAACCTGTAATCAGGACATTGTTATTTCACATTTTGTCTTTGGACTCCGCACTCTCCCTTCTTACTTTGCTAACTACTTCATCACTTGTTTCATAACTACTCTCTTGTATTCTCGTAGAAGTTGGGTAACAACATCTTGTGGTTGTCGCCTCTTTTTGCCTGAGGTCTGATACGCCTCCTTAGGCACTGCTCCCAGACATCTTCCATAATTGGTCATTCTTCTTAACCACTCTCATGGCTACACCTCAGTCTGTAGGTTTATGGCCTAATTTGACCTCTCGGATCAAAATGTTGTAAACACTGCCGTCGTTTCATCTGAAGCATTGTTTGCTACTGCAGCAAACCATATAAATATTGAACATTAAACTGTCTCACCAAAAACTGGTGTAAGATCTATTTCTGGTCTTACAAAATTATTAAATAGAAAATCACATTTAAGAATGAGAGAGACTTCAAGTTTAATTTAAAGGTAGATATAGTTGCAAAAAGAAGAAAGCGTACAATTTCAATTATCTAATACTTTCTATTTTAGGGGATGCCGCACACCAAAATGCTCGATTTGCAGGAGAATGGGAAACATCTTCCTTTATATAAGTTAGAAACTTGATATTTGTTGCTTGGGTCCAGAGTTTAAGAAAATTTCCTCAAAATAACGGAGTTTTCACAAAAGTTTATTTAAGAGAGTGCCCCCCCCCCCCCACGCACACTCCAAATGTGAAATGATAAATAGAGACTTGAAGTTTGTTGCAGGCTCATTCAATAAAACCTCCGAGAAAAGTCGTATTTTTGAAAAGTGTTCATTCAATTGGTTTCTACGTACTAAAAAGTTCGAAATATAAAATGGTAGCAAAACGTACTTCACGATGTGATACAGACTTCAAGATTGGTGCTACAAAGACAGGGTTAAATAGGACAAAGTGAATAATTAGTTTTCCAATACTACTTTAAGGTTTCCGCACACCAAAATGTTCCCGGCCGTCCATTAAGCTGCTCTATGTCTTAGGATGAGTCGGTCGGCCTGGGCTTTCGACACCAAAATGTTCGATTTGCCGAATATATAAAACCACATTTTTAAGTAAGGTAAAAATATATCATTAACACTGGTTAAAAATTCAGATAGAGGTTAAAGTAGAAACTTCAAATGTAGTAAAAGTCTGATGAATATGAAGCGGCATTCCATAATTCTAATAATTTCACAAGAAAATAAGAAATATTTAAAATTTCACAAATATATTACTGACGGGATGGTTCATTGGACATCTTTGATTTTTAGAGAGCATTCGGCTACTAGAGATTCTATTAAAACAGTTTCCGCTTATTTAGTGGTGACATCTAGCGGAAATTACCTTACTAAAATTAATTGAACCTAAATGCAACTTTTAGTGTATGAAGTTGCGCTCAAAGAGATATCGAAATTAATCTGTAAAAAATACTCAACTAATAATACTATAAAAAAAAATGATAAAACGTATCAGCCTGTTTCAAAGGCAAAAAATAGTTTTGACAGGAAGGATAGAGAGAGATCATGAACCCCAGTAAAATATAAAAGCGTTCTTGCATTTAGCAGTTACATTCTCTCTATTACTCTATCCTGATGAAGAAGGCTCGTTTTTACTTTTGAAACCAGTTGCTAACTTTTACTAACGCTTTATGTAGTCATTAGCAAAATAAATGATAATGTCGTTAAGAATCATATTAGACTGAAATGCAATTAAAAACAGGTTTTTTTTTTCACAACTTCATAAACTTCATTCCAGATGGTCTTTTAATAAATAACTTTTAAAAAGTCTACTCATTTTTGCTTCCAAATGAATCAAGTATACTAAATGCCTTTACATCTGACATACTCGAAACAATTTCTTCAAATGAGGATGTGGGATTTTGCTCTAATGCTAATAACAGGGTTAAAATTATTCCCTAAATTATTAGATATTCTAAGTTCTACCAAAGAATTAGCACATTTTGTTAGTTCGTTAACTTTTACAACTAAATTGATCCATTGGTTCAAGCTCTATCGGTTAAGGTTAAGGTCTTAAAACATATATTGGCATCAAAATCTCGAAATCGAAAATTTTCGTTAAAAAAAACAATATTTTCTTAATACTATGTATGAGAAAGTATAAATTATCCTGCTTCTGCAATTCTGAAAAGAAAGAGCGCTAAAAAATGTGAAAATTTGATGGATAAAAATTTCAAAAATTATGAATGAAGAATGTATAGTATACCAGCAGGACTAGAGAAATTTTTACAATTTTGCATTCTGTATATAAATAAAGTACTTTTAGCTCAAAATCTTTAATAGTTGGCACGGAACTAGTTGCGTACACCCAAAATTATTTTATATCCCGACCCGATTTTTTAATTAACACAACCTATATTTTTTAAAACGAACTTGAAGCGTCTGTGTTATTTTTCTTGCATTGGGTAGATAAATGTCTGAAAAGCATTTGATATATTTTTTCCTTACATTAGACAATAACCTTAAAATCAATATTAATGTATATTCATATTTAATCAAAAGTATACTTTTACACGGTTTCCAAGCGTATGCTCTGTTGAAGGACGGTCTGGGTCTTCAACAGAGCATACGCTTGGAAACCGACAAAGATTTAAAATGATAAGTTAATTGCATGGCAGGATAAGCGCCTCAAAAGAATCATGGGTATTTTCTGGCTTTAAACTATAACGAAAGCCAAAGAAAAGACAAGAATAAAACCATTAGAAGTAGAAATTAAGAATCGCATATAGAAATAAACTGAGCATTGTCTGCGAATGCCACAAGTAGCATTCCTGCTGTAGCCATAGCTATGTCTTGAGCACCTGAGGAAAGGCGTTTCCGAAGGAGACTGAAAATGACTTGGAGATGGATGGTGGAAGATGAAAAATCGCTCTGATCAGAAGAAATGGGAGCAACACTCAATGATAACGAAGTAAGTAGATAACAGGATGTTAACGCTATAAGTAGATAACGGAATGATAACGTAATAAGCAGATATCAAAATGATAACAGAATAAGTAAATAAAGGAATGATAACAGAGACTTTCTTATCTATAACAGCACTAGACCTAGAAGTGGTGGATAAAAACTGAAGACCTTATGTAAAAGTAGGTACAAAAAATAAGAAAGTAAAGTGAAGTGAACTCTAAGCGGTTGTTTACCACGCATAATCACAAAATGGCATTATAATCGCCGAAAAAACAACACCTTTAACCTAATCATTGTTGATATTGAAGTGTTTGTTCACTTGCTTAATGAGCAGAGAAGAAGGTTACCTGGTGCTAATGACAAACATGACGTTTCATAAAAACGTATTATGCATATTTCTTATATCTAGTCTCTAGTGCCTTTTTAGGATCTTCCTTTTTTATGGAATAAACAATTCAGCATTTTAAATGAATAGATTTACTGACTATATATTTTGAAAAAAATGAATTCTAGAATCATACTAAGATAGTTGATTGATACATGAAATTGTGAACTTTCAAACTTAGTGCAGCGATTGACAGGGGGACAAACTGTAACGACGGCCAGTCTGGAGAGATAACATAATTGTATCTAAAATACAAAGAACTTACAAAGACACAATTTATTGCGTTCAATGGTGTCCCGCACACCGGACTTCTCACCTTGGCTAGACCTCAAGTGCCTAAGATGGAGTTAACCAAAAATCAATCCGCTACCAGTAGCTATCCAAAGGTCACCCAGTTGATCTAACCAACCAAGAGCCAAGGGATATGGTATGATGTCACCCCTCCCCCACCCCACCCCAACATCGACTAGAACACTTTTTTTTTAAAGCTTCTGGCTTTATTAATGCCTTAAAATACACTGTGTCCCAAATATTGAAGGGTTTATCTTTTCTTATTTTGATATATTTTGAGTTCCTTTTCGATAGGCTTTTTCATTTTGCTTGACTTCTTTCTGAATTTTCAGTTCTGAATTTTGATGATGGAAAGAGCGTCGAAAAGTCACGAGAAAGTGGTGTCAAAATTTTGACAATTTATTTCGCCCTGAATTTGAAATTTACGAAGCACACTTTTCTTTAGTTTAATTAAATGAAGCATCGCCAACATTTTTGTTATTTGACTTTTTTTTTATGGAAGGGATGTATAAAAGGTTAATTTCCTTAACTTTCTACAAAAATATGGTACATCATTTAAATTACTATTTCATAACTTCCTTATTTATGCAATTGGAAGTATTTTTGCAATTGGAACTATTGATCTACGACCAACGGTTTAAAAAAACTTTCACTGTTCACTTTCTATGGGACACCCAGTATAATCATTTACTTTGAAAGTTTGCATTTCCGACTTTCTTCAAAAATTATAAAATAAAATAACATTATTGAAATAAACTAAACAGATGTTCAAACACTAATAAAGTAAATACATTTCAACACTCATTTTGCTGTAGCTCTTTGATAGTAAGATACAACTACTGCCAAAATCTAAAACTACAGTCAAACTTATATAGGTAAAAATAATTTTTTTATGATTTCGTATAAAAAATTGCTTTACGTTACGTTAGTTCTATATATTGGCCGTTACGCTTTCTCGGGGAAAACTTATCCCCAGTGTTAGCTATTTTCTAGCTCGAGTAATGTTGTTTTCTCTGTAGACGCCACGCTTTCCCCATCATCGCTATGGATGAATGCAATTGAACATTAACTGAAACAATAAGTAAATAAATCGTAATTATTTTATTGAATATATACAAAATGTACTGACATTTATTGAAAATGCATCATTTAATTTAATTTCTTGAAAATATTTTATATTGCAATATATTTTAAAATAAGGTGCAATACACAGTTCTACATCACTGTCTTTACAGCAAAATCGAGTTTCATTTCGCTCTTTTTGTTTTTGTACAAATCAATATTTGTTGTTACTTTCAACAGCATAAAAACGATTTAACTGTTCCCTCCCCTTTTTTTTTTTTTTGTGCAAACTAGATGTTGAAGCCATCGCGCATTTTGATATGTAAAGAAAACGTCAATCGGCGCGAAAATTCTAAAAAAAGCTGTAGATATCAAAGTACTTCTGATCAGTGCTGCCATCTAGGGCAAAACAGAACAATAAAAACGGTAAAACGCATTAAAAGCATTTAGAAGGTTTATAGCCGATGTGGTGGCCGAGCGGTCAAAGAGGCAGGCGTTTCCTCGTGATGGTTCGGCTGCCAGATTGCGGGTTCGAGTCCCGCCTGCAGCATGGATGTTGTAATGTCTTATTTGGGGCAGAAGTCAGACTTCTAGCTTCGGGTGCCCCGGGTTATTAGACTAAACAGAAGCAGTGCACTCATTCTTCCTTAATTGTAATGTTAGGGACACGACAACAACAACAACAACAGAAGGTTTATAAGAAGGGAAAAAGTTGATAAACGCTTCTAGCGTGTTGCTAACGTTCAGCAGAACTTTTCACTGAACGTGCTAGACGCGTTCGCAACGGTGAAAGAATGAAAATATTTTTCCATAGATAATTAGATCCATTTATAAATTTACAGAATTTAATAGTGAAACAAATTAAATAAAATACTACATCGCATTCCGAAAAGATGCACAGATTTTTTACTTTTCTCATTTTAAAAATCATAAAACACACTAAAGCAGCTATTAATTTCCTGGCAAACATAGCATAACGTATAAGATATAGATGGATTTTATGATGAAGTCAAAATTTGAATTCGAGTTTCAGACGTAAGAGTACGTTTCAAGCATTCCTGAACTCGAATTCATCGTTTTTAAAGTTATGTCTTTGTGTATGTGTGTAGCTATGCTGTTGTTATTGAGACCCAGACCTTCCGACCTATCAGAAAGGCATAAGGTAACTGGTTGCAGCTGGGAAGAGCCACCCAATTTAGACCGGAACCCAGTGGGTGAGGCATCCACAGAGACCGTACACTCCTTCCCCTACCACCAACCTCTTGGAAGGACTTACGGACCCACATGTTTAACGTGATCGTACTCCGCGTGAGAGGGAATCGAACCCGGGCCAATTCCCGCTCGTTAACCACTGGGCTACCTCGCCCGTGTGCAGCTATGTGTGTGTGTGTGTGAGAGAGAGAGAGTCTACAGAAACGATATTTCATGAGCGCAAATGGAACGTCCGAGAGTAATTCAAAACGTACCATTCGATGGATACAGGAACCCTACTGATTTTAAATGCTATAGAACATTCAGAAGACTCATTCGTTTTCAAATGCATTTTTGAAAAATCATAAAAAAATCACGACATTTAATAATGTTAATATAAAAAATTATTTTTACTTAATTTTTTGCTTGAAAACGAACGGTACAACTTTTAGATCGCTATTTGGTGAATCTTTATGTCGAAAAAAACAATCGCCTTTATTAAATATAAATAAAAATATTTAAAAACGTTTCGGTGTGTTTAGATGTTTAACAAAAAATAAATAAATATGTAAATAAATAAACACACACTACAAAAAATCGCTCCCTCTAAAACGTGCATAGCTATATGTGCATTTTTATTTCTGAAGAAAATAATAATCATATACAAATGTTTGAGTTTCACAGTCGGAGCTATCTATTCATTGAGACATTTATAGCACTGTACCTTTTTTTCCCAGAAAAGCTGGTGTATTTTAATTACAACTATTTTTTATAGGAAACTCAATGATTTACTAGCCGAGAAAATATTTAACAGATTTCTTAAAGTTCCAAACACAACCATTTACTCATAGCAGATTTTCAGAGAGCTACAAAGCTCAACTGCAGCCAAAATGGTTCATTCTTTAGCCTTCAGATCCATAAAAACTGGACTTGAAATCTGAGTGGAGATTTCTGCGTGTGCATATATGCCAGTAACTGTTTGGAACTTATTGTGAACCTTAGTTCTTGGTCAAAGTAGGCCTGGTGAGCATAAAAAAGAACAGTGAAATTTCAAAATAATCCAATCCAATTAAACCTGTGTGCTGCACGTAAACAATAGTGGGAGAAATTTATAATTTAACGTTTATTAACTAGGTTAAGTGAATCGACTCCTATTAAAGCGTAGCTGGTTAGCGTACTCAAATGAACTATATATAATTTGTCACAAATTTTAGTTCTCCATATATTGCAAGTTTCTTAAAGACTTTTTTTGAAAATATATTAAAGAAACATTATGTATAGTCAAACAGGTTCATTTTCCATTTATAATATTATATGCGAGATATCAGTTAACACGTGCTTATTTAGAGAGGTCAGGGGGGGGGGGGTGAAAACTCAGACCACCCGACTCACTCTAGGGTATAAGCAGCTGTGTGAGCGGTCGGAGAGGGGTCAGGGACGTTGAAAACCCAGATCACTCGACTGACCCTTGAAAACAGTTGACAACAATTGACTTGAAAACAATTTTGACAACAATAAATTTTCGGAATTAAGTAGGTAGTACGGTTTGGGTCGAAGAAGAAAATGAGTGGGAACCACTGGATCTAGATAAAAATAAAAATTAAATAACTATATCAAATCAAATTATGGAATTTTATATTTCAGTCTTGTAACATAACATCCTCGGAACTGTTGTTCTTTGGAATACCTGAATGGAGATAATTAAATAAAAATAAATGGGAACTAAGCACGGTTTTAGTATTTTAGTTCCAGATAAGAAATATTATGTTTCAACACAAATTAGGTTCGGATTCTATGTCAGATGCAACACTCTCAAGTTTATTAACGAACTAGCAGCATACCCGTTCTTCGTACGGAGTATATAATATAAAGACACTTATAATTCAGAATCATATGCAAATTATGTTAAAATATTAAATTTATGGCTCCTGAAGAGAAGTTTATGAATATCTGTTCTCATCATGCAAAATTATCTTCACGGGCAGATCTGAAGAATAAATCATCCTGGCCCCTTTCGAAAGCAAATATACAAAAAATATGAAATTGAATCAATATATTCAAAATAACAGTGCTAAAATTGTATGGGACCCATGGTATTTATATACTCGAATATTAGAAGATATAACCTGTATTAGTAGATTACATGAATACATTGAAAATATCAATAAATCCGTAATTGATTCCAAAATATGCCAGAATAAAAGCACTACAATTATATGGGAATATATACATATATACATATATATATATATATATATATATATATATATATATATCCCCGTACTACTTATATTGTCGCAGATTAGAAAATATGCCTGTATGTTAGTAGAAGATTACCCTTATTGCAATATGAGTCTAAAAAATCTTTGCCGAAATAAAACAGATGACATAATAAATTGCAAATTTCAATTATCCCTGTAATCTTTATACCAGAAGGTCGTAATTGATTCCAATATATGCCAATATATATCAAAATATATGCTTATATACCTGTACTACTTATATTCTCGTAGATTAGAAGGTAACCCGTGCATTTATAGAAGATTACTTGCACAACGTACAATATGTGGGTTTCAACAATTTTTGTCATAATAAAACAATGGCATAGAATTAATATGAAAATATCAATAATCCCTGAATCAACAGTCCACGAAAGTACCAATAATAATAATGTTTAAACCTGAAGACCGTAATTGATATTATCCAGTCAACAATGCAATGTCAATGAAATTTAATTTATATACATATCTTTGTTATTCAAATCGGAAAAGGTTTAATAAAAATCGTATGCCGCATAAACACATTGGATTTACATCCGTTGCTAAACGACATGACATCATTTGTTTCAAATGAATTGATGGGGATATTATCGTTTGAATAATTCTACCTCGATGGAAGGTTTGGCGACATTTTCGTCAATTTAGCGACAATTTAAAACATCGCCAAATTTATCTCCAAGTGGGACTATAGAACTAACAGTCCCATTTTGCGACACATTGACGAATAATCATCACAATACTATGCCCTAACAAAACACAATTAATTGCATTTATTAAGTGCAATTTTATCAATTTTATTATATTTTTATGGATTTGCAAACATTTTATCAATTTGGTGACATTTTAAAAATTCGCTAAATGTGTTACTAAGTAGGATGGATGGACTGGCCGACAAATGCTACTTAAACATCATTTCAGTACTCTCTTCTAAGAAAACAAATTAAATTTAATTGATTTGTGTCGTTTTTATCAATTTGTCGACATTTCCGTCAATTTGGCAACGTTTAACAAAAGTTGCCAAGTTAGCGATATTCCTCGAAATTCATAGCTCTGAATTTGCATATCTGAAGAATAAAACATCCGATCTCGTTTGCATATACTAAATGAAAACACTAAAATTGCATTAGAAAATATACCCGTTCTACTCTTTTTCTGTTTCAACAATCGGCTAAATAAATTTATTGGCTAAACACAATATATCAGTTTTTTAGCTAAACACAATATATAAGCTTGAAAACTCTTTGCCAAAATAAAGGAAAGTGATGTACACAGTCCGTAATTAATATAATTAAAAGAATAATCAAACCGTTCATTTACAAAATATATTTTTACCTCTATTTATTTAATATTCAAATAGAAAAAATAATAACAAATATTAACAAACACATTTAATTTAATTGCGTTGCTGAGCAACATAATAGAAGAAAGAATCTTCCTCATAAACTGCGAAATTAAATAACCATTTTGATCTCTTCCCCATAAAATGCAAAAATAATAACCATTTTGATTTCTTCATACTTTTCAGTGTTTAGTAAATGCTTGTGAAGCTTAAATCATGGAGTTAGATTTTCCATTTAAATTCATGTTTCAAACAATTCATGCTTTCAAATAGTGACTAATTAAAGCAAAAATACTGCACTAAGTTCAGAAATGAAGTTTTAATTCACGTTGACGTTTTATACAAACGATTTTCATCCTTTCCGTTTGGATAAACCACGGAGTTAGAGAGTGGAACTCCTAGGATAAAGTTCCGTTTTTCATTAATATCTCGACAACCCCTGGTATTCGAAACTCGAAACTTGGACAAAATTTATGGGGGGCTATTTCAAGGCTACTCACAAAATTTTATTAAATTCGATTCAGCCGTTCTCTCGTGATGATGAGACAAACGAAATATTCGTTTTTCGCTAATATCTCGAGAACCACTGGTCATAGAAACTCCAAACACGGACTAAATTTTAAGTGGGGCTATTTCTAGGCTGCCCACCAAATTTCATCAAATTCGGTTCAGCCGTTCTCCCGTGATGATGAGACAAACAGACAGACAGACAGACAGATTTTCAATTTTATTTATATAGACTAGCAGCATACCCGTTCTTCGTACGGAGTATATAATATAAAGAAACTTGAAATTCATAATCATGCCCAAATTCTTATAGTATACTAAATGACATGTTTAATCAAAATATTCTGTTAAAATATTTAATATAATGCTCCTAAAAAGAAGTTTAAGAATCTCTGTTCTCGCTATATAAAATTATCTTCATGGACATATCTGAAGAATAAAACATCTTGGACCCCTTATGTAAGCAAATATAAAAAAAATATGGAATTGAATCAATATATGCAAAATTAAAGCGTTAAAATTGTATGGGACCCGTACTAATTATATACGCGAATATTAGAAAATATAACCTGTATTAGTAGATTACATGTATAAATTGAAAATACCAATAAACCCGTAACCTTTAAATCTGAAGACAGTCATTTATTCCAATATATGTCAAAATTAAAGTGCTAAAATTATATGGGAAGATATACACGTACTACTTATAATGTCCGATTATTAGTAGAAGATTACCCGTTTTGCAATATGAGTCACAAATGTTTTTTGGTAAAATACAACAGACGACGTAATAAATTGAATATATAATTAATCCCCTTAATCTTCATACCAGAAGACTGTACTTGATTCCAATATATATGCCAATATATGTCAAAATATATGCCAATATACCTGTACTACTTATATTCTCGTAGGTTAGAAGATATACCCGTGCATTCCTAGAAGATTACTCGTACAACGTACAATATGCGTGTGTCAGCAATTTTTGCCGCAATAAAACAATGGCGTAATAACTTAAAAATATCAATAATCCCTGAATCAATAATTCCGGAAAATATCAATAATAATAATGTTTAAACCTGAAGAGTATAATTGATATTATCCAGTCCAAAATGAAATGGCAATGAAATTTATTTTATATACATATCTTCATTATTCAAATCGGAAAGGATTTAATAAAAATCGCCTGCCGCATAAACACATTGGATTTAAATCCGTTGCTAAGCGACATGATATCATTTGCTTCAAATAAATTGGTAGAAAAATATCGTCTAAATAGTTATATTTCTATGGAACATTTGGCGACAGTTTCGTCAAATTAGCGACATTTTAAAAAATCGCCAAATTTATCGCCAAGTGGGACTGTAGAACTGACAGTTCCACTTTGCGACAAATTGACGAAATATCATCACAATACTATCCCCTAACAAAAAACAATTAATATCATTTATGTAGCGCAATTTTATCAATTTCAAGATATTTTTATAGATTTGAAAAAATTTTTATCAATTTGGTGACATTTTAAAAATTCGCTAAATGTATTACTAAGTAGGATGGTTGGTCTGACAGAGAAATGCTAACCAAACATCATTTCAGTACACTCTTCTAACAAAACAAAAAAAAATTTCATTGATATGTAGAAGACCCAAGCCACACGACCAACCCGAAGGTTTATGGCAGCTGTTTGTGTGTCGTTTATATCAATTTGGCGACATTTCCGTCAATTTGGCAAAGTTTAAGAAAAGTTGTCAAATTAGCGATATCCCTCCAAATTCGTAGCTTTGAATTTGCAGATCTGAATGAGACATTCTTATCCCGTTTCAATATACTAAATGAAAACACTACAATTGTATTAGAAGATATACCCGCTCTACTCTTTTTTTGTTTCAACAATCGGCTATATGAATTTATTGGCTAAACACAATATATGAGTTTAGTAGCTAAATACGATATAAGCTTGAAAACTCTTTGCCAAAATAAATGAAATTGATGTACGCAGTCAGCAATTAATAAAATTAAAAGAAAAATCAAACCGTCCATTCATAAGATATACTTTTATATCCATTTATCCATTTATTTATTATTTAAATCGAAAAAAAATAATAAAAACATTAACAAACACATTTAATTTAATTGCGATGCCGAGCAACATGATATATCCTCCTAAAATGTTAAAATTTATTAACCACTAACAGCACACCCGTTATTCGTACGGAGTGTATAATTTAAAGAAACTTAAAGTTCGCAATCACGTGCAAATTCTGTTAAAATATTAAATTTATTGCTCCTAAAGAGAAGTTTAAGAATATATGTTCTCACTATGCAAAATTATCTTCACGATCAGATCTGAAGAATAAAACATCCTGCCCCCTTTTGTAAGCAAATTTACAGAAGAAAAATAGGAATTGAATGAATATATGCAACCCCGTACTAATTATATTGTCGCAGATCAGAAAATATGCCAATGTGTTAGTAGAAGATTACCCGTATTACAATATGCGTCTCAAAAATATTTGCCAAAATAAAAGAGATGACGTAATAAATTGAAAACATCAATAATATCCGTACTCTTTATACCAGAAGGTCGTAATTGATTCCAATATATGCCAATATATATCAAAACATATGTCAATATACCTGTACTACTTATATTCTCGTAGATTAAAAGATATACACGTGTATTTGTAGAAGATTCGTACAACATACAATATATGAGTTTAAACAATTTTTGTCATAATAAAATAATTGCATAATAACTTGAAAATATCAATAATCCTTGAATCAATAACATGAAGACCGTAATTGATATTATCCTGAAGACCTGAAGACCTGAAGACCTTTTTAAACCTGAAGACCGTAATTGATATTATCCAGTCAAAAATGCTATAAGAAAAATCAAATCGTACTTTTCTAAAATATATTTTTATATCCATTTATTTATTATTCAAATCGAAAAAATAATTATTAAAATTAACAGACAGATTTAATGTAATTGCGTTTCTGAGTAACATGATATAAGATAGAATCTTATAACATGTTAAATATGTCATGTCTTATAACATAAACTGCGAAATTAAATAACGATTTGGATTTCTCTATACTTCCGTAAAAGCTCGTTTTAAATAAACCATGAACCATGGAGATAGATTTCCCCTTTAAATTATGTTTCAAACAATTCATGTTTTCAGAAAGTGACTAATTAACGCAAAAAATCTCCCATCAAACTCAGATATTAAATTTTAATTCACTTTCAAACGATTTTCAAGCTTTTCGTTTGGATAAACCACGGAGTTAGGGAGTAGAACTCCTAGGAAAAAGTTCCGTTTTTCATTAATATCTCGACAACCCCAGGTCTTAGAAACTCGAAACTTGGACAAAAGTTATGGGGGGATATTTCAAGGCTATTCACCAAATTTCATTAAATTCGGTTCAGCCGTTTTTCCGTGATGATGAGACAAACGAAAATTTAGTTTTTTACTAATATCTCGAGAACCACTGGTCGTAGAAACTCAAAACACAGATATAATTTTAAGTGGGACTATTTCTGGGCTACCCACAAAATTTCATCAAATTCGGTTCAGCCGTTCTCCCGTGATGGTGTGACAAACAGACAGACAGACAGACAGACAGACAGACAGACAGATTTTCATTTTTATTTATATAGATTTCGTACGAAGAACGGGTATACTTTTATGTTCACATAAATGTTATATAATCAATTACTATTATTTTCAAAAATTACACAATAAATTGCTGTTATTATATTTTGATTAAAGTTACATGGTAAATTATTATATTTATATAAAAGTCAACTACTATATTCTTAGAAAGATAATTAAAAACTACATTTTTACAACAATTATATTACTTACTAGCAGCATACCCGTTCTTCGTACGGAGTATATAATATAAAGAAACTTGAAATTCATAATCATGCCCAAATTCTTATAGTATACTAAATGACATGTTTAATCAAAATATTCTGTTAAAATATTTAATATAATGCTCCTAAAAAGAAGTTTAAGAATCTCTGTTCTCGCTATATAAAATTATCTTCATGGACATATCTGAAGAATAAAACATCTTGGACCCCTTATGTAAGCAAATATAAAAAAATATGGAATTGAATCAATATATGCAAAATAAAAGCGTTAAAATTGTATGGGACCCGTACTAATTATATACGCGAATATTAGAAAATATAACCTGTATTAGTAGATTACATGTATAAATTGAAAATACCAATAAACCCGTAATCTTTAAATCTGAAGACAGTCATTTATTCCAATATATGTCAAAATTAAAGTGCTAAAATTATATGGGAAGATATACACGTACTACTTATAATGTCCGATTATTAGTAGAAGATTACCCGTTTTGCAATATGAGTCACAAATGTTTTTTGGTAAAATACAACAGACGACGTAATAAATTGAATATATAATTAATCCCCTTAATCTTCATACCAGAAGACTGTACTTGATTCCAATATATATGCCAATATATGTCAAAATATATGCCAATATACCTGTACTACTTATATTCTCGTAGGTTAGAAGATATACCCGTGCATTCCTAGAAGATTACTCGTACAACGTACAATATGCGTGTGTCAGCAATTTTTGCCGCAATAAAACAATGGCGTAATAACTTGAAAATATCAATAATCCCTGAATCAATAATTCCGGAAAATATCAATAATAATAATGTTTAAACCTGAAGAGTATAATTGATATTATCCAGTCCAAAATGAAATGGCAATGAAATTTATTTTATATACATATCTTCATTATTCAAATCGGAAAGGATTTAATAAAAATCGTCTGCCGCATAAACACATTGGATTTAAATCCGTTGCAAAGCGACATGATATCATTTGCTTCAAATAAATTGGTAGAAAAAATATCGTCTAAATAGTTATATTTCTATGGAACATTTGGCGACAGTTTCGTCAAATTAGCGACATTTTAAAAAATCGCCAAATTTATCGCCAAGTGGGGCTGTAGAACTGACAGTTCCACTTTGCGACAAATTGACGAAATATCATCACAATACTATCCCCTAACAAAAAACAATTAATATCATTTATGTAGCGCAATTTTATCAATTTCAAGATATTTTTATAGATTTGAAAACATTTTTATCAATTTGGTGACATTTTAAAAATTCGCTAAATGTATTACTAAGTAGGATGGTTGGTCTGACAGAGAAATGCTAACCAAACATCATTTCAGTACTCTCTTCTAACAAAACAAAAAAAAAATTCATTGATATGTAGAAGACCCAAGCCACACGACCAACCCGAAGGTTTATGGCAGCTGTTTGTGTGTCGTTTATATCAATTTGGCGACATTTCCGTCAATTTGGCAAAGTTTAAGAAACGTTGTCAAATTAGCGATATCCCTCCAAATTCATAGCTTTGAATTTGCAGAACTGAATGAAACATTCTTATCCCGTTTCAATATACTACTAACTGAAAACACTACAATTGCATTAGAAGATATACCCGCTCTACTCTTTTTCTGTTTCAACAATCGGCTATATGAATTTATTGGCTAAACACAATATATGAGTTTAGTAGCTAAATACGATATAAGCTTGAAAACTCTTTGCCAAAATAAATGAAATTGATGTACGCAGTCAGCAATTAATATAATTAAAAGAAAAATCAAACCGTCCATTCATAAGATATACTTTTATATCCATTTATCCATTTATTTATTATTTAAATCGAAAACAAATAATAAAAACATTAACAAACACATTTAATTTAATTGCGATGCCGAGCAACATGATATATCCTCCTAAAATGTTAAAATTTATTAACCACTAACAGCACACCCGTTATTCGTACGGAGTGTATAATTTAAAGAAACTTAAAGTTCGCAATCAAGTGCAAATTCTGTTAAAATATTAAATTTATTGCTCCTAAAGAGAAGTTTAAGAATATATGTTCTCACTATGCAAAATTATCTTCACGATCAGATCTGAAGAATAAAACATCCTGCCCCCTTTTGTAAGCAAATTTACAGAAGAAAAAATAGGAATTGAATGAATATATGCAACCCCGTACTAATTATATTGTCGCAGATCAGAAAATATGCCAATGTGTTAGTAGAAGATTACCCGTATTACAATATGCGTCTCAAAAATATTTGCCAAAATAAAAGAGATGACGTAATAAATTGAAAACATCAATAATATCCGTACTCTTTATACCAGAAGGTCGTAATTGATTCCAATATATGCCAATATATATCAAGACATATGTCAATATACCTGTACTACTTATATTCTCGTAGATTAAAAGATATACACGTGTATTTGTAGAAGATTCGTACAACATACAATATATGAGTTTAAACAATTTTTGTCATAATAAAATAATTGCATAATAACTTGAAAATATCAATAATCCTTGAATCAATAACATGAAGACCGTAATTGATATTATCCTGAAGACCTGAAGACCTGAAGACCTTTTTAAACCTGAAGACCGTAATTGATATTATCCAGTCAAAAATGCTATAAGAAAAATCAAATCGTACTTTTCTAAAATATATTTTTATATCCATTTATTTATTATTCAAATCGAAAAAATAATTATTAAAATTAACAGACAGATTTGATGTAATTGCGTTTCTGAGTAACATGATATAAGATAGAATCTTATAACATGTTAAATATGTCATGTCTTATAACATAAACTGCGAAATTAAATAACGATTTGGATTTCTCTATACTTCCGTAAAAGCTTGTTTTAAATAAACCATGAACCATGGAGATAGATTTCCCCTTTAAATTATGTTTCAAACAATTCATGTTTTCAGAAAGTGACTAATTAACGCAAAAAATCTCCCATCAAACTCAGAGATTAAATTTTAATTCACTTTCAAACGATTTTCAAGCTTTTCGTTTGGATAAACCACGGAGTTAGGGAGTAGAACTCCTAGGAAAAAGTTCCGTTTTTCATTAATATCTCGACAACCCCAGGTCTTAGAAACTCGAAACTTGGACAAAAGTTATGGGGGGATATTTCAAGGCTATTCACCAAATTTCATTAAATTCGGTTCAGCCGTTTTTCCGTGATGATGAGACAAACGAAAATTTCGTTTTTTACTAATATCTCGAGAACCACTGGTCGTAGAAACTCAAAACACAGATATAATTTTAAGTGGGACTATTTCTGGGCTACCCACAAAATTTCATCAAATTCGGTTCAGCCGTTCTCCCGTGATGGTGTGACAAACAGACAGACAGACAGACAGACAGACAGACAGACAGACAGACAGACAGATTTTCATTTTTATTTATATAGATTTCGTACGAAGAACGGGTATACTTTTATGTTCACATAAATGTTATATAATCAATTACTATTATTTTCAAAAATTACACAATAAATTGCTGTTATTATATTTTGATTAAAGTTACATGGTAAATTATTATATTTATATAAAAGTCAACTACTATATTCTTAGAAAGATAATTAAAAACTACATTTTTACAACAATTATATTACTTACTAGCAGCATACCCGTTCTTCGTACGGAGTATATAATATAAAGAAACTTGAAATTCATAATCATGCCCAAATTCTTATAGTATACTAAATGACATGTTTAATCAAAATATTCTGTTAAAATATTTAATATAATGCTCCTAAAAAGAAGTTTAAGAATCTCTGTTCTCGCTATATAAAATTATCTTCATGGACATATCTGAAGAATAAAACATCTTGGACCCCTTATGTAAGCAAATATAAAAAAATATGGAATTGAATCAATATATGCAAAATAAAAGCGTTAAAATTGTATGGGACCCGTACTAATTATATACGCGAATATTAGAAAATATAACCTGTATTAGTAGATTACATGTATAAATTGAAAATACCAATAAACCCGTAATCTTTAAATCTGAAGACAGTCATTTATTCCAATATATGTCAAAATTAAAGTGCTAAAATTATATGGGAAGATATACATGTACTACTTATAATGTCCGATTATTAGTAGAAGATTACCCGTTTTGCAATATGAGTCACAAATGTTTTTTGGTAAAATACAACAGACGACGTAATAAATTGAATATATAATTAATCCCCTTAATCTTCATACCAGAAGACTGTACTTGATTCCAATATATATGCCAATATATGTCAAAATATATGCCAATATACCTGTACTACTTATATTCTCGTAGGTTAGAAGATATACCCGTGCATTCCTAGAAGATTACTCGTACAACGTACAATATGCGTGTGTCAGCAATTTTTGCCGCAATAAAACAATGGCGTAATAACTTGAAAATATCAATAATCCCTGAATCAATAATTCCGGAAAATATCAATAATAATAATGTTTAAACCTGAAGAGTATAATTGATATTATCCAGTCCAAAATGAAATGGCAATGAAATTTATTTTATATACATATCTTCATTATTCAAATCGGAAAGGATTTAATAAAAATCGTCTGCCGCATAAACACATTGGATTTAAATCCGTTGCAAAGCGACATGATATCATTTGCTTCAAATAAATTGGTAGAAAAAATATCGTCTAAATAGTTATATTTCTATGGAACATTTGGCGACAGTTTCGTCAAATTAGCGACATTTTAAAAAATCGCCAAATTTATCGCCAAGTGGGGCTGTAGAACTGACAGTTCCACTTTGCGACAAATTGACGAAATATCATCACAATACTATCCCCTAACAAAAAACAATTAATATCATTTATGTAGCGCAATTTTATCAATTTCAAGATATTTTTATAGATTTGAAAACATTTTTATCAATTTGGTGACATTTTAAAAATTCGCTAAATGTATTACTAAGTAGGATGGTTGGTCTGACAGAGAAATGCTAACCAAACATCATTTCAGTACTCTCTTCTAACAAAACAAAAAAAAAATTCATTGATATGTAGAAGACCCAAGCCACACGACCAACCCGAAGGTTTATGGCAGCTGTTTGTGTGTCGTTTATATCAATTTGGCGACATTTCCGTCAATTTGGCAAAGTTTAAGAAACGTTGTCAAATTAGCGATATCCCTCCAAATTCATAGCTTTGAATTTGCAGAACTGAATGAAACATTCTTATCCCGTTTCAATATACTACTAACTGAAAACACTACAATTGCATTAGAAGATATACCCGCTCTACTCTTTTTCTGTTTCAACAATCGGCTATATGAATTTATTGGCTAAACACAATATATGAGTTTAGTAGCTAAATACGATATAAGCTTGAAAACTCTTTGCCAAAATAAATGAAATTGATGTACGCAGTCAGCAATTAATATAATTAAAAGAAAAATCAAACCGTCCATTCATAAGATATACTTTTATATCCATTTATCCATTTATTTATTATTTAAATCGAAAACAAATAATAAAAACATTAACAAACACATTTAATTTAATTGCGATGCCGAGCAACATGATATATCCTCCTAAAATGTTAAAATTTATTAACCACTAACAGCACACCCGTTATTCGTACGGAGTGTATAATTTAAAGAAACTTAAAGTTCGCAATCATGTGCAAATTCTGTTAAAATATTAAATTTATTGCTCCTAAAGAGAAGTTTAAGAATATATGTTCTCACTATGCAAAATTATCTTCACGATCAGATCTGAAGAATAAAACATCCTGCCCCCTTTTGTAAGCAAATTTACAGAAGAAAAAATAGGAATTGAATGAATATATGCAACCCCGTACTAATTATATTGTCGCAGATCAGAAAATATGCCAATGTGTTAGTAGAAGATTACCCGTATTACAATATGCGTCTCAAAAATATTTGCCAAAATAAAAGAGATGACGTAATAAATTGAAAACATCAATAATATCCGTACTCTTTATACCAGAAGGTCGTAATTGATTCCAATATATGCCAATATATATCAAGACATATGTCAATATACCTGTACTACTTATATTCTCGTAGATTAAAAGATATACACGTGTATTTGTAGAAGATTCGTACAACATACAATATATGAGTTTAAACAATTTTTGTCATAATAAAATAATTGCATAATAACTTGAAAATATCAATAATCCTTGAATCAATAATCCCCGAAAAAATAAATAATAATAATTTTTAAACCTGAAGACCGTAATTGATATTATCCAGTCAAAAATGCTATAAGAAAAATCAAATCGTTCTTTTGTAAAATATATTTTTATATCCATTTATTTATTATTCAAATCGAAAAAATAATTATTAAAATTAACAGACAGATTTAATTTAATTGCGTTTCTGAGTAACATGATATAAGATAGAATCTTATAACATGTTAAATATGTCATGTCTTATAACATAAACTGCGAAATTAAATAACGATTTTGATTTCTCTATACTTCTCATTCTTCCGTAAAAGCTTGTTTTAAATAAACCATGAACCATGGAGATAGATTTCCCCTTTAAATCATGTTTCAAACAATTCATGTTTTCAGAAAGTGACTAATTAACGCAAAAAATCTCCCATCAAACTCAGAGATTAAATTTTAATTCACTTTCAAACGATTTTCAAGCTTTTCGTTTGGATAAACTACGGAGTTAGGGAGTAGAACTCCTAGGAAAAAGTTCCGTTTTTCATTAATATCTCGACAACCCCAGGTCTTAGAAACTCGAAACTTAGACAAAAGTTATGGGGGGATATTTCAAGGCTATTCACCAAATTTCATTAAATTCGGTTCAGCCGTTTTTCCGTGATGATGAGACAAACGAAAATTTTGTTTTTTACTAATATCTCGAGAACCACTGGTCGTAGAAACTCAAAACACGGATATAATTTTAAGTGGGGCTATTTCTGGGCTACCCACAAAATTTCATCAAATTCGGTTCAGCCGTTCTCCCGTGATGGTGTGACAAACAGACAGACAGACAGACAGACAGACAGACAGACAGACAGACATACAGACAGACAGACAGACAGACAGACAGATTTTCATTTTTATTTATATAGAAGATTTCGTACGAAGAACGGGTATACTTTTATGTTCACATAAATGTTATATAATCAATTACTATTATTTTCAAAAATTACACAATAAATTGCTGTTATTATATTTTGATTAAAGTTACATGGTAAATTATTATATTTATATAAAAGTCAACTACTATATTCTTAGAAAGATAATTAAAAACTACATTTTTACAACAATTATATTACTTACTAGCAGCATACCCGTTCTTCGTACGGAGTATATAATATAAAGAAACTTGAAATTCATAATCATGCCCAAATTCTTATAGTATACTAGCAGCATACCCGTTCTTCGTACGGAGTATATAATATAAAGAAACTTGAAATTCATAATCATGCCCAAATTCTTATAGTATACTAAATGACATGTTTAATCAAAATATTCTGTTAAAATATTTAATATAATGCTCCTAAAAAGAAGTTTAAGAATCTCTGTTCTCGCTATATAAAATTATCTTCATGGACATATCTGAAGAATAAAACATCTTGGACCCCTTATGTAAGCAAATATAAAAAAAAAATATGGAATTGAATCAATATATGCAAAATAAAAGCGTTAAAATTGTATGGGACCCGTACTAATTATATACGCGAATATTAGAAAATATAACCTGTATTAGTAGATTACATGTATAAATTGAAAATACCAATAAACCCGTAATCTTTAAATCTGAAGACAGTCATTTATTCCAATATATGTCAAAATTAAAGTGCTAAAATTATATGGGAAGATATACACGTACTACTTATAATGTCCGATTATTAGTAGAAGATTACCCGTTTTGCAATATGAGTCTCAAATGTTTTTTGGTAAACTACAACAGACGACGTAATAAATTGAATATATAATTAATCCCCTTAAGCTTCATACCAGAAGACTGTACTTGATTCCAATATATATGCCAATATATGTCAAAATATATGCCAATATACCTGTACTACTTATATTCTCGGAGGTTAGAAGATATACCCGTGCATTCCTAGAAGATTACTCGTACAACGTACAATATGCGTGTGTCAGCAATTTTTGCCGCAATAAAACAATGGCGTAATAACTTAAAAATATCAATAATCACTGAATCAATAATTCCGGAAAATATCAATAATAATAATTTTTAAACCTGAAGAGTATAATTGATATTATCCAATCCAAAAAGAAATGGCAATGAAATTTATTTTATAAACATATCTTCATTATTCAAATCGGAAAGGATTTAATAAAAATCGTCTGCCGCATAAACACATTGGATTTAAATCCGTTGCTAAGCGACATGATATCATTTGCTTCAAATAAATTGGTAGAAAAAATGTCGTCTAAATAGTTATATTTCTATGGAACATTTGGCGACAGTTTCGTCAAATTAGCGACATTTTAAAAAATCGCCAAATTTATCGCCAAGTGGGACTGTAGAACTGACAGTTCCACTTTGCGACAAATTGACGAAATATCATCACAATACTATCCCCTAACAAAAAACAATTAATATCATTTATGTAGCGCCATTTTATCAATTTCAAGATATTTTTATAGATTTGAAAACATTTTTATCAATGTGGTGACATTTTAAAAATTCGCTAAATGTATTACTAAGTAGGATGGTTGGTCTGACAGATAAATGCTAACCAAACATCATTTCAGTGCTCTCTTCTAACAAAACAAAAAAAAATTTCATTGATATGTAGAAGACCCAAGCCACACGACCAACCCGAAGGTTTATGGAAGCTGTTTCTGTCGAAAGCCCAGAACGACCGACTCATCCGAGGACATGAGCAGCAAGATGGTCGTCCGGGAAGCTGTTTGTGTGTCGTTTATATCAATTTGGCGACATTTCCGTCAATTTGGCAAAGTTTAAGAAAAGTTGTCAAATTAGCGATATCCCTCCAAAATCGTAGATTTGAATTTGCAGATCTGAATGAAACATTCTTATCCCGTTTCAATATACTAAATGAAAACACTACAATTGTATTAGAAGATATACCCACTCTACTCTTTTTCTGTTTCAACAATCGGCTATATGAATTTATTGGCTAAACACAATATATGAGTTTAGTAGCTAAATACGATATAAGCTTGAAAACTCTTTGCCAAAATAAATGAAATTGATGTACGCAGTCAGCAATTAATATAATTAAAAGAAAAATCAAACCGTCCATTCATAAGATATACTTTTATATCCATTTATCCATTTATTTGTTATTTAAATCGAAAAAAAATAATAAAAACATTAACAAACACATTTAATTTAATCCGTTATTCGTACGGAGTGTATAATTTAAAGAAACTTATAGTTCGCAATCATGTGCAAATTCGGTTAAAATATTAAATTTATTGCTCCTAAAGAGAAGTTTAAGAATATATGTTCTCACTATGCAAAATTATCTGCACGATCAGATCTGAAGAATAAAACATCCTGCCCCCTTTTGTAAGCAAATTTACAGAAGAAAAAATAGGAATTGAATGAATATATGCAACCCCGTACTAATCATATTGTCGCAGATCAGAAAATATGCCAATGTGTTAGTAGAAGATTACCCGTATTACGATATGCGTCTCAAAAATATTTGCCAAAATAAAAGAGATAGATGATGTAATAAATTGAAAACATCAATAATATTCGTACTCTTTATACCAGAAGGTCGTAATTGATTCCAATATATGCCAATATATATCAAAACATATGTCAATATACCTGTACTACTTATATTCTCATAGATTAAAAGATATACACGTGTATTTGTAGAAGATTCGTACAACATACAATATATGAGTTTAAACAATTTTTGTCATAATAAAATAATTGCATAATAACTTGAAAATATCAGTAATCCTTGAATCAATAATCCCCGAAAATATAAATAATAATAATTTTTAAACCTGAAGACCGTAATTGATATTATCCAGTCAAAAATGCTATAAGAAAAATCAAATCGTTCTTTTCTAAAATATATTTTTATATCCATTTATTTATTATTCAAATCGAAAAAATAATTATTAAAATTAACAGACAGATTTAATGTAATTGCGTTTCTGAGTAACATGATATAAGATAGAATCTTATAACATGTTAAATATGTCATGTCTTATAACAAAAACTGCGAAATTAAATAACGATTTTGATTTCTCTATACTTCTCATTGTTCCGTAAAAGCTTGTTTTAAATAAACCATGAACCATGGAGATAGATTTCCCCTTTAAATCATAATTCAAACAATACATGTTTTCAGAAAGTGACTAATTAACGCAAACAATCTCCCATCAAACTCAGAGATTAAATTTTAATTCACTTTCAAACGATTTTCAAGCTTTTCGTTTGGATAAACCACGGAGTTAGGGAGTAGAACTCCTAGGAAAAAGTTCCGTTTTTCATTAATATCTCGACAACCCCAGGTCTTAGAAACTCGAAACTTGGACAAAATTTATGGGGGGATATTTCAAGGCTATCCACCAAATTTCAATAAATTCGGTTCAGCCATTTTTCCGTGATGATGAGACAAACGAAAATTTCGTTTTTTACTAATATCTCGAGAACCACTGGTCGTAAAAACTCAAAACACGGATATAATTTTAAGTGGGGCTATTTCTGGGCTACCCACAAAATTTCATCAAATTCGGTTCAGCCGTTCTCCCGTGATGATGGGACAAACAGACAGACAGACAGACAGACAGACAGACAGACAGATTTTCATTTTTATTTATATAGACTAAATGACATGTTTAATCAAAATATTCTGTTAAAATATTTAATATAATGCTCCTAAAAAGAAGTTTAAGAATCTCTGTTCTCGCTATATAAAATTATCTTCATGGACATATCTGAAGAATAAAACATCTTGGACCCCTTATGTAAGCAAATATAAAAAAATATGGAATTGAATCAATATATGCAAAATAAAAGCGTTAAAATTGTATGGGACCCGTACTAATTATATACGCGAATATTAGAAAATATAACCTGTATTAGTAGATTACATGTATAAATTGAAAATACCAATAAACCCGTAATCTTTAAATCTGAAGACAGTCATTTATTCCAATATATGTCAAAATTAAAGTGCTAAAATTATATGGGAAGATATACACGTACTACTTATAATGTCCGATTATTAGTAGAAGATTACCCGTTTTGCAATATGAGTCACAAATGTTTTTTGGTAAAATACAACAGACGACGTAATAAATTGTTTTTTTCTAATATCTCGAGAACCACTGGTCGTAGAAGCTCCATTTCGCCAGCCCCCCACCTCGGAATTTCAAAATTTCGTCGATGCCATTCGTTTGTACTACGTTTGTACTGGTTTGTACCGTAAAAATTTTCGTTTGTACCACTTCCGGTACGGCATAATTTTCATTTAAATTTGGGTGACCTTGAGCTCCGGCAACCCCCCACTTCGAAATTTCAAAATTTCGTCGATGCCATTCGTTTGTATTACGTTTGTACCGGTTTGTACCGTAAAAATTTTCGTTTGTACCACTTCCGGTACGGCGTAATTTTTATTTAAAAGTGAGTGACCTTCAGCTCCAGCAACCCCCCACCCCGAAATTTCAAAATTTCGTCGATGCCGTTCGTTTGTACTACGTTTGTACCGGTTTGTACCGAAAAAATTTTCGTTTGTACCACTTCCGGTACGGCGTAATTTTTATTTAAAAATCGGTCACCTTGAGCTTCGGCAACCCCCCCACCTCGAAATTTCAAAATTTCGTCGATGCCATTCGTTTGTATTACGTTTGTACCGGTTTGTATCGTAAAAATTTTCGTTTGTACCACTTCCGGTACGGCGTAATTTTAATTTAAAAGTGGGTGACCTTGAGCTCCGGAAACCCCCCCACGTCGGAATTTCAAAATTTCGTCGATGCCATTCGTTTGTACTACGTTTGTACCGGATTGTACCGTAAAAATTTTCGTTTGTACCACTTCCGGTACGGCGTAATTTTTATTTAAAAGTGGGTGACCTTGAGATCCGCCAACCCCCCAACTCGAAATTTCAAAATTTCGTCGATGCTATTCGTTAGTACTACGTTTGTACCGGTTTGTACCGTAAAAATTTTCGTTTGTACCACTTCCGGTACGGCGTAATTTTTATTTAAAAATCGGTCACCTTGAGCTTCGGCAACCCCCCCACCTCGAAATTTCAAAATTTCGTCGATGCCATTCGTTTGTACTACATTTGTACTGGTTTGTACCGTAAAAATTTTCGTTTGTACCACTTCCGGTACGGCATAATTTTCATTTAAATGTGGGTGACCTTGAGCTCCGGCAACCCCCCACTTCGAAATTTCAAAATTTCGTCGATGCCATTCGTTTGTATTATGTTTGTACCGGTTTGTACCGAAAAAAATTTCGTTTGTACCACTTCCGGTACGGCGTAATTTTTATTTAAAAGTGGGTCACCTTGAGTTTCGGCAAGTCCCCACCTCGAAATTTCAGAATTTAATTGATGATTCCATTCGTTTGTGGGACATTTGTACCGGATTGTACCAAAAAATGTTCGTTTGTACCACTTCCGGTACGGCGTTATTCTCATTTCAAAGTGAGAGGAGAGAAACATCAGCCCCCTCCTAAGAATTTGAAAATTTCGTCAATGCCATTCGTTTGTACTACGTTTGTACCGGTTTGTACCGTAAAAATTTTCGTTTGTACCACTTCCGGTACGGCGTAATTTTTATTTAAAAGTGGATGACCTTGAGCTCCGGTAACTTCCCACCTCGAAATTTCAAAATTTCGTCGATGCCATTCGTTTATATTACGTTTGTACCGGTTTGTACCGTAAAAATTTTCGTTTGTACCACTTCCGGTACGGCGTAATTTTTATTTAAAAGTGGGTGACCTTCAGCTCCAGCAACACCCCACCTCGAAATTTCAAAATTTCGTCGATGCCGTTCGTTTGTACTACGTTTGTACCGGTTTGTACCGTAAAAATTTTCGTATGTACCACTTCCGGTACGGCGTAATTTTTAATTAAATGTCGGTCACCTTGAGCTTCGGCAATCCCCCACCTCGAAATTTCATAATTTCGTTAATGCCATTCGTTTGTACTACGTTTGTACCGTAAAAATTTTCGTTTGTACCACTTCCGGTACGGCGTAATTTTTATTTAAAAGTCGGTTACCTTGAGCTTCGGCAAGCCCCCCACCTCGAAATTTCAGAATTTAATTCATGATTGCATTCGTTTGTAGGACGTTTGTACCGGATTGTATCGTGAAAATTTTCGTTTGTACCATTTCCGGTACGGCGTAATTTTTATTTAAAAGTCTGTGACCTTGAGCATCGGCAACCCCCACCTCGAAATTTCAAAATTTCGTTGATTCCATTCGTTTGTACTATGTTTGTACTGGATTGTACCGTGAAAGTTTTCGTTTGTATCAATTCCGGTACGGCGTAATTTTTATTTAAAAGTAAGTGGCCTTGAGCATCGGTAATCCTCCCACCTCGGAATTTCAAAATTTCGTCGATGCCATGCGTTTGGACTACGTTTGAACCGGATAATTACCGGATATTATACCATAAAAATTTTCGTTTGTACCAATTCTTAAGCTTACATGCCGTACATCTAAGCTTACATGCTGTACATCTTAAGCTTATATGATATATCTTCTTAATGTTACAGTTTAATTTTCCATCATAGTCTTTTCTGTAAGGCAAAATGTCATTAGGTGATTATTAATGCCAATAAGATCTTGTACTTTGTAATTCAAATTCACCTGGATTCAAAATTATGCAAATCAATTAATCTGTCATTAAGAAATATCATATTGTTTTTATTAATCATACCATGTTTCTAGTGATAATTATATATCATATATTTATTTGTACAATTACATAGGTAATAAAATTATTTTTATAGCTTTATAGAAAATATGCAAGACATTAAATTTGAGAAGGGGGACTATTTACTAATGGAATATTATAATTTTTGAAACTAGTTGTGTACATGGACACCACCACGTTCCAGTATAAAACTGACATTTCTGTGACAAACATTGGTGTTCAACAAGATAACTTCTTATTGTTTTATGTTTTGAACTCTTTTAATTGCTTTTAATTATTAATCTTGGTTTGTTATGAGTATTAATTAGTAATTTGGTCTATTTTTTCATTATTTCTGCATTTAAAATTAATCAGCAGTTTAGATTTTGAGGGAAATCCTTACGTTTCTGACAAGTGTTTTTAATTTAAAGGAATTCAAGGAAATATATTTCTATTAGGTATGAGATAAGTATGGTCATCCTGCTAGAGGAGTGTTGCCTTTTGCGGCAAATTTCAAAAGGAATCTATTAGAAACTAAATTTTCTAATACATACTTTTGTCGCCTACAATTTATATCGATCTTTAGTTTCGAAGACATTTCGAGTGAAAGTATAGAGAATTAAAGAAATACTTGCTTGTACAGGTACTTTAATTTAAAAAAAAAAGTTCAAAATATTACGTTAGTATATTACTAATGCTACATTGTACAACTTTATGCTGATAGAAGTTATAATATTATTATTTTATATTTTTTGTATACAATGAGATAATTCTTCAATAGCATGCAATCTAATTATTCAATGTTACATTTTCTGAAATTTCACAAGTACTAAATTGATACTCATTCGAGGATATGGGATTAGTCCACTGAAAGGTTGCGACGTCAGAGTGGCGGCCTTCGTTTCTTTCTTGGCGGATTTTCTGTAAGCAGTAATTGCAATTCATATTTAAACTTTTTTCGGTGATACCCTGGTGTGCAATTGCTAATTGGCCTAATAATAAGAAAATTTGCAATGTTTGGTTTCATAGAATTGTCTAGCAAGCTGCTTGTGCAAATTAATTATCAGCTGGCTCAGAATGGATTAAAAAATCTGATGTGGGCAGAACATGACTTTTCCTACATAATGCAATGATTCTACTTCTTTCACGGCGAAACAATGGTGTACAAGGTCCACAGAACAATGTTTTTGGCATTAAAATAATACGACGTCAATTGAAATTAGGTGCTTTGGGCAAATTACTAGTCCAAACGAATGACCTTCTCATATTCACGTTTACTTAATTACAATATCATGAAATGACATCAACATTTGTTTAATATCAATTACATGAAATAAATTACTATTGGCGAATTCATAGGCGTCAAATTACTATCACTGTCAAAATGTATTTTTTCCAGTGAATGGAATGATCTAGATTTATATGAATAATGTTGCATAATATTGTATGTGGAAGGTGTTACTACACTGTTACTAAGTGTTATATGTGGCGATACTTTCTTCCCTTTTTTTAACACTTTACAACAAAGTTGAAAAGTGTTTATGACTTTGTTCATTCTGTCTGTCTGTCTGTCCGTTAGCACGATAACTGCCGTAAAAATGACTTTATCAAAATGAAATTTTAGGATGTTGTTCAGACGGTCTGTAGGCCCTATGGGAATATAAATAAATAATATCACCCAATTAGTTTTTTATTGAACCCGGGTTGAAAAAATGAAATACATTGAACCCTATGGGACCTAATTTTTCAAACATTTTTTAAGTAAATTTAAAATTCACGAATTGCTTCGAAATTTTTAGGAAATATTCACATTATCCCATAGAATATATAAAAAAAATTCAGTAAAATATGTTAAGTAGTTTTTTAATTAAAAATTATTTAATATAGGGAAAAAAACAAATTCAATTAAATTCTGACTTTGGGATATCTTCCAGAAAGAAAAGAGAGATATATTATATAATAAATATCTTTCCATTTGTTTAAACGTAGTGCATATGGGAGAGGCTTCACATTTTAAAATAAATTTTGTAGATAACAATTTTTCATTTTTTTAAAATTTTATATAACTCTTCATGATATACTTATTGGATGGCATTTTTAATGCACTTTCATACGTCCTAGAGAGTTAAAATTTGGTACACAGCTTAAATTTGTTGAACATTTTATTCGACAAAAATTTAATGGATCTTTAAATATAGATCATACATTTTTTTCGAAATGGCCTGAAAATAATCCCCGTTCACGTCTATAAATCATTGTTGTAATATTGTTAAAAATTCTGATGTGGACAGCCCATGTCTTTCCCTGCAGACTCATATTCGTTCTCTTTATTTATTCAATAATAATTTGAGTTTATCTGCATAAAATAACAACCATAAGTATTTTAAATGACATTGAATTTACACGTTAAACTTAAATTTGGTTCTCATTTGATAGCTGGACTTATTGTCAAAGGTGGCGTAGCGAAAACGCGAAAAAACTAGAATATCTCAGGAACGGCTAGTCCTAGAGTAATGGGGTTAGTCTTATTCTTTTTGTTGTCAAAAATCACGTATAAAATAGGAATTTAATTGATATAATTGAACACACGTAGTCTTATATTTTTATATATAACGACTTTTGCGGGCCATTTCGCAAAATTAGCCAGTTCCTTTTTCCCGAATCGTAGTAGAATAACCTACAAATGATTTATATACAAAATTTTGTTAAATTTGGTATATAAATCACTTGTAGGTTATTGAAATATTATGCACCAAATTTTGTTAAATTTTTTCCATTAGTTTTTAGCTAGAGTGGATAAAGGCAATTTCTGCGGCCATTTCGCAAAGAAGGCAGATTCTTTTATTACGAATCGTACTATAATCTAATGAACATCAGGATTTCCCACAAAAAACATACCTACCAAATTGTATGAAAATCGGTCTATTAGTTTTTCAATTAGAGTGGATGTAATATCCACACAGACACACAGAAACATACACAGATACAACCTTACACACACAGACGTCTTCCTAAAAATAGTTTTTTCGTGTTCTAGAAGTCCCAAAACGTGTAGATCCTTTGAAAATTCGAGTTCCGATCTTCGGCACGATTCCAATACTTTGAGTACATACACATACACACATATATTATCTGTGTATTATCTGTGTACCTAAATTCCGTGACTATGCAATTACAATAGTTGTGATTTTAAATGATCCCTAAAATTTTATTATTTCTTCAACGAAGCCTAATTTTAACATATGCAGAATGCAAATATCTCAAGCGATTGTAAGATGAATTACATAAGAATTGCTGAATTTTTTTCACACAAAATTATTTAGCTCTGGAGTCTGGAATACAAGTTATATGAATGAAATATTCATTGATTTTGCATAAAGAATCAGATGATTTATATTTCGATACAGTTTTAAATATTTAAGTGTAATAAATTACTGTAGTACTGTGTAATGTACTGTATAATGTAAAGGATATCACCACTGAATGTATCACATTTTATAGATTTTTAAATGAAATTGCATTTCAGTTGGAAAGTGTTTCATAATCAATGCTTATGCATGATTGATCTTTCTTGTATTATTATGTATTTAGAGTATATGGCAATATTGTTCAGAAGAACTTTATAGGACTTTTATGTCATAAATTATAGTATATTATTTATTCCCATTATTATTTTTGTTGTATAATTTTGTTATATAATGTACATTTTGAAATTCTTCCTTATTAACACTTTATAGCATAGTTGAAAAGTGTTTATGACTTTGTTCCTTCTGTCTGTTCGTTCGCACGATAACTGCAGTAAAAATGACTTTATCAAAATGAAATTTTAGTATGTTGTTCAGACGGTCTGTGGGACCTATGGGAATATAAATGAATAATATCACCCAATTAGTTTTGCATTGAACCCGGGTTGAAAAAATGAAATACATTAAAAATGAAATACATAAAAGTATAATAAATTACTGTAGTACTGTGATAATGTAAAAGATATCACCACTAAATGTATCACATTTCAGAAATTTTTAAATGAAATTACATTTCAGTTGGAAAGTGTTTCATAATCAATGCTTATGCATGATTGATCTTTCTTGTTTAATTTAACATTATGTTTTGAATAAATTTACATGAAAAATGTGCAATATCTCGAAATGTCGTATGTGGTATGTCAATCGTTTTCTAAGTGGATATTATGTATGAAATAATTAAACATTTAACAGCATTCAGATTCTTAATTTGCTTTAATAATTTTTTCAAAAATTTATTCGAAACTTGTGTAGTATCTCGAGAATGGTTCATTCTAACATTCTAAAGTTTCTATCATTTGTCTATCAATTACGTCTGAAATGATTTTTTTTTTTTTATCATTATTGAAAGTTCTGGTTAATGATTTTTTCAAGCTTTCGTTCAAAATATGGGGGAGGCGGGGGGGTCTTCCAAACTTTCGATTACATTTAAAATCAATTGGAATCCAGTATACACTGAGGTCAATAATCGTACCAAATTATATTCAAAACTCTTCATTCGCGTGTGAGATAACACCTCCGCCGACTCACAGGCACACACATACACTATGTACTGTCCCGATCATGAAGCCTTCAGTGGAAGCACTTTTGAGAACCAGAAGTGAAACACCGTACAGGCAGCCATCCCTATGATGTGGGTCTAGGGATGCCATTTCAGGACTGTCGAGCTATGGTTGCCAGATTTGGTGTTTTATTGGCGACATTTCGAATGTTCGAGAACCTTCTTAAAATGACGAGTATTCTACGAGATATGAGCCCCTTCTGGCAATTTCTACTGAGAATATATAAAAAGAGTCATCGCTCAATTGGAGAGCAGTTGACGTGATACGAGCTACATTGAAATTATGAGATAAGTCATTGTTTTCAGGATAGCATCCGCTGTTTTGTGAAATTAACTGAGTATTTAATTGCTATTTTACTGTACCTAGCAGTTGTTTAGTAATCTTGTGAGATAGTTATCGAACCATTTGCTGTATCTTATTCCTGTTTATGTTGTGCTTATAAACGTGTTAGTTATCCAGAAATTTGGATTCTTTCTTGTATCCTGGACGCACACCCACGATTCCAGAGAATACGTCGTAACAGTATATTAGCGTGTATTCACACGTGCTAACACATACAGAAATGACTTCATAAACGTTCGGTTCTTGTTCTAGGATGCTTGAAACGTGTTCTTCCGTTGAAAACTTGCCCCAGTTAAATAAGTTCCCTATACTCTATAGGGAAACTAATATGCAGACAGTAAAAGCAGTACTTCTGCAAAATAATTTCGCTAATTTTTATATAAATAAAATTAAATGAATGCAATTAAGATGATTTGCAACCAAATTCTCACATCCATGATAGCTAATTCCTACTTTACTTTTAAAACTATATTATACTCAATTGTGTTGGGTACATAACATTTTTTAATTAATCAATATTTTAAATACTTTATTTCCTGAAACCTATTTTAAATACTCACAAGTACCGAAATATATCTTCAAATTTTTCAATGTACATGTGCTACATATTCGTATTAGTATGTATAAGTGCTACTTTGTATAAGTGCAAATTGAGCTAAATATTTATATAAATGTCAATTGAGTTAAATATTTGTGAAAATGTAAATTAAACTAAATATTTATATAAATGTAAATTGAGTTGAATATTTGTATAAATATATGTTAAGCAAAATATATATATATATATATTAATGGCCAGGCACTTGACTTTCGTCATTCGCCTTTCGTCAGCGGCCAGAACGTGAACCATTTAGCCGTCCTAAGACGTTGCCCCAGGCGCACCAGAGGGGGGGGGGCGGAACACACTACGCCCGCAACACAAACATCCATGTTTTACGTGGGACTCGAACCCACAACGCGGCGGTCGAGCGATTGCTGTGGAAACACTCGCCTTGACCACTCGACCACTGCGTCGGCTTAAGCAAAATATTTGAATAATGTACTGAATAAATGTGCTGATTTGTAAAAATATATTTATTTGTATTTGTATGTTTTAATACATATATAAATTTTATTGTCATAAAAGCATGTTCTTTAATTATTTGATGCATATTGGAAATTCGGAACTGAGAAGGGGCGAAATGGAGTCTCCCACTTTGAAATGGGAACAACTATATATAGGAAACGGTATAAATGAAAATTTTAGCGGTACATTCCATGCAAATGAAGTACATGCGAACGACGTCACTGAAATATGAAAATTCCGAGGTCAAAGCTGCCATTTTTCCAGCCTCCACTTTGAAATGAATATTACGCCGTACCGGAAGTAGTACACACGAAAATTTTTGCGGTACAATCCGGTACAAACGTAGTACAAACCAATGGCATCGACGAAATTTTAAAATTACGAGGTGGGGGGTTGCCGATGCTCAAGGACACCCACATTTATATAAAAATTACGCTGTACCGGAAGTGGTACAAATGAAAATTTTTACGGTACCATTTGGTACAAACGTAGTACAAACCAATGGCATCGACGAAATTTTGAAATTCCTAGGTGAACGGGGCTGCCGTTTCTAAAGCAAGCCCACTTTGAAATGAGAACAACACCGTACCGGAAGTGGTACAAACGAATATTTTTACGGTAGTACAATCCGGTACAAACGTAGTACAAACGAATGGCATTGACGAAATTTTCAAATTCTTAGGTGGGGGCTGATGTTTCTCCCCCCTCACTTTGAAATGAGAATAACGCCGTACCGGAAGTGGTACAAACGAACATTTTTTGGTACAATCCGGTACAAACGTCCCACAAATGAATGGAATCATCAACTAAATTCTGAAATTTCGAGGTGGGGGCTTGCCGAAACTCAAGGTGACCGACTTTTAAATAAAAATTACGCCGTACCGGAAGTGGTACAAGCGAAAATTTTTACGGTACAAACCAGTACAAACGTTATACAAACGAATGGCATCGACGAAATTTTGAAATTTCGAGGTGGGGGGTTACCGGAGCTCAAGGTCACCAACCTTTAAATAGAAATTACGCCATAACGGAAGTGGTACAAACGAAAATTTTTACGGTACAAACCAGTACAAATGTAGTACAAACGAATGGCATCGACGAAATTTTGAAATTTCGAGGTGGGGGGGTTGCCGAAGCTCAAGGTGACCGATTTTTAAATAAAAATTACGCCGTACCGGAAGTGGTACAAACGAAAATTTTTTCGGTACAAACCGGTACAAACGTAGTACAAACGAACGGCATCGACGAAATTTTGAAATTTCGAGGTGGGGGGTTGCTGGAGCTGAAGGTCACTCACTTTTAAATAAAAATTACGCCGTACCGGAAGTGGTACAAACGAAAATTTTTACGGTACAAACCGGTACAAACGTAATACAAACGAATGGCATCGACGAAATTTTGAAATTTCGAAGTGGGGGGTTGCCGGAGCTCAAGGTCACCCACATTTAAATGAAAATTATGCCGTACCGGAAGTGGTACAAACGAAAATTTTTACGGTACAAACCAGTACAAACGTAGTACAAACGAATGGCATCGACGAAATTTTGAAATTCCGACGTGGGGGGGTTGCCGGAGCTCAAGGTCACCCACTTTTAAATTAAATTACGCCGTACCGGAAGTGGTACAAACGAAAATTTTTACGGTACAAACCGGTACAAACGTAATACAAACGAATGGCATCGACGAAATTTTGAAATTTCGAAGTGGGGGGTTGCCGGAGCTCAAGGTCACCCACATTTAAATGAAAATTACGCCGTACCGGAAGTGGTACAAACGAAAATTTTTACGGTACAAACCGGTACAAACGTAGTGCAAACGAATGGCATCGACGAAATTTTGAAATTCCGAGGTAGGGGGGCTGCCGCTTCGCCAGCCCCCCCACTTTGAAATGAGAATAACCCCGTTCCGGAAGTGGTACAAACGAAAATTTTGACGGTACAATCCGGTACAAACGTAGTACAAACGAATGGCATCATTGAAATTTTGAAATTCCGAGGTGGGGGGGCTGCCGTTTCGCCAGCCCCCCCACTTTGAAATGGGAATAACCCCGTTCCGGAAGTGGTACAAACGAAAATTTTGACGGTACAATCCGGTACAAACGTAGTACAAACGAATGGCATCATTGAAATTTTGAAATTCCGAGGTGGGGGGGCTGGCGAAATGGAGCCGGTCGTAGAAACTCAAAACAAGGACTAAATTTTAAGTGGGGCTATTTTTAGGCTACCCACAAAATGTCATCAAATTCGGTTCAGCAGTTCTCCCGTGATGACGGGACAAACAGACAGACAGACAGATTTTCAATTTTATTTATATAGATAACTAGCAGCATACCCGTCCTTCGTACGGAGTATATAATATAAAAAAACTTATAATTCGCAATCATGTGCAAATTCTGATAAAAATTAAATTTATTGCTCATAAAGAGAAGTTTAAGAATATCTGTTCTCACTATGCAAAATTATCTTCACGGGCAAATCTGAAGAATAAAATATCCTGGCCCCTTTTGTAAACAAATTCACACACAAAAAAAAGAATTGAATCAATATATGCAACCACGTACTACTTATATTGTCGCAAATTAGAAAATATGCCAGTGTGTTAGTAGAAGCTTAAACATATTGTAATATGAGTCTTAAAAATATTTACCTAAATAAAAGAGATGACGTAATAAATTGAAAGTATCAAAAATCCCCGTAATCTTAATACCAGAAGGTCGTAATTGATTCCAATATATGCCAATATATATAAAAATTTTGCCAATATACCTGTACTACTTATATTGTCGTAGATTAGAAGATATACCCGTGCATTTGTAGAAGATTACTTGTACAACGTACTATATATGAGTTTCAACAATTTTCGTCATAATGAAACAATGGCATAATAATTTCAAAATATCAGTAATCCCTGAATCAACAGTCCCCGAAAATATCAATAATAATGATGTTTAAAACTGAAGACCGTAATTGATATTATCCAGTCAAAAATGCAATGTCACTGAAATTTATTTTATATACATATTTTTATTAGATTTAATAAAAATCGTATGATACATAACACATTGGATCCGTTGCTAAGCGACATGATATCATCTGCTTCAAATAAATTGATGGAAATCATGTCGCTTGAATAATGTGATCTTCATGGAAGGTTTGGCGACATTTTCGTCTCCATGATATTTTTATGGATTTACAAATATTTTTATCAATGTAGTGAAATTAAAAAAATTAGTTAAATGCGTTACTAAGTAGGATGGATGGACTGACCGACAAATGCTACAGAAACATCATTTCAGTACTCTATTCTAAAAAAACAAATTTAATTTCATTGATTTGGGTCATTTTTATCAATTTGGAGATATTTCCTCTAATTTGGTAAAGTTTAAGAAAAGTTGCCAAGTTATTTAGAGATATTCCGCTAAATTCGTAGCTCTAAATTTACAGATCTGAAGAATAAAATATCCATATCCCGTCTGTATATATACTAAATGAAAACACTAAAATTGTATTAGAAGATACATACATCCGTTCTACTCTTTTTCTGCTTCAACAATCGGCTAAATGAATTTATTGGGTAAACACAATATATGAGTTTATTAGCTAAACACAATATATGAGCTTTGAAACCTCTTTGCTAAAATAAATAAAAGTGTGATGTACGCAGTTCGCAATATATATAATTAAAAGAACAATCAAACCGTTAATTTATTATGAGTTTATTAGCTAAACACAATATATGAGCTTGAAACCTCTTTGCTAAAATAAATAAAAGTAATGTACGCAGTCCGCAATATATATAATTAAAAGAACGATCAAACCGTTCATTTATAAAATATATTTTTACATCCATTTATTTATTATACAAATAGAAAAAATAATAATAATCATTAACAAACACATTTAATTCCATTCCTTTGCCGAGCAACATGATATAAGATAGAATCTTCCTCATAAAATGCGAAAATAAATAACCATTTTAATTTCTTTATACTTCTAATCGTTGAGTAAAAGCTTGTGAAATACATGGAGGTTAATACATGTAAAAACATGGAGGTAGATTTTTCCATTTAAATTCATGTTTCAAACAATTCATGCTTTCAGATAGTGACTATTTAATGCAAAAATCCTGCATCAAACTCAAAAATAAAGTTTTAATTCCCTTTGACGCTTTAAACAAACGATTTTTATCCTTTCCGTTTGGATAAACCACGGAGTTGGAGAGTAGAACTCCTAGGAAAAAGTTCCGTTTTTCATTAATATCTCGACAACCCCAGGTCTTAGAAACTCGAAACTTGGACAAAATTTATGGGGGGATATTTCAAGGCTATTCACCAAATTTCATTAAATTCGGTTCAGCCGTTTTTCCGTGATGATGAGACAAACGAAAATTTCGTTTTTTACTAATATCTCGAGAACCACTGGTCGTAGAAACTCAAAGCGCGGATATAATTTTAAGTGGGGCTATTTCTGGGCTACCCACAAAATTTCATCAAATTCGGTTCAGCCGTTCTCCCGTGATGGTGTGACAAACAGACAGACAGACAGACAGACAGACAGACAGACAGACAGATTTTCATTTTTATTTATATAGATATATATATATATATATAATATATATAATATATATATATATATATATATATATATAATATATATATAATATATATATATATATATATATACTAGCAGCATACCCGTTCTTCGCACGGAGTCTATATAAATAAAATTGAAAATCTGTCTGTTTGTCTGTCTGTCTGTCTGTCTGTCTGTCTGTCTGTTTGTCCCATCATCACGGGAGAGCGGCTGAACCGAATTTGATGAAATTTTGTGGGTAGCCTAGAAATAGCCCCACTTAAAATTTAGTCTATGGTTGGAATTTCTACGACCAGTGATTCTCGAGATATTAGTAAAAAACGAAACTTTCGTTTGTCTCATCATCACGAAAGAACGGCTGAACCGAATTTAATGAAATTTTGTGGGTGGCCTTGAAATAGCCCCCCATAAATTTTGCCCAAGTCCAGGGGTTGTCGAGATATTAATGAATAAAGGAACTTTTTTTAGAGGAGTTCTACTCTCCAACTCCGTGGTTTATCCAAACGGAAAGGATAAAAATCGTTTGTTTAAAGCGTCAAAGGGAATTAAAACTTTATTTTTGAGTTTGATGCAGGATTTTTGCATTAAATAGTCACTATCTGAAAGCATGAATTGTTTGAAACATGAATTTAAATGGAAAAATCTACCTCCATGTTTTTACATGTATTAACCTCCATGTATTTCACAAGCTTTTACTCAACGATTAGAAGTATAAAGAAATTAAAATGGTTATTTAATTTCGCATTTTATGAGGAAGATTCTATCTTATATCATGTTGCTCGGCAAAGAAATGGAATTAAATGTGTTTGTTGATTATTATTATTATTTTTTCTATTTGTATAATAAATAAATGGATGTAAAAATATATTTTATAAATGAACGGTTTGATTGTTCTTTTAATTATATATATTGCGGACTGTTTACATTACTTTTATTTATTTTAGCAAAGAGGTTTCAAGCTCATATATTGTGTTTAGCTAATAAACTCATAATAAATGAACGATTTGATTGTTCTTTTAATTATATATATTGCGAACTGCGTACATCACACTTTCATTTATTTTATCAAAGAGGTTTCAAAGCTCATATATTGTGTTTAGCTAATAAACTCATATATTGTGTTTACCCAATAAATTCATTTTGCCGATTGTTGAAGCAGAAAAAGAGTAGAACGGATGTATGTATCTTCTAATACAATTTTAGTGTTTTCATTTAGTATATATACAGACGGGATATGGATATTTTATTCTTCAGATCTGTAAATTTAGAGCTACGAATTTAGCGGAATATCTCTAAATAACTTGGTAACTTAAACTTTACCAAATTAGAGGAAATATCTCCAAATTGATAAAAATGACCCAAATCAATGAAATTAAATTTATTTTTTTAGAATAGAGTACTGTAAATGATGTTTCTGTAGCATTTGTCGGTCAGTCCATCCATCCTACTTAGTAACGCATTTAACTAATTTTTTTAATATTACTAAATTGATAAAAATATTTGTAAATCCATAAAAATATCATGGAGACGAAAATGTCGCCAAACCTTCCATGGAGATCACATTATTCAGACGACATGATTTCCATCAATTTATTTGAAGCAGATGATATCATGTCGCTTAGCAACGGATCCAATGTGTTATGTGTCATACGATTTTTATTAAATCTTATAAAAATATGTATATAAAATAAATTTCATTGACATTGCATTTTTGACTGGATAATATCAATTACGGTCTTCAGGTTTAAACATCATTATTATTGATATTTCGGGGGAAGTTGATTCAGGAATTATTGATATTTTCAAATTATTATGCCATTGTTTCATTATGACGAAAATTGTTGAAACTCATATATAGTACTTTGTACAAGTAATCTTCTACAAATTCACGGGTATATCTTCTAATCTACGAGAATATAAGTAGTACAGGTATATTGGCAAATTTTTTTTATATATTGGCATATATTGGAATCAATTACGACCTTCTGGTATTAAGATTACGGGGATTTTTGATACTTTCAATTTATTACGTCATCTTTTTTATTTTGGTAAATATTTTTAAGACTCATATAACAATATGTTTAAGCTTCTACTAACACACTGGTATATTTTCTAATTTGCGACAATATAAGTAGTACTTGGGTGCATATATTGATTCAATTCTTTTTTTGTGTGTGAATTTGTTTACAAAAGGGGCCAGGATATTTTATTCTTCAGATTTGCCCGTGAAGATAATTTTGCATAGTGAGAACAGATATTCTTAAACTTCTCTTTATGAGCAATAAATTTAATATTTTATCAGAATTTGCACATGATAGCGAATTATAAGTTTCTTTATATTATATACTCCGTACGAAGAACGGGTATGCTGCTAGTATATAATATAAAGAAATTTATAATTCGCAATCATGTGCAAATTCTGTTAAAATATTAAATTTATTGCTCGTAAAGACAAGTTTAAGAATATCTCTTCTCCCTATGCAAAATTATCTCCATGGGCAGATCTGAAGAATAAAACATCCTGGTCCCTTTTGTAAGCAAATTTACAAAAAAAGAAGGAGTTGAATCAATATATGCAACCCCGTACTACTTATATTGTCGCAGATTAGAAAATATGCCAGTGTGTTAGTAGAAGCTTACTCGTATTGCAATATGAGTCTCAAAAATATTTTCCAAAATAAAAGAGATGACGTAATAAATTGAAAGTATCAAAAACACCCGTGATCTTAATACCAGAAGGTCGTAATTGATTCCAATATATGCCAATATATATCAAAATATATGCCAATGTACCTGTACTACTTATATTATCGTAGATTAGAAGATATACCCACGCATTTGTAGAAGATTACTCGTACAACGTACTATGTATGAGTTTCAACAATTTTCGTCATAATAAAACAATTCCATAATAAACTGAAAATATCAATAATCCCTGAATCAACAGTGTCCGAAAATATCAATAATAATGATATTTAAACCTGAAGACCGTAATTGATATTATCCAGTCAAAAACTCAATGTCAATGAAATTTATTTTATATAAATATTTTTATTATTCAAATCGGAAAAGATTTAATAAAAATCGTATGCCGCATAACATATTGGATCCGTTGTTAAGCGATATGATATCATTTGCTTCAAATAAATTGATGGAAATCATATCATCTGAATAATGCAGTCTCCATGGAAGGTTTGGCGACATTTTCGTCAATTTAGCGATAACTTAAAAAATCGCTAAAGTTATCGCCATGTGGGACTGTAGAACTGATTGTCCCATTTTGCGACAAATTGACGAAACATCATCACAATACTTTTCCCTAACAAAACACGATTGATTTCATTTATTAAGAGCAATTTTATCAATTTCGTGATATTTTTATGGATTTACAAAGATTTTTATCAATTTGGTGACATTTTAAAAATTCGCTAAATGTGTTACTAAGTAGGATGGATGGACTGGCCGACAAATGCTACCTAAACATCGTTTCAGTACTCTCTATAAAAACAAATTTAATTTCATCGAATTGCATAGTTTTTATCAATTTGGCGACATTTCCGTCAATTTGGCAAAGTTTAAGAACAGTTGCCAAGTTAGCGATATTCCGCGAAATTCGTAGCTTTGAATTTGCAGATCTGAAGAATAAAATATCCTGATCCCGTATGTATATGCAAAATGAAAACACTAAAATTGTATTAGAAGATACATACACCCTTTCTACTCTTTTTCTGTTTCAACAATCGGCTAAATGAATTTATTGGGTAAACACAATATATGAGTTTATTAGCTAAACACAATATATGAGCTTGAAACCTCTTTGCTAAAATAAATGAAAGTGAAGTACGCAGTCCGCAATTTATATAATTAAAAGAACAATCAAACCGTTCATTTATAACATATATTTTTACATCCATTTATTTATTATACTAATAGAAAAAATAATAAATATTAACAACACATTTAATTTCATTCCGTTGCCGAGCAACATGATATAAGATAGAATCTTCCTCACAAAATGCGAAATTGAATAGCCATTTTGATTTCTTTATACTTTTCATCGTTGAGTAAAAGCTTGTGAAACACGAACCATGGAGGTAGATTTTTCCATTTAAATTCATGTTTCAAACAATTCATGTCTTCCTATAGTGACTAATTAAAGCAAACAACCTGCACCAACCTCGGAAATAAAGTTTTATTTCATTTTGGTGTTTTAAACAAACGATTTTCATCCTTTCCGTTTGGATAAACCACGGAGTTAGAGAGTAGATCGCCTAAGAAAAAGTTCCGTTTTTCATTAATATCTCGACAACCCCTGGTTTTAGAAACTCGAAACTTGGACTAAATTTATGAGGAGCTATTTCAAGGCTATCCACAAAATTTCATTAAATTCGGTTCATCCGTTTTCTCGTGATGATGAGACAAACGAAAATTTTGTTTTTTACTAATATCTCGAGAACCACTGGTCATAGAAACTCAAAACACGGACTAAATTTTAAGTGGGGCTATTTCTAGGCTACCCACAAAATTTGATCAAATTCGGTTCAGCCGTTCTCCCGTGATGATGGGACAAACAGACAGACAGACAGACAGATTTTCAATTTTATTTATATAGATATACGGTTCTATCTGGTTAAAAATTAAAGTTTCCACCTATAACAACTCGTGTTCTATCCAGTCGCGTCATTTTTTTTTTTTTTTGCTATCATTTATAATCCATCCAGCAGGTATATATCTAAAACAAAAGTCGTTAGCTACATCCCCCTATGTTCGCAATCGTTTAGCTCATAACATTTATGTCAGCATGTAGGAAGTGATTAAGCAAATTATTTTCATCAGGTTTTATTTATCGAAACGATAATGTTTAGAACATGTTTTTGATGTAAATAGCATCTATGATTAGGGTTTCCCCAACTAAAATCTGAGCGTTACCAAAAATGTAGAAGCTTTGCGCGCGAAGAGCAACATTGAAAGTTTATATCAAATAGATAGAGTAGATATAGAATGCTTTGCGGAATAGAAACAGTTTAAAAACTGATATTTTCCATCAGTGTAAAAAGCAGCTGCGTGTATACATGTTTACCACGCATAGCATTCTTATTTTCAGATTTAGGTTCAGCTCAGTGTATAGCAGAACATCGCAAATAGTATCAATTTTCTACCCTGCCAATAAAATACTAAAACTTATTCTACTTGAAGACTTAAATGTTTGATTTGCTTCTAAGAGAAATAGTTCGCAGGGGATGAGCAATAGATGACGCTGTCGATAAAGAAATTTAAGAAATGACGGCGCCATCTATGGCACATCCCACAAACTATTTCTCCTTGTAACAAATCAATCATTTACGTCTTTTTCGAACAGGAAGAGTTTCAGTATTTCAGTTGCAGATAAAAATATCATATTTCAACACAAATTAGCTTCGGGTTGCATGTCAGATTCAGCATTGTCCAGTTTATTAACGAATAACATATTGTTCTATGTAGCTAAAAAAGTAAAGTATCCACATATAACACTCGTGTTTTATTCAGTCGTCAAAAATTGTTTGGTATTAGTATATATAATCCACCCACCAGATATATATCTGAAACAAAAATCGTAAGTTCCGATCACCATGTCCGTAATCGTTTAGCTCATAAAATTTATGCCAGCACATAGGGAATGATTAGGCAAATTATTTTCACCAAATTTTAATTGTCGAAACGGCAATGTTAAGAAACATTTTTGGTATTGCTTCAGATGCATTTGTTCAATGTCAATGACTAAACTAATAAAAAAAATCGTATTCCTTCTTTATCTAAAATGATCCCTATTTTTAAAATGTATTTTAATTTTTATATTCCCATCCCCTTATATTTTTACAGCCTTGTTTCGTAATCAAACATAAACATCCATGTTACCATTCTTGGATTTGGATTTGGATACCTCTCAAAAAATTTTCAGATCTGTTTGTTTATTACTTTTCGTACAACTAAGAAAAAAATTCGAAAATTTGATCTGTTACTTCTCCTCAATAAATTATAAATCTGAAAATTTTCTTTCAGTTTCGATGTGTCCGATTTTTTGATACCCCACTCGAATAGTTTTGTCCTGTATTTCTACACACCCTATTTTATTACTCTCTCTCTCTCTCTTTGTAATTAACCTGAAATGACCATGGTATTTTTTCTGTGTTTGGGTTAAGATTTGGGTTTGTTTCCAAATAAAATAATCAATTTTTTTCATCCATTACTTTCCAAACTAATGAAAAAATGAAATTTTTTCCTTCCTCATTTTTCTCGAGTTACAGAAAGTTAAAAAAAAATGTTGTTTTTCCCTTAGTCTCGATGTCCGATTTTCTGATATCCCACTCAATTCAATATGTTTTACTTTTCTTTTAATTTTTAAATCCTCATATTCTCTCACTCCCTTCTTCTTTTTGATCGACTTCTCTTTCCAATCGGCCTGAAGCGTACCTGTTATTTTCCATATTTAGGGTGGAATTTCTAAAAGCTGTTTCAGAAATTATCGTTCCTTACTTCATCCAAAACTAAGAATGAACGAAAATTTTATGTTGTTTTGTGTAGCCCCCCCTCCCCCCGAGTGCAACCAAAAAAAAAATTTATCTGTATGTTTTAATATTTATATTTCTTTAATATCCTACTATATTATATTTGTTTATATATGTTTCATGTTTTGACCAATTTTTATCCCCCCCCCCCCCGAAATTTAAATGTTTCGAAATTTTATCAGTCTGTTCTTATTGGACCTCTAAATCTATGCATGCCAATTTTCAAAGTTGTCAAATGAACAGGTTAGATTTTAAACATGGGGGAGAGGGATTGCAGACAAATAAATGCATCTGCAAACAGGATACCTGTTTTTTTTAATTTCGAAACTCCTAAACTGAAACGTTGATAATTATCTCCAAGTTTTGAATGCAATCGATTTTACCACCCCTCTGGAAAAAATCCTGCATGCATCCATGTCACGTCATTTTCGAGTATGGAGTTCGTTTCAGTGATGAGAGAGGATAACTTTTGAAGCAGTTTTGTACTCTGAAGCCAAAAAAAAGTCCCCTGCCAGTCATTTATTACATAGGATATTAATTAAATGTGAATTACATTTTGACAACGATTTTGTACGCGAGTATGAATAAGCCATTCTGTGTCGACTCATAAGTTGATGAAATTAGTTCAGTGCCATAAATATTGTGTAGTGGATTCCATGCATATCTACTTCTCTGTGAGTGAAGTAAAGTCATCGCCATGGAGGTAAAAATAAGGAGTTAAAACTTCATATTAAGAAAACGCCAAAGTCGTTTGATACAATAATTCAGGTGGTTCTAGGTAGGATAAGTAGTTCTGCATTGTATGTATTCCTATGGCGAAATACCTAAAATATTCGTGTAAACTGTCAGTCTTGTAAAAATAAATAATTAGCGTAATGCAATTTAGAACTGAAACAATAAAGACTATTCCTCCGTATTCAAAATCTCTTGACCTTTCAATTTATTTTTATCTCCATATATTCTGTACTCTATTCTACAGCTAGTTAAAAGTACTCGTTAATTAATCTCATGATTAGGGAAAGCTTAAATTAAAAATACAAATACTAAATACTACGCCTTTCTGTTGTACAATAGCGACAACTATACTAACACTAAAGACACCTAGATATAATTCTCAAAACATTATGGCATTTTCAAGCGTTTAATCCATAGGAATTTATCCCCTTCTTTCTAACTCCATGGTCCTGATAACCATCATGTAGGGAAAGTGAGTTAAGTGCAGCCCACATCGCATTTTTACTTTCCTTATATACATAATGTATAAGGAAAGTATTGTGACGGGGTCGAAAATTCGAAATCGAGTTTTTGACGGGAGAGCACGTTTCAAGCATCCCTGATCACGAATCAAGCATTTTTGAAGTGATGTCTGTGTGTGTGTGTGGGAAAGTATGTGTGTGTGTGTGTGTGTGTGTGTGTGTGTCAGTGAGTCTGTGGAGACGATAACTGACGAACGAATGGACCGATTCGAACCAAATTTGGTACAAAAATCACAATCTGTAAACACTGGAAGCCTATTGTTTTTATACGTAATCGAATGTTCAGAATCCCCCTAAATTTTCGAATAAAATTTTGAAAAAATCGTCAATAAATCAAAACCACTAATAAAGTTACGCAAATAGACATTTCTTATGTGATTTTTCATTAGAAAACGATTGACATAACTTTTAGAACGCTAACATGAACCGTTCTTGAGATATTGCACATTTTTCAAAAAATTTATTAAAAAGTTATTTAAAATGAAAAAAAAATATTTCCTATTGAGAAACATGTTCACTTTTCATATGTAATACCATGCGATAAATTGGGTGGCATCATTCTCGTGGATCTAGCTCGTTCCATTCATGAAAAAAGATACTTTGAGTAATACTTTTGTATTTGAACGCCGATAGTCATTTATCTGCTGTAAGAATAACTTATTTCTTCGTCCATAACGCTTGACGAGATTTTGGCGACGAATTTGGCGGAATGTCGGCAACTTGGCGACTTTTTAAAATGTTGCCAAATTAACGAAAATCTCGCCAAATGGATAAAAATGACGCTAAATCAATGAAAATGACGACTAATTGCCGAAAATTCAATATCTTGGAAAGAATATTAGTATCTACTATAAGAAAAACCTATGTTTTTACTGTAAAAGTAGTAAATTCATTTCATTATATAAGGAAAGTCATGTGTTGCCCACATCAGATTTATTTAAATTCCATTCCAACATCTAGTTTCATACATTAAAAGCTAAATGTAACTTAGATCAACTTATCTGCCTATTACACAAATTTATTTCGACATCCTCTAACATTCCAGTCAGATAATTAATATCTTTCAAAATCTTTCTTAGTGTAGGTGGCAACAAATCAGGAACTCATCGATTGATGGCTCTTCTTTGTCAATGGCAAAATCTTAATGATATCTACGTCCTTTGGCGTAGTGTCCTCCCATTCAAGACTTCGTCGCCATGTCGCCAAGGATATCTGTTGCTATTTATGTCTGGCTTTCATGTGTCACTATTCATAATCACATGTATATTTCACCAGAGAGAGTGGTAGAAGTTAAATGAGGTGATAAAAGGCGTTCATAATAGAAATTTTAGCAGACTCTGGTATTCGTAACTGTTCTCAGTTATGTTGACAATTTAAGAAAGGGGATCTGTTTAAGTCGAGCGCCTAGAATATTTTTAGCAACTGACTCAAATTGCATTTATATATGGTTGCTCTGACCATACATGCTTTATTTTAAAATGCAGGGCTTTAGAAATTTTGTGTCAAACGTTATTTTATTCCTTTGTTATTTATTTTTATTTACTCATGCAATAGAATATAGTGTAGAGAAAGCATTGTTTACACGAACATTTTCTATTCCGAGATTTTGATGCCAATAAATATTTAAGTACCTCTTGCGTGCGTTTTGACAATGTTTAGAATAACGTCTATCGTCTGTCTCTGTCTTCCTGTGGTCGATTTCTTGTGTGTATGAAAGCTGCCTCAAATATTAATAGATTTTCGCAAAACTTTATATCCGGCTTTATTAATAAAAGATCTAGAAGGAGATCGAATTTTTTTAAATTTCGGTCTCAAATTTCGTAAATTTATTCAAAATTTTATATTTTTTTAACATGACAGCATAGGACAAAATTTAACATAATTATGCACAAAAGGGATTATTTTTGACTCAATAATCACGAAACTTAACAGTTTCAATCACTGTAGTGAAAAATAGCCGCGATACAATTTTTGTATTCGTGACGGCATCGGCTTCCCGTCGGGTGGGACAGGGACCAAATTACACCCCCGAGGAGGTATATTCTTAAACTTTATATCAATCGAAAGATTTTATCAAGTCCTTTAAAATGAAGGATGTGATTCTCTAATTGTGATTTACTGAACCAGCAATACAGGTTTTTCAAATTTTCTTTCTTACGAAATTTGCAAAAGAGAAAAAAAAAACCCAATGTCAAAGGAGTTCCTATAGGATGTCCTTTCTCTTCTGAGCGTCTTATGCCGCAGATAGAATGTGCAGGATTTTAAAAATTAAAGACCTGGTTGGAAAACGAAGATCTACAAAATTTAGGAGAAAACGTAGTAATACGTATCCCACGTCTTCAATGTGAGAAAATTAAATTGTCCCTTTGATCTTTTTCTTGCTTTTTATAAATAAATAGTGCCCCTACAAACCCTTCTAACATTGCTCTTACAAATCCCTCCCAGTCTTCTGCGCCCCCACCCCACCCCGCAGTCGTGGGGGCTGCGGATCCGCATCTCCAGCACTGTTAGTAATTGACAACAAACATAACACTCACAAACATGCCCTGTAATTACATTTAAATATTATTTATTTATTTTTATAAATTCACACCCATTCTTTTAACACTGAAAATAAAAAAAAACATCTCCTAACACTCGTCTTGTTTTTTCACGCTATTATTCTTTTTTGCGACACTGAATTTATTGCATCTCCCCCATGTCGTCAAATAATTTTGTTACCGATCGTCTTCTAGGTGTTCGCCAGTTCGATGAAGCTACAATGGCCGTATTCATGATGTATGAAAAATATCGAGATATCGATGATCATTTTATTTCACCGCTCTGTTCTTTTAGGTGTCGTTTGATGTCGTTTTAGGTGTCGTTAAGGATTACTACTTTTGAGAACACTTTTGTCAGACTCATGAATCAAACTGGGTTTATTCTCCATTAATTTTAATGGTGTATACCAAGATTTCAGAAGAAGGAGCTTTTCTTGGATGACGGATCGGTTTTTAGGTGACAGTACCGTATATCTTTTATCGAAAAAAATGAGGATATAAATGCGGAAAAATTGTACATATGGCATTACTTGCGCACACAAGATTTTCGAACTTAAATCATAGCAACAATTTTTAGCAGCAATCAAAGCAACAATCATAGCAACAATTGCTGTCCTGTAGGTTTAATAAAGTTTAAATATTCATAGGCGATCAATTGTAGAAGCCTATAGGTCTTGCATTATTCAGACTGCTGTTTAGTTTCTGTTTGAAATAGGTTAGTATGAACGATATCAATAAAGCGAAGTATAAATACACAATATTATAAAAGTATAGATATTTTGTTGAAGGAAATACATAAGGTTTAGAATCTTATACTTTTAAAAAATTGTAATACGGAGTTTTTGTTCTTGAAAAGTATTACGCTAACCTTTTAAAATTTTTATTCGTCAGAGATGAATATCAACTTTGTTATTCAAGGGAAGGGGCTAGAAAGGTAGCCTCCTCCCCCCAAGGATTCCATGCTACGTTTCTTCCTCAAGATATGTTTCTTATATCATTTCCTTTGCCGAATCAGGTTTCCATCATTAGTCCGTTAACTTTTACCCTCCCCACCCCTCACTTAAGAAATTTTAAATGATATCCCTCCTTATTGAAAGTCAACATTTCTTTTTCTTGTATTATGTAAAACAGAAGTCCAAAAACTTCAGCACCTGTGGCTACTGTGCAGCAACGGACGAAAGACTTCAATGAAGGCTCGCCCCAACCGAACTCGACTCAAAAAATGCGCAAGGAATTGCAGCGAATCGGTGCAGCCAGCGGTATGCCTGTGCGGAAACAGCTCATTTCAGTGTAGAATTTGGAAAAGGCGTTTAGAGTGGTGTCGAGAACGGCGTCACTGGACATCCGATGATTGGAAGAAGATTATGTGGTCGGACGAATCACGCTACACCTTGTTTTGTACCGACGACAAATGGAGATTTTAGCAAGAACCCATAAAGCCAGGAACCCATCTTGCCTTATTCGCACAGTTCAGGATTATGGTGGGGGGGGGGGGGGTCATGGTATGGGGCATGTACTGCTGGTTTGGTACTGGTCCCTGGTGTTTCTGGAAGGTTGGATGTCATCCATGGAGTACTTAAACATTCTTATTGATCACGTCCATTCTGCAATGTTGCATTTTTACACCACAGGCGAAGGATCTTCCATGGACGATTATGCTGATATCCATCGTGCAGGAGCCGTGCAACAGTGGTTCACAGAATATGGCTCTGACTATCAAATATACCCTGGCCACCACAAAGTCTAGATTTGAACCCTATCGAGAAAGTTTGGGACATGTTGGAAAGACGCGTCCGACAACAATCTTCTTGCATCAACTGTAGAGAAGCTTACGATCTGCTTGTCGAACGCCTTGTATTCTCTTAACTTAAATGCACTCCAGCAGCTTGAAGAATCCATGCCTAACCGCATACGAGATATAATTCAGGCTTAAAGCGGTCCAATAAAATATTGTACCTGGGTTACAAATTCATTGGCCGGTGTGTGTATTTTAATTTCTCGGATTGTGTTAGTTTAAACTTTGATGTGATTTTCGATTAGCTTGTAATATAGATTCATGAAATGTTATGAAAACGCTTATTAATAATAAGAATGTGAAGAGACCTTATTTGGAAACTTTTATTAAGTCTTATAAATTGTTCAATACACCATATGTACAAGAAAGTTTTGACTTGCGTTATCCTACAGCACATTTTTCTAAAGTATGCAGAACTACGCATATTTATAACAACGGGACATCATAACTAGTTCTGCTAAAATGTATTAATCGACTAAATTATACACGTTATTTCAAACGTTGTCGTTTTTAATTGTGGGATCACTTATTTTAATAAATAATTCCATAATTATTTATATTCTGGGAAGAGCAGTCGTTTCTTTGAAATTCTGCAAGTAAATACAATATCAACAATACTCCATGGATATATACATATATTAAAATAAAATTGTAAGTACTTTACACAATTACTAGGCATACCAGCGCAGAGTATATGCGCTCTAGGCATCTGCGAAATTTTTGGCAAAAGGTCTCTGAAAGAAACAATTTAAGTTTTCTTTGATGAGACTAATTTTAATACTTTCTTCAGCCCGAAGCCTGTGAGCTTCATTTCTCAATGCTTTTCTATCAATATCTTGATCAATAGTTTCATTGATACTCCATGCCCTTATATCTGCATTATGACAAATATAATTTGACAAATATAGTGGTTAAAATTTTGAGAATTTAATATTTTATTACAAGACATTACTTATACAAAATCTTTTTGCCTCCAACGTACTTCAGGCACAGCCAATATTTACTTGTAAGAAAAGAGCATACAACATTTCATTTAGATCCGAAAGAAATAATTTCTCAACAAATTACTCGTGCAAGTTACAAATAATTTCATTCATCCTATGTTCAGCCAATTGATCCATCAGATGGATTAAAGCCTAAATTCTTTGACATGAGTAAACCTATCATATGTGTGGATAAACTATAGTACATTTTATAATAGTGTGCAATGCGATCATTACAAATCATATGAGGATTTGTAATGATCATAATTAGTTGGCGGCTGGCCATCTACCATCTATTTAATCTAAGAATTCCTGCATATATTTTACCATTATATTATTACTAAAATTATCACTAAAATTAACAGATACATTTCGAAATAATTTTGGATCGGGAAATTATATCTAATGTTTATTTAATTTAGTTGGGAATACATGATCGTTATAATCGTTATAAATGCATGATTATGTCCATTATGTCCAACAATAAAATTACAAAACCGATCTTATCAATCTGCAATTCCAAGATCTATTTATTCTGTTCAATTTTTTAAAAATAATTAAAAGTTTTTGTAAAAATTATCCATATTACCCATCACTTTTGTAATTCAGAATAAATTCGTATTCCCCTGTTGATGTCAGTTTAATAAATTCTATTTTAGGATACCATTTAAGATATGTAATAAACCAGACGATATGTATGTTTAGGAGCTTTAAATATTCTTAGGCTGTTAGATCTCTGCACAATTTTGTAGCTTTCCCTGTCAGTGACAATGGAAGTATGTTTCATTTTACATAAAATATCAGTCCAGAAAAAATAAAATACAGAATCTTCAAACACAATTTTGAAATTCAAATGTTGTAAGCAACGTTCACTTTTTTTACGATTTTTTTACGACATCCATATTTCAGCACATTTATCAAAGAACTTACCTAGAAACAACATTTTAAAATCGATACATTTTCAATTCAAAATATATATAAAAGTAGCATATTTTAATTATACCTCAATGTCAAATCATTATAGCAGCGTACCATAGTGGCATGCAGACATTTTTTGTCAATATCACCACAATGATCATCTAACATATACAAAATATGGCCAACTTGGGATTTACGTTGCAAATATTTCCCATTTTATATGGGCGAAATATTGCACATATTGCAAAAAGCCAATATTGCATAAATGCATCACTAACACTGGCAAATATTGTACGTCAATATACGTTTGCAACTGTTGTAGATACAACTATTTCGCAAATTTGATTTATGTGGCAAATTTTGATTTTGCAGAGAAATAATTGTGTCTGTCTATCACACTTTCAGGTAAAGGATGGTTATAATAAAATTAACTCAACAGAGATGAGAAGTATATCGGTTTGCAACTGATGTAAATACACTGTATCTAACAAGTATATCATCAATATCGGTTTGCAACTGATGTAGGTATAGCCATTTCCCAAACTTGCTGAGTCCCAATTTAATTTATGTGGCGAATTTTGTTTCCACCGAGAAGCAATAATGTCTATCACACTTTTAAGTACAGGGTGGTTACAATAACACTGCCCCACCTTGCAGAGATGAAGAGTATCCAATTAACAGATTTGAACGGATTTTGTACTCGTATATAAGAGTATCCAATTAACGGATTTGAAGTCGATACATATGTTAATTGGACCACAAAAACGCGACTTAGAGAAAAAGAATACAAATGTTTTCCGATTTAGCTACCAGGAACACATAAATCGCTGTAAAGATATATATAGTTCTCTAGAGACCTAGTATATAGTTTTATTTAATGAAAATATACTGTCCAATTTGCTAATTCCATTATCAAAGCTATCATGCATGCATTTCTGCCAGTATTTAAACACAAGGATCTCCAAGAAAGTTTCAGCCATTTTTAAAAAAGATTGCATAAGCCACCACCGATTTTTCATTATTACACTTACAGTTCTAGCATTTAATTAACAGAGGTGAATAACATATTGAATAAGTTCTGTAACTGTCATTAATTATTCTAGTGAAACCCGTGGGCATTCTGCCTTATAATTCGTTAAACAATAATCTATTAAATAAGATATTTAAACGTTAGAATCCGTACCTACGATTTTGTAATAAAAAGTTAAATAAAATCTTAACTCGTTCAATGAATATGTGAAGATATCAATTGATTTTAAATCTAAATTCGTGCTTACCTTTGTTTATGTAAAGTAAAATTTTAAATTAAAAAATTAATAAAACTTTAGAATCGTTACAATGTATTTTATAGGCAGATACTGATTGGCAGGCTCACCATTGTACTGTCTGTCTATGCTTCGTTGACAAAACATGCAAGCGAGTGCCACCTGGCGGAGCTTTTAAAAAAATCGTTTTGGCTATATAATTTCGTTTATATGTCATTTCATTTTGTATATTATATACCATTATATTTATAAAGTTGTTTCTTTTTTAGGTTTTCATTGTTGGAAACGAAAGGATATCAAATTGTGCATTCATTACTTTTAAGAGACACAGTGGTACAATTTTTTCTGAAAATCCAATCCCTTTATATCATCACCCCTAATTTCAATTTTCGAAATTTTCAATTTGTCAGTGATCCTGGAAGATGAGACGAATTGAATGGGATCAAAACCGAGATTTTGGCTCGAGTGAAATTGTCCGATCCTTTTGAAAAATGATTTTGAGTTTTTCAATTATTCCTTTGTATCGTCCCCACTAATTCGAATTTTCGAAATGTTAGATTTTTCCGTTGACTTGGACGCTGAGACAGATCGAATGAGACCAAATCTGAGATTCTGGCTCGAGTGTAAGGGCTCGATATTTTCGAAAGGTAGTTATGGCTGTTTTGAGTATCTCTTAACAACGTCACACCTAGTTCGAATTTCCTGAAATTTAGATTTTATCCTTGGTTTGTGACGAATCGAATAACACCAAAGCCAAGTTAGCTATATGGTGAAAGTGTTCAATAATTTTGAAACATCCACCCCTCAGTTCAGTTCATATTATATAGATTCTGGGGAAATGGTGTTATGCATTTAGAATAAGGAAGTTTATGGAAAGGGAGCAAGCCATTTATATTAAAAAATTAATTGCTATTTCTGGGTACTGAAAGGCAACAGAACGGCCCTGACCTACCTTGTTTGGATTTCACGTTTATCCCGCTCCAGTGGGTGTCGTTCGCAAGACGACCCGGCCGAATGGATAGACAATAGTCCTTATATTGCCGCTTCTGAGATTAACGGATCTCCAGTAGTAGGTGATTGAATATAACTAGAGAACCACTCGTCACACCAAGGTCGAGTCATATGTATAAAATAATTTACGGATAAGAATACCAAACACTTGAACCCATAGAGAATCCCAAAATTGGGCCCTGCGCTGGCCTGAAAGAATGTTGGATGGGATTGGTCGAATTGCAGTGCATTGAGATTATTGAGTTAGACGGACGAAAAAGTTGGTAACAACACGCAGAGCAACTAACCAATTAAATAATTAGCTATTACCATAATTATGTTGGAAATTTTAACTTTTTACCAATAAGTAGTTATGCAGAAGCAGCATACAATTTAAATAGGCTCTATCGTAACTCAAACTTAAGTCCGTAATGCTAGATTAAAAAACTAGCCAAAAGAGGAAAATGAAGGGATATAAAGGAGAGGCTAGCTAGGGGGGGGGAGTTTGATCCCAGTATGTGAAAGAAGGACCAAATAAAGATTGGCAACAAAAGGGCCAGCAGTCTAAACTAATAGAGTTCTAGGTACTGACAACGGGCATCACGTTGCATATTTTGCACATAACAGGAATTTGGGATGCACTGCAATGAAAAATAAAGGTCAAAATGTAGAAGTCAGACACGTTCAATTCTTTAGTCGGTGTCAATGAAATAGCTTATAATTTCAGTATGCAATATTAAAAATGAAAAAGTTTAAAAAATTTACTCCTGCGTCACTTCTCGTTGGTTAATTATAGCCACCCAGTATACGTGTGTCAAACCACATATATTTCTGCATATTTGTACAACCATATATAACAATCACATTCGTGTATGAAGGTACAATATTTGCAGTGCTTCATCGTTTCCATACTGAAACGGTTTACCCTCCACCAAATAGTTCCTTTTCATACGTCTTCAGCTGTCTTAGAAATCCCTCATTCGGCGAAATAATTGGTCTGGCGTCCCGCACTTTCTCAATGGCGTCTTCCATCTTCAGGTTTTGCCTGCTCATGAGATATCCGATGCAGATGGTGGCAGCTCTGGAAATGCCAGCATTGCAATGCACGTAGACCCATCCTTCCCGCCGTCCCTGGTCTATAAAACGAAAGCAGTCCTCGAAGAAGTGTCGAATGTCCATGTCGGGATGATCTCGGATGTTAAGCCTCTTGTAGGTGAAATCTGCAGGGAAGCAGTTTGGCACTCCTGTGGCAACGTTCAGAACATGGGTGACGCCAAGGCGACGAAGTCGGGCGAGATCTTTTGCTACGTCTTGAGCACCTGCGTAAAAATAAAAAATAGATATATGTACTATATAAATATATAAGTTATATTGTATCAGTATATGGCGTATTCATAGCAAGTGTTAAAATAAATATAATTCCTTAATATGAGAAAGACAAATAACACTATCATCGTTATCTCAACAATCTACTGTGGGCATTGGCCTTCATCAGAAGTTCCATTCAAGCGGTCCTCAAAATGGAAAGACATTGTTGCAAATGCTTCTCAAAATTTTTATATTTAACACTTCTAAGTCTTTGCCCACACAAACGATCCATATTAAATGGATCTCCATCTAGGACTTTTCCAGATTGGTGTTTACATAAATATTAAAAATAACACAGACAGAGGATACATATATAAAGGTCTATGTTGGCCAGGTCAAAAAAAAAAAAAAAAAAAAACAAGCTGCAAACATTAAAAAAATATATTTTCTAATTATTACCTCTAAATCAAACATATTGCAAACATAATGACATAGCGCTTTATTCTTCTGTTTATTATAGATAAGATATTGTTATGGCCATGTGATATGTGATTTTTTTTAAAGATTCCCAAATAAGTAAACGTAAAAGAAAGTAAGTTCTCCATAATATGTTTCGAATTATACGTGATGGTTTACAGGATTAGAGTCCAGTTGCAGGAAATTTCAAAATTTCAAAATTAATTGAGTTTTGACAATTGAGTACATATTTTCAGTCTGATTCTGAAAAACTGAATTGCCGATCTTTACGATAATTTCAACTCATCTTACAAATTTTATATTATTAATCAGTTAAAGCATTAAAACAAAGAAAAACATAATGAACGTTTTTGAATTGACGGAAGAACGGCTGGTTTGAACGGCTGGTTTGAAGCAAGAACGGCTGGTTTAAACCATATGTACCCAAATCTCGGTTTAAACCAAGGTTATTTTTATTCGTTTACACCATTATTCTGGTACACAAAACGGGGTTTTTTTATTTTGTTTAAAAACCGTTGTTTTTTTAACCCCGGTTGATAGAAAAACAAGAAAGATCAATCATGCATGGAGCATTGATTATAAAACACTTTCTAACTGAAATACAATTTTATTTAGACATCTCTAAAATACGATACATTCAGCACTGGTATTTTTTAAATTATCACAGCACTACAATAATTTATTATACTTGGAAACTTAAAACTTCTTAAAAAAATCTGATGTGGGCAGCACATGACTTTCCTTATATAATGCAATGAATTTACTACTTTTACAGTCAAAAAATAATGTACAAGATCCACGGTACTATGTTTTTATCACTGAATTGTAAATTTGGCGATTTTCCGGATGAAAGCATGTAAAACTATTTCAAAATAACCAACTAACTTATATTTCGCCCAACTCTAAATAAACAATTATCAATATTGATAGCATCCTCAAAAAGCGATATAGTGCATATATTAAAATATTTTAATAATTAATTCATCAATTAGGCGTCATTTTCATTAATTAAGTGTCATTTTTGCAATTTTGACGATATTTTTGTCAATCTAAAGCGAAATATCGCCAAGTTAGCGATACTTTGCTAAATTATTAGCCAAGTTCGTCAAACGCATCACAAAATGTTACAGAAAACGGAGAGAAGAGTATTTTATTTATACTACAAAGTATGCCCATCATATGAAGGAAATCAGAATTTGCGAATCATTATTTCCCATTTGGAGTCATTTTTATCAATTTGGCGACATTTCTGTCACTTTGTCAACATTTAAAATAGTCCCTAAGTTAGCAACGTCCCGCTAAATTTGTCGCGCCAAGCGTTACGGACGAACGGACAGAGAAATGGGTTATTCTTATAGTCTACTCTTATGTTCTTTCCAAGATATTGAACTTTAGTCGTCATTTTCATCAATTTGGCGATATTTTCGTTAATTTGACAACATTTTAAAAAGTCGCCAAGATGGCGACATTCCGCTTAAATGTCGCCAAGAATTACGGACGAGAAATAAGATATTCTTATAGCTGATAAATGACTATTGGCGTCCAAATACAAAAGAATTACCCAAAGTAATTTTCTCATGAATGGAACGAACTAGATCCACAAGAATGATGTTTCCAAATGTATCACATGGTATTACTTACAAAAAGTGAACATAATTTGCAATAGTTAATACTTTTTAATTTTATAGGATTTTTTGATAAATTTCTTGAAATAATTTTCTTCCAAATTTTGTTCGAATCGCTCCATTCGTTCGTGAGATATCGTCTCCACAGACCCACTGACACACACACACACACACACACACACACATATCATCTCAAAAACGTTTGATTTGTACTCAGGAATGCTTGAAATTTGCCCTCTCGTTAAAAACTCGAATTAGAATTTTCGACCCCGTCATAATACTTTTCTTATACATTATACTATATAAGGAAAGTAAAAAGTTAATGCTATAAATCGTCTACTTCTCTGTTCATTTCATTCATGTCATTTATATTCCAGACTACAGAACTAAATAATTTTTCGTGAAAAAATTTAGAAATTCTTATACAACTCACCTTATAATCCGTATTTGTTTACATTTTTATTGCTATAAAAATTAGGCTTTGTTGTAGAAATAGCCAAAGTCAGTGATGATTTAAAATAAAATATATTGTAATTGCGTTGGCACATAATTTAGGTACACAGATCATATGCAAAACTGCAGCGGTTTTATGAAGTATGCAACACTAAATATAAATTTAAACGATATTTAAACATCACGATTTTGACATCAATGATAACATAATCGATAACATCAACGATAAACGATTTTAAACACCAACGATTTGATACATCAACAATATTTAAACATCACGAAGTGGGTCATGTGATCCCTTCATTTAATATGGATGTAATTATTATTTCAATTTTTATTTAAAAAACTAACACACATATTTCGTTAAATTTTTTTTTACACATTTCACGGGATAATTTGAACATTTCCTAAAATTTTCGAAGCAATTTGTGAATTTTAACTCCACTTAAAAAATGCTTGAAAAATTATGTCCCATAGGATTCAATGTCTTTATTTCCTTAACCCGGGTTAAATCCAAAACTAATTAAGTGATATTATTCATTTTCATTCCCAGACTTTCCACAAGCCGTCTCAACAACATACTAAAATTTCATTATGATAAATTCATTTTTACGAAAGTCAATGCGAACGGACAGACAGACTGGCAGAATGACCAAAGGGATAAACACTTTTCAACTGTCCCGGAAAGTGTTAAAAACGAATTTCCTGAAGTTGCTAACACGCAGAGCATAATAAAAGTAGATCTCGTATTTTAGAAACATGATACCTGAATCCATTAAAAACTGAGAAGAATACAGTTGTCGTTACAATGGATATAAACTACGTTTTCAAAAAAGAGAGATTACCGTATAATAAATAGTCTGCTAAACGTTCTATGATCCTCTCTTACTTTGTCGACTAACATCCTTTTCTAATCATTAATTTTAATATCTTAAATATCTGACTTAAAACGATAAGTAAAATACACTTTGTGCAAAGGATAATGAAAATCGAGACCACTGAGCTAACCACTGGTATAACCACTGGGCTACTCTTTTGGACTTCGGACGTGCTGGTTTTCTTGCACTGACGAAGGGGAGGCAGCATATCCCCGGAAATTCACGTTGCTCTAGTTTTTCCTTATCTGATTTAAAGTTAATGTTAACAGTGGCATAAATAGAATTGTGTCATCAGTCTGCAAACGCAGCATTTTGAGACTTATTTTTTTACATATGATTATTTAATTTGTTATTTTATTACTGATACTGAATTAATTAACTAAATTACAATAAGGTTTTCTTCAAAGCAACGGTTTGCAATCTGTTTCCAGCGTACAGCTGAAAGTTAACAGCGTATATATTTCTGCAGTACATGCTAACACGGCGAAAGAATACAGAGGGCAATGGTTAGGAAAAGCGGCGTTCCTGTTGTATAATAGAGCTTAATAAAAACTTTAAACACGCATTTATTAAGAGTTGTACAGTTTTTCTCATGAATTGTTCACTAGATATTGCAAATTTTACTACTCCCACAATGAATGCAAAATTTCTGAAAATAATCGAGTTGGTATAATGAAATAAATTCGTTGTGAATATTTCAATTTTTAATCATAAGAATCCAAACAATAAATTGCTGCATTATCGAATCATTAAAAAATTCCAATTTGTGCTATTGTCTCCCCACCACTAGCACCACCACCACCACCAATAAAAGCCATTAGTTTTTAAGGAAAGTGTGTTGGGTACAAGTGTTGGGCACATCAGAATTTTACTTTCTCTTCATGCGTAGTATTCAGAAAGTTTTGTTTTCCCGAAATTTTTTGATTTCGAAATTTTGATGCCAATAAATGTTTTAAGACCTCCTGAATGCGTTTCGACTTTTCGATTTCTTGTGTACACAATAGCAGCCACAAGTATTGATGGATTTTCACGAAACTTTATATCTGGCTTTGTTATACAAAATTTAGAACTAGATAGAAGTTTCTTTTTAAATTCGAGGGAAACCTTTGAATTTTACTCCAGATTTTATATTTTTTTCAACATGGCAGTATAGGACAAAAATTGACATAATCTTGCCTAAAATGGTTTACTTTTAGTTCAATGATCATAAGACGTAACAGTTTCAAGCATTTGTAGTCAAGCAATTTTTTTTTTGTTCCTGACGTCATTACCCCTCGGAGGGTACATTGTCAAGTATGGTATCAATCGAATGATTTTTTTTTTTCAAGTCCTTTAAAGTGAAAAGTAACACACTGTAGTTGTAATCATTTAGATCCACGAAATCGTTTCTTCAAAGTTTTATTTATTTATTTATTTATTTATTTTTCTGTAAAATTTGAAAAATAATGAATTCTGGTAGGAGAAAGTTGAGTTGAACAACAAAAACTCCAGTTAATTTTTATAAAGCGATTAGAAAGTATACACGGTGTTGACAGGGATTTAAGGCAGGAATTAATTGTATTCAGTCACTAATTTTTACTTTCCTTATATACATAATGTATAAGGAAAGTATTGTGACGGGGTCGAAAATTCGAATTCGAGTTTTCGACGGGAGAGCAGGTTTCAAGCATCCCTGATCACGAATCAAACATTTTTGAAGGGATGTCTGTGTGTGTGCGTGTGTGTGTGTGTGTGTGTGTGAAAGTATGTGTGTGTGTGTGCGTGTGTGTGTCAGTGGGTCTGTGGAGACGATAACTGACGAACGAATGGACGATTTGAACCAAATTTGGTTCAAAAATCACAATTCATAAACATTGGAAGCCTATTGTTTTTATACGCAATCGAATGTTCAGAACCCCCCTATATTTTCGAATGAAATTTTGAAAAAATCGTCAAAAAATCAAAACCACTAATAAAGACATTTCTTATGCAATTTTTCTTTAGAAAACGATTGACATAAATTTTAGAACGCTAACACGAGCCGTTTTTGAGATATAGTACATTTTAAAAAAGAAATATCAAAAAGTCATATAAAATAAAAAAAAAAATTCCTATTGATAAACATGTTCAGTTTTCATATGTAATACCATGCGATAAATTGGGTGACATCATTCTCGTGGATCTAGCTCGTTCCATTCATGAAAAAAGATACTCTGAGTAACACTTTTGTATTTGGACGTCAATAGTCATTTATCGGTTGTAAGAATAACTTATTTCTTAGTGCATAACCCTTGGCGAGATTTTGGCGACGAATTTGGCGGAATGTCGCCAACTTGGCGGCTTTTTGAAATGTTGCCAAATTAACGAAAATCTCGCCAAATGGATAAAAATGACGCTAAATCAATGAAAATGACGACTAATTGTCGAAAATTCAATGTCTTGGAAAGAATATTCGTACCTACTATAAGAAAAACCTATTTTTTTACTGTAAAAGTAGTAAATTCGTTACATTATAAAAGGAAAGTCATGTGTTGCCCACATCAGATTTTTTTAAAAAGCGGTTAGTTGCGTGCACGCACGTGCGTTTTCTCTTATCTATTGATGGTAAGGATTCTGTGCAATACTTTTTTTGAAAGATAATTTTTTGATCTTTTTGATGGTGTTAAGATGGACACTCTGTGATAATATTTTCGATTGTTAAAGAACAGATTTCTGCGTAAATTGCTCGAAATGGAACATTCAACATTTAATAACTAAAAAACTAATTTGAAGTTAAAAAAATCTAGATGTTGAAAAAAATCTGGATGTCTAGATGAAGTTAAAAAAGTGTCTTGAGAGCCAAGTTACCACTGTACCAAATTTCATAGTCGTGCGTATCTTAGACTTTACGCTACAAATGACGCAAATAAATCAAAAGACAGACAAACAGGCGTCTTATTATGTTAACCATGTCCTGATTTATGTCAACCACGAAGTATTTACAAATATATGCTTAAAGCTAATCATCTGAAATGCTTTTGATAATAAACAGTTACTATTTAGCGTCATTTTTATCAATTTCGCGACATTTTCGTCAATCTGGCATTATTTAAAAAAGTCGCCAAGTTTACGACTTCCCGCCAATTTGTTCGCCAAGAATTACTGACCGACGATGAAAAGAGTTACTCTTATAGTCGTTTGTTATTTTCTTTCTAAGATATTGAATTTTCATCAATTAATCGTCATTTCTATTAATTTATCGACATATTTAAACAGTTTGGGGACATTTTTGTCAATTTGGCAACATATAAAAAACTCGACAAGTTGCCAATAAGCCGCCAAAATTCTTCACCAGAATTTCGCCAATCGTTGTAGATGGAGAAATAGATTATTCTTATAGTCGAATCTTATATTATTTCCGAGATATTGAATTTTCATCAATTAGTCGTCATTTTCATTGGTTTAGCGTCATTCTTATCAATTTGGAGACATTTTTGTCAATTTAACGTCATTTTTATCAATTTGACGATATTTTCATCAATTTGGCAAAATTTAAAAACTCGCCAATTTGGCTATATTCCGCTAAATTCAACGCCACAATTTCGCCAAACGTTATGGACGGAGAAATATATGATTCTTATAGTAAATAAAGGACTAATGGTGTCCAAATACAAAACTATTACGAAAAGTATATTTCTTTATAGTAGACTCTTATAGTATTATTTTCAAGATATTGAATTTTCATCAATTACATTGGTTTTCATTGATTTAGCGTCATTTTTTATCAATTTGGCGACATTTTTATCAATTTGGCGACATTTTAATCAATTTGGAGATATTTTAATCCATTTGGAGATATTGTCGTCAAATTGCCAACATTTAAAAACCCGTCAAATTGGCGATGTCCCACCAAATTCATTGCCAAAATTTCGCCAAGTGTTATGGACACAGAAATATGTTATGTTTATAGTAGAAAACGACTAATGGCGTCCATATACAAAACTATTACCCAAAGTATCTGTTCTTGTGAATGGAAGGAGCTAGATCTACGAGAAGGATGATAACAAATTTATCGCATAATATTACATATGAAAATTGAACATATTTTGCAATAGTTAATATTTCTTTTCAATACACTAGGAGGCTCTCCCCGTGCTCGCTCCGCTCGAGCAACCTCCTTCAGGAGTATTCGCCTCCTACTCGCTACGCTCGCAGAGCTTGCTTCATATCTATCTCTACTAAAAATTCTACTTTCAAAAATCTATTTTCTATCCCTGCCCATTTACCGCAGGTGGTAAAAGCAGTGATTTTTCTTAGCCTAGGGAATCCCAAAACTGAATTCCTTGGTCCTGGTCGGCGGGTCCTTGGTCCTGGTCGGCGGGTCCTTGGTCGGCAGCGGCGGCAGTGTCAGATACTTTTTTTTTAATGTAGAGAGACTACGTGACAGTGAAAATGAGACACCAAGAAGGAGTGGGCATAAAGTGATGAAAATCGGCAAACGGAGAGACACAGCAACGAACAATAAAGGATGTATATTGCAACATGATACACCTATACACTGAGCGATAACTCCGTTTGATCAGTAGGTTGTAGGACCACCACGGGCGGCGATACAGCAGCAACACGTCTAGGTACAGAGTCAATGAGAGTGCTGATGGTGTCCTGAGGGATGGCTGCCCATTCCCTGTCAACCATTTGCCAGAGTTCGTCTTCTAAACGCGGCGGTGACAGCGCACGCAAGCGACGTCCAATCACGTCCCAGACGTGTTCGATTGACGAGAGATCGGGAGACTTATGGCCAGGGAAGCACCTAGGTACCTTGCAGGGCATGTTGGCTGATGCGTGCCGTATGTATTTAGGCGTTATCCTGCAGATAAATGGCATTGGGAACCCCCTGAATGAAGCGTAGTGTCACCGGCCGCAGCACGTCATCCACGTATCGTTGGGACGTCATAGTGCCCTTAATACGGATCACAGATGATCTGCTATTGTAGACGATAACGCCCCAAACCATGATGCTGCGTTGTCGCGCCGTGTGGCGTTCCATAGATGTGGCCGGATTGGACCTGTCACCATTTCGGCGCCAGACTCGTACACGGCGACTGTCATGGCTAAAATAGAAGCGTGTCTCGTCTCAGAATATGACTCGGTGGCATTTTGCCGTCCACGCAGCTCTATCCCAATATCATGGCAAACGAAGGTGTTTGTGCTGTTAGGTCAATGGCAATCTACTTAACGGGCGCCATGAGTGCAGGTCGCCAATTGGCGGATAATGGTCCTGGTCGATATGAAATAATAAAGGGTGCCCTGCACATGCTGCAAAAGGACGGGGGGAGTGGGCTGCGGGGCCGCCAACGCTTGAAGGCGGATGCGTCGGTCCAAGCGTGCTGATGTCGCTCTAGCCATTCCGCACACCTCTAACGTGCCACATTCGCTTGTTCTAACCATCTTCGCCACAGCCGGTGCACCGTGGACGCGTATAGGTGGTTGCCCGTTGAGATTTGACATATGGACCAACCTGCCATTCTGAGTCCGATCACCATACCTCTCGTGAAATCGTCTGCTTGATGGAACTTCCTCGGTTGGCGGCGGGCTGGCATTCTCTGCTACTACACGTTTCCTCTGAGACAAGAAAAATGCAAAACGATTTCCCTGGCAGAGCGACGCGACTATTGCCGTTTCTGTAGATTTCTTCCCTTACATCTCACTCAATGTGCGCGGGACAGCTGCGCATTTCCCATCATTTACATAACTCGCTGAGCTGAATCTACCCTGCAATTTACATATTTTGCTGCCCACTCCTTCTTGGTGTCTTATTTTCACTGTCACGTAGTGTATTATGTCATTTTTGATACATGTATTTGAAAAATATGCAATATCTCGAAGATGATTCACTCTCGCGTTCTAAAGTTTATGTCAATCGTTTTCTAATGAAAAATTACATAAGAAATGATTATTTACTTAACTTTAGTGAAGGTTAACTTTAGTGAATTTTTTGATGATTTTTTCAAAATTTCATTTCAAAACTTGGAAGAGGTTCTGAACATTCGATTGCGTTTAAAAACAATAAGCTTACAGTATTTACTTATTGTAATTTTTGTACCAAATTATATTCGAATCCCTTCATTCGTTCATGAGATATCGTCTCCACAGACTCACTGACACACACACACACACATATACGCACACAAACACACACACACACACATACACGCACACAAACACACACATAGACACACAAACACACACACACATACACGCACACAAACACACACGCACACGCACACAAACACACACGCACACACACACACACACACAGAGAGAGAGAGAGAGAGTGACATTATCTCAAAAACAAAAGGGATACTTGAAATGTGCTCTCCCGTCGGAAACTCGAATTCAAATTTTCGACCCCATCACAATACTTTCCTTATAAATTAGAATATGTATATTGGGAAAGTAAAAATATAAAAGAAAAAGTACGTAAAACAATAAAAGCACGTATATAAAAAAATGTATTTTAAGGGTGTTTATTTTAACAAAAACAATTTAAAATACTGATATTGGGTTTGGATATTTTTTTAGTTTTTCTGTCAGATAAAAAACGCAAATTACTTTACCAATAGTTTTTACAGATTAGAATGTTTTGAAATTTTCAAGCAAGAAATCATTGGACTAGTTTACAAAACTCATGTAAAGCTTCTGAAAAATAAATAGTCACATAATTGACTATTCAAGTGTGCATGGCAAATGGCTATTGTAAAATTGCAGTAAAAGCAAATATTTTCAATTTTGCAAATAATTATTCATATACCAAATAACATTGTCTATGTGATCGGATGAAAAATTAAAACATTTTAAAATTAAAGTTAAGTCTAGCTTTAAATCGAGTTTGTTAATTTTTTTTAAATTTTTTACGCAATGGTAAAAAACATAGTTTTGTGAAATTGAATAATAAATTTTACTCAGTGCAAGTCATTTGATGGAATGAAATAGTTTCGTTTTGATCATCGTTTTGATCATTTTGTTCATAATTCGAAAAAGTGCAATTTTTGCATGAATGAATGCAATTTACTTTAATTGTAATAATAAATATTTATTTTTTTTCGGGGGGGGGGGGGGAGGGGAGTTTTCTATGCAACTTCTTAAAGTTAGAAAAAATATTCAAACATTACATTACAAAAAGCGATACAGCATAACAATCATATGTGTATTTCAAATTGTAAATTTGCTTTTAGATAATATTTACGAAACGATTAAAATGTATATGTAATGGTTTGGGGGGAAACCCGAACAAGAGTAAGGCTCTATTTTGTGCAAACATTTTTTTTTTTTTTTGAAAATTAAAAAAAATATATAAAAATAATAATTATCTGTGTTAGGAATTGAAACATACTTAGATAGGAGGTGGTCAGCCAGATTGTCAATAATAGGAGATGCTTAGTCAGATGGTCAATAATAGGAGGTGGTCAGTCAGATTGTCAAATTATATGTCAATAAAACATTAGCGCAAGAAGGGGGTTCACTTCGACAATAAGAGCCTGTAATTTCGTCCCAGGAGCTCAACAACAAAGCTTCGGCTGGCCAGTTCGAAGATTCAGGTTTCGATTCCCGGTTGGGACAGCAAGGTTTTTTTACAATAACGTCCGAACAAATCAACCCGGTAGGTTAGTGCAAAGATATCGGAGGTCTCAAAGTGAGCACGGATTCAATGGACTTTGGGATATTGAGCGCCAAATCAAGAGGATAACGACCACGTAAGAAGCTAACCTGGAGAATAAAATAGCATCGGGAGGCTAACCTGAGGCAAAAATAGCGGGAGGTGGTCAATCAGATTGTCAGTTACACGCTAATCTGACATTAGAGAGTGGAGAATGCAGAGACCTCTTCGACAATAAGAGGCTGCAATTTCTTGCCTGTAGCTCAACAGTAGAGTGCCGGCTGGCCAGCTCGAAGATCCAGAGTCCGATTCCCGGTTAGGGTAGCAAAGTTCTTTACATTCATAATAATAATTTTATATATAATAGTTTGTTTAAAAGCGAAAAACACCATTTACAGAAAACAACGTACACCGTTTTCGAGATATTGCACTTATTTTATTTATCATTCACAAAAAGCATTATAAATAGAAATATATATCCCCATCATTTGAGACCCCCATATTATAAGCGAATTCTTTATACAGGGGGCGTAATATCTATCAAAATAATCAAGTGATTTCAGTAAAATTTCGCACGCAAATTCCAATCTAAATCATACATTTTAAGCATGCTTATCTGCATGTTTTTATGGATTTCATGGTTTTATGGATTACATGGATTCAGCACAGACGAGTTACAAAAACGCTTTAATCTGTGCTATTGTTTTTGTGTGGTATCAAAACGCGTTGTTTTATACAGAAAGCCATGCGTTAAATACAGCAGTTTCTTTTCTAACTGATGCATTTAGAATATAAATATGAAACTAGGAGCTGATGCTTTCCTGTCATCTATTTCCGCCGTCTGAATCGGAAGATGATGTTTCATCTCTTAACACAACCTATATTTGGACAACTCCCAAAGACGACGCAGAAGAGGCTCTCAAGCTATAACAAGATTGCTCTAAATATCACATTCAAGTGAGTTGTTAAAACTTTGCATCGTTTTCTTTAGAGTGCGTTTTTAACAATCAGTAATTGCGCACTTAGGGAATCGCTGGAGTAAAATGAAATTTTGTTAAAGAATGATATTTTTGGTGTTACATTTTAGTCTAATTATATGTTTATAGACGGCAATTTATTTGATGAAATCACTTCTAACAAACATTTTAAGAAAAATTGAAACAAAGACGTTTAAGTGCGTTTTTAACAATCAGTAATTGCGCACTTAGGGAATCGCTGGAGTAAAATGAAATTTTGTTGAAGAATGATATTTTTGGTGTTACATTTTAGTCTAGTTATATGTTTATAGACGGCAATTTATTTGATGAAATCACTTCTAACAAACATTTTAAGAAAAATTGAAACAAAGACAATATAAGGCTGTCAAAGATTGGATAAAAAGCGTTCTTGAAAAATTGAGTTACAACTTTTCAATATATTAATTTATTGAAATTATGAATTATTATTATAATATAAGTTTTATTTTATTTAACAATGTATTTATTTTAGCATCAAAAAGTCGTTTTAATGAAAAATTGGCTCATTTAAGTTCTGGTTGGTGGTTGATACTATGTGTGTAAATATTCAGTCTTGTAAGCCACTTGAGGGGCTCCTAAAGGATCTTAAAAGATTTTCCGAAAACTATATTTCCTCCGTCCTTAGAGGGTAAATCGAAAATATGGTTCCGTTAAGTTCTGTACCACTCTTAAAGCTATAAGTGTACAAAGATTCAACCTTCTAGGTCACTAGAGTGTCTTTTGAAAGGTCTGGAAAGTTCCTTTAAAACCCTCCACATCTTCATTCCAAAAATCCTGTTCTATCTGGTCAAAAATCCTGTTATATTAAGTTCTGTCTCATTATGTTGTTATTGTTGATACCAATACCCCGTGGTGAAGGAGCGCCTATACACCACGTCCTCTAGACCCCTGGTCCCATAGCGAAGGAGAGAGAAATTTGCAGCTTCACTTTTATTGAGGCTCCCCAAGGGCGAAAGTCCGACTTTGCCTCGACAACACAACATCCATGCCCGCTGGCGGGATTCGAACCCACAACCCGGCAATCTACTGATCAGACGGAAACGCGTGCCCCTGATCGTTCGACCACCGGATCGGCCTGCCTCATTACAGATACTATAAGTGTAAAACGATAATTCATTCGTCTAGATCATATGGGGGGGGGACTTCTGGAGGGTCTGAAAAGACTTTTTCTACTCTACACTCCCACCCCTCGGGGAAGAAATAATAAAAAAACTTGCACAGTTACTTTCTGTCTTGTTATCGATGATATAAGTGTGCAAAGATTCAGCCTTCCCGATCATCTTGTGGGGAGGGCTGTGATTGAAAGAGCGAAAACTTACAAATGTGTTAGATAATTATTATACAGATATAAAAAATTGTTAAAGTTCGAAATTCCATATAAACTCACAAATCTAACATATATATATATATATATATATATATATATATATATATATATATATATATATATATATATATATATATATATATATATATATATATATATATATATATATATATATATATATATATACATATATATATATATATATAATTTTTGTTTTGCTCATTATTAATTCCATAATTTATCATAAAGCGGTCTTGAATTTTTTTTCAATTTCAGATTTTTACGGAAACAAAACAACAAACGCCCGGTATGAATGTCGATATGACCCTCCATTTCGTCTCTTTGGCTTCGGATTTGTTATACTCAATGGATCTTTTTGTCGATTTCCATGTACTTATCAATATAAGTCGCCTACAGATGGCGTTTCCGGCGATAGAAATTGTACTCTCATCCCAAATATCCTCTGTGGACTGGTTTAGTACTTAAGCTTTCCAATACGAAAGAAGTGATAACTGCAATACCAATAAAACAAGAAAGATCAACCATGTATAAAGCATTGATTATGAAACACTTTCTAACTACAATGCAATTTTATTTAAACATCTCTAAAATGCGATACATTCAGCAGTAATATTTTTAAAATTATCACAATACTACAATAACTTATTAAATTTGAAAACGTCATCGAAAACAAATGAACTTTATTCAAATGACATCATAGAAATATAAACCGCCTGGCTCTCTATATAAAAGCAGTGAATATTTCATTCACAAACTTTTTTCCATTTCTTTCATTCAGCGGCGATATTTTTAAAATTATCCCAATACTACAATAATTTATTTTACTTAAAAACTTAAAACCATGAAGGTAAAAGTACTTTCTAACGCCATGCTTAAAACTTCATACAGAAAGGCAATACTTCAGAATCGTCTACTTCTCTATGTAAAATCAATGAATGTTTCATTCATATAAGCTATATTGCAGATTTCAGAGATAAATAATTTTGCGTTAAAGAAATTAAGCAATTCTTATACAACTCAACTTACAGATTGATGTGTTTACATTCTCCATACGTGAAAATTAGGCTTCATTGCAGAAATAATCAAAGTTTGGTGATTATTTAAGTTAAACAGTATTGTAATTGCGTATTCGCAGTATATAGATGCACAGAAAAAAAATAAAAAATAAAACTGCTTTAGGACGGATGCAACACTAAATATAAACTAAAAAGAACTTTAAAAATCACGATTTTGACACAAGATGGATCCCATATTTTATTTTGAAGTGGGTGATCTCTTCATATAATGATGGGGCAATTATTATTTTAATTTTTTTTAAAAAAACTACCAAACATATTTTGCTGAATTTTTTTTATATATATTTTATGGGATAATTTGAATATTTCCTAAAATTTTAGAAGCAATTTGTGAAATTTAAATTTGCTTAAAAAATGTTTGAAAAATTATGTCCCATAGGGTTCAATCCAAAATTAATTGGACTGAGAAGTACTTAGAACTGAGTAATATTCCTGGAAATGATCTTTAATTTATTTCTGATGACAAAACTCTAAGGTTCGTATCTGTTTCTATTTCTATCACCAACATCCTCTTTTGCTTGTCTATAAAATCTCCAGCGAAACTACAATGGCAACGATAATTGCTTTCAGATGACTGCAATTAGTGCTGATTAAAGTTCTTAGCTGCTATCTTTTAATTTCCTATTCCTTTACTTTCACCCACTGATCTATCTCTTCAGAAAACATACGTGGAAATAGGAATAATGAACTATCGTTGTGAATTATCGTTGAATTATCGTTGTTGTAATTTATCGTGTTATGTTATATTTTCAATGAAATGTTTTAACCTTTAGAAAAATTATAGTTAGACAAAGCAAAAAGTCCAAGAGATCCTTTCTAGTGATGAATAAGATTGTTATAGCATCCTTTTCAAGCGAGCCGTCGAAACTTAAACTCGGCAACAACAAAACAAATATTCGGCAATTGTGCACTTAAGAAATTGCTGAGAGGAAAATATATTGAGGGGGGGAGGAAGAATGACATTTATGGGGTTGCATTTCAGCGAAATATCACAATTTTTCAAAATATTTATTAATTGAAACAATTTCCTTTGGAAAAATAGCTTAGATTTTTATATTTTAGGATTTTTTAAAAATAAAGCATATATATCATATGCGCTTGCTTATAAAATGTGCAAATGCGCAACTAACTATCTTTACGCAATATTACCTTGCGCAATATTACAAATTTTAGTGTTTTTCCGTTATTCGATGACCTTACTACGCAAATACAGGACACTTACAGATAAAATAAATGTAATTTGAAAATTTTTTAAGTACTAACCTTTTTGCAACGTGATTTTTAAAAACTTCAAAAAATTAAGCCTTTTTTTTCTGGTTCAGTCATGTTTAAGTTCAATATTGACTTGTTATGTTTATCGATTAAAATATACATACTAAATTTCATTTGGCTTGTGCAATTTGCGCCTTAACAAACTGTTTTATTACAAGACAAAAGTCGTTTCACTGACAGTTAGGTTATCCATTCAGAAGTTAATTTCACAAGATGTACGTGCTATGTTTTCTTTATATTCCTAGGATGTGGTCAAAATTCGGCACTGTCCTGTTACAATGCAAAATATATGCACCCAGTTATCCTGTAGGCTGAAGAGTTCCCCCTCACCTTACTGTAACTAATGAAATTCCAAATTAAATGTAAATCATGCCACATTAGCAAAATGACTAAATCACCAAACACAATGTGGTAGCGCCACACCTAGTGTGATGAAAGAGAAGTAAAACACGAAAAACTAATATAAAGCAGAAAATATGAAAACGAAATGCGGTGCAGAAAAATAATGAGACAGAGAAGAAAATAATTAAACAGGATCACGCCATAAATATTATAATACAATTGCAAAGACAAATAATTAACCAGATTGTTGAACATTTTATTGATGAGGAAGCTTTAAAGGAATCCAAATCGAAAAATAAGTAAAACTTTTGAATAATACAGACAGAAGAAAAGACAAACCCATGATAATAAGCTACGGTTTATTAATTTTTTATTTGGTGTTCATGATTTTAATTTGGCATCTAATTGCACTTATTTCGGCATCTAATTTGGCATTTTATTTGGCATCTAATTTGGATGGTAATTTCTCATTTGGCATTAAACTCTTGGCTTGTAATCACAGCAGAAGCGGATTCAAGTATTTTCGAAACGATCTCTTGTATTGAACTTTATATTCGCTTAGTATTTTTAGATGTGTTCCAGTTATTTATTGCTTGTGCTCGAAGTTATGTTATGTAAATATTAATACATCAAGCATATGAAACTAAATACAATTCTAAATTCCTTTTCATAGAACGCATACTAACAAAATTTTGTTTACTACTACTTGCATTCCTTTCAGTGTGAGCGCAGAGGTTCAACTATCTTACATAATAAAAGAAGATGTCCGTGTGTGCAGAAAATCTAAGCATCATGCGACCACCGAAATTTGGTACATCAGTACTTCAGGACTCAAATAGGTACACCTCGGGGTTACTTTTCTTAAACGTCGAATTAATTTATTACTTATTTTATTTTTACCTCGCTTTGGACAAATATTTGCACAAATCGATTCCTTAGTGATCTAAAATATTATTACATAGATCCCATCTTGATACCATAGGAAAGATTGAAACATTCTATTCCAAGCAAACTTTGAACAAATCATAAATAGACAAATTTTAATGAATTTTTTAAACTCATATACCGTTCTTGCATTTTAAGCTTTTCCGACTTTATATTACGATATACTAAAATTGACGTGTCATTCAGCATTCATATTTTAACACCAGCTCCTAAATATATTTCAGACTACTCCAGAACAAAAGATTGTACAACGCCCACGTACAGCGGAAGGAACAGCCTTATTATGTTGAGGGCAGAGCGATGAATCTTCTTCCTCACAGAGATATCCTATTTGAGGTTATTTTTTTTCTGTTTTGTGGAGACCGTGTTTCGAGATTTGGAGTATGATGTTATCTGTATTAATAAGTATAGGACACTTATTTTGCGGTGACCAATTTACCAATTGGTTTAATTGTGCCAAGATTGTCGAAATTAATATTTATATTGTGGCATGAAATATCCACTAATATTTATACGAATAAAATTTATATATTTTATTATTTTATATAACTACCCTACTTTAACTCCCGGGCAACGCTTGGTGCATTTTCTAGTGTTTCTATAAAATAAACAATTCTATAATCACAAGTGCTACGATGAATCCTGTTTTAGAAAACTGAAAATCAGTTTATATTACATGGAGTAACGGATATACGCATATGATAGCAAGAAAAGGCTCAACTGATCAGCCATCGCCCTATATTAGGTGGGTGGAGCTAATAATGCTCTGCATCTTTACTGGTTTTCAAGTAATTACCAATACCGAAAAAATTCTAAAACACCCTGCTTTAAGATGTTTTGTGCTCACAGAACATTGCATTCAAAGTTCTTCTCTTGCATTCCAAAAATCCTTGCTTTGCGATGTTTTTTCTCTCTGGAAATGACATTGACCAAGGTTATTAGAACATACAATGACTTTGGAAAGATGGTTCCCAGGTGGTGATATATTGTCAATTGAGCGCTTTCTTTCTTATTATACAGCACCCATTGCTCAACTGAAAATGGTTCGAAACAATCGCTTTGTAGTTATTGCAGATGTTTAGCACGAAATAAACAGTGCCGTTTCCAGGGAGAACAAAACATCTTAAGGTAAAGACTTTTAGAATTTCTTAATAAAAATATTTACTTGGAAACCAGTAAGGATTCAGAACATTATTAGCCCCATCCCACCTGACATTCTTCTTGCAGCGCTCGATAATTTATTACCTACTACAGTCATATGGTAGGTTATTGCTTAGGAATGGCATGAATATTAGTGCCTAGATATAAATAGTAATGCCTAGGCATAAATATCAATGCTTACCTCGTTTCTGCATTCCAAAGGATATAAATCTCCAGAAAATTTAAAACGAGAAAGATCAATCATGCATAAAGCATTGATTATGAAACACTTTCCAACTGAAATGCAATTTTATTTAAACATCTCTAAAAGGCGATACATTCAGCGGTGATATTTTTAAAATTATCACAACATTACAATAATTTATTATATTTGAAAAGGTCATCGAAAACAAATGAACTTTATTCAAATAACGTCATCGAAATATAAATCGCCTGACTCTCTAAATAAAAGCAGTGAATATTTCATTCTATTTTCCATTCCTTTCATTCAGCGGCGATATTTTCAAAATTATCACAATACTACAATAATTTACTTTACTCAAAAACTTAAAACCGTGGAGGTAAAAGTATTTTCTAACTCCATGCTTAAAGCTTCATCGAAAAAGCAATACTATAGAATCGTCTGCTTCTCTATGTAAATCATTGGATGTTTAATTCCTATCAGCTATATTGCATACTCTAGAGTTAGCAATTCTTATACAACTCATCTTACAGTTAGATGTGTTTACATACTCCATACCGGCACATTAGGCTTCGTTGTAGAAATATTCAAAGCTTGATGATCATTTAAGCTCAAATATATTGTAATTGCGTTTGCGGAGTATATAGATTCACAGAAAAAAATAAAAAATAAAGCGGTTTTAGGACGGATAAACTAAATATACATTAAAAATATCTTTAAAAATCATGATTTTAACACAAAATGGATGGCATATTTTATTTTGAAGTGGGTCACGTGATCTCTTCATATAATACGGGAGCAATTATTATTTTAATTTTTATTTAAAAAACTACCGAACATATTTTGCTGAAATTTTTTTTATATATTTTATAAGGTAATTTGAATATTTTCTAAAATTTTCGAATCAATTTGTGAATTTTAAATTTGCTTAAAAAATATTTGAAAAATTAGGTCCCATAGGGTTCAATGTATTTCATTTTTTCAACCTGGGTTCAATCCAAAACTAATTGGGGGATATTATGCATTTATATTCCCCTATGCCCCACAGACCGTTTCAACAACATACTAAAATTTCCTTTTGATAAAGTCATTTTTACGGCAATTATCGTGCGAACGGACAGACAGACAGGATGAACAAAGTCCTAAACACTTTTCAACTATATTGTAAAGTGTTAAAAAGTAAAGAAAATTTATTTTAGATGACTCTGCAATTAGTGCTGTTTGAAGATCTTAGCTATTGTCTTTTCACACATACGCAATCTTTTACCCCCCTTTTCTTTTCCTTATCGATCTACTTTGAAAATACACAAGGAACACAAAAGACTTCCAATTTCTTGCTATCTAATTCCGTTGCCTGAAAGGGAAGATGATGTTTCAGTTCTCAACAAAATCTATATTTGGATGACATCCAAAGAGGCCAAGAGAGTCACTTGAACAGTTTCAAAATTGCTTTGAGTATCCCAATCAAATAAACTATAAACTGTTTAAACTTGAATAGGATGCATAAAAATATGCTCTTTTAACAGACAACCGGTAATTGTGGAGTTTAGGAATGGTTTACATAAAGGGGAGTTTATTGAGGGGGAGGAATATTCTGTGTATTTCAGTATTAATTATGGCCATTGTCTTAAATGACCGATTCTATGTATGAGAAAAAAGATCAATCATGCATAAAGCATTGATTATGAAACACTTTCCATCTAAAATGCAATTTTATTTAAACATCTCTAAAATGCGATACATTCAGCGGTAATATTTTACAAATTATCACAATACTAAAATAATTTATTATATTTGAAAATTTAAAGCTTCATCGAAAAAAATGAACTTTATTCAAATGACGTCATTGCAATATGAATCGCTTGACTCTCTATGTAAAAGATGTAAATATTTCATTCATACGCTTTTACTCCATTCCTGTCATTTATCACAATACAACAATAATTTATTTTATTTAAAAACTTAAAACCATGGAGGTTTTAAGTTTTTAAATAAAACTAACAATTTAACTATATGCTTAAAAGTTCATAGAAAAAATCGTCTGCTTCTCTATGTAAAATCAATAAATGTTTCATTCATATCAGCTATATTGTAGACTCCAGATTTACATAATTTTGCTCTAAAGAAATTCAGCAATTCTTATATAACGCATCTTACATCTTTATGTGGTTACATTCTCCATAAGGGCAAATTAGGCTTCGTTGTAGAAATAATCAAAGTTTGATGATCATTTACACTCAAATATGTAATTGCGTTGTATCCAAATATAAATGCACAAAACTTAAGTAAAAATAAAGCGGTTTTAGGACGGATACAACACTAAATGTAAATTAAAAAGAACTTTAAAAATCACGAATTTGACACAAGATGGATGCCATATTTTTAAATTTTCTTATATACATAATGTATAAGGAAGTATTGTGAGGGGGTCGAAAATTCGAATTCGAGTTTTCGACGGGAGAGCACGTTTCAAGCATCCCTGCTCACGAATGAAACATTTTTGAAGTGATGTCTGTGTGTGTGTGTGTGTGTGTGACTGTGGAGACGATAACTGACAAACGAAGGGACCGATTCTTACCAAATTTGCTACAAAAATCACAATCCGTAAACACTGGAAGCCTATTGTTTTTATACGTAATAGACAGTTCAGAACCCCCCTATATTTTCGAATAAAATGTTGAAAAAATCGTCAAAAAATCAAAACCACTAATAAAGTTAAGTAAATAGACATTTCTTATGTAATTTTTCATTAGAAAACGATTGACATAAATTTTAAAACGCTAAAATGAACCGTTCTCGAGATATTGCACATTTTTCAAAAAAATTATCAAAAAGTCATATAAAATGAAAAAAAAAATCCCTATTGAGAAACATGTTCACTTTTCATATGTAATACCATGCGATAAATTGGGTGACATCATTCTCGTGGATCTAGCTCGTTCCATTCATGAAAAAATATACTTTGAGTAATACTTTTGTATTTGAGCGCCAATAGTCATTTATCTGCTGTAAGAACAACTTATTTCTTCGTCCATAACGCTTGGCGAGATACTGGCGATGAATTTGGCAGAATGTCGCCAACTTGGTGACTTTTTGAAATGTTGCCCAATTAACGAAAATCTCGCCAAATGGATAAAAATGACGCTAAATCAATGAAAATTACAACTAATTGTCGAAAATTCAATATCTTGGAAAGAATATTGTATCTACTATAAGAAAAACCTATTTTTACTTTCCTTATATACATAATGTATAAGGAAAGTATTGTGACGGGGTCGAAAATTCGAATTCGAGTTTTCGACTCGAGAGCGCGTTTCAAGCATGCCTGATCACGAATCAAACATATTTGAAGTGATGTCTCTAAGTGTGTGTGTGTGCGAAAGTATGTGTGTGTGTGTGTGTGTGTGTGTGTGTGTGTGTGTGTGTGTGTCAGTGAGTCTGTGGAGACGATAACTGACGAACGAATAGACCGATTCGAACGAAATTTGGTACAAAAATCACAATCCGAAAACACTGGAAGCCTATTGTTTTTATACGCAATCGAATGTTCAAAACCCCCCCCTAAATTTTCGAGGGAAACTTTAAAAAAAATCGTCAAAAAATCAAAACCACTAATAAATTTGCGCATATAGATATTCCTTATGTAATGTTTTATTAGAAAACGATTGACATAAATTTTAAAACGCTAAAATGAACCGTTCTCGAGATATTGCACATTTTTCAAAACAATTATCAAAAAGTCATATAAAATAAAAAAAAAATATTTCCTATTGAGAAACATGTTCACTTTTCATATAAAATACCATGCGATAAATTGGGTGACATCATTCTCGTGGAACGAGCTCGTTCCATTCAGGAAAAAAGGTACTTTGAGTAATAATTTTGTATTTGAACGCCAATAGTCATTTATCTGCTGTAAGAATAACTTATTTCTCCGTCCATAACATTTGGCGAGATTTTGACGACGAATTTGACGGAATGTCGCCAACTTGGCGACATTTTTAGTTGTTGCCAAATTTATAAACATCTCGCCAAATGGATAAAAATGACGCTAAATCAATGAAACGATTAATTGAAGACGATTAATTGACGATTAATTGATTACGATTAATTGAAGAAAATCCAATATCTTGGAAAGAATATAAGTATCTACTATAAGAATAACATTTTTTTTAACTGCAAAAGTAGTAAATTCATTGCATTATATAAGGAAAGTCATACGTTGCCCACATCAGATTTTTTTTGAATTATGCCAAATGATCTCTTCATATGATATGGGTGTAACTATTATTTTAATTTTTATTTAAAAAACTACCGAATATATTTTGCTGTAATTTTTTTAATAATTTTTATAGAATAATTTGAATATTTTCTAAAACTTTCGAAGTTATTTGTGAATTTTAATTTCGCTTAAAAAATGTTTGAAAAATTAGGTCCCATAAGGTTCAATGCATTTCATTTTTTTCAACCCGGGTTCAGTCTATACCTAATTAGGTGTTATTATTCATTTATATTCCCATAGGTCCCACAGATCGTCTGAACAACATACTAATATTTAATTTTGATGAAGTCAATTTTACGGCAGTTGTGCGAACGGTCAGACAGACAGTTAAAAATGAGTGCTTTGGTGAAGAGCAGGAGGGATTCAGCGCCCCAAAGCAAAATGTTTTTCCCTATTTAATTACAATTGGGGAATATGAATGTATATTGAACTGTGGATATTCCATTTAATTATGTAACAAGAAAGATCAGTCATGCTTAAAGCATTGATTAAGAAACACTTTCCAACTTCAATGCTCATAATACTGCGATAATTTATTATATTTGAAAACTTCATCGAAAACAACTGAAATTCATTCAAATGACGTCATAGAAAAAAATAACACGCCTGGCTCTTTCTATAAAAGCAGTATTTCATTCATAAACAATTTCCCATTCATTTCATTCATCAAAATACTATAATAATTTATTTTATTTAAAAATTAAGACCATGGAGCTACAAGTAATTAAACTCTATGCGTGAAACTTCATTGAAAAACATCGTCCTTCTCTTTGTAAAATCAATGAATATTCATTCATATCAGCTATGCAGACTCCATGGGCTAAATAATTTTGTGTTAAAGAAATACAGCAATTCTAATACAACTCACTCTACATATTTTGCTGTTTACATTTTACGTAGGTGAAAAATGGGCTTCGTTGCAGAAATAATCAAATTTGGATGATCATTTAAACTCAAATATATTGTAATTGCGTTGTTTCAGTATGTAGATGCACAGAATTTAAGCAAAAATAAAGTGGTTTTAGGACGGATACAACACTCAATATGAATTAAAAAGAACTATAAAAATCACGATTTTTCAGACAAGATGGATGTCATATATCATTTTGAAGTGGGTCACGTGATCTTTACATATCATGGTCACGTGATCGCTTCATATAAAAGGTGTTACCATTATTTTAATTTTTATTTAAAAAACTACTGAATATATTTCGCTGAATTTTTTTTATATATTTTATGCAACAATTTGACTTTTACCTAAAATTTTCGAAGCAATTTGTGAATTTTAAATCCGCTTAAAAAATGTTTGAAAAATTAGGTCCCATAGGGCTCAATGTATTTCATTTTTTCAACACGGGTTCAATCCAAAACTAATTGGTTTATATTATTCATTTATATTCCCATAGGTTCTACAGACCGTCTGAACAACATACAAAAATTTCATTTTGATTAAGTCATTTTTACAGCAGTTATCGTGCTAACGGACAGACAGACAGACAGACAGACAGACAGACAGACAGAATGAACAAAGTCATAAACACTTTTCAACTTTGTTGTAAAATGTTAAAAATACATTTGGTGTAAAATTTAATCGAAATATGTGCAATTGTAAAAAGCACAAAAGTGCGTTTGCGCTGGGAAATTTACTGCTTAGGATGATCAAGGGAAGAATTGGATAAAGATGTTAAGAAGTGATTTTTATAAATCCAAATTAAAAGAAAATTGGTTGAATTGGCTTCAATTCATTTTGGGCTAAAAAATAAATGTCATTATAGTATTAGAAACAAAAACGTTTCTTAAATATTTTATTTCCGATTTAAACTAAACTGAAAAAATCTCAATATTTTTCTTATTTCAATTTTGTCTTCCCCCCAAATATCTACACATTCTAGTGGTTTCTTTAACAGTTCTACTAAATCATACCAAGATGAATGTAAAAGGGATTCGTAATATACTATTTTAACTCGACTCTCTGTCCACAGATGCGACACAATTAATTATTTTTATGATGTTTGTTTTTTTCGTAGGTGCTAATTGCTTTTTTTATCGCCTTCTGGTTTTTAACACTTTACAACATAGTTGAAAAGTGTTTATGACTTTGTTCATTCATTCTGTCTGTCTGTCTGTCCATCAGCACGATAACTACCCTAAAAATGACGTTATCAAAATGAAATTTTAGTATGTTGTTCAGAAGGTCTGTGGGATCTATGGGAATATAAATGAATGATATCACCCAATTAGTTTTGGGTTGAACCCGGGTTGAAAATATGAAATACATTGAACCTATGGGACCTAATTTTTCAAACATCTTTTAAGCGTATTTAAAATTCACAAATTGCTTCGAAAGTTTGACATATTCAAATTATCCCAAAAAATATATAAAAAAAATTCAGCAAAATATATTCAGTTTGTTTTTTAAATAAAAATTAAAATAATAATTACATCCTTTATATGAAGCGATCACGTGATCATCATATTAGGAGATCACGTGACCCACTTCTAAAATAGAATATGGCATCCATCTTTTGTCAAAATCGTGATTTTTAAAGTTCTTTATAATTCATATTTACTGTTGTATCCGTCCTAAAACCGCTTTAGTTTTGCTTAAATTCTGTTACTCTACTTCCTGAAACAACGCAATTACAATATAGTTTAGTTTAAATGATCATCCAACTTTGATTATTTCTACAACGAAGTCTACTTTTCACTTATGGAAGATGTAAATACCAAAAGATGTAGAATGAGTTGTATAAGAATTGCTGCATTTCTTTAACGCAAAATTATTTAGCCTGGAGTCTGCAATATCGCTGATATTAATGAAACAATCATTTATTGTACAGAGAAGCAAACGATTTTTTGATGACTTTTTGAGCATAAAGTTAAATTACTTGTACCTCCATGATATTTCAGGTTTTAAATAAAATTAAATATTATAGTATTGTGATGAATGAGATGAATGGAAAAATATTTATGAATGAAATGCTGCTTTTATTTAAAGAGGCAGTCGATTTATATTTCGATGAAGTGATTTGAAAAAGTTCATTTGTTTTCGATGTAGTTTTCAAATATAATTAATTATTGTAGTATTATGATAATTTCAAAAATATTACCGAGGAATGTATTGCATTTTGGAAATGTTTAAATAAAATTGTTTAAATAAATTTGTTAAAATTGTTTTGATGTTTAGAGACCAGGCAATTTATAAATCAATACCGTCATTTGAATGAAGTTCATTTTTTTCGATGAAGTTTTAAGTTTTCAAATATAATAAATGAATGTAGTATTGTGATAATTTTAAAAATATTACCGAGGAATGTATTGCATTTTAGAGATGTTTAAATAAAATTGCATTGAAGTTGGAAAGTGTTTCATAATTTATGCTTTATGCATGATTGATCATTCTTGTTTATCCTTCATTGATTGATCCAAGCGCCTTCTAATAGTATTTTTGAGCGGTTTTTACTTTATATACCCCTTCTTTAATTTATTTAACTTTCTTCATCTTCTGCATCCTGTTTCACCGCAGAAATCAGAAATTTCGGTTGCTTATTTCCGTATCACTATTTTAATTTCATTACTCCAATTCTGGGGAATCACTACTTGGACAATCAATCTGAATAAGTAGCACGACTCAAAGGTAAATCTTAAACTCTTAGATTCAAAAAATCACGTAGATGTAAACTAACCAAATGTTTATTGAACTGAAAATAAATTATTGCTACCTTTTACTCCATTACTTCCATTCCGATGATTTACTCCATTACTCTCATTCTGGGGATTTATTCCACTACTCCCATTCTGGTGATTTACTCCATTACTCCCATTCTGGGGATTTACTCCATTACTACAATTCTGAGGATAAACTGATCTCCTTTCAATTCAAGGAAATTAATATTCTAAATTGACAATTTCATTCAAAAACTTAATGCTTAATCGATTAGGAGGTATCATTTACATGCTATCAATTGCAATGATATCAATTACGAAATGTAAGATCATTATGAAAGTATCAATTACGAAATGATTTACTCCATTACTCCCATTCTGGGGATTTACTCTATTACTACAATTCTGAGGATAAACAGATCTCCTTTGAATTCAAGGAAATTAATATTCTAAATTGACAATTTCATTCAAAAACTTAATGCTTAATCGATTAGGAGCTATCATTTACATGCTATCAATTGCAATATCAATTACGAAATGTAAGATCATTATGAAAGTATCAATTACGAAATGATTTACTCCATTACTCCCATTCTGGGGATTTGCTCCACTACTACAATTCTGAGGATAAACTGATCTCCTTTCAATTCAAGGAAATTAATATTCTAAATTGACAATTTCATTCAAAAACTTAATGCTTAATCGATTAGGAGCTATTATTTACATGCTATCAATTGCAATGATATCAATTACGAAACCTAAGATCATTATGAAAGTATCAATTACGAAATGATTTACTCCATTACTCCCATTCTGGGGATTTATTCCATTACTCCCATTCTGGGGATTTACTCCATTACTACAATTCTGAGGATAAACTGATCAACTTTCAATTCAAGGAAATTAATATTCTAAATTGACAATTTCATTCAAAAACTTAATGCTTAATCGATTAGGAGCTATCATTTACATGCTATCAATTGCAATGATATCAATTACGAAATGTAAGATCATTATGAAAGTATCAATTACGAAATGATTTACTCCATTACTCCCATTCTGGGGATTTGCTCCACTACTACAATTCTGAGGATAAACTGATCTCCTTTCAATTCAAGGAAATTAATATTCTAAATTGACAATTTCATTCAAAAACTTAATGCTTAATCGATTAGGAGCTATCATTTACATGCTATCAATTGCAATGATATCAATTACGAAATGTAAGATCATTATGAAAGTATCAATTACGAAATGATTTACTCCATTACTCCCATTCTGGGGATTTACTCCATTACTACAATTCTGAGGATAAACTGATCTCCTTTTAACTCAAGGAAATTAATATTCTAAATTGACAATTTCATTCAAAAACTTAATGCTTAATCGATTAGGAGCTATCATTTACATGCTATCAATTGCAATGATATCAATTACGAAATGTAAGATCATTATGAAAGTATCAATTACGAAATGATTTACTCCATTACTCCCATTCTGGGGATTTACTCCATTACTACAATTCTGAGGATAAACTGATCTCCTTTTAACTCAAGGAAATTAATATTCTAAATTGACAATTTAATTCAAAAACTTAATGCTTAATCGATTAGGAGCTATTATTTACATGCTATCAATTGCAATGATATCAATTACGAAACCTAAGATCATTATGAAAGTATCAATTACGAAATGATTTACTCCATTACTCCCATTCTGGGGATTTACTCCATTACTCCCATTCTGGGGATTTACTCCATTACTACAATTCTGAGGATAAACTGATCAACTTTCAATTCAAGGAAATTAATATTCTAAATTGACAATTTCATTCAAAAACTTAATGCTTAATCGATTAGGAGCTATCATTTACATGCTATCAATTGCAATGATATCAATTACGAAATGTAAGATCATTATGAAAGTATCAATTACGAAATGATTTACTCCATTACTCCCATTCTGGGGATTTGCTCCACTACTACAATTCTGAGGATAAACTGATCTCCTTTCAATTCAAGGAAATTAATATTCTAAATTGACAATTTCATTCAAAAACTTAATGCTTAATCGATTAGGAGCTATCATTTACATGCTATCAATTGCAATGATATCAATTACGAAATGTAAGATCATTATGAAAGTATCAATTACGAAATGATTTACTCCATTACTCCCATTCTGGGGATTTACTCCATTACTACAATTCTGAGGATAAACTGATCTCCTTTTAACTCAAGGAAATTAATATTCTAAATTGACAATTTAATTCAAAAACTTAATGCTTAATCGATTAGGAGCTATCATTTACATGCTATCAATTGCAATGATATCAATTACGAAATGTAAGATCATTATGAAAGTATCAATTACGAAATGATTTACTCCATTACTCCCATTCTGGGGATTTACTCCATTACTACAATTCTGAGGATAAACTGATCTCCTTTCAATTCAAGGAAATTAATATTCTAAATTGACAATTTCATTCAAAAACTTAATGCTTAATCGATTAGGAGCTATCATTTACATGATATCAATGGCAACGATATCAATTGCAATGACATCAATTACGAAATGTAAGACTGTTTGAGAAGAGCAGAAATCCAAACACATTTTAAAGCGATAAAAAATTTAAAAAATCTGATGTGGGCAGCACATGACTTTCTCTGCAGACTCAAATTCATATTTTTTTTCTTTAATAATTCATCAAATTGAGTTTAATTGCACAAAATAACACTAAATTTGCATTTTAAATTTAATTTCTGTTTTTATGTGGTAATTAGACATTTTTCTAAAAGTGGCATAACTAAATTCGAAAAAGCTTAAATCATTCGAGAATGGTTAGTCCTAGAGTAATAGAGTGGTTCTTATTATTTTCCTCATCAAAAATTACGTATAAAACAAGAATTTAACTGATATATTTGAACATATGTAGCTTTTTTTAGATTTTGCGATTTTTGAGGGCCATTTCGTAAAAAAAGGCAGGTTGTTCTTTTCCGAATAATACCAAAATCTAATCAGCACCAGAGTATCGTACAAGTAACTTATCCACCAAATTTTGTGAAATTTGGTCAATTAGTATTTTAGCTAGAGTGGATACATGGAATTTTCACGGGCCATTTCGCTAAAAAAGGCGGGTTCTGTTTTTACGAATCGTGCCAAAAACTAATCAGCACCAGGGTCATACCCAAGTGACTTACCTATCAAATTTTATGAAATTTGGTCCATTAGTTTTTGAATTAGAGTGGATACATACATTGCACAGACAGACACACAGACAGACAGACAGACAGACAGACGTCACGTTAAAAATGGTTTTTTCGTGTTCTAGAGGTCTCGAAACGTGTAGATCCGTCGAAAACTCGGGTTGTGATTTTCGGCATGATTCCAATACTTTCCCTATACATTACCATGTATTGCAGGGAAAGTAATACCAAAACAGTGAGGATATTTGTTTCGTGTTTCACCACGGTTTTCTCAAGTAATGTTAGAATTTGATGACTATATTTTATTTGGATTATTATTTATCTTACGCAATAATTTATTTTTAGTTCAATAAAAATTTTACTATTTTACATTTGTGATTTTTTTAATTGTCGAATTTAATATTTACTTTTGAGTCGTGCTACCTATTCAGATTGATTGCCCAAGTTGTGATTTTCAAACTTTTAAACCCAAGAACCCTTTAGTAATTGAAAAAAAATTGGCGGACCTCTTGACAATAGGATTTAACAAACATATCCATAAGAATATTATTTAGCAAAAAAATTTTTGAAAACGAAATTTGATAAAATTTTCCTTAAAAATAAAGATTTAACAAAAATTTTACCAGTTGTAACATATTTCTTTGTGTTATTCTTGGACCTTTTAAAGTATGTCACGGACCCCTAGGTGTCCGCGGGCCCCACTTTGGGAACTACAGGCTCAGGAGATTGTGTCCCTAAAGATTTTCTGTAGAATTTGTTCTCACTCAAGTGAAATCTGATACTTCACAACTTATTATTTTGACTTTTAAGCCGAATTGTCTACCGCCATGCAAAGACTGCATCTATATTCATAATATTAACTCCTGCCTTGAAAACTTTTCAGGGAAATTATTTTAAATATCTTTGACGTAATTATCATAACTTTTTGACAGAAGGAAAAATAATTTCATAATTTTAAAATCCATATCTGTTCTGCTCAAATGATGTCAACTTTACAAGTATTGGCACATATCGTAGGTATGCTTTGAAAGCTACGAACTCCCCACGATATATATATATATATATATATATATATATATATATAAATATATATATATATATATATATACATATATTTAGATCCCCGAGCAGGACTGATTTAATTATTTTTACCTACCTTTACACATATGACGACTTTGGAATTAAGAATGCGAGCATTTTGTTCTCGGGCTCTCAAGAAAGACTAAATTTGTTAATTGCGACTGCCATCTCACTTCAACGACGTCACTAAATTTCCTTGGACATCGCGGATCCTATGTGCACAACACAATTTAAAATCTTTGCGCAAGTTCTTTACGCCCGTATATTGCCACTTCAAAACTAACAAACAAGTTTTATCTAGCTTTTAATAGTTTTATCGGTTGGTATTCGATTGGCAGAACATACTAGATACGTTAAAAATGGTACGCAATCGACTGCTCGTGCCCAATTAGTGATTAATGATAATTTTCAACTCCATTTTGAAAAATCTTTCTTTTCATCAACTGTAATAATCCCCGGTCTATTTTACTCTACGAATCCCTTTTTATTTATCTATATCGCACTTCTATTTGTAATTTTGACCCCGTCCATGTTTTAAGTTATGCTTGGCAAAGCCATGCAAATCAAACCTTTACAAAGTTATCTTTAATTTATTAAATTTAATTTTGTATATTGAAGTTCAAACTGGCTTATGACAATATGTTTTCTTGATTTTGTAAGTTTTGTAACTTTTTAAATCTGGTATATGGATGCATAAAATATGTTTTTTGGTAATGACAATTTTAGGGCATGCAAATCCAGCTTGCCCGTAGTGGATTACATTTAAGCATGTTGGCAATTTTTCTTACTTTAACGCCACTGAGGAAGGATATGTTGATACCCGAAAGCGCTCTGGCTTTTTTAAAAAATTGCATGTACAGCCGCGGTAAAAAAACGCCCCACCCTCTGTTAATTGAGCATCGTTCATTGTAGAGAAAATTGAATGATACCATTCGATTAGTAATAACATCCTCTACAAATTAATGTGCGTAAAATTTGCATAAGGGGCCGTCTTCATACTTAAACGCGCACAAACTTTGAAATTTCCAATGGCAACACCTAATTTTGACGTCACCCACAAGTTCTAGACCCCCAAGTTAGTCCAAATTCAAATTTTCACGACGTTTCCATCTTTTTATCCGAAGATATTCAATATTTCGGAATGTACAATTTTCGGGGATCAGTTCCATATTGAAAAATCTGATGTGGGCAACACATGACTTTCCTTATATAATGTAATGAATTTACTACTTTTACAGTAAAAAAAAAATCTGATGTGGGCAACACATGACTTTCCTTATATAATGTAATGAATTTACTACTTTTACAGTAAAAAAATAGGTTTTTCTTATAGTAGATACTAATATTCTTTCCAAAACATTGAATTTTCGACAATTAGTCGTCATTTTCATTGATTTAGCGTCATTTTTATCTATTTGGCGAGATTTTCGTTAATTTGGCAACATTTAAAAATGCCGCCAAGTTGGCGACATTCCGCTAAATTCGTCGCCAAAACCTCGCCACGCGTTATAGACGGAGAAATAAGTTATTCTTACAGCAGGTAAATGACTATTGGCGTTCAAATACAAACGTATTATTCAAAGTATATTTTTTCATGAATGGAACGAGCTAGATCCACGAGAATGATGTCACTCAATTTATTGCATGGTATTACATATGAAAAGTGAACATGTTTCTCAATAGGAATTTTTTTTTTTATGTGACTTTTTCATAATTTTTTTGAAAAATGTACTATATCTCGAGAACGGTTCATGTTAGCGTTCTAAAATTTATGCCAATCGTTTTCTAATGAAAAATTACATAAGAAATGTCTATTTGCGTAACTTTATTAGCGGTTTTGGATTTTTTGACGATTTTTTCAAAATTTCATTCGAAAATTTAGGGGGTTCTGAACATTCGATTACGTATAAAAACAATAGGCTTCCAGTGTTTACGGATTGTGATTTTTGTACCAAATTTGGTTCAAATCGGTCCATTCGTTCGTCAGTTATCGTCTCCACAGGCTCACTGACACACACACACACACAGACATCACTTCAAAAATGTTTGATTCGTGATCAGGGATGCTTGAAACGTGCTCTCCCGTCTAAAACTCGAATTCGAATTTTCTACCCCGTCACAATACTTTCCTTATACATTATGTATATAAGGAAAGTAAAAGAACAGTTTGAAGAGCGATGTTTCGTTGATTGACCACAGCACTGTTGTAAATTATTGAACTATCTATCCTCTTGACATTCAGCATTATGGCTTACCTCACAGCCAAAGGGTCGCATATTCGATTCCTGCATGAGAGGGTGAGCATTTTCATGGCTGGGTGTGGTGTTGTCTTGTGTGTGTGTGTGTGTGTGTGTGTGTTACTAAGGCAGTGGACCTGTAATGGGTAGGATTATGTGAGCCTCAAATAGGGCACGAATATTAGGGTAAAAAGCCGTACTGGGCAAGTTGCTAAAAACTAATGGGGCATTCGTGCCAGACTCAATATAATAAAGAAGAATGAAATGTTTATTTTCAAATGTTATTTTATAATGCTGTTTCAAAAACAATTTATGAGACTAACAAATATCTGCAGATCAAGCGACAAAACAACTCCGTTGGAACTTGATGACGAATTTAAAAGTATCAATCACCTCTTCAAGTCTTGTTGCTGTTTAATATCACATAATTTTATAATTTGTTATTGTTTTATATAAATATTTTTTATTATAAATTATCACATTTTGTAGGCAATTTCAACTCGTAGTAGCACGGGAACTATTAATCGACAGGAACATAAGTAGATACCATTTATAACAATACAAGTTTTCACCCTTCAATACAGTAGCAGAATTAAGTTGATTCGGTTGCATCTATGCAACACTGTTTATGCAAAGTTTTTATTAAAACTGGGTAAAAATAAATGCCCGTTTTCTTAAATAAATATTAACTTACAATTAATATAACTTTTTCAAAACAATCATTTTTTAAACTATTATACGACCCCTAAAATCATCGTGATGCTGAATATTTAAACATTTCGAAAGAACTAGATGGAAGAAACACCTGGAATTTTACATAAACATATGAAACGTCTTTGTGAATCGATTTTTATCAAAACATGTCCACGTTTGTATTCATATTTTTTCGATTATTGATTTCATAATTAATATTCCATACTAACAATTATTTCCACAAAAATAAAAATCACGTAAATGTGTTTGGGTTGTTTAGTAGTAACGTCATACAAATAATCAGCGTGAGCAGATAATTATTACAGAAGATGTGAATGGAAGTCTTGGAAACTAATTTAACATTAGAAACTCAAAACTTTACATACTCACAACTCAGAAACTCTTCACCCAAATGACTTGAAATTTGGTATCACAGGTTGAATTTTGCTCTAGATTCGAATTATGTTGTCAAACTTGGGTGTTGCCATTGAAAATTTCAAATTTTGTGTGCGTTTAGATATGAAGACGGCCCCTTATGCAAATTTTACGCACATTAATTTGCAGAGGGTGTTATTCCTAATCGAATGGTATCTTTTAATTTTCTCTAGGATGAACGATGCTCGATTAACAAAGGGTGGGGCGTTTTTTTTTCCGCGGCTGTACGTTTGAATGATGTTTTCAATAAAATGACTTTCGTGATCTATTGATTTGTCATTTTGTTACATAAGTTGCTCGATTTGAGAATTAAACGTGTAGCCGCCATTAGTAGTAAACTAGTTTTAACTATAATAATACGTGTGTTTTGTCAACTTTTCTTAAAATTTATTCTAGCCAGTGACATCACGAATAACTAAACTTAATTCCCATGTCGTCAAGCTGACAACTTTTTCATTGGTTGCCGGGCTGAGTGCCCAACCTTATATTGAGATAGCAACCTTATATTATATATAGAACCTTGTCTCTCACACACACACAGAGAGAAGAACACCTTGAATAAATTGTTCGAAATAGATAAAGGACTTAAAACTTGCTCATCTGTTAAAGTCTCGAATTCGGAAGCTTTGCCATTAAACAGCACTTTTATTTAACAATAATGCAAGAATGTAAAAATAATTTTTATCTCAGTATTTAGAGTTCCTGTAGTAAAGGTGCTATATTTATTTCATGGACGGTCTGTAATCAAACTTCAACATTCTGAGCTTTTCCGAAAACGAGGCAACTCAGATATATTTTAAATATGCATTCTTAATGAGGAAACGGTCAATATTATGCATAACATACTGCATTGTCAAATAAAGTTGTTCGTTCGATTATTTTCAAAATATAGTTCGTTAGCACTACCTTTGGTATCGAAGCTGATGATAAATAATTTATCAAATATTATCGCCACAATACATGCTTGTGAAGAAATTTATTAAATTTAGGTAAAAAATCTGCCTTTAAAAATGTAATAGATTTGTTTAAATTATTAGAAAGTTATCGTTTTAATCAAATAGATAGTACGATAAAGATTTACTTTTATAATATTTACATAATTGTCTAACGCTGTTTTATAGACCCTTTCAGAAGCTTAAGGTGACTTGGAAAGCTGAATCTTTGCACACTTATGGTATCGACTATAAAGCATCTAAGAGAACCGTATTTTCAATTCCTCTCCCCCAAGGCGGGATGAAGACAAGGGGAAGTAAAAATGTCATTCTAGATGAATTTTTTTAGTGAATGGTCATTTTTTTCTCCTAAAGATCCTTTGTTAAAACATTTTGCGTTTGTAAATTTATTATTTCGTTTATTGTCATTTGTTTAGTTTAGTTTAAAAAAATGCTAATTTTGATAAATGACTTCAAGTAGCATAGTGATTTTGAGTCGTGAAATATTTTTGTTTTCTATTTTGTCCAAAACTTTGGTATTATTTTTGTATAAAAATTATCATGTTTATTCATAATTTAAGAAACTAGGTACGGAAATTTCGTAGATCAGAAAGTATTATTTAACTTACATCTTCTTTTTCATTTTTAAATTTGGAATTTTAAAAATATAACTTGTGAATCCAGTAAATTTAGAATTCCGAATAATTTTATTTATCAGGTAAAGTTCGTTTCTAACTTACTATTTTTACTTTTAACATTTTGTGCTTTGTTCACCATTTTCAAAATAGATATAATTTAACAATAATTGATTGTCCACTGAGAAAACAACTTATCCCCAAAAATAAATACCTTAATATCCTACGATAAAATAGGATTAAAATTCGATAAACAACAAAAGTTAACTTATGACTTCTCCTGTATTCTCCAACAAAAGCTTTCTTTATTCGATGTTAATCTTGGCAAAAAGTTAGAATACTCAAAGTTTTAACTCTCCGAGTAATAAAATTATTTCTTATGAAATCGATACAAGAGAAGTAATTGCATTCAATTGTTTCTAAAACTGTATTGCATAATCTATGAAACGTCAAAACAAGGAATACAAGTGAGTGTTCTATATTCAATAAAGTTTCCATTTCTGTAAATGTATTGTTAAATCAGCAGCCTTGTGTTTAGTATAAAGTAGAACTAAAATAAGAAGATATTGCTTTCATTGACCTGTTAAAGTCCTTGACATTTACTCTGCGAAAATTTTGCCAAACTCGACAATTTAAAAAAATTACTTGTCACCATTTTAAAGAAATATATTCATTCTGTGACCCAGTTATAGTGGCATTATTTCTTGAACTGAACACCAGTATCTTTTTCCAGATATCTGTTATTTAGTCTAATGCTGACTTTTGTTAACTTCCATCTTAAAGACGGGAGTTGCCAAATGTGTAAATGATTTTAAGAAATCCAAAATAAATCTTTATTTGTAATCAATTTTTATTTAATATCGTATTAAATATTTATAAATACTGATTCACGGAAAGATTTTCGTGATCTTTGGATGGTAAATAGTCCGAAATCAATCCGATTATTTTTATTTAGAAAATCATTCCAAGATATTCTTTATATTAAATCGAATATAAGCTATAGAAATAAAATAAATCAATTTATAATATAGTAGGCACATGTTCCTTGTGGATTAAAATTCAGTTTTCATTTTTATCTATACATATACAGCTGAGTCAAACTGACTAAGTGTTGTGTTACACATCATAAATCGCTCCGGCCGTCCAAATAGCTGCTCTATGTCTTAGGGTGAGTCGGACAGTCTGGCTCTTCGACAGCACAAATTGCTAAATGTGCAAACTTGAAACTTCGCATACACGTCGGATTTGACATAAAAATAGTGAGAAATGTCTAAAATATTGAAAAAAAATATTTAAAATATAAAAAATATATATAAATATATATATTTTTTTTGTTTTATACTATGCAATATAGCCTAGAGGAAGTATTGTTTTCATGAAATTTTTAAAATTCGAGATTTTAATGCCAATATATATATTTTTAAGACTGAAAACATTTTGCCTATTTTTAGAGTATTTTTGTATGTTACTATTTTTATATGCCTGTGGTCGATTTCTTGTATACACGATGGCAAGCACAAATATTAATGGGTTTCCTCAAAATTTATATTCGGCTTTATTATAAAAAAATCTAGAACTAGATAGAATTTTTTTTAAATTTGACCGAAAATTTATTCGATATATTATATTTTTTTAACAGAGCAGCATAGGACGAAATTTAACATAATCATGCATAAAAATGCTTATTTATGGCTGAATAATCAAGAGACTTAATAGTTTCAATCACTGTTGGGAAAAATAGACTATTTTCTTCGTGACGTTATTAGCCCCATTTGGGAGCAAATGACACCCCGGGGGCACAAATGTCAAGTATGGTATCAATCGAAAAGTAATGGTCTCAATTATGGTCTCAAGTATGGTATCAATCATTGTCAAATATGGTATCAATCGAAACGTAATGGTATCGAGTATGGTCTCAAGTATGGTATCAATCATTGTCAAATATGGTATCAATCGAAACGTAATGGTATCAAGTATGGTCTCAAGTATGGTATCAATCATTGTCAAATATGGTATCAATTGAAATGTAATGGTATCGAGTATGGTCTCAAGTATGGTATCAATCATTGTCAAATATGGTATCAATTGAAATGTAATGGTATCGAGTATGGTCTCAAGTATGGTATCAATCATTGTCAAATATGGTATCAATCGAAATGTAATGGTATCGAGTATGGTCTCAAGTATGGTATCAATCATTGTCAAATATGGTATCAATCGAAACGTAATGGTATCAAGTATGGTCTCAAGTATAGTATCAATCATTGTCAAATATGGTATCAATTGAAATGTAATGGTATCAAGTATGGTCTCAAGTATGGTATCAATCATTGTCAAATATGGTATCAATTGAAATGTAATGGTATCGAGTATGGTCTCAAGTATGGTATCAATCATTGTCAAATATGGTATCAATCGAAACGTAATGGTATCAAGTATGGTCTCAAGTATGGTATCAATCATTGTCAAATCTGGTATCAATTGAAATGTAATGGTATCGAGTATGGTCTCAAGTATGGTATCAATCATTGTCAAATATGGTATCAATCGAAACGTAATGGTATCAAGTATGGTCTCAAGTATGGTATCAATCATTGTCAAATATGGTATCAATCGAAACGTAATGGTATCAAGTATGGTATCAATCATTGTCAAATATGGTATCAATTGAAATGTAAAGGTATCGAGTATGGTCTCAAGTATGGTATCAATCATTGTCAAATATGGTATCAATCGAAATGTAATGGTATCGAGTATGGTCTCAAGTATGGTATCAATCATTGTCAAATATGGTATCAATTGAAATGTAATGGTATCAAGTATGGTCTCAAGTATGGTATCAATTGATTTTTCTAGCCCTTTAAAGGGAAGGGTAACACCATATAATTGTAATAATTTGTACCCATGATAGCGATTTCTCAAAATTTTTCTTCTAAAATTTGAAAAAAATGGCTACTAAAATTAATAAAGAGTGTTAGAGCGCTTTTAGACGTCATAACGTCCATCATCAGTGGCAATGTTAAGGAAATGACAGACATGAGCTTTTTTATACACAGCCCAAAATCACAAATACAAAATTTGCACATGGGTAGTTCTATAAGACGATACTAAAGTATCGTAAATAATAAATAAGTACATCAATAATTCATACTATCATAAGTACATAAATAATTGAATTATTGTTAAATCATGTCTGTCATTTCATTAACATTGCCACTGATGACGGACATTATGACGTCTGAAAGTGCTCTGGCACTCTTGTAAATTTTTGTGAACGTTGAAGAATCCACTTCAACAATAAGCGCTTGAAATTTCGTCCAAGTATCTCAACGGTAGAGCGTCGGCTGGCCAGTTCGGAGAACCAGGGTTCGATTCCCAGTTGGGAAGCAATATTCTTTACAATGGCACACGAAAAAATCAACTCTGCAATTTAGTGCAAAGATAACATACGAAAACTGCAACATACTACGTTATATTTAAAACTAGCCGCCTTTGGCGACCAGCCTGTTCGCTACCCTTGAAAATTCTGACCGTGGCAAACTCGTTGGCGCGACCTACCAGAAAGGTGTAAGGTAACTGCTTGGAAGGCCAGGAAGTGCCACACAATTTAGACCGGAACCCAATGGGGGAGGCATCCAAAGAGACCGTACCCTCCTTCCCCTACCACAAACCTCTCGGAAGGACTTGCAGTCCCACACGTTTAACGTGATCGTACTCCGCGTGAACACGGCTGCAGTTTTGGCAATGGCGGGAATCGAACCCGGGCCTACCGAGTGAAATTCCCGCGCGCTAACCACTGGGCTACCGTGCCATCCGCGACAATCTCCATAACTTTATTTTTATTCGGCAATTTTGGGAATCGAACCCGGGCCTACCAAGTGCAAATCCCGCGCACTAACCACTGGGGTACTTCACCCTCCGCGATATTCTTCATAACTTTCTTTTTATTCACCCAATTTAGACCGGAACCAAGTGGGAGAAGCATCCACAGGGACCGTACCCTTCTTCCCCTACCACCAACCTCTCGGAAGGACTTACAGACCCACATGTTTAACGTGATCGTACTCCGCGTAAACACGGCGGCAATTTTGGGAATCGAACCCGGGCCTACCGAGTGCAATTTCCGCGCGCTAACCATTGGGCTACTTTGCCCTACGCGACAATCTCCATAACTTTCTTTTTATTCATCCAATTTAGACCGTACCCTCCTTCCCCTACCACCAACTTCTCGGAAGGACTCACGGACCCACATGTTTAACGTGCTCGTACTCCGCGTAAACACGGCGGCAATTTTGGGAATCGAACCCGGGCCTGGTAACTGGTTGGACGGCCAGGATGTGCCACCCAATTTAGACCGGAACCCAGTGGGGGAGGCATCCACAGGGAACGTACCCTCCTTCCCCTACCACCAACCTCTCGGAAAAACATACGGACCCATATGTTTAACGTGATCGTACTCCATGTCAGTGGCGGAAATCGAACCCGGGCCTACCGCGTGCAATTCCCGCGCGCTAACCACTGGGCTACTTCGCCCTCCGCGACAATCTCCATAACTTTCTTTTTATTCACCCAATTTAGACCGTACCCTCCTTCCCCTACCACCAACCTCTCGGAAGGACTCACGAACCCACATGTTTAACGTGATCGTACTCTGCGTGAACGTGGCGTAAGTTTTGGCAGTGGCGGGAATCGAACCCGGGCCTACTGAGTGCAATTCCCGCGCGCTAACCACTGGGCTGCCGCGCCCTCCGCGACAATCTCCATAACTTTCTACATATTCACCCAATTTAGACGGGAACCCAGTGGGGGAGGCATCCACAGGGGCCGTATCCTCCTTCCCCTACCACCAACCTCTCGGAAGGACTTACGGACCCACATATTTAACGTGATCGTATTCCACGTAAACACGGCGGCAGTTTTGGCAGTGGCGGGAATCGAACCCGGGCCTACCGCTAACTTCCCGCGCGCTAATTTGCAATTTAAAATGACCATATGCTTAATTCCATCATCCTCATTCCATTGTTTCATTGTTCCATCATTTAAAATATCCATAAAATTAAAATATCCAAAAGTTAAAATATACATTTAAAAAATCCAGATCGTCCCATCATTTAAAATATAAATATAATAATTTATATAGAGCAAAGGCGCTCTATTCAGAACCGTGACGTCACCTCCACCTTGACGTCCCCACCCACCACCTTCCCTGCTTCAGCGGGGGAGAAACGAAGCGGTACGCCGAGAAATATAAAATCATGACGTCTTTAAAATTGCGATCCTGAAGGCAATTTTCATTATTTCTGGACCAGATTAGACTTGTAAGAATGCCAGATATTTCAGCTTTCTAAAAATGTAAATTATTAGTCGAAATTATGAGTACTTTTTACTATGCGAGAATTTAAAAACCAAAAATTGTTTTTTTGAGCCAAAAGTGACTTTTGTTTTAAAATCTTTAAAAAATATTAGAAATCGAAATGGAGATTTGAAATTGATATATTTTTACTCGCAATTGTCTGCTCTTTCCGATGGTGTGAGTTGTTTTTTTCTACGACGTCTGGATCGTGGAGAAAAAAGGGCAAAAAAAGGTCGAAATCGCATAAAACATTAAATAAATAAAAAAATAATTAGAATTTTGAAAATCGGTTTTCACGTGTCCCCTTCCCTCACCCCCCCCCCCCCCCGGGTCTCCGATTGCCAAATTTCGTAGCTCTCCGACGCGCGGTCGCGAAACGTATAGTGTATAAGACAGACACACAGACACACAGACACACACACACACAGACATTGCCTTTTATTATTTAAGATGTGGATTGTGCAAAAAGTATGAGTTTCCTCCTTGGTGAAACAGTTAATGCACGTGCAAGATAAATTGTTTGACTTTTAAAATGAAGTTGGGAAGAGAAGTGAACTGGGAGTTATTCTGTAAAAATTGTTTTTAGAAATGTTGACGGATGAAATGATTGGAGGGAATGGTTGTATTAATAGTATGCCGCCAGGCAAATCAATAAAATATTTTTATGTTATCTTTGTGTACTACATTACAGTTTATTTTTAAGCGACCCTGGTACGACTAGTACGGATTCAGTGAACTCTGGAAAATTGAGGGCCGATTTTAAATTGAGAGGAAAACGACCACGCAGGATACTACGCTGGGTAAAAATAGTAATAACAGGAGACTAACCTGGGGTAAAAATAGCAAGAGGTGGTCAGTCAGATTGTCAGTTGCCCGCCAATCTGATATTAGAGGGTGGAGAATGCACGGTTCACTTCGACAATAAGAGCTTGCAATTTCATCCCAGTAGCTCAACGGTAGGGCGTTGACTGGACAGTTTGGAGATCCAGGGTTCGATTTCCGGTAGGGCAGCAAGGCTCTTTACAGCGCCATTAATGGTGTTTTTAAATAACGACATATTACTAAATTTGTAGTCTTTTCTAAAAATATTTTGAAGTATTCCACATTTTCATCTCACCGGCCACTCAATCAGCTACTCGTACTATAGGGTTAGTTTAGTGGTCTGGGTTTTCAACACTTTCATCTCAATATTATACAGATTCAGTACCAAATTCTCCGCTTGGATGACTTTGAAAATCGTTGCAAACTTAAAACATGCGGTACCTACCCCGATTTCTTTCTCCCAAGAAGTAAACAGCTATTAGCTACTGCCGAGCTATAATAAGACCGAAACCATTCCAGCGATGTTGTTTGCTTCACTTTCAAAAACCTCACCACGCTTTTCCTGCAAGCTTTATGGCTATAAAACAATTGGGTCACGTAAAACACCCCCCCCCCCCTACAGCTTCAGTTCAAATTAATCTTAAGTGGACAAAGTGTTTCGTTTTGGTATCTTGCTATCGTCTTTCCGCGCTCTTTCGGCCGAGAAAATCTGCACTTTGTCAAAAGTAACGGCTTCTATTTAAAGTACTTGCGTTACATCATCACGTTCTTCCCCTTCAATCGAGCTTGGCTGGTAAAATGAGAAACAACAAACACATCAATCTTATGGCTTCAATCCAGGGGATTTCGAAACGTGAAAGAATGGATGGAATTTTAACTTCAGCTGCATAAATGCGAAGGAATTTATGTATTAAAAAAGTATTTCTGCTGTCACGATCCTTGCGATCACTAAAAATATACACTCGATTGTTCTGTTGTGTGAAGAAAATATTCTTGTTAACTAAACAATTGAGATAAATTTCATATAATTCTTTTATAGAAGCATACATATGAAAATTAAGGGACTATTAATGTTTCAAGGACGTTGAAGTCGCTCTTCAAAAACACTATATACTTATTCCAAAATTAAATGAAACTATCAACTAAATATAACTATCAACTAATTTCAAAACATGGAAGAATGGAGTCAATTTTAACTACAGCTGAATAACAGCGAAGGAATTTATGTATTAAAGAAGTATTTCTGCTGTAACAATCCTTGCTATCGTTAAAAATATACACCCGATTGTTCTGTTGTATGAAGAAAGTTTTCTTGTTAAATAAACAATTTAGATAAATTTCTTATAATTATTTTATAGAAGCATGAAAATTACGTGACTAAAAATGTTTCAAAGGCGTTGAATCAGCACTTCAAAAACACTATATACTTATTGCAAGATTAAATACATCAACTAAATACAACTGCTAATAAAATTGTTATATTGGATGAAGACAGTTTTCTTGTTAAATTAACAATTTAATAGAATTTCTAATAATTATTTTATAGAAGCATGAAAATTACGTGACGAGAAATGTTTCAAGGACATTGAATCCGCACTTCAAAAACACTATATACTTACAGTATGATTAAATACAAATCTCAACTAAATACAACTCTCAACTAAATACAACTGCCAATAAAATTGTTATGCTGGGTAAAGAAAGTTTTCTTGTTAAATAAATAATTCAGATAAATTTCATATAATTATTTTATAGAAGCATTCATATGAACATTAAGTGACTTTAAATGTTTCAAAAGCGTTGAATCCGAACTTCAAAAACACCGTATACTTATTACAAGATTAAATACAACTATCACAACTATCAACGAATTACATCTATCAACTAATCTCGAAACGTGAAAGAATGGAGTCAAGTTTAACTTCAGCTGCATAAATGCCTAGGAATTTATGTATTAAAGAAGTATTTCTACCGTCACAATCATTGCTATCGCTAAAAATATACACTCAATCGTTCTGTTGGGTGAAAAAGGTTTTCTTGTTAAATAAACAGTTTACATAAATTTCTCATAATTCTTTTATAGAAGCATGCATATAAAAATGAAGTGACTAGAAATGTTTCAAATATTATATTTATAGCCACACTTCAAAATATTTCAATTTATAGCCACACTTCAAAAAAACTATATACTTATAGCAAGAATTAATACAACCATCTACTAAATATAACTAAATATTTCAATACTTCAAAATATTTCAATTTATAGCCACACTTCAAAAAAACTATATGCTTATAGCAAGAATTAATACAACCATCTACTAAATATAACTATCAACTAAATATAACTATCAACTAAATATAACTATCAACTACATACAACTACAATACAATTGTTATGTTGGGTGAAGAATGTTTTCTTGTTAAATATACTTTTCAGATATATTTCTTATAACTATTTTATAGAAGCATGAAAATTAATTGAATAGAAATGTTTCAAGGGCGTTGAAGCCGCACTTCAAAAGCACTGCATACTTATAGCAAGATTAAATACAACTATCAACTAAATACAACCATCAACTAAGTACAACTGCCAATAAAATTCTTGTATTGGGTGAAGAAAGTTTTCTTGCTAAATAAACAATTTCGATAAATTTCTTATTATTTTATAGAAGCATAAAAATTACGTGACTAAAAATGTTCCAAGGGCGTTGAAACCGCACTTCAAAAACACTATATACTTATAGCAAGATTAAATACAACTATCAAATAAATACATCTGTCAATAAAATTGAGTGGTTTCCCCCTGTTCTACAAAGATGAACTCTTCCATGTATCGGCGATACTCTAAACAGTGTCCACAACCGTCGGCGACTGGGGTTGTTGGTTGGCAGGTAATGTTCTGATCCTGCGCGGGAAATGATTGCGTTGACAGTGTTCCCGTGGTTGGGGAGGGGATTAGAACATGAAGCATGATACCCCTTGCCATTTTATATTTGATCTAAAAAAATGCACTTCTCGTTTAAATATAAAATAACAAATTATATTTTAATGTTTACGAATTTATTATTTTAGTTTCACTTTACGCAGCATAAAATGTATCAAAACTCTTCTATCACATAGAGGCACTCTTAATCCAACGTTCTCCATTGACCTAGCTTCGTACACGCCATAAGCAACAGCTCCTTCAATCGTCCTGGCTAAAGGCCAAAGTAAAATGCTCTTTGCTGGGGGAAAATGTCATTGCCAAGAACACGACTACGATTGCTTAAAATAATCAACGGGAATTAAAATGCGTCCCGGAGACTTTTTTTTCTTTATCAATGAATCGGCGTTTTATTTAATTTGACGGCAACTGTGAATTTTCTTTTTCGCCAAAGTTTTTGAGAATGTTTTTTTTTTTCTTCATCATCTTTATAACTTGTTTTGATTAACGACGAATCGAAGAATAAAAAAAAAATAAAAGGATAAAAATAAATCTGATTATTCTTGTGTCGAATTGTTCTTTTCTTGACGGAATTTGGATTATTATAGCATAATAAAATTTATGAGATATATTTTTTTTCAAGAAATTATAAGATCTGATTTGGACAGCGCATGACTTACCCTACATACGGCAATCGCGATGGCTTTACTTCCTTCACGGCGAAATAATAAATGCACAAAATCCACGATACAGTGTTTTTCGCATTGAATCAATCAGTAGCAAAGAGTGAAAAGAATCTGAAGATAAATGTTTACAAAAACAACCCGCTTCGGAGTAACTTTATGCCAATCGTCCACCATTCGGGTGCATAAAAAAGAACTTATTTAGGGCGTATTAAAGGAGCTTATTTAGGGGTATCAAAAGAGCTTATTTAGAGCGTATTTAAAAGGCGTATTTAAAGCATATCGAAAGAGCTTATCTTGAGCTTATTACTCCCGCGCAGAGTGCAAAAGACGCATCAAAGGAACTTATTTAGGGAGTCGTATTAGGGTGTAGCGGTCGATGAGCCTAGAGCCATGTCCAAGGCGTATTACCCCCGACATCACAGTTGGCTAAAGCGTATATTAAGCTCTTATTTTGGGGCTTATTCTTCATGCTCAGCTGGCTGGAAATAACCGCGTGTGATTGCACAGATGGCGACTACGTCTTTTGAAAAATTGAATGAATGACTGCAATTAATTTCTGCTTTAAATCCCGAGCAACGCTGGGCACGTTTTCTAATATACCATATAAAAAATATGATGTGGGCAGCACATGACTTTCCCTGCAGACTTATATTAACGTTCTCTATATTTTAATTAAATTTATTTCACTTTCAATTCAATTTTCGTTCTCATTCGGTAACCGGACTTATTTTCAAAGGTGGTGTAGAGAAAATACGGAAAACTAAAATATCTCGAGAACGGCTAGTCCTAGTGTAATGGGGTTGATCTTATTATTTTCGGCGTTAAAAATTACTTATTAAACGAGCATTTAATGGATATATTTGAGTATACCTAGTTCTTTAGTTTAGATTTTGACGATTTTTGCGGATCATTTCGCAAAAAAAAGTAGGTTATTTTTTTTCCGAATCGTACCAAAATCTAATCAGCACCAGGGTAACTCACAAATGACTCTTCTACCGAATTTTGTGAAATTCGGTCCAGTAGTTTTTCAGTTAGAGTGGATACAAGCTTTTGCGGGCCATTTCGCAAAAAAAGGCTGGTTCTTTTATTCCGAATCGTACCCAAAACTAATCAGCACCAGACTCGCTCACAAGTGACTTACCTACCAAATTTTGTGAAATTCGGTCCATTAGTAGATTTTTAGTTAGAGTGGGTACAAAATCTGCACAGACAGACACACAGACACACAGACAGACAGACAGACACACAGACACACACAATGGACTAAAAATGGTTTTTTTCGTATTCTAAAGGTCTTGAAACGTGTAGATCCGTCGAAAACTCGAGTTGCGATTTTCGACATGATTTCAATACTTTCCCTATACATTACCATGTATAGCAGGAGAAGTAAAAAGTCAGTGTTGTGCCCAGTAGTTATAGCAAAAAAAAGAAACATAACCAGTAAATAAACACATTCTGATAAAAACAGTCGAAAAACCTCGAAAATGACCCAGTCTCTGAGAATAGCACAAAAAAAGAAGTACTACTATAAAAAAAGAGGTCCAAGTATTTCTTTATCCAGCACTGGCTGGGCTAGACTGTTAATTGTCTGAATTTTCAACTTGCAGTGAATTGGTTAATTTATCCTTGTAAATTAACTGGAGTGTAATTATAACTCGACTTTCTCATACTTGAATGCCTTTTTAAGAAGCTTGTCATTTTTTTTTTATTATTTGGAAAATTTCGAAATCAAAAATTTGAAATCATTTTCTATGTCGGATAGTGTATTTCAAATTTTAGTTTGCGGATTTGTTATTGTGATACACTGTGTGTTGAAATTGGGGATTAACTGTGTGTTGAAATAAGAGCGTTCTGAACAATTTAGTTAAACAACAACAATTGCAATTACAACAACAATTTAAGTTAAATAGAACAATTTAGACAATAAAAATATCAAATGTTTCAACCTATTCTCCTATTTCATCTGACTGAATATTTGCCTATTTTTAGGTGATAAAATTGGCGATTCATCGTCATTCACGTTATTGAGAAAACTCCCAATCAATTGCAAATTTGTACTTTATTTATTTTAAATATAACTTTAAATTAGGAACAAAACAGATGTATTTCATTTCGATTGAACCTAATTAAATTAAAAGCGCTATTTTTTGTAAACACATCGTTTATTGATGCCCCTATACAGAATGTCCCAAAAAGATTGAAACGCGCTTTAATTCTTTACCAGTTGGAGATAAGTGGGCAATGTAAATTGCAAAAATGTTGAAAGTAAGGTAGGAAATAAGACTACGTTAATGAAACAGTCCTCCCATTCGTTTTCAAAAAGTTACACTTTTTAAATTTTTGTATGACCCCCTTAGACAAATTGGGTCAATCAGAAAATTTTTATTTTTAATGCAACAAGATCATTAAAAAAACCACATATTTGTATCTTTAAAATCAACTGAATTATGATAAAAGAAAAAATCTGACTTTTGCCACTTTTCCGTACCATGTGAAGGGCTGTTTCATCAGTGACAATGGGGATCATAAACAAATTCACGATGGAAATTGTTTAGATAAAAAAAAAGTACATAAAAGTACTTAATTGTAGAAAAGCTACTTAGTTATTGAAAAGTACTTAAGAATCCGTGATTGCATCGTGATCTTACGTAGAATTCGCAAAAATGTCTCCTATATATGTATTATCATCCAGTTTTATCTTTTTTGTGATGTGTCACAAATTTACATTTCTAATTTGATATATGGTCCCCATTCACAATGTTCAATTTTCAATTAAATATAACTCACTCAATTTTGAAGATACAGATATGCGGGTTTTAATGATCTTGCTGCATTAAAAATAAAAATTTTCTGATTGACCCAATTTGTCTAAGGGGGTCGTATAAAAATTTAAAAAGTGTAACTTTCTGAAAATTAATGGGAGACCTATTTCATTAACGTAGTCTTATTTCCTACCTTATTTTTAACATTATTGCAATTTACATTGCACACTTATCTCCAACAGGTAAAGAATTAAATCGCGTTTCAAACTTTTTGGGACACCCTGTACATTACTTTCCTTACATGGTAATGTCTAGGTTAAATGCTGGAAAAGTTTCGAAAAGTTGGGAACTAGAGTCTTTGCTGGATCTAAACGTTTCAGGCACCGTAGAATACGAATACTCCATTTTTAGCGTGACGTCTGTGTGAGCATCTGTTTGTTTGCGTACGTGTCTGTGCAATGCATGTATTCACTCTAGATCAACAACTGATGGAGAAAATTTCGCAAAACTTGGTGTGGAAGTCTCTTGTAGAATACTCTGAAGCTGATAAGATTTTGGTGTGATTCGATAATATACAATATGTGTTTTTTCGCTAAATAGCACACAAAAACTAGCAAAATCTAAAACAAAAGGCTAAATATGCTCAAATGTATAAATGAAACGCTTGTTTCAGACATAATTTTTGACGCCGAAAGGAATAAGACCAACCTTATTACACTAGAGCGAACTGTTCTCGATATATTGCAGTTTTCGGCGTTTTTTATAACTTCTCCTCTTAAAAATGCGTCCGTTCGCAAAATGGAAACAAAAATCTAACATAAATTGCAAATTAGGTGTCATTTCAAATAAATACCCTCCTTATTTTCCGAAATTAAACTCAATTCATTGCATTATAAAAGAAAGAAAAATAAAACTAGTTTGAATTTATAGCAAAAGTCATGCACTCACCAAAACAGATTTTTTAAATTTATCATAATATTTGCAAAGTACTTTCGATAGCTTGCAATTTCCTGCCAGTAGCTCAATTGGAAGAGCGTATGCTGACCAGTTCGAGGCACGAGTTTGATGCTTTTATAATTATTTTTACTTTTATAAATATTTTCGAGTTTGAAATATCGATGGAAGTATGTTTCTAGTCATCCCGAATATATAAATATTTTTGCTTTGATAAATATTTTACTTTTATAAATATTTTCGAGTTTGATATATCGATGAAATCCTGTTTCTGATCATCTCGAATCTATTTTGAAAATTTTCGAAAATAATCTAGTCTTTCCTTGTATATCCGTGAGTTGTAGACACTATTACACAGATGCGAATACAAGTATAGATACAAAATTTTAAAATCTATTGTGGGCAGCACATGACTTTCCTTATATAATGCAATGAATTTACTACTTTTGCTGTAAATAAAATCTGATGTGTGCAGCACATGACTTTCTCTGCAGACTTATATTAACGTTCTCTATATTTTAATTAAATTTATTTCACTTTTAATTCAATTTTCGTTCTCATTCGGTAACCGGACCTATTTTCAAAGGTGGCGTAGGGAAAATACGATAAACAAAAATATCTCGAGTACGGCTAGTCCTAGTGTAATGGGGTTGGTCTTATTATTTTCGTGGTTAAAAATTACGTATTAAACGGGCATTTAATGGATATATTTGAGTATACCTAGTTCTTTAGTTTAGATTTTGACGATTTTTGCGGGCCATTTCGCAAAAAAAGGCAAGTTATTTTTCTCCAAATCGTACCAAAATCTAATCAGCACCAGGGTAACCCACAAGTGACTCATCTGCCGAATCTTGTGAAATTTGGTCTAGTAGTTTTTCAGTTAGAGTGGATACAAGCTTTTGCGGGCCATTTCGCAAAAAAAAGGCGGGTTCTTTTTGTACCCAAAACTAATCAGCACCAGACTCGCTCACAAGTGAACCAAATTTTGTGAAATTCGGTCCATTAGTTTCTTAGTTAGAGTGGATACAAAATCTGCACAGACAGACAGACACACAGACTGGCACACAGACACACAGACACACACACAGACGTCACGCTAAAAATGGTTTTTTCGTATTCTAGAGGTCTTGAAACGTGTAGATCCGGCGAAAACTCGAGTTGCGATTTTCGACATGATTCCAGTACTTTCCCTATACATTACCATGTATTGCAGGGAAAGTAAAAATAGATTACTTCTATAGTAGTTGTTTATATTATTTCCAAGATATTGAATTTTCGTCGATGAGTCGTCATTTTCCATGTAGTCATCATCAATGAGTCGTCATTGATTTAGCGTCATTTTTATCCATTTGGCGAGTTTTTCGTTAATTTAGCAACATATAAAAAAGTCGCCAAGTTGGCGATATTCCACCAAATTCGTCACCAAAATCTCGCCAAGCGTTATGAACGAAGAAATAAGTTATTCTTACAGCAGATAAATGACTATTGGTGTTCAAATACAAAATTATTACTCAAAGTATCATTTTTCATGAATGGAAATAGCTAGATCCACAAGAATGATGTTACCAAATTTATCGCATGGTATTACATATGAAAAGTGAACATGTTTCTCAATAGGAAATATTTTTTTTATTTTATATGACTTTTTGATAGTTTTTTTTTTTAAATGTGCAATATCTCAGGAACGGTTCATGTTAGCCTTCTAAAATTTATGTCAATCGTTTTCTAATGAAAAATTATATAAGAAATATCTATTTGCGTAACTTTATTAGCCGTTTTGATTTTTTGACGATTTTTTCAAAATTTCACTCCAAAATTTAGGGGGTTCTGAATATTTGATTGCGTATAAAAACAATAGGCTTCCAGTGTTTACAGATTGTGATTTTTGTACCAAATTTCGTTCGAATCGATCCATTCGTTCGTTAGTTATCGTCTCCACAGTCTCACTGACACACAAACATACTTTCACACACACACACATACTTTCACACACACACACACACACACAGACATCACTTCAAATATGTTTGATTCGTGATCAGGGATGCTTCAAACGTGCTCTCCCGTCGAAAACTCGAATTCGAATTTTCGACCCCGTCAGAATACTTTCCTTATACATTATGTATATAAGGAAAGTAATAATAATGAAAGCATCGTGTAAAAAATTGGATTTAGAATATATTTACATTATCGCATTATAAATGCAATTTATTCGAAATTTAGTATTTTCATAGGAGAAACAATGATAATTTTCGAATCAATAGACGTAACAGCTTAAGTGAGAAAAGTTATAATTTGAAATAAGATGAATTTTGATACTGAAATTGAATATGTTAACACATATAAACTAGACATTTCCGAGTACAAGAATTTCATATTTCCATTTCTTCCCTTTAAACCTCATCAATCATTCAATATTGTAACATCCCCAAGTTCACTTTACTTCCTACTTTCTTTGAAACGAAACAAAATATATCTAGCTTGTGCACTGATATTTCACACATTGAGCTGCACTACTGGTGACATTATTAGAGCTTTTCCTCCCATTGGAAAACTTTAACAGATTAAAATATTAAAATATCGATATTATAATCACTATAGTTCGAAAACTAAGAATGAATTCCATACAGGGCTTTTAAAAGGCTACAAATTACTACTCATTGTTCATAGGTATGACTTAAAGTTTTTAAGATGCTAACATTACAAACACTTTCAAAACGGAAATATTTCCAAATTTCTTCAACTTGGCAAGAAATTTCCTCAGAAATATCCTCGGACATTTCCTCTGAACTGCTTAATGAAAAATTTTAGCAGCTTTGTATGATTCGTAGCTAATATTTTTAGTTTTTGAGATATAAGCATTACAAATTTGAAAAACGAAAAATGTTTAATATTTTTGAACTTGATAAGATGATTTTTCGAAAACTATAATAGCTTTGTAAACACAATTTATTAACCCAGAAATTGTACTTTTCGCCGAATATTTTCATCCCTTACAGATTCTATCTATCTTTTATTGTGTTGTTGAGACCCAGACCGTCCGACCTACCAGAAAGGTGTAAGGTAACCCTTTGGACGACCGGGAAGTGCCACCCAATTTAGACCGAAACCCAGTGGGGGAGGTATCCACAGGGACCCTGCCCTCCTTCCCCTACCACCAACCTCTCGGAAGAACTTACGGATCCACATGTTTAACGTGATCGTACTCCGCATGAACACGGCGGCAGTTGTGGCAGCGTGCAAATCCAGCTCGCAAACCATTGGGCTACCGCGCCCGAAATGTGCCAACAGCACGCGGTGTTTCTAGGGGGTCACCCACCCAAGTACTAATCGCGCCCGATGCTGCTTGACTTCGGTGATCTAACGAGAACATGTGTTTTCAGCACGGTAGGGCCGTTGGCATATCTTTTATTGTGTAGAACTGTAGACGATATTTCGAATGAAAATAATCAAAGAACTCGCTCAAACAAAAACTTATTCGAAATTCGTTATATTTCTAAACTTATTCTTTATTTTCCGAAAAAAAGAAATTCAAAATAAAGAGAAATTGAAATTCATTTTGTATATTCATATATAGTACTCTATTTTCAACCAAACGAGCAAAAACTGTTTACATTTTTATCTATTAGGTTTAGAGACATATAGGCAGTCACAGTGCTTACATGCTCTCGCAACTTTCCGATTTCAGATGTACCCCAACTATATAGATGTTACTCATATAAAAAAAATATTATAGAATTTTTAAGAAATATTTTAATGAATAATTTACAAACAAAAGTTCGTTTAAATATGAATTTTGTTTGTCATTATAAAATTGGATGTAAACAACATCAATTATAAATATATGAAAAAGTGGAGGGGATATTTATACTCAAAATATTTGATCATTAAATGCATTTAACATGAATAATCCTTCCTCTGATATCCGAAATAAAGAAAAACATAATTCCGGTCGATTGCTTTTCTGAAATGTTTCAAAACATCAAATCAACAATCCATGAAGCATATTTGCAAATTAAATTACAAAAATTACCGCCGTTTTTTCTGCATTTATTCTTCATATTGTTTATTCCTTTTTTCCCTACGCACAAATGCATTAACTATACCCTTTGTTACTGGTATTATCTCCGGTATTTTCCATTGACCCAGCTTTCTACAAGGCGTAAGCAACAGCTTTTGTATCTTTCCTGGCTAATGTCCAAATTAAAACGCTCTTTACTGAGAAATGTCATTGCCAAGAACACGACTACGATTGCTTTAAATAAGCAATGGGAATTAAAATGCACCCCGAAGACTTTTTATATCAATGAATGGTGCTGAATTCGATTTGCGGATAAATGTGAGACCGTGAACATTTTCAAAAGTTTTGCACGTTTCACTTATCTTTAAATTGTATTGTCAATTTGTATTTGTGACTCAATTTCATTAATAAAATTGGCAAAATGAGATGCTGTATCCAATTATCCTTTTATTTAATTCACTAGTATTTAAGCCTCCCAAAGGCAGGAAAACTAAACACCCTTAAAAAGTGTTGCATTTTCATTCTTTACAACATAGTTGAAAAGTGTTTCAGACTTTGTTCATTCTGTCTGTCTGTCTGTCCCTGTCTGTTCTGTCTATCTGTCTGTCACAATAACTGCCGTAAAAATGAATTTATCAAAATGAAATTTTAGTATGTTGTTGAGACGGTCTGTGGAACATATGGGAATGTAAATGAATAATATCACCCAATTAGTTTTGGATTGAACTCGGGTTGTAAAAATGAAATAAATTGAACCCTAATGGGACCTAATTTTCAAACATTTTTTAAGCAAAATTAAAATTCACAAATTGCTTCAAAAATTTTAGGAAATATTCAAATTATCTCATAAAATATATACAAAAAAATTCAGCAAAATATGTTGGGGAGTTTTTAAATAGAAATTAAAGTAATAATTGCACCCATATTATATGAAAGGATCACGTGACCCACTTCAAAATTTAAATGATTAATTATTAATGCTTAAGTTAGTTTATGTATGAACTTAAAATATTTGATAGGTATATCAGAGTAAATTTGTTGGGACCTGGACTTCGTTTCATATAAAAATTATTTACCCTGCCGCAGTCTCAGAAAGATTGAGAAACACTGCCTGGGTTACCAACCTTCTAGATTACCAGGAGGTCTCTGGAGTGTTAGAAAGACTAAGGTAACAAGTTAGATAATTACATATAGTGATGATCTACAAGTTTTCTTAAAGTGCATCATGATAAAAGTTGCTCCAAATGAACTCATATATATTCTAAGAAATTCTCGAAAATAAAACTTGAAATATATTTGAGAGATTAATAAAATACGTTGATGATTTTTATACTTCTTTATAAATACTTTTCATCTTTATCTATGAATAAATGTTATCGTCCATTCTTACAACTAGATCTGAATGAGTGCCAAAAAATTATTCGTTTTCTAAAACGTATTACAAATACACGGTTTAGAAACCAGACCGTTAGGAAATGTATTATTCAAGTGAGATTACCGTACCATGAATGATAAATGACAAACTCAACAGCAGCTATAGTGAAAAAAAATATATTGCCTACTTTATTTTGAAAATCAATTCTAAATGTCATTCCTTTATAACTATTGCTTTTTTCTTTTTGAATTTTTCATTTTGTCAACATATTTTGGATGTGATAACATATATTACGGTAGCGGTATGGTAAAGTTACCGAACACTATTATTTTGAAATGGGAGTAAGATAGCTTAGTGTTTATGGCGCAGGGATTGAACATGGTTCGATTCCCGAGGCCGCCCAAAACTATTTCCGTGTGCACCATAGACGGCGTCAGGCTTTCACAATTGGGGGGACTCATGCAAAGCATGCATAGTTTAAAAATAACAAATAATTTACTTGTGGAACTTTAATTCATTATATTTTGGCCACCGAGTTTTACATGATATAGCCATGGTCTTAATTCGTAAAAAAATACTAAAAAAGAAATTTGAAAACTATGAACAAGCTAGCACATAAGCCAATGGAATATTGACAATGTTCTGCCATACGAAACTAACCATCAAACGAAACTAACTGTCATACGAAACTAACCGTCGAAACTAACCATCACTTCATACGAAACTAACCGTCTCTGTATCCTTCAGCGATAGGCGCGAGTTCACGACAGTCAAATTTCTTTATTGAAGCCTTGCCCATGTGCAGTTATTTGGAACTGGGTCTAACCAGAAACCCTAAAAATATCTGATCCCAGACTTATAGATCCGTAAAAAAAGTAAATAAAATAATAACTTTAAAACAAGAGAGGGAGAGGGAGACTGAAATTGTTGGACTAAGGGGCAGTTGTTAAGTAAAAAGGAGTGTTTGCGCAATTTGTAATGGAGTTGTTGAAGCACCCCTAGCACACCCCTCCCCTGGCGCCGTATATGGTGTGTACATATAGTGGAGTGGGAACTCGCTAAATTTATATGTCCGGAAATCCATCCGAGAGATGTTGAAGGATGGTACAGCCTCTATTGTTGACACCTCCCATTGTGTTCCGGTCAAAATTGGGTGGTACTGTCCCGGTCGTCCAAACAGTTACATATTCGAGTAGGTCAGACGGTTTGAGTTGGAAAAAGGAGACCAGCATACATACAGATATTGTATGCAATGATTGATGTATGAAAATTGATACCTGAGTAGGATACTGATAAACGATTATCAATCAGTTAAACCTTGCAGTTAAACCATACGAGGTTGTGAGCAACTTTTCTACTAACCTCGGAAACAAGCATGTTTACCGCTCTATCTTGTTCGCAAGTGAAATGAAAAAAAAAACGCCTTGCCCCTTTTAGGATCGAAATTGGGATTCTGTTAGTCTGCTAGAGCAGATTTAAAAAATTATGCGATAATGCCTTGTAAAAAGCAGAATTTATTGAACTGTGGATGCAGGACCAAAAATTTTGTATTGGATCAGTGTGTAATATTCAAAGAAGCTACTGTTAAATTATAAATATCGGATTATCAATCAATTTTTATATCGGAATTTTAAAATCGATTACGTCTTCAAAACACGAAAAGTATAAATTTTGAAAAATTCACGAAGACTCGTCTATTGATAGTAAGGAGTCCATTTACTATTTGTTTGAAAAGAAATTCTTCGATCTTTCTGATGGCGTTAAGGTGAAAATCGGCGATAATATTTTCCGCTAAGGGAGTGATTTGTACGAAATTCGCTGAAAATGGAGATTCAGCATTTAATAACTAAAAATTTAATTTGGATATTCAAACAATCTCTCCAAAGTGTTTTTAGGCCTAAAGCATAACTATACTAAATTTCGTATCTGAGGAGCGCTCAGATTTCCCGGTACGAACTAAGAAATAGACAAGCCAACATCTTTACAATGCGTTTGCGTTAGAGATGGACGAATAAGATTTTTCTAAAATTCGAATATTGACGAGATATATAATATTCGAATATCTAAAAAAATCACGCAAAATAGCGCTTCAACATTTAATAACTAAAAAACAAATTAGAATTTGAAAAGAAACTCGCCTAGACGCACCGTATCGGGTCCTAAGGTACCTGTGTACCAAATATCATTGCTGTACGAAGCTTTGATATTTCACTACCAAGAGACACACAAACAGACACGCAAGCAGACATACTCCTTTATTGTTATAGGTAAGTATCTTTTAGAAAATATCTAGAAGATTTAATTGAGAATAGCTTGGAGGTGTATCTATTGTGTATATTGCCCCGCCCACAGTTGTCCACTCTAATTTTAATTCTGAGTATTCTTGGGGCATTTAAAAAGAGTTTATTTATAACAAATATGAAAGATGCGGGGTCACATTTTTAAACAGACTGTTTTATTCCAAATCACTATTACCGCAGATGTTAAAATGACCAAGGAAAAATACGGAAATTGAAATAACTTTCTGGTGTAGATTTGATTATTGCTCTAATTCTGCTAATTCAAGTCAAAATTTCGTTTTATTTTATATATAGTCCGACAGCTCAAAGGTAATTTTTTTCGTTATTTGAACAGCCCATAGTTAAGCCCAAAACGGATACCATTATTCAATCCCCTCACAGAATATAATATTGAGAAATATTAAAAGTGAAATATTTTCGGGAGTAATCTAATGTACCGCTAATATTCTAAAAGTCCATTATATATAATAAAATGTTTTGCTTAATATCGTATTTAGAGTCTAAATAACGCTTTAAGAATTCAAAAAAGCACTAATTCTGCTATTTCAAGTTAAAATTTCGTTTTATTTTATATATAGTCCGACAGTTCAAAGGTAATGTTTTTCGTCATTTGAACAGCCCATACTTAAGCCCAAAACGGATATCATTATTATATCTCCTCACAGAATATGATATTGAGAAAAATTAAAAGTGAAATATTTTCGGAAGTAGGCTAAAGTACCGCTAATATTCTAAAAGTCCATTATATATAATAAAATGTTTTGCTTAATAACGTATTTAGAGTCTAAATAACGCTTTAAGAATTCAAAAAAGCTCTAATTCTGCTATTTCAAGTTAAAATTTCGTTTTATTTTATATATAGTCCGACAGTTCAAAGGTAATGTTTTTCGTCATTTGAACAGCCCATACTTAAGCCCAAAACGGATACCATTATTATATCTCCTCACAGAATATGATATTGAGAAAAATTAAAAGTGAAATATTTTCGGGAGTAGTCTAAAGTACCGCTAATACTCTAAAAGTGCATTATATATAATGAAATGTTTTGCTTAACATTATATTTAAATTTTAAGTAACGTTTTAAGAATTTAAAAAGTTACGACGAATCGTTTCATTATCATGCATAAAGTATTGATAATGAAATATTTTCCAATTGAAATGCAATTTTATTTTGACATTTCTAAAATGCAATATGTTCAGTACTGATATATTTTAAATTATCACAGTACTACAATAATTTATTATATTTGAAAACTTCAAACTTCATCGAAAACAATGAACTTTATTCAAATGACGTCATCGAAATATAAATCGTCTGGCTCTCTATGTGAAAACAATGGATATTTCATTCATATCACTTTTACTCCACACTAAAGAACTAAATAATTTTGAGTGAAAAAAATTCAGCGATTCTTATACAACCCATCTTACAATCACTTGTTTACATTCTTCATCCATTAAAATTAGGCTTCGTTTCAGAAATAATCAAAGTTTGATGGTCATTTAAACTCAATATTGTATTTGCGTTGGAACAGAATATAGATGCACAGAATATACACAAAAATAAAGCGGTTTGAGGACGGATGCAACACTAAATATAAATTTAAAAGAACGTTAAAAATCACGATTTTTTACTCTGGGAAAAAAAACATGGATGCCATATTTTATTTTGAAGTGGGTCACGTATTTTAATTTTTACTTAAAAAAATTACCGAACATATTTTGTTGCAATTTTCTTAGTATATGTCATGGAATAATTTGAATATATATCCTAAAATTTTCGAAGCAATTTGTAAATTTTAACTTCGCTTAAAAAATGTTTGAAAAATTAGATCCCATTGGGTTCAATGTACTTCGATTTTTCAACCCGGGCTCAATCCAAAACGAATTGGGTGATATTATTCATTTATACTCCCATAGGTCCCACAGACCGTCTGAACAACATACTAAAAATCTTAATTTTTATAAAGTGATTTTTACGGCAGTTATCGAGCGAACGGACAGACAGACAGGCAGGCAGACAGAAGGAACAAAATCATAAACACTTTTCAACTATGTTGGAAAGTGCTAAACATTGCAATGATATTCAAATATTTAAAATTTTGCATTTTATACCACAGTTCCTGTTACCACATATATCTGGTCTTCGAACGCCGTTCTTGCCACCCACTCTGAAAATCGTGTGCTGGAATAAAATTCTTTCAATATGCCGAAATTTCAACCAAATTTCGACTTCTATGTTTATAACTTTAAACTATTACTGGGGTGAGACTCAACTCGTCTTTCTCATACTAGAATCCCCTTCTTTCTCAAATTTTACAAAAAAAATTTTGAAAAATCGATATCGTGGGTTCAAATGATTACAACTATACGGTGTTGCCCTTGACTTTAAAGGCTTGAAAAAATCTTTCGTTGATATCCTACTTGACAATGGGGGAAACTTGCCCCCAAGAGGGGATAATGACGTCACGAACCTAATGACGTCATGAAGGGCTTTTCTCCGTCACCCCTAGATATACTCTTCAACTGCTATTTTTCAAAGTTCTCAATTAATACAGGATGATCGAGGATGTTGGCCAAACTGGGTATCTTCATTCTGACGATATCCTTTCCCAACCATGCTTATAATAACTCAATACTTAATAGGTGATTCACATGGTCTGAGTTCTAATAATAAAAAAATCTGATGTAGGGCACACATGACTTTCCTTATATAATGCAATGAATTTAATACTTTTACAGTAAAAAAATAGGTTTTTCTTATAGTAGATACTTATATTCTTTCCAAGATATTGAAAGTTCGTCAATAAGTCGTCAATTTTGTTGATTTAGCGTCATTTTTATCTATTTGGCAAGATGTTCGTTACTTTAGCAGCAATTAAAAATGTCGCCAAGTTAGCGACATTCCGCCAGATTCGCTGCCAAAATCTCGCCAAGCGTTATAAATGGAGAAATAAGTTATTCTTATAGCAGATGACAGTAGACTATTGGCGTTCAAATACAAAAGTATTGCTCAAAGTATCTTTTCTCGTGAATGGAACGAGGTAGATCCACGAGAATGATGTCACCCAATTTTACCGCATGATATTACATATGAAAAGTGAAAAGGTTTCTCAACAGTTAATATATATATTTTTTAATTTATGGGATTTTTTGATAAATTTATTTAAAAAATGTGCAATATCTCGAGAACGGTTCCTGCTAGCATTCTAACGCTTATGTCAATCGTTGTCTAAGGAAAAATTACATAAGAAATGTCTATTTGCGCCATTTTATTAAAGCTTTTGATTTTTTGATGATTTTTTCAAAATTTCACTCGAAAATTTAGGGTGGTTCTGAACATTTGATAACGTTTAAAAACAATAGGCTTCCGGTATTCATGGATTGTGATTTTTGTACCAAATTTCGTTCAAATCGGTCCATTCTTCCGTCAGTTATTGTCTCCACAGATTCATTGACACACACACACACACACACACACACACTTTGACACACACACACAGACACACTTTCACACGCACACACACAAACTTTCACACGCACACACACACACTTTCACACACACACACACAGTCAGACATCACTTCAAAAATGTTCAAAAATGTGATCGGGGATGCTTGAAACGTGCTCCCCCGTCGAAAACTCGAATTCGAATTTTCGACCCCGTCACAATACTTTCCTTATACATTATGTATATAAGGAAAGTAAAATAAAATGAGGCCACGAACAAGTAAAATGTATCGCGACTATTTTTCACAACAATGTTTGAAACTATTAAGTCTCATAATCATTGAGCTACAACTTTATGCATGATTATTATTATTATGACATTTATGCATGCAACCCTTTTATGCATGATTATATCAAATTTTGTCCTGTATTTCAAGGTTAAAAAAAATATATAATTTCGAAGTTTTCGCTTGAGTTTCAAAAAGTTCTATCTAGTTCAAAATTTCTTAATAACAATACCAGATATAAAGTTTCGTGACAATCCATTAGTATTCGTGGCCTCTATAGAGTACACAAGAAATAGATACCACAGACAGACAGTCAGACATCCCTTCAAAAATAAACAGAACGTGTTCAAGAAGTCTTAAAACATACATTGAAATTTCGATTGCGAAAAATTTTCATGAAAAAAAATGCTTTCTCTGTGCTATATTTTACATAGTATGCAAAAGTAAAAATATCGACTAGGCGGGTCGTCTCGGGATGCCATCTACTCTGTATTTTGGGTGCATATTTGCAGATGCTTTTCATAAACATTGTCAGATAGTTAAAGATACAAATTTATATCAATACTTCGAATAGTCATATAAGATTGCGAATTTAATGCTAAATATTTATTTTATAGTAAAATAAGTTTAAATTTTTGTTTAAATAATTACGATCAAGTGAAAATTCGTTTTCAAGAATTTAAAAAGAATATGATGTGGACAGCGCTTGATTTTCTCTCTCTACACACACACATACACACACACACACACACACATATATATATATATATATATTTATTCGGCCAAATTTTTTAAGATATAGACATGAGAATCCAATCCGATCTGTGGAAATATCATGCGGGAATTCTTTTTAACACTTTACAACAAAGTTGAAAAATGTTTATGACTTTGTCCATTCTGTCTGTTTTTCTGCCTGTCTGTCTGTCTGTCTGTCTGTCCGTTACCACGATAACTGCCTTAAAACTGACTTATTCAAGATAAAATTTTGGTATGTTGTTCAGACAGTCTGTAGGACCTATGGAATTATAAATGAACAATATCACCCAATTAGTTTTGGATTGAACCCAGGTTAAAAAATGAAATACATTGAACCCTATGGGACCTAATTTTTAAAACATTTTTTAAACGGATATAAAATTCACAAATTGCTTCGAAAATTTTAGGTAATATTCAAATTGTTCCATAAAATATATAAAAAAAAATCAGCGAAATATATTCAGTAGTTTTTTAAATAAAAATTAAAATATTAATTACACCTCTTATATGAAGTGATCACGTGACCATGATATGAAAACATCACGTGACCCACTTCAAAATAAAATATGGCATCCATCTTGTCTCAAAATCGTGATTTTTAAAGTTCTTTTCAATTCATATTGAGTGTTGTATCCGTCCTAAAACAACTTTATTTTTGCTTCAATCCTGTGAATCTACATACTGAAACAACGCAATTACAATATATTTGAGTTTAAATGATCATCCAAATTTGATTATTTCTACAACGAAGCCCATTTTTCACTTTTGTAAAATGTACACAGCAAAATATGTAGAATGAGTTGTATTAGAATTGCTGTATTTCTTTAACACAAAATTATTTTGATCATGGAGCCTGCATAGCTGATATGAATGAAATATTCATTGATTTTACAAAGAGAAGGACGATTTCTTTCGATGATGTTTTAAGCATAGAGTTTAATTACTTGTAGCTCCATGGTCTTAATTTTAAAATAAAATAAATTATTATAGTACTGTGATGAATGAAATGAATGGGAAATTATTTATGAATGAAATGCTGCTTTTATAGAGAGAGCCAGGCGTGTTATTTTTCTATGACGTCATTTGAATGAATTTCAGTTGTTTTCGATGAAGTTTTCAAATATAATAATATATCGTAGTATTATGATAATTCTAAAATTATTACCATGGAATGTATCGCATTTTAGAGATGTTTAAACCAGGCAATTTATATTTCAATGCCGTCATTTGAATGAAGTTCATTTTTTTCGATGAAGGTTTAAGTTTTCAAATATAATAAATTAATGTAGTCTTGTGATAAGTTTTAAAATATTACCGAGGAATGTATTGCATTTTAGAGATGTTTAAATAAAATTGCATTGAAGTTGGAAAGTGTTTCATAATCAATGCTTTAAGCATGATTGATCTTTCTTGCATAAATTAAATAATTAATTGTTGAATTTTGTTCCTCTTCAAACCCTTAAGGTATTCAATTATATTTGAATGTGAATCATTCTATACAAGAATGACTTTGCATCATGTGTATCACAACGTTTTAGTAATAACATTAGGTGAACTCAAAGCAACAGGTCCATGCTAGCCAGATGGTGCCATTTGTTTTATAATAATAAATTAATAAAATAATGATTATTTATTTAACATCATTAAAGATCATGATTGTCTTTAAAGATCTTTAAAGATCATTAAAGAACTTTTTTTTATTTCACTCAACATTTGAGGTTTCACAGAACGTTCGATCGCATTTAAAATCAATATGACTCCAGTATTCATCTATTATACTAATCGTTCCAATTTCTTTTTTCCAATCGATTTACTCGTTAATGAGATATCGGTTTTACAGACTCACTGATTCACACACTAACATACGTACACATACACATAAATATTCCCTCAAAGAGATCCGATTCCAGACCAGGGCTGAATGAAACGAATTCTGCAAACTCGAATTCAAATTTTTGACTCAATACTTTCCCTATACATTATAATATGCATGTAGTGAAAGTAAAAAAAAAATCACATATCAATATTTTGAAGAACACACAGATAGAAAAGGAAAATCCTTTGAGCGTGATTACCTACCATGGATGATGAATGGCAAACTCAATATCCAGGATAGCGAAAAACATTTTCATGCATTATTGTAAAAATCGATTCAAAATCCATTCACTTAATATCGAGTCTATCTCCTTTTTGAGTGATTTTGTCATCGTTCAGCTTTAGATAATAGTTTATCCAATGTTGATAAAACGCCATCATTTATTGGTGTGAATACCTATATGTCGTAAGAAAGGATATGCATACGAAAAATAATATACTGAAACCGATTTCTCTATATTAAAAAAAAAATCTGATGTTGGCAGCACATGACTTTACCTACATAATGCAAGCACCTTAGTTCTTTCAATACGAAATGATGATGGACAAGATCCATTGCACAATGTTAAACATGAACAAAATTAAATGTTAAAAATATACTGACATTGGCCGCTTTTCTGAAGTGCAATATGTAAAATTATTTTGAAATACCAAATTATATTATATTTACTACTTATTTATATATATTATCTTATATGTACTAATAGTAAATATATTGTCTTATATTTACTAATAGTAAATATATTATCTTATATTACTACTTTACAATTGAAAATATTGCTAAAGCAATATACTCTTATTTTATAATAAAAATACTTTAATTATTATTAATTCATCAATTTGATGTAATTTTCGCCAATTTAGCGATATTTTCGTCTATGTGGCACTACATTACAAAAGTCGCCAAGTTTGCGTTATTTCAGTTTTATCACGAATGTATTAAATATTTGATGATACTTACTACTGTTTATTTTTACGTAATTTTTAGATGCATTTATTTTAAAAAACGTGCAATATCTAGAGAACGGTTCAAGCTAGTGTTCTAATGTGTATGCTACTCGTTTTAGAATAAAAAATTACGTATATAATGATTATTTGAATGTTTTGATTTTATCATATTTAAAAAAAAAGGATAAAATCCCCAAATATCAAAAATTCATTTGAAAATTTGGGGGTCTTCCGGACATTCGATCGCGTTTAAAATCAATAGGCTTCCAGTATTCACGGATTGCAATCATCGTGCCATTTACGTTTGAAACTCTCCATTCGTTCATGAGATATCGCATACTCACGGGCATAGACACAGAAAATAATATATATATACACACATACATCACCTCAAAAACGTTCAATTCGAGTTCAGGGATGCTTGAAACGTGCTCTTCCGATAAAAACACGAATTCGAATTTTCGATCACTTGACAATACTTTCTCTATACATCATACTATTTATGAATGTGCAGATGTATAAAGGTGTGATGTATGTACTATATATGAAAGTATGATCACACCTGCATACTATGTATGAAGATGTGAAGTAAAATTCTAAAAGCAGCTGCTGCCGATGAAAGCGTGATTCATATCAAAGAAATAAATAATTCTATCTTAAACGATTCAAATTAAACTATCTAATATTTTTCTTCATAAAATATATCTAAATAGTATAATATTCTCGAAAAGATTTTAATAAGCTTTATTTTGTGGTTGTGTGTTTAACGAAATTATTGAAATAAAATATTAAAGTTTGATCCGTCTTTTCATTTCCAAATCGTCAAAATTGAAGAACGCCTTTTCGTCTCTTACGGGCGGTATTCACGTGACTAATTGACGGGCTATGATTTTCTCTCTCGAATGACGCCAGGTTACAATGGCAATTAGACTGTTTGCGGAAAGTATTGCCGATTTAATAATTTGGTCTAATTGTACTGAGATTATTGAGATTGCGATTTACATTGTGTCCATCCAAAGGCGGGTTAAAAGTAAATGTTATAACGTGTTACGCATAGAGTCTCAGCAAGTAGCGGGTTTAAAGTAAATGTTATAACGTGTTACACACATAGTCTCAGGGGCCAACGGCCGTACCGTGCTGAAAACACCGGTTCTCGTTAGATCACCGAAGTCAAGCAGCATCGGGCGCGGTTAGTACTTGGTGGGTGACCACCTCGGAACACCGCGTGCTGTTGGCCATCTCGGGTGCGGTATCCCCGTGGTTTGCGCGCTAGATTTGCACGCTACCACAAATGCCGCCGTGTTCATGCGGAGTACGATCACGTTAAACATGTGGGTCCGTAAGTCCTTCCGAGAGGTTGGTGGTAGGGGAAGGAGGGTACGGTCCCTGTGGATGCCTCCCCCACTGGGTTCCGGTCTAAATTGGGTGGCACTTCCCGGCCGTCTATACAGTTACCTTACACCTTTCTGGTAGGTCGGACGGTCTGGGTCTCAACAACACATAGTCTCAGCAAGTAGCGAGTTTAAAGCAAATGTTATAACGTGTTACGTACAGAGTCTCAGCAAGTAGCGGGTTTAAAGTAAATGTTATAACGTGTTACGTAGAGAGTCTCAGCAAGTAGCGGGTTTAAAGTAAATGTTATAACGTGTTACGCACAGTCTCAGCAAGTAGCTGGTTTAAGGTAAATGTTATAACGTGTTACTCACAGAGTCTCAGCAAGAAGCGGGTTTAAAGTAAATGCTATAACGTGTTACGCACAGAGTCTCAGCAAGTGGCGGGTTTCCATTTAAATTGTGTCCGTCGTGGAAGGGGTTAATTTCTTCACTTTTGGAAAGCTGTTGTGGGGGTAACACCATATATTTCCACCTATTTTGTGATCTATCTTAACCGCTGTTGGTCTGAGTGGCTAGCAATTTTCACTCTTACTTCAGGAATATAACGCTTGCTGCTCGGGTGAGTAGTATATGGGGATGACTCTGGGACACCCAGATGATTGAGTCATCCCCATATACTACTCAGGTGTACACGGATTGTATAAATAGACTAAGCGACCTCCTACTAACAATTAATTTCTGAATTCTGAAGACGATGCCGTGGATGCGAAGGAGAGGCATCAAACATGCAGGGCCCGCAATCGATGCACTACGCCTGCTACGTGGGCAACACAGAAGAGCTCAAGAAGCGAGCACTAGAGAGTAAGAGGCGATGATCCATGACTCACGAAGCAAGTTCTTTGGGTTAACAAGCTCCAACGAGCAAGAGTGAAGATTCCTAGTTCTATAAAAATAGTTTTTAATTAACGCAGATAAGACAAATGCATCTATTGTCGGTACTAACATGTTTCCAACATGAAAAAAAGAAACTTTAAAATCTATCACTATAACTTTTTTGTTTTTTACGTTCCTTACATACATAGTATAATGTTGGGAAAGTATTGTAATGAATCAAAAATTCAAATTTGAATTTTCAATGGAAGAGCCCGATTCCCTGAACTCGAATCGAATGTTTATGAAGAAATGTGTGGGTATGTGTGCGCGTATGTATGTTTGTAAACGATATCTCATGAATGAATAGAGCAATTCGAAACAAATTGAATATGATTATTACAATCAATGAATACTGGAGCTCAACAGATTTTAAACGCCATCAAATGTTCGGAAGATACTCCCCCCCTCTCTCCTCCACCATTTTTGGATGAATTTTTGAAAATTTTATCAAATAATCAGGATCTTTTATAATTTAAAAAAAATAATTATTTCTTATGTAATTTATTATTAGACAACGAATGGCACCAGTTTTAGAACACTAGCATGAACAGTTCTCGAGACATTGCAAGTTTTTAATAAATTAACCAAAAAGTTACATTAAATAATAATAGGTAGCAAGTAGCCTTAATTAGGTTGACCTTGATAGGATAGGATTATTTCAAATTGTCACACTAGATATGTGTAACATGTATGTTCATTTGGTGCTTTGAAATGGAACTGGTTTAACTAAACTCCCTGTATGACATATCTCGGGGAGATTTTTTAAAAATTCGAATTAATTCTTTAGTGATTTTAAGTTGAAACACGATATTGTTGGATTTTCCCACATCGGGTCCTTAGCGAATGAAAATATGTATTATCACAGATTTTCTATCTTGACATCATCGAAGAAAGTTATTTCTAACGATCTTTGAACTTAATACGTAAGACAATTCCTTGGTAATAATTTAGTTTTAAATACATCATAATATGCATTTTTTTTTCGCCGTATCTGAAAATGGAAGATTAGCACAAATCTAAAGCTTGTCAAAGATATGAGTGTTGTTGTTGAGACCCAGACCGTCTGACCTACCAGAAAGGTGTAAGGTAACTGTTTGGATGGCCGGGAAGAGCCACCCAATTTCGACCGGAGTGGGGGAGGCATCCACAGAGGGGGAGGCATCCGTACCCTCCTTCCCCTACCACCAACCTCTCGGAAGGACTTACGGACCCACATGTTTAACGTGATCGTACTCCACGTCAACACGGCGGCAGTTTTGTAAGCGGAGGGAATCGAACCCGGGCCTACCGAGTGCAATTCCCGTGCGTTAACCACTGGGCTACCGCGCCCAAAGATATGAGTGTGTATTTTCAGATTCTAATTACTTCTAATTACTCTATTTTTTGACATTTTGTCGATTTTCAAATGAAAGCAAGAAAATTGGGCCATAAAAATTGGACCCGGGCAACGCTGGGTAATTCATTCTTGTAAATAATAATAATAATTTGTTATACGATTATTTGAATATCTAATACAGAAAAGATGAATTTTGAAAAGGTCCTCCTATATAAACGAAGCATCTCCAAATCTCCCAAATAGCTCAACCGATCTCTGCCATTGAAGTTTCAGGGGATATTTTGATCAGTTTTGCTCCTTACATTATTATATTATATTGCTCCTTTACCTGCGAAACAACGGGGAATTAAAAGAACTGTTTCTATCTGTCAAGACCGCTTATAGCTAAGACACACAGCAAGTTCAATATATTTATTAGAACTGAATGTAACCCCCCATAAAAATTAAATAACCAAAACGAATTATGCGTATATCATCTATTGACAAATGACAATTATATCCCGTCATCTGCAGCATACTTTCTCCAATTCTACTTACCGTGCATCCATACGCTATACACAAGGGAGCAGCTAAAATTTCCCAATAGCGCGAAATCAAATGGTACTGGTAGAAAGTAGTTGCAGTTTTGCAGCATGAGGATAAAATAAACACTTGCTATGCTAAATAACGTAGCGTTAATTACATCTGTTCAATATATGAGGCATTTTTGCGAATGTGTTTGTTCGCGACTTCAAGTTTTCATTTTGTTTTATGTAATAAAATCGTAAGTTTTTTTATTAAAGTCTTGTTGTGACTGTTGAGATTTTGGAAATCACCCGTCTGTTGCTCCATGACAACGCGCCAGCACACGCAGCATTGCCTGTCAAGCAGATTTTGACAAAGTGACAGTTACCTGGTAGTCCCTAAGAAATTCTATAATGCAAATCTGGCACAGTGTGGCATTTCGTTCCCCTGACGAAGATCTAAACGAAGGTTGAAAATATTTGAAGATATTCCCCTGATCAAATCAAAAGCGAGTCGGATTCTCAATAGCATTCCGAAACAGGCAATTGAAAATTGTCTTCGGTAAGGTGAAAAACACTGTGTCACGTCAATTGTTTCTCAATGAGAGTACTGTGGAGGATTGAACTGAAAAGGCAATAAAGGGGTTATCCTAATAATATTTTCTAACCATCCCGCGAAAGCTGTGTTACCCATTATTAAATGCACAGTCGTGCTCGTGAAAAGTGTAATTTGGTTAAAGACACCGAAACTAACCATTCTTGCCCATGTTATATTTGCTAGCATCCTGTTTCTTTTTCTCAAAAAACTATTTCATTTTTCACAGCTGAAGATGTAATGTTTTCTAACCATTCCCATAAATGTGTGTAACTTATTATAAAACGCACAGTCGTATTTGTGAATTTGTATTATTAAATACAAGATGTAGTTTCAGAGTGCAACAAACACAGCCCTAATAACTCGGACATTCGGAGACATATGCTTAGGATCCCTGTGTTTAAGGTGGCCCTAAAGCGACCTATATATGTTCAAGATATTTGGGGCATTCGAATTTATGACAGAAGCTCCCGCATAAGCTTTTACCCACGGTCACAGAATAGCTTAAGGTGGTCTATGACTAAAAGGCTGTATGTCACGTGGTTTGACTTAATGGCTGTATGTCTCTGATAATATTACTGGCATGCATTTCTTCAAAATTGCAAAAGTTTTCGGTTATAGTACAAACAATTGTGATAACATGTTATAGTATTTTCGATTATATCAAATTAAATTTGTTATAGGCTCATTTTAATGGATTTAAAATTTATATTATAGCAATTCTTTGTTTAATACATATTCCATGTTCCATAATTGTAAAGCGTATGTAATTGCACGACTTCAATGAAGAAGCTACAATAACATTTTAGTGGCATAAACAAAAATGTTATTAATGTTCATAATGAATTAGATATTAGTAGTATTTATAATTAGCTACATTTTAATATAGTTATAATTTATTAAAGTTTAATGATAGTTATTACATTCCGTATATACATAATTGATTACTTATTGATTCCTTTCCTTATATACAATGTATAAGGAAAGTATTGTGAAAAATTCGAAAATTCGAATTCGAGTTTTCGACGGGAGAGCACGTTTCAGGCATCCCTGATCACGAATCAAACATTTTTGAGGTGATGTCTGTGTTTGTGTGTGTGTGAAAGTATATGTGTGTGTGTGTCAGTGAGCCTGTGGAGACGATAACTGACGAACGAATGGACCGATTCGAACGAAATTTGGTACAAAAATTACAATCCGTAAACACTGGAAGCTTTTTGTTTTATACGTAATCGAATGTTCAGAACTCCCCTAAATTGTCGAGTAAAATTTTGAAAAAATCGTCAAAAAATCAAAATCTCTAATAAGTTACGCAAATAGACATTTCTTATGTAATTTTTCATTAGAAAACGATTGACATAAATTTTAGAACACTAACATAAACCGTTCACGAGTGCACATTTTTCAAAAAAATAACAAAAAGTCATATAATAAAAAAAAATTCCTATTGAGAAACATGCTTACTTTTCATATGTAATACCATGCGATAAATTGGGTGATATCATTCTTGTGGATCTAGCTCGTTTCATTCACGAGAAAAGATACTTTGAGTAATACTTTTGTATTTGAACGCCAATAGTCATTTATCTGCTGCAAGATAAAAATGAAGAATAAGAGATAAGAAATGGATAAAAATGACGCTAAATCAATGAAAATGACGACTCTTTGACGAAAATTCAATATCTTGAAAAGAATATAAATATCAACTATAAAAATAATCTATTTTTTTACTTCTATTTTTTAAGTAGTAAATTTATTGCATTATATAAGGAAAGTCATGTGCTGCCCACATCAGATTTTCTTTTATAACGGTGGTGGGTAAATTTATAGAATAGCTTAGGACTTCGCATTGGAAATACAACGTTGGAAGTTGCGTCGGTGACATCATAAAGAAATCATATCACAATCGGGATTCGAACTACGGTTTTCCGTCTGATCAGTCTATGCTATATTCAATGAGATACTAATATGGTTGTCTCTTTTTCAGTAATTCAAGTAGATCCTCTATCTAGTATATAAGATAAGCATATACGAAGGAAAATGTAGAGTGAGAAAAAGGGGGAGGGAGCAATTTTGAACTTGACTTCAAAATGGGAAAGAAGAGTCAGAGTTTTTTCTAGCGTCTTCTAGCACAAACATTAAAACTGGTATTATAACATTAAAATTACCTAGGTTAGATAATTTTACTGTTTTAATGCCAACTTCTACTATAATTTACTAAAACAGAGAAAACTTTTTTTAAAGTAACATCATCCAACAAAAAGTTAACTTCGATATTTTGTGTTGAATGTTGCTTTAAACGAAGTTTCATTAGATTTCAACAGTTTGGGCTTAAAGCATCCCATAGTACCTAGCTTACAGTAAAAGTATTTTTTGAAATTTGAAGGAGTTTTTATATATTTTTATACACATGATTTACATAACTGAATATATATGGGCCAACGGCCGTACCGTGCTGAAAACACCGGTTCTCGTTAGATCACCGAAGTCAAGCAGCATCGGGCGCGGTTAGTACTTGGTGGGTGACCACCTCTAAACACCGCGTGCTGTTGGCCATCTCGGGTGCGGTATCCCCGTGGTTTGCGCGCTAAGATTTGCACGCTGCCACAAATGCCGCCGTGTTCATGCGGAGTACGATCACGTTAAACATGTGGATCCGTAAGTCCTTCCGAGAGGTTGGTGGTAGGGGAAGGAGGGTACGATCCCTGTGGATGCCTCCCCCACTGGGTTCCGGTCTAAATTGGGTGGCACTTCCCGGCCGTCCATACTGTTACCTTACACCTTTCTGGTAGGTCGGACGGTCTGGGTCTCAACAACAACAACAACAACAATACTGAATATATCATATATTACAATGTAGTGACTTTAAGACTGTTTTCATAACATAATTTTATACCTTTTAACAATTTCAGATTCATTCTTAAAACTATTACGAATAGATCATATAAATTCAAAAGAGACAGTATACGTTTAAAATGTAGTAAAAATCCATTTACGAATTTTAGCAATATTTCTTAGCATAGAAACTTCTAAAAAAATTAGCACTAGCGACTATATCGTTCGTAAATTCTCTCTTGGGATATTGAAAAAAACTGGGAAATTAAATACTAAATTCGTTGTTTCGATGCTTACCATTGAGGTTACATCTTTAAAATGTGTAAAAAATGTCATTATATGACAGGTTTTTAATTCTTTTTTTCATACACATTAGATACTTGAAAGTGTATTTTTTTTATTTAATGAAACCTGAATATTTGATTACAGTAAATATTCTAAAAATGAAATATTAATATGTATGTGTGTAAACATTTATTAACTAAGGTAATGCTTTTCATTTAAAAATTTCAATTAATAATTATGCGATAGATAACCTATTTGATTATAGAAAAAATTCCAAAAATTGTATGTTAATATGTATGTATGTGTGTAAACTTTTATTAACTAAGGTAATGTTTTTTATTTAAAACATTTAAATTATTAATTACGCGTCAGATAACCTATTTGATTATTGAAAAAATTCCAAAAATGAAATATTAATATGTATGTGTGTAAACATTTATTAACTGAGGTAATGTTCTTCATTTAAAAAATTTCAATTATTAATTATGCGTTAGATAACCTATTTGCAAACGCAACAATTTAAGTAATTCTTACGTCAATATAAAAATATCGCCATGGTTTAACTTTGGAATATGTATTTTTTATTATTTATGTTTTGAATACGAATTGGGTAATGGAGTATAAAAATACTTATTTTTTAAATTATTTTGTTTATGCAGCATCAGCAGAAAAATTTCTATTTTACAAAATAAAACAAAGATGCAGTGTATTTGAAACATTACTAAACTTTTTTCCTACTGTGTAAGTTTCAAAACATTTTATTTATTTGCTCACGAGATATTACACGATTTGTATCAGAAAACCTTGCCTCGAAATAAAACCTATTTGAACTCTAAGTTATGACTCAGAAAAATGATTGTCATATTAATCTTTAAGTATCAATACATAGAAAAATTACAATAAGACGATTGGTATTAATTTTTTATTTTATAAATTCGTATTTCAAAATCATATTAAAATAATAAAATATGTTTTACGAAATTTTAAGCATATATTATCCTCTTACGTTCGATTTTCTGGAAACAGAATTTTTTTAGCTTACTGCGTTTGTAGTAAGCTAAAAAAATATACGGATAAGTAAGAAGCAGCAGGCTGAAACATGTAAGGATAAGTAGGATAAGTATGATTTCTTAAATGTCCTATTTTATTTAATTTGTTTTATTTAATAAAATTTTCGCTTATTACGAACAGAAAGGAAAGTAATAGACGGGTATTTAATCTCATTAACATAGTTAATGTAATTATAATTAAAATAATGGAGATATATAGTTATAAAGTAAACAATGATTATATTTTTATATAAACCTGGTAGTTATTTAAATTGATTCACGTAATATAGAATATAATGCGTGCAATAAATATAGAAATTTCAAAAACTAAAATCACCACAACAATTTAAAAAAATGTAAAATGTTTCATGTTGTTATTAAATATTTCCCAGTACCTGTTAAAATACCTCGATAACTGACTCAATATATATTTGTCTCAATATCTGATTTACAAAATAAATTCCGTATTTAAGTGACATTTCAAACATTTGTCCCTTGTTGAAAAGAAGGTGTACTATCCTCTTAGTGAAATATAACTATATGGAATACTTTTGGTATATTTAAATATTTAAAGAAATAAGTAGCCTCATCTTACCCAATAATAATCCAGGCAGTATTTGGGCCACTTGCAAATCTGGTCTGTAATCTGGTGCATACCACTGCTTTCTAGGTGCAAGATCTTTCTTTGCTCCTCTTGTCAATGCCCCGGTGTATGATTTCTCTTCAATTTCTTGCTGACCACCATATCGAGTTACTCGAGTTTCAACCGACCTCAAACTTCCCGGAGTATAGGTTTTAACCTCGTTCAACAGCAAAGATCTGGCTTCTCTATTCATTATATATAAATAGTCAAATCTGATAATGAGGCTGGAAGTTGGTTAAGCTATGATGTGTCAAATTCAGTGGTCAATATTTAATTGATAATATGAAGCTCTTGGTTTAATTATTTTTTGTATATGTCACTTACAAACAATTTTAATTACTTTACATAAGTTTATTTTTATTGCATGATATAGGTATTTATTTCCAATAAATATGTCGTACCAAGTATGATTATTTTAGCATTCTATACATGGAAGATAATCTGGTTTGAAGCAATGAGTGAAACTGTAAATGACCAATCAATTAAATTGAATGTAAAGTATTATAACAGTTTCTTTGAAGATTGCACGTTAACTACAAAGAGAAGCATTCAATACACTCACTTCGAACACGATTTGTAACATATAATATATCAAATATCCTTGAAGCACCAACCTTAATTCAATTATCTTAACTAATAAATCAGAAGATATAAATTCTTGGAATGATCACTATGTTAGAGAAATTCCAAGCAACAGTATTGTTCCACCTGTATGATTCAATACAAATTTTTCACAATAAACACTGTGTTGGTAATTTGATGATTACCACCAAATTCTTGCACGTAATCTTTTTGTCTTCCTTTAATAATCGTTGTAGTATTTATGGAAATAGAAAGCACTGCGTTCACTTAGAATTCGAAAAGAATAATCGTTCTTCTCAAGTCAAGGCAAACGAAGTCGCAGTGATTCCAGATGGCTGGTGTGTTGAACAAGTGCGTGTAAGATCTTACACACAGACGTCACTCAATTTGGAAGGGTTCCAGTGTAGCTCGTTCCTTCTAGGAATGTAATCATCGAATGTGTGTTCACTAGAGGTTGATGATAGGTCGCACATATTCTGAGATATTATAATCTATGTAATTTCACATACAGCAGGTGGAGTCGGAATGAAAAATTAGAATAAATGTTAATGTGTTTTTTTCTATTTTTAGGCTTGGAATTTCATTATGTAAGGCGTGGTGCGAAGGAACTAGATAATTTGAAAATATCGTTAAGAAGCTTGTTCTGGCGTAACAAGTTACCAGGTCACATATATAAGTAGTTTTAAGTATTGATTAAAGACAGTAATATACAGTTTTGGAAGAAAGTTTTAAAGGACATAAAATATTTAATATTTTTAGGTATGAAAAATATGGTGAAATTGATTAGCACACGTACTCATATGGAGTGAATTAATATATTCAGATATATAAGCAAACTTCAATTAAAATATTATTTTAGGTGACTTGGTGTAGAGGGACTCACCGTCTCAGCCAGGAATCGAACCACGGATCATCGAACTATACAGATGCCTTAATGAGGGCATTGAGCCTTAATGAGTCATTGAGGACAAAATTTCAACTTCTTTTTGAAGTGGTCCCTATATTGGCATTGTTAATTAAAACATAACTGTTTATATTAAAATTTCTGAAGTTTGGATAAAAAAAGGTGTGATTTTTAGATTTATCTTTCTTTTACTCTTTCTCTTACTCTTTCTCTTACTCTTCCAGTTACTCTTCCTCTTACTTTTCCTCTTACTCTTTCCCTTTTCTTATTCTCCTTCTCTCACTCTTTCGCTTTCTCTTCTCTTTCTCTTCTATTTCTCTTGCTATACTCTTTCTCCTGCTCTTCTCTTTCTTTTGCTATACTCTTTCTCTTTCTCTTATTCCTTCTTTTCACTCTACATATAGGTTGAAATTGCTTGGATGTTATTTCGTCGCTTGTATATTTTATAATTTCTTATCCACACAGTATTTTGTGCACAAGAAATGACATCATTGCTTAAACGCTAGTATGATGGCTGACACAGGTAGCACTCAAACCGCAACTGTGAAATGTGAATTTCGACACTAAGTTCTAATCTCTGGACGAGTCGGACGGTCTGGGTCTTCCACTAAGTTCTAATGACTGAGCTTCCCGGGCATGGAAAGGAATCGTACAAATTGTTGCGCAGAAGAAAAAAATGCTATTAAATATTTCTGTGGCAAGAACATCTGGAATGATTTTCCTCACTATTCTCCTATTCTTACTGGTTCATATTTCATATTCAATAAGTGCAATACACTTTGTGCGAAGGATAAGAAAAACTTGAGCAAAGTATAAAAGCAATAATAAAGCAATATTATTGTGTTGTTATAACACAATATTATTGTGTTATTACACAATACTTTGACTTCAATCGCCCTTCCTCTTCTATCCCCCCTTCCCTTCGTATCGCCTATCTGGCTCCCTTCGACCCCTCACTTTTTTCAGACATAAATATTTACACTGATGGCTCTGCCATTGACGACAAAGTGGGTTACGCCATTTGCATATACAGGGGGGATAAACTTCAAAACATATATACTTTCAAACTCAACCTTGGGAACACAGTTTTTCAAGCTGAAATAGCAGCAACACACTTTGCTATCAACTGGGCTTCTACAAATAATTTAAAAATAAATATTTTTTCAGATAGTCAATCCTCCATTTCGGCCCTTAACTCCATTAGAAACAAATCTGACTATCTTTCCAAAATTAAACTAGATGCAAATTTAAACAAACATTTAATAAACCTCTGTTGGGTTAAAGCCCATTCTGACATCTCGGGCAACGAGGCCGCCGATGAAAATGCAAAACTTGCTACCTCTTCAGGTACCCCATCTCCTTTACCTTTTCCCTACTCTCTGTTAACAAAGCATTGTAAACCAGATATCTTAAACGCCTGGCAATCTTATCTAAACAACTACATTTCCCCTCGCACCCATGACCCAGCCAGAATTTTAAACTTTCTTCCCCACGTAAACTTTAATTTCCTTTTAATGAACAAATATCTTATTTATTTTATCACGGGCCACGGCCCATTTTTGGATTACCTTTACTTTTTTAAATTTAAATCAACCTCTTGCTGTTCCTGCGGTTCCTTTGGAGATGCAGACCACTACGTCTTTGCTTGCCCCCTCTCTAAACCTTTTCATCTTTCTAAACCTTCCCCCGCTAATTCCGCGGCCTGGTTCTCGAGTGTCTGCTCGAATAAAACTTCAATTAACAAAATTAAAAACTGTGTTCTCATAGCGAGAGAAATATCCAACAAAATCACTTGAATAGCCTGAGAGCCATTGCTGCTTTTAACTTTTTCTCTGGTTGTTGATCCCCTTGGTTTTTACTTGCTCCTCCCCGGTGGTGCCGCCTTCCCTTTTATTTTGGTTTGCTGTGTTGTTTTGGTGTTGTGTTTTGTTTTTGATTACTGCTTTGTTTGTTTGCTGTTTTGTTTAGTTGTGTTTATTCTGGTGTTGTCGCCGGATCTCTTCCCGGCCGTCCAATTAGATACTCAAGTCCTCTGGATGAGTCGGACGGTCTGGGTCTTCACACTCACACATTGTTTAAATAACACAATATTATTGTGTTATTTGTGCTTTTACACGTTGCTCAAGTTTTTCTTAACACATTTCATATTGAAGTTCTCAACAGGCCATGGACATGATTGGTAAATCTCGTTACAGAGCATGTATGAACTTAAAAGTTTCAAGAATAAGTAAATTTATAATATCGTTTTTGGACTGTGGGTAAACTGTATTAAAGTTTGAATGATTGGTATATAAATCTAAAAAAAAAAAAATCAGGAGTAAAGTGTAAAGCATCAACAAGTGTACATTCTAAGTTATATATCACACCATATCGCGATTTAGGCACAATGTTGTCGATTTCAATATATAAATTCTACGTCAATTATTATTAGAAAACAAAATTTATAAAAGTAAGAGATTCTTCCTTAATTCCGGAAAACTCATTTAGTGAAACGTGTATTGGACTCACGATCATGAACACGGAGGATTGAGTCCTTCTTTGAACTTTAACTTTGCAAAAAATAAGTCGTGGTATAGTATTCATGTCATGGAATAATGATTTTTACAAAATTTACCTTGACCGAAAACCATACAGTATCCATAGGAACACTTTATAGGTGTGTAACAGAAGTATGTGACCCGATATTTTTAGATTGAATAATTTCATAGCTCCATGGTTGACTCCATTTTCTGAGGAAGTGCATCAATTTAAAATATATGGGAAGAGTTGACCTGTTTGTAAAACGCTATAAATTAATTTTGATACAATACGCAGATTATACAGCAAATTTCAGGTTATGTAATGAGAGAAGATTTAAAATACAATCTTCAATCTATATATAATAATTGTGTCTATATATACTATATATACTTAAAGTGTCAGCCTGACTATGTATCTGCCCGTTTGTCACACCTTTTATGGGCACTTCCCAAATAGAGTGATACTTACGATACCGTACTCGGGTCAGTTGAATACAATTTCCAGAAAAAATGGAATTTAAAATGTTCATTGAAAGGGGGTGCTTAACATCAAAACATTCGAAAGGTAAAATGATAAAAAATATATTTCGCTATGGGATAGAGGCATCAAATTCGGTGTGTATGTAAATAATTTAAAAGGACGAAAGTGTGCAATTTCAATTTTCAGATATTTGCTACTTTAAGGGTACCGCACACCAAAATGTTCCATTTGTCGATTAAATGGGAAAAATTGTTAAGCGAGATAGAGACTTGTAATTCAATATACGGATTAATCGTTTGATACAAACCTAGGGAAAAATCGAATTTTTTAAAAATATTTCTAAGGAGGTGGGGGTATTCCATACAAAAAATATCGATGGGTAAAATGATAGAAAACATACTTCGCGGTGAGATAGAGTTAAAATTTAGTGTATGGGTAGTTCGTTAGAAAAGAAAAGTGTGTATTTAGTTTTCCATTATTTGCCAATTTTGCCTACAAAATTTAACTTTTTGCACCATGCGAATATACAACATTCTCTGAACTTCCATAGAAATTCAATTATGTCGATACACGGTAATGATTGACTCTCACAACAATTTTTGTTTCTATATATATATGAAAAAAAGACCAACATTACAATCTAGATGTTTCAGCCCAAATTGTACATAAAAACCTAAAATCACAAAAAAATTGAATATTCTGAAAACAAAAATCAAAATATATTATAAAATTTGTGAGTGTGCTATTTCCTATTATTTGTTCAGACAACCGTTAGAAAATCCCATGGAATACTGGACGTAAAGCGTGGATGTCCTACTGGAAATGGTTTGTGTCACGTCATTCACCTTAATTTCATGACATCTTATAGAACAAGTATTCAATCACTCGTTTGCCCTCACATTCTATATTCCAGTAGCACAGAATTCTTGTTAAATCAAGTACTTTCTTCACTTTCTTACACTTCTGGGAATCCCAGTCTTAGAAGCTCCAAAATTTATTCATAATCAACAATGTCCTGCGGATTATAAATTCTCCATATGTGCTTAATATACGAAAATGCGTTAATTGATAAATGCCTAACATATTATTATTTTATATTATTTGAAGTTATTAAACTTTTTAATAAGGAACATTAAAAAATTGAGATAATAAATGTTTTCTGTTCATTTTGTATATATACTCGTGCTATATGTAGAAGAAAATCTCTATATCCAATTCTTTATAATCGTGCTGTCAACGATATGGAATTTATTTTATTTCAAATATATAAACAATTATATATTTAGCACAGTTGCATACGTTATGTGAGATCTAAATAATCTTTCGATTATTATTTCTCTCAGTTCCATTATAATTTGTATTCCCTTAAAACTAACAATTCTGACTGGTTCGGTTAGATAGATCAATCACCGAGATAAGTACCATTTTTCGTTCCTGATGTACAACAGGATACAATTTTGGATCGCGAGTAAAAAAAAAGATTCATTACAGAAAGGGGATTCATAGCAGGAGAGTACTGCCAGAAGATTGATTCGGTGGATTGCAGGGATTTGAAGGAATTCAGTTGAGAATACAAGAGGATAGAATTGACTGATTGCGATAGTGGTATAGCAGCCTAGTTGAATGAAACCTACTTGCATACCACTATGACTAGAAGGGTCTAGTATCCTGGGTTAGCCGCAATTTGATACGAGGCAGAAGCATTTTGGATTAACATTAAAGTATTATAACACGTCTACTGTGTAAGCTTTATCACCAGACCCGTAAAGTGCATTATATTATATAATTATGTATCATTATGGGCTTGTGCAAGACCAGTTATGGTCTATGTCACCAATTTCTTTAAACAGCCAGCTTCTGTAATTATGTGATGTACACAATAAATACATTTTGATTAAATTTGTGTATTCGTGTGTTATTGCCCTGGGCGAACGGTCCTGGATATCAAGTTAATTTAGGTCAGAGTTCCCTTTTGACAGATCTAAGTTCTATCCTCTACAGTAAAGCTTATCTTTAAAGAGGATAAATAGACAAATGAGGTCTTTACAATTATAGCAAATATTATTATTTTGATAAAAACATTGACTATTTATCATAAATCATGTGTTATGATTAAATCCATTTTACGCAATGAAATGTGCTCAGTTCACATTTCGTATATCTATTTTTAAAATTATCATAATACTACATTAATTTATTATATTTGAAAACTTAAAACTTCATTGAAAAAAAATGAACTTCATTCAAATGACGGCATTGAAATATAAGTTGCTTGGTTTAAACATCTCTAAAATGCAATACATTTCTCGGTAATATTTTTAAAATTATCATAATACTACAATAATTTATTATATTAGAAAACTTCATCGAAAACAAATTAACTTTATTCAAATGACATCATCGAAATATAAATCGCTTCTATATAAAAGTAGCATTTCATTCATAAACATTTTTCCATTCCTTTCATTCATCATAATACTATAATAATTTATTTTATTTAAAACTTAAAACTATGGAGAGGTATAAGTAATTTAACTCTATGCTTAAAACTTCATCGAAAAATCGTTTGGTTCTTTGTGTAAAATCAATTGATGTTTCATTCATATCAGCTATATTACAGACGCCATGAAGTAAATAATTTTGCGTTAAAGAAATACAGCAATTCTTATACAACTCATTCTACATCTATTGGTGTTTATGTTTTCTATAACTGAAAATTAGGTTTCGGTGTAGAAATAATCAAAGTTTGATGATCATTTAAACTCAAATATATTGTAATTGCGTTGTTTCAGTATGTATAGATGCACAGAATTTAAACAAAGATAAAGGGGTTTTAGGATGGATAAAATACCACAATGAATTAAAAAGAACTTTAAAAATCACGATTTTGAGGCAAGATGGAAGCCATATTTTATTTTGAAGTGAGTCACGTGATCTCTTCATATAATGGTCACGTGATCGCTACATATAAAAGGTGTAATTATTATTTTAATTTTTATTTAAAAAACTACTGAATATATTTTGCTGAAATTATTTTATACCATGGGTGCAATAATTATTTCAATTTTTGTTTAAAAAACGACCCAACATATTTTGCGATTTTTTTATACATTTTATGTGATAATTTGAATGTATCCTAACATTTTCGAAGCAATTTATGAATTTCAACTTTGTTAAAAAAATTTTGAAAAATTAAGTCCCATAGTATTCAATGTATTTCTGTTTTTCAAACCGGGTTCAGTCCTGAACTAATTGCGTGATATTATTCATTCCCCAAATCCCAGAGATGGTCTCAATAACATACCAAATTCCTATTTTTATAAAGTCACTATAGGGCAGATACCGTACGATGGAGCGGACAGACAGAATAATTAAAATCACAAACATTTTGCAACCATGCTGGAAAGTGTTAAAAATTGATATTCGCAGTAATTCTACAAATTTAAATGGAAACTAATAATTTTAGTTCTTCTACGTAGTCATCATAAATTTCATTCACAATTGAGCTTGGGGTACATGACATTGCAAGGCCAAATTCAAAATCAAGAAAAACTGCCAGAAGGGGTCTTTTCAAAAATAAGAAAAAAACTCCAATTGCACGTTATAGTATCTATGAACGGGCTTATTATGCGTTCATCTTCCTTATTTTGAAGGAAACCCCCTTACTGAAAGGTTCGTATGATTTTGTTTCATTAAGTTTGAAGAATAACGGGTAGAAAACCACCCTGGACACGTTCGTTTGAGGGGAAAAGCAGAGGACAGTGACCATGACAACAAGGAACCCTTCTCAGGTATTGACCAGGTATAAGGGGATGAAGGAGCCAGAAAGAATTTCATATTCTGCTATTGGTTAAAAAAAATATAGGAATTGAGGGAAAATATAGGTGGTACATACCTCGAAACTTAAAATTATATATGGGTACAGAGCAGAGCAGAAAAAAGGAATTATCATTATTCCGATTTTTAGTAAGATAGTGGAGTGAGATTGTCAATTGTGCAATGGATGTCCCAGAACAAACTGTAGATATATGTCTTTGTAATCCTGTCCCACAAGTGTTTGGTAAACTAAACATTTCGAGTTGAATTTCATGTAACTAATTTTTGGCAATAGTCTGAAACTCAGAAGTGATCAAACTACTGTGTATCAAACGAAACCATGGTCCTTACCTATGAAATGTTAAAAATGTGCTTAAAAATAATAAGTAAATAATATAACAAATATTTTAACGCAATGTACTTTCCATTTAAAGAATGACATGTAATTATTAATCGATGTTTCGTTTCCTTACGAGTTATTTATGTTAATAAATGAATTTTATTTAATTGCATTATGTCATCTAATTATTTTCGGGTGCAGCACCAATATACTTAGTTTTATGCTACATTAGCATTAAATATTTCATTGAATTTATGTCCCAATATTTTTACTTTTTAATTGAATTGAAACTCAATTTAATTTGTTTGAAATACTTAATGATATTAAGATGCGATAGATTTTAAGTCATAGAAGTCTCGTAGAAAACGATTAGAGTAGACATGGAAACAGAAAAAATCATCAAATTTTATATAAAAAAATGGATTAGTTTGCGCTTAAAATTTAAAGTTTATCTACCATTATTATATTAAAAGAAAATTATATATGAAATGCGATTTCATTTAAACGCAGATAAAAAATATTCTGTGACTGTTTATATCAAGGACGCTGCTTTGACTATGAACGCAGCAATGTAAAGAATGATATTCGCAAACTTTCAGCGACAACTCGTGGTATTGAAAACAGGTGTCGTGCTGCAAGAGAAACAATCATGCGTAAGCATTCATTATAAAAGACTTCACAACTGATATGCAATGTATTTAAATATCTCTAAAATGTAATGCATTCAGCGGTGATATATTTAAAATTATTACAGTTAAACAGTAAATTACTTAGAACTTCATTGAAACATAAATCTCTATGTAAAATCAATAAAAGTTTCATTCATATCACTTATATTCCAGACTCCAGAGCTAAATAATTTTACGTGAAAAAAATTCAGCAATTCCTAACAACTCATCTTACAATCGATTGATTTGTTTACATTCTGCATACTATAGAAATTAGACTTCTTTGCAAATGTAATCAAAGTTTAGTGATCATTTAAAATAGAAAATATTATAATTGCGTAAGCACGGAATTTAGATGCGCAGATAATACGCAAAAATAAAGCGGTTTTAGAACGGATGCAACACTAAATATAAATTTAAAAGATCCCTAAATATCACGATCTTTACACACGGAATAAAAGGGATGTCATATTTTTTTTTAAATGAATCACATGATCTCTTCATATATCATGGATATAATTATTAGCTCAATTTTCATTTTAAAAATTACCTAACATATTTTTCTGAAAAATTTTTTCCACTTTTTATGTGATAATTTGGATATTTCCTAAAATTTTCGAAGCAATTTGTTAATTTTGACTATACTTAAAAAATGTTTGATAAATTGGGTTCCACAGGGTTCAATGTAGTTCAATATTTCATCCCGGGTTCAATCCGAAACTAATTGAGTGATATCTATTTCTTATCCCATATGTCCAACAGACCGTCTCAAAAACATACTAAAATTTAATTTTGATAATGTCATTTTTACAGCAGTTATCTAGCAAACAGACAGACAGACAGACATACTGACCAAAATCATAAACATATTTTAACTATATTGGAAAATATTAATAAAAAAAATTATTTCATTTCATTTTATTTTTCTTTTGAGTTTTCAATGTTATTATTATTTCTTTTTGTTGTTGTTGTTATTTTTAATGAAACTCGCGTAAAATTATATATTTTTAAACAATTAGTTTTTTTTTTAATCAACGATATTTATTTTTCAATGTTCTTTGTTTTTAAAGATGGCACAATTTGCATTTCTGTTGATTTAAATTTCTGAATTATTTAAGAAACAGCGTCCCAAATATTGTTTTCTCAAAGGCACTAAAATTTTCGATATGACACTGTCCACATTTTAAAATATACTTTTATCATCATCTTGTGAACAAGAAAATGATGACTGTAAATTTCACAAAATATAATTAACAGAACTTAATTAACACCCAATTTCATTAACACACAATTTCATTAACACACAATTAATTAACACACAATTTCATCCCACAGCACAGCATATAACAGGTGACGCTATAAAACAGAAATTCTATAATTTATAGTTGATAATTTTCCCCTTAGGATAATATGGGAAAATTCGCCAAATAAGCGCAGTCGATAAATGTCATGTCAGGAATATCTAAAACACAAATTGCCTCATTGGCGCTTTATCACACATTCAGAAAAACTGTTGTTTGAAGTATTTGACGAGGAAATCTGCTAATTCGCCGAATTAATTTAAGACTCCTAAATATACAGGGTGCCGCAGCAGCCGCCATTTTAACTCCCAGTTGAAGCTATAATTGTACGTTGCGAAAAGATGGTTACTTGATCGTTCTTTTTTTTGAAATCTCAAAAAAAATCAAAACATTCTAGGCAACTTTCTTGAACGATAGGTACAACCAAGCAGAAACACCTATTTTACACCTAAATTGCGTATCTGATATCAACCATGTAACATGATCGCGCCATTGAAATAGCACAGGCAGACGATAACTGACTGGACCTGTTGGTGTCAATAGCGGATGCGTCATCCTGTATATACTACCCGACATAGAAAATGCAACACCATGAAAATTTGGCCGTATAATTGTGCAAATGGCAAGACAAACGCTGCTGGCCGATGTATGCAAATGAACTTAAATGCAAGTAAGCAAGTAGATGCCTGGCCGATCAGCATTTGAACGATCTTGCGAGCTGGATTCATTTTAGGCCTACGTACGGTTGAGTGGTCGTTCCAGCGTATAGCTGCTGAAATACGCGTAGATGCGTCCACTGCGCAAAGGATTTGTGGAAGATGGATTGAAGAAGGAAACATGAATCGTTACGGTGGTACCGGTGTTTCCAGACGTACTTCAGCGTACTTTGATCGATGCATACGAAGGCATCCGGTGGCGGCCCCGCAAACGACGACTATCAACATTCTGTTGAATTTGCAGGGTACATTGGAAATTCCAATATCAGCGATCCCAATATCATTTTCTCGACGATTGGCTGAAAGCGACTGGTACTCAAACCGTCCTTTACGAAGACAGCCATTGACAGCAAGACACCGATGTTAAAAATTGCAATAGTGTCGGGCCCGAGGATCTTGGGCGACTGAATGAGACAGGGTAGTATTCAGCGACGAGACTCGGTTCTGTTGTTCGAATGACAGTCGCCGTATGTGAGTCTGGAGGCGACCTGGAAATAGATCCAATCCTGCTGCTTCTTTTGAACGCCATACTGCTCGACCAAGCGGCATCATGGTTTGGGGTGCCATCAGCTTCAATAGATGGTCATCTCTGTTTCGAATCAGAAGCACAACGGCGGCACGGCGATATGTGTATGAGGTGTAGCGGCCGGTAGAACTGTTATATCTTCAGCGTTTGCAAAATGCTGTTTTTCAGCAAGATAACGTAAGACCGTACACGGCAACCATCAGCAGACAAGCCTCGCAAAGCATCCAGATGCTGCATTAGCCTCCGCTGTCTCCAGATCTCTCACCCATCGAGCATGTATGGGACGTGATTTGTCATCGCTTGACTGCCCTCCGCTCGCCTCAAACAGAGGACGACCTGTGGAGGATGGTTGAAAACATGTGGTCATACATCTCTCAGTAAACTATCCGCATGCTCGTTACATCTGTTCGTCGAAGGGATTCTGCTTGTATCAAAAGGTGGTCCCATTGCCTACTGATCACCCTATTTATGCCATTACTGTGCTGCATTATCCTCCTGGAATGAACATCACTTATTTATATATGAGAGCTCTGTCTGTGTGTCCTTTATCATCACACTCTATTACCTCTTTCATGGAATTGCATTTTCTGAGTCGGGTAGTGTAGTTAGGAGTCTTAAATCCATTAGCCGGAAGCATGCATTAAGTCATAATTGACATGGCAATGGCGTAAGAATTAAGAGATGGCAAATTTTATCGCCAGAATTTCATTTATTTGCTAATGGATTCGCATTAAAAGGGCTTAGAAAGAAAAAATTCGTGTGGCAATTAATTAAAATGTCACGTTCGTATTGCGCAGGCTGTGCAACAGTAAAATTTGCGTTAAAGTATATTACAGAATTAAATTTCATTCATTTCAATTTTAATGGATGAAGTGCCGCTTCACTAACTGTATCTGAACAGCCGTCAGTGCGAAAGATATTTTTGAATTGAGAGAAATTGTGTCCCAATATTTTTACTTTTTTAATTGAATTGAAAATCAATTTAATTTGTTTAAAATACATTGATTAAGATACGACAGACTTGAGGTCATAGAAGTCTTATAGGAAACTATTAGAGTAGACATGGGAACTGTAAATAATCATCAAAATTTATATAAAAAAAAAGAATTAGTTTTCGCTTAAATTTTAAAGTTTATCTACCATTATTATATTAAAAGAAAATTATATATGAAATGCGATTTCGTTTAAACGCAGATATAAATATTGAAATGACTGATTCTATCAAGGACGCTGCCTTGACTATGAACGCAGCAATGTAAAGAATGATATTCGCAAACTTTCAGCGACAATTCGTGGTATTGAAAACAGGTGTCGTGCTGCAACAGAAACAATCATGCGAAAGCATTCATTATGAAAGACTTCACAACTGATATGCAACAGTTACCTTACACCTTTCTGGTAGGTCGGACGGTCTGGGTATCAACAACTGATATGCAATGTATTTAAATATCTCTAAAATGTAATGCATTCAGCGGTGATATATTTTAAATTATTACAGTTAAACAGTAAATTACTTAGAACTTCATTGAAACATAAATCTCTATGTAAAATCAATAAATGTTTCATTCATATCACTTATATTCCAGACTCCAGAGCTAAATAATTTTACGTGAAAAAAATTCAGCAATTCCTAACAACTCATCTTACAATCGATTGATTTGTTTACATTCTGCATGCTATAGAAATTAGACTTCTTTGCAAATGTAATCAAAGTTTAGTGATCATTTAAAATAGAAAATATTATAATTGCGTAAGCACGGAATTTAGATACGCAGATAATACGCAAAAATAAAGCGGTTTTAGAACGGATGCAACACTAAATATAAATTTAAAAGATCCCTAAATATCACGATCTTTACACACGGAATAAAAGGGATGTCATATTTTTTTTAAATGAATCACATGATCTCTTCATATATCATGGATATAATTATTAGCTCAATTTTCATTTTAAAAATTACCTAACATATTTTTCTGAAATGTTTTTTCCACTTTTTATGTGATAATTTGGATATTTCCTAAAATTTTCGAAGCAATTTGTTAATTTTGACTATACTTAAAAAATGTTTGATAAATTGGGTTCCACAGGGTTCAATGTAGTTCAATATTTCATCCCGGGTTCAATCCGAAACTAATTGAGTGATATCTATTTCTTATCCAATATGTCCAACAGACCGTCTCAAAAACATACTAAAATTTAATTTTGATAATGTCATTTTTACAGCAGTTATCTAGCAAACAGACAGACAGACAGACATACTGACCAAAATCATAAACATATTTTAACTATATTGGAAAATATTAATAAAAAAAATTATTTCATTTCATTTTATTTTTCTTTTGAGTTTTCAATGTTATTATTATTTCTTTTTGTTGTTGTTGTTATTTTTAATGAAACTCCCGTAAAATTATATATTTTTAAACAATTAGTTTTTTTTTTAATCAACGATATTTATTTTTCAATGTTCTTTGTTTTTAAAGATGGCACAATTTGCGTTTCTGTAGATTTAAATTTCTGAATTATTTAAGAAACAGCGTCCCAAATATTGTTCTCTCAAAGGCACTAAAATTTTCGATATGACACTGTCCACATTTTAAAATATACTTTTATCATCATCTTGTGAACAAGAAAATGATGACTGTAAATTTCACAAAATATAATTAACAGAACTTAATTAACACACAATTTCATTAACACACAATTTCATTAACACACAATTCATTAACACACAATTTCATCCCACAACACAGCATATAACAGGTGACGCTATAAAACAGATATTCTATAATTTATAGTTGATAATTTTGCCCATAGAATAATATGGGAAAAGTCGCCAAATAAAGCGCAGTCGATAAATGTCATGTCAGGAATATCTAAAACACAAATTGCCTCATTGGCGCTTTATCACACATTCAGAAAAACTGTTGTTTGAAGTATTTGGCGAGGAAATCTGCTAATTCGCCGAATTAATTTAAGACTCCTAAATATACAGGGTGCCGCAGCAGCCGCCATTTTAACTCCCAGTTGAAGCTATAATTGTACGTTGCGAAAAGATGGTTACTTGATCGTTCTTTTTTTTGAAATCTCGAAAAAAAGTCAAAACATTCTAGGCAACTTTCTTGAACGATAGGTACAAATTTTTCCAAGCAGAAACACCTATTTTACACCTAAATTGCGTATCTGATATCAACCATGTAACATGATCGCGCCATTGAAGTAGCACAGGCAGACGATAACTGACTGGACCTGTTGGTGTCAATAGCGGATGCGTCATCCTGTATATACTACCCGACATAGAAAATGCAACACCATGAAAATTTGGCCGTATAATTGTGCAAATGGCAAGACAAACGCTGCTGGCCGATGTATGCAAATGAACTTAAATGCAAGTAAGCAAGTAGATGCCTGGCCGATCAGCATTTGAACGATCGTGCGAGCGGATTCATCGAACGATCGTGCGAGCGGATCGTGCGGAGGATCTTGGGCGACTGAATGAGACAGGGTAGTATTCAGCGACGAGTATCGGTTCTGTTGTTCGAATGACAGTCGCCGTATGTGAGTCTGGAGGCGACCTGGAAATAGATCCAATCCTGCTGCTACTGTTGAACGCCATACTGCTCGTCCACGCGGCATCATGGTTTGGGGTGCCATCGGCTTCAATAGCCGGTCACCTCTGTTTCGAATTAGAAACACAACGGCGGCACGGCGATATGTGTATGAGGTGTAGCGGCCGGTAGGACTGTTATATCTTCAGCGTTTGCAAAATGCTGTTTTTCAGCAAGATAACGTACGACCGTACACGGCATCCATCAGCAGACAAACCTCGCAAAGTATCCAGATGCTGCATTAGCCTCCGCTGTCTCCAGATCTCTCACCCATCGAGCATGTATGGGACGTGATTTGCCATCGCTTGACTGCCCGCCGCTCGCCTCAAACAGAGGACGACCTGTGGAGGATGGTTGAAAACATGTGGTCATACATCTCTCAGTAAACTATCCGCATGCTCGTTACATCTGTTCGTCGAAGGGATTCTGCTTGTATCAAAAGGTGGTCCTATTGCCTACTTTTCACCCTATTTATGCCATTACTGTGCTGCATTATCCTCCTGGAATGAACATCACTTATTTATATACGCCAGCTCTGTCTGTGTGTCCTTTATCATCACACTCTATTACCTCTTTCATGGAATTGCATTTTCTGAGTCGGGTAGTGTAGTTAGGAGTCTTAAATCCATTAGCCGGAAGCATGCATTAAGCCATAATTGACATGGCAATGGCGTAAGAATTAAGAGGTGGCAAATTTTATCGCCAGAATTTCACTTATTTGCTAATGGATTCGCATTAAAAGGGCTTAGAAAGAAAAAATTCGTGTGGCAATTAATTAAAATGTCACGTTCGTATTGCGCAGGCTGTGCAACAGTAAAATTTGCGTTAAAGTATATCATAGAATTAAATTTCATTCATTTCAATTTTAATGGATGAAGTGCCGCTTCACTAACTGTATCTGAACAGCCGTCAGTGCGAAAGATATTTTTGAATTGAGAGAAATTGTGTCCCAATATTTTTACTTTTTTAATTGAATTGAGAATCAATTTAATTTGTTTAAAATACATTGATTAAGATACGATAGACTTGAGGTCATAGAAGTCTTTTAGGAAACTATTAGAGTAGACATGGGAACTGTAAATAATCATCAAATTTTATATAAAAAAAAAGCGATTAGTTCGCGCTTAAAATTTTAAGTTTATCTACCATTATTATATTAAAAGAAAATTATATATGAAATGCGATTTCGTTTAAAGGCAGATGTCAACTTCATTGATAGTAACAGTATCATCATCCCGGAGCAGTTCGGCTTCCGACCCTCCCTTTCCACTACCCACCAGCTCCTGCGTGTTGTGGAATTCGTCAAGGACGGATTCCACCGCAAACAGTCAGCTGGTGCCCTCCTTATCGACATCGAGAAAGCCTTTGATAAGACCCCCCACCTTGGTTTAATTTTTAAACTTATTGAAATTAAAGCGCCCCCCCCCCCCCTCATTCTGATCATAAACTCCTATCTACAAAATCGAAATTTTCATGTCCGCGTTCTTAACACCCTCTCCAATAATAGACCTATTAAAGCAGGAGTTCCACAAGGTTCCATTCTGGCCCCTCTCCTTTTTAATATTTTCATAAACGACATCCCACGCTCACCCCACACCACCCTCTGTCTCTATGCTGACGACACTTGTATAATCTCTGCCCATCACAACTCTAACTATCTTCACGCCCACCTGCAGCATCATATCTCCCTTTTAGAGACCTTTTTTAAAAATTGGAACATTAAAATTAATGCCCGTAAATCTCAAGCCATCTTCTTTTCATGGAAAAGATTCCCCCCCCCCCCGCTCCAAATCAACAATCAGCCAGTTTGCTTCAATCGTACTGCTAAATATCTCGGCGTCCACTTGGATAGCCGCCTGACCTGGAATACCCACCTTACCCATGTTATCAATAAAACCAAAAAGCTCGCTGGTGCCCTTAACCATGTCATTTTCTCAAACCACCTTGATTTAAATAACAAAATTCTTCTTTTCAAGCAAATCATCCTACCCATCCTTCTTTACGCCTGCCCCGTTTGGGGATTCGCCTGTAAGACAAGCCTGGAGAGAATCCAGATAGAGCAAAACCGGATCCTTCGAAGTATACGCAGAGCACCCAGATACCTTCGAAATGATGTTATCAGAAACGATTTTAATATCAATACTATCCAATTTACCATCAAAAAACATTCCAAAAAATTCTTCGATAACATCCCCACCATTCGCAACGAAGCACTTTTCACAATCACTGACTACGACCCTAGAGCACAGAAAAAGCGCCCCAGGGCTATTCTTTATGACCCCCCTTAGCACTGCTAATTTTGTACCTATCCATATCCTCCTTAACTCTTTAAACTTTTTTACTTTTTATCTCATTTTAGCTTCATACTTAGCTTAACGTTTTGACTCTAACTTGCCATCATAGATGGCACCACCGGACCGCTTGCGGACCCGGGCTTTTTCATCAGATTATTTTAACACAATCCTTCTATAAAACACTCTAATCTCTTAGTGGTTGCTCATGTTAACTTTTGTTTATAACTTAGTCTTATTTTGTACTTTAATTCCCATCTTCTGCTCAAATTATGTCATATATATCAAATATGGTTTCATACCGGAGGTTAAAGTCCTCGGACTAGGGACTCCAACCAATCGACACACTACGAATGAGAGAAAGGCAGATGTCCATCCTCTCCTCTTAGGATTCCAGCCTTGGAACTTGACTCGTGCAGACGTGTTTTTCGTTCGCTCCTGTGATTTTCCCGCCTTTTCTTCGAAGTGTTCTATCATTCGAACATTTGTTCTCTGCCTTGTGTGGTAGCTTCTCAGACCTGTACGGACATGGCGTCCGCTTTTTCTACAAACCCTGATCTCCCTGATATTCCTCCGGACCTGAAAATCATTGTTTCCCGATTCAGAAATGGGAACTTTCCATTACCGGATCCAACTTCTAATGGATATCTGCAATACCTTAATGATCTTTCCCATACTGGAAGCTTCCTGATGGCCGAGTGGCACAAGATCGCTGCTGGACTTTCTGAAAGATCCACGGAATCATTCCAAGGTATGTGTAGAACTTTGACCTCTTATTTTGAGCAGAATGTTTGTATTTCTAATCTGACTCCCTTTAAATCTGAGATCGAAGCTTATATTTCTCAGCATGAAAGTATCTTACATGCTAACTCTAACTGTTTTTCAAATGCTAATTCTTGTATTAATTCTAATCTTAACTTAATCTCTACTCTTAATGCTAATGCTACTATTACTGCTAACTCTGATGCAAATAACTGTAAGATCTTAAATCAGAACAGTGTTATCACTAAAAATGTTCATCCTTCTAATTCTAACTCTAAAGCTATTTTTACTGATAATCCTAAGGATAACTCTATTGCTGATGCAATAACTAATACTAATACTTTATCTAAAGATAACACTGCTGAGGATATGGAAGGATTTACCTTTCCCCACCATAAAAAAGTTTGTCGTGAGACTCAAATCACTTCTGGATTTAAATCCATAACTGCTCTGAACGCCTTCGAAGCGCTTAGTATGGATACTAATGGTCCCCCTGAAGAGATTAACTCGCAAAATGACTACCCTCAAACCACTGATCACGCTACTGAGCTAAACCAAGCTAACGATGTAAATCCTTCTTCCAATTATTACAAACCTGAACCCTTCTTCGTTAACTGCCCCGATAATTGGAGAACCCTGGTCCAAGGACTCAACTCGCTAGTGTCTACCCCTGTTAAAGCCCAGCTTGCTGGTGAACATATTAAAATCAGCCCGAAAACTCTTGAAGATTTTAGAATTGTTCAAAAAATTCTAATTGAGAAAAAACTGGAATTTCATTCCATTAATATCAAGGCAGAGAGGCCTGTCAAAATCCTTATCAAAGGACTTCCCATTAACTCTCCTATCAATGAGCTGTATGACGAACTTAGAATTAAAGGATTCAACGTGCACAGAATTACGCAGCTTAAAGACTTAAAGAATAAAGCTCCCCTTCCTATTTACTTGATATATCTCAATCCTGCTAAAAACTGGGAAACCATCTATGAGTTACAAACTTTAATTGATATGTCTATCAAAGTTAAAAAATTCGAGTCCAGAGGTACCAAAATGTGTTTCCGCTGTCAGCGGTACGGACATTCCAGCGATTGTTGCTATCAACCCCCCAGATGCTTAAAATGCAGTCTTAACCACTTCACCCGTGAATGCACCAAATCCCCTAGCACCCCCGCCAAATGTGCTAACTGCCTTGGCCCACATCCCGCTAATTTCAGACTCTGCCCCTCCAATCCTCAAAATAAGAACAAACCCCCCATTAACACCACCCAATCTGCACCCCCGCCCCCTAAAACGCAACAAACCGTACCTAACCCCCAAGATTTCCCTGTTCTCCAAAATAAAAATCTTACTCCAAATCCCCCCCATCCTAAAACTGTTCAAAAAACCAATAACAAAACTGTCAATAACAACCCCAATTCACCTACTAGCACCCCTAAAACATTTGCTGAAGCTGTCGCCAACCTCACTACCACCCGTGGACCACAATCTGACGCTCTCCCCACCTCCAGTGAAAACGCTCACACTTCTACCAGCAAACCCCCTTTTCAGGAGCCCATCAAGCAACCTAACAATAACACCTCCTTACCCCCCTCTACTCCTGCTTCTTCCTCTTCTACTAATGATAACAACTCTGCTACTGCAACCACTTCTTCCTCTAATTGCTCTGATAATAATCAAACTAATTCTTCGCAACTTACTGATCTCATACTGCTCATCCAGGAGATGAAAAAGATTTTTACTGACCTTGACTTAGACTTTGAAAAAATTAAAAAATTTTTGGCTACTGTACAGGTCAAGTTCCAACAAACCAGCAATCCCCTGGACAAGCTTCTTGAAGTAATATTGGCCTTTAACGAGGTCTTTTGTACGGTCTCTACGCCCCAGGATGGGGAGTAATCAGATCCTCTCTTCTGTTCGCCTCTTGTCCTGGAACGCCAACGGACTTAAGAATAAAATCACCGAATTACGGGACTTCGTACAAAACAATCCCTTGGATATTATTCTCATACAAGAAGTCAAGCCTGGACGTCGCCCCCCCCCCCCCTCTGAAAATTGCTAATTACAGAAGATATACAGCGCTTCGTACTCAAAATCAGGGCTCCTCTGCCTCTGGAGGTGTCTCCATCTATGTTAAAAATTGTTTTCCACACCACGAACTTAATCCTTTGGATACGGATATCATCGAAAATAAAATGATTCACCTTGATCTTCCTAACCACCCTCCCATCGTCATTGGCTCCATTTATATAAAACCTGGCCAAAACATCAACCTGCAGAATGATCTTGATAAAATCTTTAAAGTCAAACACAGAGAAATCATGGCCGGAGACTTCAATGCTCATCATATGTTCTGGAACTGTAGACGTCGCAACAGGTACGGTAAACAAATTATGGACTTTGTTTCTGCTAATGACATCCATGTTGTTGTCCCCTCCAAACCCACCCATTACTCTCTTATGGCTACCCCTTCTACCATCGACTTCGCACTTTTGAAAAATATTCACTACCCTTACACCTTTGAAACCCTTGAAGAACTTTCCTCGGACCATCGCCCCATTCTTCTTACAATCCACCTTAACTCCCTCCTCCCTATTTCTAATCTTCCTACTGCCATCAACTGGAAAAAGTATAAAAACAACCTGCTTAAATCTTCCCTTCTCATCCCCAAAATTAACTGCACCAACGACCTTGACTCTGCTGTTAACGACCTCACTCACGAAATCCAGAGATCCCTGGCTGATGCCACTTCTTCCCGCCCTGCCCCTCGTTACAACTCCCTTCCGCAGCACATCAAAAATAAAATCAAAGCCCGTAATGCAACTCGCAGAATTTGGCAAACTACCAGGAACCCCCAAACTAAAATCTCCCTTAACACCCTTAACAAAAAAATCAGAACTGAAGTCCATAAGTATAATCAGCAAAACTGGAAATCCTACATTGAATCTCTCTCCCCCGAAGACAAGACTTTATGGAAAGATATCAAAAGAGTCAGAAGACCATTCGCACAATTCCCGCCATTGCGAGCGAATTGTGGAATGGCCTTTTCCGATCTCGACAAGGCAAATGCCATTGCGGAGTCGTATGAAAAGCAATTTCAAACTCACAGACCTGATGAAGCCTGCCACTCTCATATCAACCAATCTGTTGAAACATTCCTTTCTACCCCCCACCTGGAAGTCATCCCCCCCTCCACCCCTTCTGAAGTCATTGGGCACATTCATAAACTCAAAAATAAAAAATCCCCCGGTATTGACAAAATTTCCAATCGAGCTGTTAAATACTTTCCCCTTAACATCATTTTCTATCTTGTTTACATCATCAATGCCATGCTTAAACTCAGACACTTCCCCTCTTGCTGGAAAGAAGCTATCATTATTCCAATTCTTAAACATGGTAGTAACCCCTCTGACCCCATCTCATACCGTCCTATCTCTCTGCTTTCCTCCCTCAGCAAACTCAGCGAACGAATTATTCAAAACAGACTTCTCAACTTCATTGAAAATCACAATCTGATTATCCCGGAACAGTTCGGATTCAGACCCGCCCACTCTACGTCCCACCAGCTTCTTCGACTGGTTGAATTTGTTGCTGAGGGAATGAAAGAAAAGAAATCTGTTGCGGCTCTGATGCTGGACATTGAAAAGGCCTTTGATAGGACTTGGACGACTGGAATTATTTATAAACTCATTCAAATGGACATCCCCCCCCCTCTGGTGCTTATTATCAACTCCTACCTTCAGAACAGATCTTTCCATGTGCGTATCTCCAACACCCTTTCCGCACAGAAACCCATCCAAGCAGGAGTCCCCCAAGGTTCGATTCTCGCCCCCCTTCTGTTTAATTGCTATGTCAACGACCTTCCTCGCTCCCCCCATACTTCTCTGTGTCTGTATGCTGACGACACATGCATCATTTCTGCTAATCACAACATCAACTATCTTCAAATCAATCTGCAAGATCACATTAATTCACTGGAAAACTATTACAAGCTTTGGAAGATCAAAATCAATGCACCTAAATCGCAGGCAATCTTCTTCTCTGCTAGACGTATCCCCCCCCCCTCCCATCATGATCAACAGCCAACCAATCTGCTTTGCACGCACTGCCAAATATCTCGGCGTCCATTTGGATAGCCGAATTATTTGGAGAGTGCATTTTGACTATATTATCAAGAAATCACGTAAACTTGTTGGAACCCTTAATCATCTTCTCTTCTCAAATCACTTAGATACAAGTAATAAAATTCTGCTTTACAAAACTATCATCCAGCCCATTCTCCTCTACGCTTGTCCCATCTGGGGTTTTGCTTGCAAAACAAACATTAATAAAATCCAAGTTGAACAAAATCGTATCCTTAGGATAATTCGTAAAGCTCCCCGCTACCTACGCAACGACGTCATCAGGAAGGATTTTAAAATCAAAACAATAAATTTCACAATCCGCAAACAGGCTAAAAAATTTTTTCAAAACATTCCCACCATCCGTAACGAAGAGCTCTTTAATATTCCAGATTATGACCCGCGGCAGCAGAGAAAGCGTCCGCGAGCAGTTCTTTACAACCCTCCGTAAATTTACGTATTTTTCATCCTTCCATCCCCTCTTAATTTTAATACTTTCTTCTCTTGTATCTAAATCTTAAATTCTGCTTCATCTCGCATCTTCGGATATTTTTTTCCCCTCTCCTGTTCTTAACAGATGGCAGCACTTGCGCTGCAGCTTTCCTTCCAAGCTAGAAGGCGGGACTCTGTCCCTTTTGTATTGTTCTTTTGTTGTGTTTACAAACCTCTTCTGCTCAAATAATGTCATGTTCACACATATTATTTTCATATCGGAGATGAAAGCCACCCGGCTAGGTGCTCCTCTAAATTGGCACATTGCGACACGTCAAAGGCAGATGTAAATATTTTAACGGCGGTTTCTATCAAGGACGCTGCTTTGACTATGAACGCAGCAATGTAAAGAACAATGTTCGCAAACTTTCAGCGAGAACTCGTGGCATTGAAAACAGGTGACGTGCTACAAGAGGAACAATCATGCATAAGCATTCATTATGAAAAACTTTACAACTGATATGCAATTTATTTAAACATCTCTAAAATGTAATGCATTCAGCGGTGATATTTTTTAAATTTTCACAATTAAACAGTAATTTACTTAAAACTTAATCGAAACATAAATTTCTACGTATAATCAATAAATATTTCATTCATATCACTTATATTCCAGGCTCCAGAGCTAAATAATTTTACGTGATAAAAATTCACCAATTCTTATACAACTCATCTTCCAATCGCTTGATTTGTTTACATTCTGCTTAAGTTAAAATTAGGCTTCGTTGTAAAAGTAATCAAAGTTTAGTGATCATTTTAAATAAAGAATATTGTAATTGCGTAAGCACGGAATTTAGATACGCAGATAATAAGCAAAAATAAAGCGGTTTTAGGACGGATGCAACACTAAATATAAATTTAAAAGATTCCTAAATATCACGATCTTTACACACGGGAAAAGTAGATGTTATATTTTATTATGCAATGAGTCACAGCATCTCTTCCTATATTATGGATGTAATTATTATTTCAATTTTAATTTTAAAAATTATCTAACATATTTTTCTAAATTTTGTTTTTTGTTTTTTATGTGATAGTTTGGATATTTCCTAAAATTTTAAAAAAAATTTGTTAATTTTGGCTTCACTTAAAAATTTTTTAATAAATTTGGTTCCATAGGATTCAATGTATTTCTTTTTTTCACCCAAGTTTGTAAAAGCGTTTTTCTTGATTTAAAAGACTCTTCTGCTTTCACATTCAAATGTAGAAACTGAAATAAACACAATTATCAACTAGTGGTAAGTACTTAATTCCAGAACGAATCCGTCTCCCTGGTGAGAAGCGAAACTGCTACTCAATGGCTGGGAACAATCAAAAGCAAGTAAAACAACAAGTGAAAAGAAGACTCTATATATTTCATTATGGTAAAGGAACATTCTTTAATTGACTCTATGAAGCACAAATAAGACATTATTTCAAACTTAAACACATTTCTCAAAAGGCAATTCTAACTCCTTTAATCATGAGTCAGTCTTTCTAAAATTGGTTTCAAAACAATATATCCAGCTTGAAAATCTTTAAGTATAGACATTATTCAAATATAATAACCTTATCAAACAATAGTATATGCCAGGGGAGATTGATACAGATATATTACTTTTAAGCTGGCTTTTAGATTAAAATTTCTCTAGACATATAACCAGCAATTCAATTTTACAATCTCCCTATTAAAGGAAAAATACATACGAACCTAAATTTCGGTTCGGAGGGGCTCTGTCGGTCGAAAAACATCCTGAGAGCAATTTTAGTAAAGTTAAATTAAAATTTAAAATAGTTTCAATTTCAAATTGGAACAAAATCTATATGCGACCGACAGCCCTCTCGTCCATGGTAAGCTCTGCTCTACTTCCAAGCGCGTCCCTCTACATTTACTTTTTCTGACGTCACCACACACATATACATATCACACACGTACCAAACAGAACATTGGAAAATAATCAACAAAACCAAATTAAAACTCAACGGTTTTTCTTTCTCTCAGCCGGCTGGCAGGCGCGCCTTTTCAAGGTCGCAAACACTCCACAATTGGACCTATTTCCACCGAAAATCGGCTGAGAGATTCTACATTTACATGACATGAAAAAGAGCACTTTAAAACAAAATATACTTTCACAGATCTCGATACCACAAATATCTTCCCCCCCCCCCCGGCAAAAAATTTTGCAACCGCAGGGCAGGAAAATTTTCTCCAAGAGAATCCTGTAGGAGCATCACCTCCAGCAGCGCGAATCGCTGAAGCAGCAACTGCCGCAGGCAATTTTGCACAAAAATTTTGAGGGTGAGCAATGTACGTACGTCTACACTACCACCACACTCAAGGAGTCCAGAGACTTGATCAGGGTCCCCGTTGTCCAAGAGTCAAAACATCAAAACATGGCTAAAAGAGAGGACACAATGCTGTCCAAAAACTGCTATAGGATCCTTTCAAAGGAAAACACACAGTTAAAACATATGCAAATACACTGAAATATACATAATATGCTCTTATCAAACTTTCTCAAACTCTTCAAAAAAAATACACTTGTAAAATACACTAAAGGTTCCTGCAGTGTAACTGTACAGAAAGTATGTTTCCAGAAGGTGTAAAATCAGCGGGGAACTATACGGGCTGCCATCACTAGAAAAAGGGTGTGTATAAAAATGAAAAAAATATATCCCGCGTGCAGGGCTTCTGGTGCATCCAGGCGAAAACAGGGCAGCCACGGTCCAAAGCACAAGTCAATTCAGCAAAGATGAGAAACCCAACTCCGAAGCGATGAGTCCTCTATCACGACATCACTCCTCCAACACACAGGGGTTCCAGATGATACGCTTCTCGCCTCCGCTCTGGAAACAACGGCGAGATCTGTCCAGCCTCGACCAGGTGTAGCAAAAAGCCGGGATTTTAAATTGCTTCATTCACATCCCCCTCAAAACACAGGGTGTAGCTTGTTTGTGTAAACACCTGCAATTCACTCAAAAGAAAAAACATTTGCAACATTGAACTCAAGGGACAATGGTGACTGACTAAACTACTGCACTCCTTGTACCAGTAGGGAAGTGAACTTGTGAAAATGTAAACATTGAATTGCAGATCAAATAAAAAATATATGTAAAGCAGGAACAGAAAAACATATGAAATAAATTTTCAAAAACAGAAATATTCAAAAATTTTGTCAAAATCAGGTAAGTTGCCAGAAGTGTCAACTCATGCACTTCACAACAGTTTTTCATGTCAGGTATTAAATTCTGCACATTTGAAATTAAATTTTTCATCACCACAGAAATTCAAATTACTTAAAATTATTGTAAATATTAAAAATTATTGCAGAAGAGGTTCCATCACAACCTCAAACAGATGAGCTTGATCAAAACACAATCACATCCTCAACAGGAAAGTTTTTCGAAGAACTCCAAAACAAATCAACAAAAATTCTCAGTTCAAAATTACGAAAAGTTTCCAACTCCAGATTCAAAAAGTTTATCAAAAGATAATCAAAAGTTTTGTAGAGTGAAGAGTTTCAGTCGATATCACACAAATCACAAGATTAAAATTGTATATAAATTCAAAACAGTAAAATTAAAAAAAAATTTTGTATTTCCACAGATGAAGCATGTTTCACAGATGAAATAATCTTCCATTACAATTGATCAGAGATGTGTGTAAATAAAAATATTTAGAATAAACAATAATAAATTTCAATCAGATTCAATACTTTCAGAAAAATTCTACACAACAATCAATTAAGCTTAAATTTCAATATTCCAAAAATTTAACAAACTGCATTAACAATTACTGTATCACTATTTCTTAAACAAATTTTGTAAACAGTGGAATTTTTCATCACAGAAGAAGAAGATTTTGAACACTGTTGTGCACAGATGAAAAACTGGATTAATTAAATTGTCTAAGAGAGTATCGACTGTTCACTCTAGGACGCTGCTGGTTTAAAGCTCTATTGTAGACCACTCTGGTATGACGGTTATCACAGTTTGTGTGACTGGAAGAAGAAAGTTGTTTGTTTACACTATTTGGATCCCTGGAAATTGGAGCACTGGAATTCTGAACACTGGAAACAGGTTGTTTGTTTGCACTGCTTTGGGAACTGGAAATTGGAGCACTGGAATTTGGAGCACTGGAAACAGGTTGTTTGTTTGCACTGCTTTGGGAACTGGAAATTGGAGCACTGGAATTCTGCCGCTGGAAAGCATTCGAGGTTGATGAGGACACAGTTTGTTTATCACGACCAAGTGCACTATCTTTTGGAAGAGTTTGAAGCTCAACTCTTCTAGGTGGTAGTAATGTAAGTCTGTTGACATGGACTCTCTGCTCATTTTTCGGATTCAAAACATGTTGTATTATAAAGTTAACTGGAGAGATTTTCTTGATAACTCTAAATGGTTCTATTATATGAAGAAAGTTTCTTGGACTGGTCGCGTGGTAAATATGGTGTGTACAGATACACGTGATCATTTACTTTGATCACAGGTTGTTTTGCACCTTTATGCTGTTGTTGCATTTGACTCTGTTGTGCTTTATCCAAATTGACTTTTACAATTTCATATATTTTCTTTAATCTATTCCAAATCTTGACCATAATCATGAACAGACTCATATTTTGTGCTTTTAAATCCTGTTAAAAGGGTATTTGGTACTGTTAAATCTCTGCCATACATGAGGTATGCAGGAGTTTCTCCAGTTGATGCATGAACAGCATTTCTGTGGGCCAGAAGGGCAAAAGGAACTGAACGATCCCAGTCGTCTTTTTCTTTATATGCAAGATTCTTCAAACTTCTGAGCAAAGATTTATTTGCTCTCTCGCAGAGGCCATCAGATTGGGGATGATAGCTACTGGTACTATGTTTGATGATTCCCAACTTCTTGTATAGGCTCTGAGCAGCTTTTGAAATGAAATTCGACCCTTTGTCCGTAATCAGGTGGTGGGGAATACCGTGAGACGATATGAATTTCTCAAAACATTCCAAAATTCTTTCTGAAGTAATAGATGACAATGGGTAAGCTTCTGCCCATCTTGTGAAGTAGTCTGTAATGACTAAAATATACCTTTTCCAAGAATTTGAAACTGGAAAAGGACCTATACAATCCATCGCTACTCTTTGGAAGGGGAAATCAGATGTATCAAACTTCTGTACTGGTGCTTTAAAATTTCTGAACCCATGGTTCATGACACAAACATCACAAGAACTGACATAATTCTGTGTTTGAGTGTACATGTCTTGCCAATAATACCTTCTGCTGATACTAGACAAAGTTCTGCGAAACCCACAGTGAGCAAATGCAGGACAGTCATGATGCAACCACAAAATTTCAGATACCAAGGACTGAGGTACTACCAATCTTTCATTAAATTCGTGTCTTCTTTTGGGGTGCTTGTGAGTGCACCACAATGCATTTTCTTTCTCAAAAAAGGTTAATCTCTGTGGATATGGAGCCACATTTTTTTCTAAGAAATTCTTAATTTTGTTGCATCTGCTATCCGATTTTTGAGCGTTAACTATTCTAGTAAACAAAGTTGGTTCCACTGTTAATTGCTCTAAATTTTCACTCTGAACATTTTCTTCATCATTTAGGTTTGTGTTAATTGCATTCACCTGTTGAATTTCTGAACTTTTTGAAGAATTCTGATTTTGTGCATTATTGACTTTCTTTGGTTTTTGGGCATTAGCCGAATTTCTTGTATTTGCAGAATTCTTTGATAATGGATTTTCTTTGTCACCGACACATCTTGATAAGTAGTCAGCCACAACATTCGCCTTTCCTGGCTTATGAATGATCTCATAGTCGAACTGGGAAAGAGAAGCTATCCAACGTGAAAGTCTGGAGGTTGGATCCTTGAATTTGAAAATAAATGAGAGGGAGTGCTGATCACAATAAATTGTGAAGTGAGCTCCAATTAAATAGTGTTTGAAAAAATTTGTCGCCCAGACTACAGCCAAAGCTTCACGCTCAACAACACTGTATCTGGTTTCAGCATCATTTAGCTTCCTGCTGGCATATGAAATAGGGTGTAAAAAACCATTTTCATCTTGCTGTGAAATATATGCGCCAAGTGCATACTTAGATGCATCTGTGTGCAGTATGAATTTCTTTTTAAAATCAGGTAAAATCAAAATTGGTTCTTTTAAAAGTTCTTTCCTCAAAATGTCGAAAGATTCTTGAGCTGCTTCATTCCACTTAAATTTTTCACCTTGTTTTGTTTTTAAAAGTTGTGTGAGGGGTAAAGCAACATCTGCAAAATTCTTCACAAATTTTCTATAAAATCCTGTGAGACCCAAGAACTGCCTCACATTCTTTATGGACTTTGGCATCTTAAATTTTTGAATGGTTTCCAAATTGTGTGGATCAGGCTGCACTTTCCCATCTGAGACCAAAAATCCCAGATATTTAATTGTTCTTCGAAAAAAATAACACTTAGATGGTTTTAATTTTAAATGATGTTCTTGCAATTTCAAAAATACTTCTTCTAATTTTTGTATATGTTCTTCAAAGGATTTAGATGCCACAATAATATCATCAATGTAAACATTCGAAACACCTGCCAAAACCAATGACATCAATCTCTGGAAAGATGCAGGGGCATTTTTGAGCCCAAAAGGAGTGCGACACCACTCAAAATGGCCTTTGTTGGTTGAAAAAGCTGTCTTTTCACAGTCATTCGAGTCCAAACAAAGTTGGTAAAACCCAGAAGTAAGGTCTAGAGTGGAAAATATGTTGCTCCAGCCAAATTATCGATAAGTTCACTAATATTAGGTATCGGATATGGTTCGTCAATCATGACTTCATTTAACTGCCTAAAATCACAGACCAAACGATATGACCCATCTGCTTTCTTGACAAAAAGGACAGGCGTATTATAAGGCGAAGTACTGGGCCTAATAATACCCGCACCAAGTAGTTCAGTCACTTGTTTATTTAATTCTTCTTGAAGGTGATGAGGCACTCTGTAATTTTTCTTTTTAATTGGTATGTTAGTTTTTAAATTTATTGTATGGAAAATTGTATCACAACCCTCAATTTCTGAAACCGACTTTGCAAAAACTCTACGATGCTTTTTCAGAAGTTCCAATAACTTCCTCTTCTTCTCTCCATACAAGTGACTTAAGTCAAAGTCACCACCCCACGCTTCAAATTTTTCATTATTTTCAATAGGTGTGTGGTCAGTTACTGTATTTACTGGTAATGCTTGTACTTCTTTAATACTTTGTAATTTTGCAATTTTCATTTTCTTGTTCAAATTAATTACATTTTCTGAAGGATTTGCTATTTTCACATACAAATAATCTTTCTGAGGTGTCTTGTACACTGCTCTTGCCACAAAAAATTCTTTTTCTCCCTCAAGCGGTTCAATCAAAATAGTATCATTTTCTTGAAATTTATGATTTACTCTAATTTTTACAAAAGATTCAGTAAGTGGATTAAGCTTACTTTTCTTAAATACAGTTGTTACAATAAATTTATTTTCTTTAATTTCATTAATAATATTGATTCTTTCTTCCTTTTCATCATAAGTATTTTTGTACAAAGGTGGTCCCAAAACTGAGTTATTCGGGCTGGTCAAAAAGTAAGGAGTTTCCTTCCCATTTGCATTGTTTACATTTGTGAATGTCTGTCTGTCATGTACTTTTTCATTTCTATTTCCAAAATTCTGATCAAAATTTCTAAATAAACTTCGTCTTTCCAAATAATTATCTTCTTGTAAGCTACACACATTTGCTTGAGAAAATTCCTGACTGGAAAAATTTTCTCTGCTTCTAAATGGAATATTCTGTCCACACATGATCATGTTATTGCTTTCAAAATCAATTACAGCTTTATTTTCTGTTAAAAATGAGTTTCCAATGATAGCTTTGTAATTTGATGGTGCAGGAGAATTCAAAACCCAGAACTCAAGAATAAAATTTTCGTCCTGTATGGTTAATTTAATTGAAATTTTATAATTCACAATTGTATCTCCTCCATTAAATCCACGCAGTACAGCAGGTTTTCTATGCACTGTATACTGTTTTTTGTCAAATAAATTTAAAATTTCTTCATATGTGATATTTATGCTGGACCCTGTGCCAATTAGCATATTTATGGAATTTCCTGCAAGCTTAGCAGAAATGACTGGTAAGTTTGTTGCATTTTGAGAGACATTTTGTACAATTGTACTAATTTCATAAGTGTTACCAAAATTTCCAAAGTTCTTTCTTGAATTTTGGTTCAAATTTCTAAAATGTACTTGATTGGCTGATCTGTCTTTTCTAAAATTTCTTCCATTAAAATTGTTTTTGTAGCCGAAATTTGTATTATTACTATTATTTCTTCTAAAATTTGGACTTTTGTAAGTGTCAAAAGTATTTCTTCTATTATTGTTATTTCCTCTAGCTCTTGGTGTAGCCGGAATAAAATTATTTCTTTCACCAGGTTTCCTGTAACCACAAAATCCTCTCTGTTGATTTACTTCTCTACGGTAGTTATTTCTGCTTTCTTCTCTCTTCGGGGTAACCGGAATTCTTCTTTCAAATTTTCTTCTATTTCTGCTTCCCGGGGATATGTACGTCTTCATATTTGATCGAAAATTTCTTGATTTAGGTGTTCTAGGGGATTTCTGTGTTACGTCATTTTCTTCCCATATTTCTTCTTCGTCTTCCCAATTTTCTTCCTGTCTGTCCCTTCTTTCAAGTTCGCCCTTAAATTCTTCGATCTGTTTACTCTGAATTTCAAGTAGTTTTTCTAATTTTGTTATTTTCTCATCTTCTAAATTTTTCTTTTCAACCGAATTTACTTCTAGATGTTCTTCATTTTCGTTTTTACACTGCTCTTCAAGCACCGCTAACTCTTTAGCTGATTCAAATGTTTTCGGATTCTGCGCTAGGACTAATCTTCTAAAATCAGGATTTAATCCCCTTATGAATGCATTTTTCAAAAGCGCTTTTCTTATGGAATAATTATTGTTTTTTTCTAACTCTTCAGGTACTGCTACGTACGAAGCTGATTCAATTCGAACAGCGAACTGACGCACTGTTTCTCCCGATTTCTGTCTTATGTTGACTAACTCAGCAATTCGCTTTGCCATATCTTCTTTATTTTCAAAATTATCCCTAAGAGCCGAAACTAATTCATCATAATTCTTCGAATTCTTTAAATTCGGAATGCCGTTTACTAGCCGACTCGCTGGACCAGACAGTTTCATTTTCAAACAAAAAATTTTCTCTTGAGACGTCCATCCCGCATTCTCTGATATTAACTCTAATCTATCCAAAAATGATTGAAGTGAACTATCCTCCGCTCCGGAGAACTCTGGAACCGAGTTCCAAAATTGAGTCTTCCCGATATTTGATTTAGCAGTCCCAGTGGTGCTCACAGAAAGTGACCGACGCTGAGGAGGTGAGCGTACCGGTGAAGATGACGCTTGTCTGACATTATTCGCGTTTCTTTGAACTTGTGAGTTACTTCTCACATTTCTTTTCCTTCTACTTTGTCTGCCTGACATTTTTAATTTTGTTCTCAAATTTTATTTTTAACAAATGTTTATTTTAATCAAGTCGAAAATGTGTCGTGTAAAAAGTGTTCTTGTTGTGAAAAATGTTTATACTAAAAATATGCAGCAATTTCATAAATGAATTTCATTTGCAAATATACCATAATAGATACTGACTTACTTCGGTGGTATCAAAGACCACATTCATATCTGCATCTATACATATTATACACTTTCTTTTCACAAACACTTTAAATATATTTTTATTCTAGTACCAATCTTGCCATTTCAAAATCATTTTTAGAAACCGAAAATAACACAAATATTTTTTTTTTCGAAATCGAAACTGTTCCAGCACTCAGGGAGACAAAAGGGCACGGCGCCAAACATGTAAAAGCGTTTTTCTTGATTTAAAAGACTCTTCTGCTTTCACATTCAAATGTAGAAACTGAAATAAACACAATTATCAACTAGTGGTAAGTACTTAACTCCAGAACGAATCCGTCTCCCTGGTGAGAAGCGAAACTGCTACTCAATGGCTGGGAACAATCAAAAGCAAGTAAAACAACAAGTGAAAAGAAGACTCTATATATTTCATTATGGTAAAGGAACATTCTTTAATTGACTCTATGAAGCACAAATAAGACATTATTTCAAACTTAAACACATTTCTCAAAAGGCAATTCTAACTCCTTTAATCATGAGTCAGTCTTTCTAAAATTGGTTTCAAAACAATATATCCAGCTTGAAAATCTTTAAGTATAGACATTATTCAAATATAATAACCTTATCAAACAATAGTATATGCCAGGGGAGATTGATACAGATATATCACTTTTAAGCTGGCTTTTAGATTAAAATTTCTCTAGACATATAACCAGCAATTCAATTTTACAATCTCCCTATTAAAGGAAAAATACATACGAACCTAAATTTCGGTTCGGAGGGGCTCTGTCGGTCGAAAAACATCCTGAGAGCAATTTTAGTAAAGTTAAATTAAAATTTAAAATAGTTTCATTTTTAAATTGGAACAAAATCTATATGCGACCGACAGCCCTCTCGTCCATGGTAAGCTCTGCTCTACTTCCAAACGCGTCCCTCTACATTTACTTTTTCTGACGTCACCACACACATATACATATCACACACGTACCAAACAGAACATTGGAAAATAATCAACAAAACCAAATTAAAACTCAACGGTTTTTCTTTCTCTCAGCCGGCTGGCAGGCGCGCCTTTTCAAGGTCGCAAACACTCCACAATTTGACCTATTTCCACCGAAAATCGGCTGAGAGATTCTACATTTACATGACATGAAAAAGAGCACTTTAAAACAAAATATACTTTCACAGATCTCGATACCACAAGTTCAATCCGAAATTGTTTGGGTGATATTACCCATTCTTATTCCCCTATGTCCCACAGACCGTCTAAAAAACATACTAAGATTTAGTTTTGATAATGTCATTTTTACAGCAGTTATCAGACAGACAGACAGACAGACTGACAAACAGAATTATCAAAATCGTAAACACTTTTCAACTGTATTGGAAAGTGTTAATAAAAATATTATTTCATTTTATTTGATTTTATCTTTTGTATTTTTTAATGTTATTATTTTTTTTTAATTTTGTTATTTTTGAAGAAACTCCTATAAAATTATATATCTTTAAGCAATTTGTATCATTTTGAATCAAATATATTTTTTTGATGTACATTATTTTTAAAGCTGGCTGCATTTGCGTTTCTGTGGATTTAAATTTCTGAAATATTTAAGAAACAGAGTCCCAATATATTGTTTCCCCAAGGTCACCATAATTCTCGATCTGGCACTGCCCACATATTAAAATATATTTCATCATCATCTTGCTAACGAGAAAATGATGACTGTAAATTTCACAAAATATAAGTAACAGAGCACACAATTTTATCCCACGGCACAGCATATAGCAGGTGACGGTATACAGCTGAAATTCTATAATTTATAGTTGATATTTCTCCCCTTGGATAATATGGAAAAGTCACCAAATAAAGCTCAGTCAATCAATGTCATGTCAAGAATATCTAAAACACAAATTGCCTTATTGGCACTTTATCACACATTCAGAAAAACTATCTTTTGACAACATGTGCAAATTACAAATAATTCGTGATTACGTAACTTTGGTGTGCTAGTTAATATCGTTTCTCAGCGGTGGGGAATAAAAACCTGTGGGCCGTGAGGTAGATCAGGTCCCCACTTAGCTGTCTGGTAGTTAATATCGTTTATAAGAGGATCTCCAAAGAGATTAAAAATTTTCCAAACATTTCAATTTGGTTCAGACGATACATTTTCCTTGCAACCATTCTGCCCTACTATATGGTGTTTGAAAGTTAGCTGCATTTCATCATTGGAAAAAAATTACGAAACGGTCATTAAGTTCCTCGAAGGTATGTGTAAGGAAGTTAGTGAAGCAGGAGCAAAAGCTAACGACTCTCTTAAAAAAGAGTCAAGAATTTGAATTTTTCTTTATGACAAAAATTGTTATTTTTGTTTTTCAAAGAGTGGAGACATTAAATATTGCTCTCCAGAAAACATCCTTGAACTTTCAAGATGCAAATAATTACATCAAAAGTGTGGTAGAGTCTATTCAGACTCAGGGAGAAGAAAATAATTTTGAGGATTTATGGGAAGATGTATTAAAAAATATATAGAATTGGATATAGAAGATCCTATCCTTTCACGAATTAGAAAAATTGCAAGAAGATTTGACGAGGGAAATGATCCTCATCAATTTCAGTCACCTAAAGTATCGTTAAATTTACTTTCAATTAGTGGCCAATGTCATAAGTTCCCTAAAAACGAGATTTAAGAAAAAGACGATGGGGCATCTTTCCATGATTGAAAACTTTGCCCTCAATAAAATTAAAAGTGAAGAACAAATAGCATCTTTTTACGGTTAGGATTTTGATGGCAAAATGTTGTCGCGTCACCGGAATATGTTTTGGGACACAGTTAAGGCGAATTCTGCAGAAATTAACAGTATAACCGATATAGTTGAATTTTTTAATATGGAAAAGAAAACATTTCTCTTCACTCGCTCATACCAGAGTTCTGTAAATTAATAAACCGAATATTAACAGTTCCGGTTACATCCTGTACAGCTAAAAGATCTTTTTCTACTCTCCGATGACTCAAGACATATTTAAGATCTACAATGAAGCAGCAGAGACTAAATAGCGTGGCTATTCTGCATGTTCATAAGGAAATAGCTGCCAAATTGAACATGGATTTAATCGCAGACGAATTCATAAAGAGAGCACAAGTCCGGTTAAATACATTTTATATAAGTAATAACAGAAATTACTAGCAAATGAGAGTGCAAATACTTTTCTCATTTATGTTATTACGTTTTTACAGTCCATTTGCCCCCCTTCCTTGATTTCGGTCTGGAGACGTCCCTGATGGGGATATAAGTTCTGCATGGGTTTATGTTTCATCTTGATCAATTTTACAAACCTTGTAGGACTTCATTAAATTCATGATAAGCTACCATTTCCCAGAACGATTAAAAAATTTTAAAGACATTTTAAATTTTGAGCAACCCTCCCCGAAATTTTTAAAAGTCGGCGCCTGTGATTGTTTGTGTGTGCTATTTCAATGGCTTGTGCATGCTGCATGCTTGATGTTTGATACGCAATTTAGGTTGAAAAAATGAGCTTCTGTTTGCAAAAAAATTGAACCAATCATTCAAGAAAGTAGTCTAGGATGTTTTGATTTTTTTCGCGATTTCAAGAAAAGAATGATAAAGTACCCATCTTTTCGCAAAGTACAATTTAGCTTCAACTGAGAGTTAAAATGGCGGCTGTTGCGACTGCCTGTATATTTTGGAGCCTTAAATTAATTCGGCGAGTCATCAGATCGGCAAGCACTAAGTATGTGCAAAACAATGAATATAAATAACTCTTGGCGCAATCGACAAAATCCTTGATTGCAGTCCTGAAAGATGGTCGCTGACATTAACAGCTCCATTGGCCACGGCAATTTTTGATATCCAGACAAAAGCGAGCTAGAACATCAGTTATTGCACATAACAAAATTGGTTAATGATAAACTTTTGGAGGGTGCTGGAACACCCGAGCATCCCCTGAGTCGGCGCCTACGCAAACGATAATTGATTGGACCAGTTGGGATCAATAGCGGTTGTGCCAGCCTGCATACATTTCCCGACATAGAAAATGCAACACCATGAAGCTTTGGCCGTATAATTATGCAAATTGCAAGACAAACGCAGCTGGCCGACGTATGCAAATGATCTGAAATGAAATTAGGTCACGTTATCAGAGAGCGGGATAAGCGGGTTAGAAACGGCAGATGAGAAACAGTTGTTACTTTCTGTCGCCTATGGAAACTCGTTTTCCAAGCTGCTTTTTATTTCAGTGTAGTTGAAGACTGGCCGATGACCCCGAAGTCAGTATCAGAATTTGTGATACGAGCGATCGTGCGAGGAGATTCATTTTAAGCCTACGTAAGGATGCGTGGTCGTTCCGGCGTATCGCCGCTGAAATACGCATAGATGCGTCCTTTACTCGAGGGATTTGGATACGATGGATTGAAGAACGGCATGTGAATCGTTGCAGTGAAATTGATGTATCCAGGCGTACGTAGCGCACTTTGATCGATACATTCAAAGGCATGAAGTGGCTGCCCCACAAACGCCAACTGGCGACATTCTGCAGAATTTAATGGATACATTGGATGTTCCAATATCAGCGAAAACAGTTTCTCGACGATTGACCGAGAGCGGCTTGCACTCAAACCGTCCTTTACGAAGACAGCCATTGACGACAAAACACCGACGTGAAGGATTGCAATGGTGTCGGGCCCGAACCTCTTGAACTACTGAATGAGACAGGGTAGTATTCAGCAACGAGTCTTGGTTTTGTTTGTCGAAAGACAGTCACCGTGTATGAGCCTGGAGACGACGTGGAAATAGATCCAATTCTGCTGCGACAGTCGAATGCCATGCTGCTCGACAACGCAACATCATAGTTTGGGGTGCCATCGGCTTCGATAGCCTGTCACATCTGGTTCGTTTCACAAGCACAATGACGGCATGTGGATGAGGTGCTGCGACCGGTTGTACTGTCCTATCTCCAGCAGTTGCAAAAAACTGCTTTTCAGCAAGATAAGACACGACTATACACGGCAACTATCAGATGACAAGCTTCCAAAGGTATTCAGGTGCTTCCTTGGTCTCCGATGTGTCTAGATCTCTTACCCTTCGAGCATGTATGGGACGTGATTGTCTGTCATTTGACTGCATTTCCTTCTCTCAAACACAAGACGACCTGTGAAAGATGGTTGAAAGCATATAGGAAATTATCCGTATGATCATGGCATCTGTTGTTCGAAGGGTTGCTGCTTATATTGCCGCAAGAGGTCTCCCTGTCTATGCCATTACTGCATTGCATTATCCTTCTGAAATTAAAATCACTTATTTATATATGTCATTTCTGTATGTGTGTCCTTTATCATCACTCTCTATTAGCTCTTTCATGGTGTTGCATTGTCTATGTCGGGTAGTGTAGTTAGGAATCTTAAATCCATTAGCCGGTAACATGCATAACATCATGGTTGGCATGGCAATAGGGCGTGCAAATTAAGAGGTAATATATTTTATCGCCAAAATTTCACTCGCTTGCTAATGGAAGGCATTGAAAGGGCTTAGAAAGAAAAAATTAGTGTGGCAATCAATTAAAATGATGCGTTCGTATTTTGCAGTGTGTGCCACAGTAAAATGTGCTTTAAAGTATATTGTAGAAATAAGTTTCATTCATTCCAATTTTAATAGATGAAGTGCCTCCTCACCAACTGCACCTGAATAGCCTTCACTGCGAACCGTATTTTTGCCGGAATCTTAGATGCCCACAAAATAATTTTTGAGTGTACACAGACCAATTTGAAATGACTGCGTGAGAATATTTACATTTCAAAATACATTTCAAAATTTGAACATAATACAGGACTCAGTAAAATAAACGATACAAGGAAAAATGTTGTTTTAAATCTATAATAATATAGGAATATGGCTATTTGTGGCGTCTGTAGTGAAAAATCCAAAAATCGATACACAGGTATTCGATCGGTAAATCGATACACAGGCCATAAAAATTGATACACAGGTATTTCAGGACCTGGGACCAATTTTTTTTAATTTGAATTTAGTTATGTTATGTCGAAAAAATTCCATCTATTGCGTTATTGCTGATGACGCTGTTTGGTGCCGTCATCCCAAACGTAAAACTGCGTCGTTGATTAATTTACTGTGAGTCTAATGGTACGCAATCGGTTGTATATTTAATAGTACCTATTCGATTTCGCAGAACTAACGGATGTTTAAATATTTGAAATAACGTAATGCCACTAGAGTAAGCTTAAAAGAACATTTTGTGTGTGGAATTTTAATAACTACCAGACTGTAAGATAAGAACATTAGTGCATGTATTTAAATTGTAAGAGAAAACTGAGTGGGGTACTTCCTACATATATATTTAAGTAATTAAGTAAGTAATTTAGTTTCAAGCCGCTGTTTAATAGCTTAGCGGCCAAACGACAGGCATTTGTCAACAAAATCAACATAATGCTGTATAATTTTGTTCGGTTTTTATGTTGGAACAGATGAACTGTAACGATTTGTGTGCGTAGGCATTCTGGTTTGATTTTTTATTATTAATTACTTTTATAGACGATAATTTCTTTTATGGATTAGGCTTATTGTGTAATTTAAATGTCGTTTACAACTGTAACCATTTCTTGCGGTTTTGCCGTATTCGGTACTGAGCGTTGCCCGGGATTTAAGATACAAACCTCTGATAAAAGCTCACAGCAAATTCCCGAAAACCAAAGAACATTTCAATAATACGCTCGCTTACGGCAAAAATAAAATAAAATAACCTGTTAGAAAAATCACTAAATTTGCGATAAATCGTCAAATCTGACAACCCTGTTCCGAGTGATTAAATTTGGCAGCCCTAATCGGCGTAATAGGAATGGCTGCCTGTAAAGGTGTTTTTACTCTCTGGTTCTCAAAAGAGCCTCTGAAGCATTTTACATGTTCGCAACAACATTTAGTTTCTTTGTATTTCAGGTTTCGGCGATTTTGCGGATAATTTCGGTAAAAAAAAGTTCCGACCTACTTTACCAAATCATACAAAAATCTAATCAGCACAAGGGTAACCTACAAATGACTCGCCTATCAATTGTTTTTAAAAGTTGTCGAATATTTTTTCAGCTGGAGTGGATACATAAATTGTACAGGGAGATACACACATACGCAGGTACACAAACAAACAGACAGGCCGGCATATATACGTCACACTGTAGAATAGTAGTTTCGTGTTTTGGAACACCCGAAACGAGTAAATCCGTCGAAAACTCGAGGAGTCCCGATTTTCGATACGATTCCAAATACGTTCCGTGTACATTAATATGTGTTGTAGAGAAAGTAAAAATCTGATGGGATCAGCACGTGCCTCAAATTCATTTTCTCATTGGTACTTATTTAGCATGACATTAAATTTATAATTTTAAATCAAATTTTGTTTTCATTTAGCGACAGGACATATTTTCAAATGGTGATGTTACAAAAATGTTAAAAAAATATCTCGAGAACGGATCAACCTAGAGTACTGGGCCCTTTTCGTGGTGAAAAATAACGAAAGATACAAGCATTAAATCATATTTAGTTTTCTATTTAAGTTTATGACAATTTTGTAAGCAATTCCACAAAGTGCCAAAATATATTCTCAAGGTTAATCACAAGTGATTTACTTGCCCAATTTTGTTATATTTAGTTGACTAATTTTCAGGACTTACAGATGGATAGACACACAGGGACTCAAGGACAGTAACACACACGCACACACATATATCACATTAAAAATATTAGATTCGCTTTCTCGAAACGTACAAGCTCCTATTTTCGACATGAATCAATACTTTCTCTACGCATTACCATGTCTTGTAGGCGGAAAATATAATTGGGTTATCACAAACTTTAACAAGATTACTTTCATTTCTGTTAACATGGAATCTGGTTTATAGAAATTGCTATTACTTTCCTTATATACATAATGTATAAGGAAAGTATTGTGACGGCGTCGAAAATTCGAATTCGAGTTTTCGACGGGAGAGCACTTTTCAAGCATCCCTGATCACGAATCAAACATTTTTGAAGTGATGTCTGTATGTATGTGTCAGTGAGTCTGTGGAGACGATAACTGACGAACGAAAGGACCGATTCGAACGAAATTTGGTACAAAAATCACAATCCGTAAACACTGGAAGCTTATTGTTTTTATATGCAATCGAATGTTCAGAACCCTCCAAAATTTTCGAATGAAATTTTGAAAAAATCGTCAAAAAATCAAAACCACTAATAATGTTACGCAAATAGGCATTTCTTATGTAATTTTTCATTAGAAAACGATTGACATAAATTTTAGAACGCTAACATGAACCGTTCTCGAGATATAGTACATTTTTCAAAAAAATTATCAAAAAGTCATATAAAATAAAAAAAAAATATTTCCTATTGAGGAACATGATTACTTTTTATATGTAATACCATGTGATAAATTGAGTGATAATTCTCGTGGATCTAGCTCGTTCCATTCATGAAAAAAGATACTTTGAATAATACTTTTGTATTTGAACGCCAATAGTCATTTATCTGCTGTAAGAATAACTTATTTCTTAGTGCATAACTCTTGGCGAGATTTTGGCGACGAATTTGGCGGAATGTCGCCAACTTGGCGATTTTTTGAAATGTTGCCAAATTAACGAAAATCTCGCCAAATGGATAAAAATGACGCTAAATCAATGAAAATGACAACTAATTGTCGAAAATTCTATATCTTGGAAAAAATATTAGTATCTACTATAAGAAAAACCTATTTTTACTTTCCTTATATACATAATGTATAAGGAAAGTATTGTGACGGGGTCGAAAATTCGAATTCGAGTTTTCGACGGGAGAGCACGTTTCAAGCATCCCTGATCACGAATCAAACATTTTTGGAGTGATGTCTGTGTGTGTGTGTGTGTGTGTGAAAGTATGTGTGTATGTGTGTGTGTCAGTGAGTCTGTGGAGACGATAACAGACGAACGAATGGACCGATTCGAACCAAATTTGGTACAAAAATCACAATCCGTAAACACTGGAAGCCTATTGTTTTTATACGTAATCGAATGTTCAGAACCTCCCTAAATTTTCGAATGAAATTTTGAAAAAATCGTCAAAAAATCAAAACCGCTAATAAAGTTACGCAAATAGACATTTCTTATGTAATTTTTCATTAAAAAACGATTGGCATAAATTTTAGAAGGCTAACATGAACCGTTCTCGAGATATTGTACATTTTTCAAAAAAATTATGAAAAAGTCACATAAAAAAAATTCCTATTGAGAAACATGTTCACTTTTCATATGTAATACCATGCGATAAATTGAGTGACATCATTCTCGTGGATCTAGCTCGTTCCATTCATGAAAAAATATACTTTGAATAATACTTTTGTATTTGAACGCCAATAGTCATTTATCTGCTGTAAGAATAACTTTTTTCTTAGTGCATAACTCTTGGCGAGATTTTGGCGACGAATTTAGCGAAATGTCGCCAACTTGGCGACTTTTTGAAATGTTGCCAAATTAACGTAAATCTCGTCAAATGGATAAAAATGACGCTAAATCAATGAAAATGACAACTAATTGTCGAAAATTCAATATCTTGGAAAGAATATTAGTATCTACTATAAGAAAAACCTATTTTTTTACTGTAAAAGTAGTAAATTCATTACATTATATAAGGAAAGTCATGTGTTGCCCACATCAGATTTTTTTTACTGTAAAAGTAGTAAATTCATCACATTATATAAGGAAAGTCATGTGTTGCCCACATCAGATTTTTTTACTGTAACAGTAATACTTCATTGCATTATATAAGGAAAGTCATGTGCTGCCCACATCATAATTTTGGTATTTGGATTCATGTTCAAAATAGTCCAAGTTCTCGTGTGAATAAAAATCTTAATGTAGTCATTTTCTCTTACCATCTTGCATTTAATTTTGATTTGATTTTACCCTACAGATCTTAATAACTTCAGGTAGACTCTGTTTGTCCCTTTGTACAACATCTTTTACGGGCACGTTCTCGACTCCTAAGACACGTAAATAGCTGAAACTGGGCACGAAGTTTCCTGGCGTGGAAAACTTTCACGTCATTAAAGTTTAATGACACGAATAGGTCGTTATGTCAATTGCGTTATTTACGTCTACGTTAAGAATACGTCACTACGCCATTTACGTACATCATCTTTAACGGGCTCGTTCTCAACTCCTAAACCACATATAGAGAGCTGAAACTTAGCACAGAGTTCATCTCTTCGAATTTTTCATCCTCCAAATTTTCATATTGTTACGTTACGTCCTTTACGTACGTTATGACTAAGTGTTTTCCTGATTTAAACGGGTCTAACCGTGTTGTTGTTGTTGAAACCCAGACCGTCCGACCTACCAGAAAGGTGTAAGGTAACTGTTTGGACGGTCGGGAAGTGCCACCCAATTTAGACCGGAACCCAGTGGGGGAGGCATCCACAGGGACCGTATCCTCCTTCCCCTACCACCAACCTCTCGGAAGGACTTTCGGACCCACATGTTTAACGTGATCGTACTCCGCATGAACACGGCGGCAGTTTTGGCAGTGGCTGGATTCGAACCCGGGCCTACCGAGTGCAACTCCAGCGCGCTAACCAATGGGCTACCGCGCCCGGGTCTAACCGTGTAGAAGACCCAGACCGTCCGACTCGTCCAGAGGACTAAGAGCAACTATTTGGACGGCCGGGGGGGGTCTAACCGTGTGTAATATTACATAGGTTTGAACGTAAATAACGTAAAAAAAAAACGAAAACGAAAGAGTAAATAAACTGGAGTGTGATTCAACTCGACTTTCTCTTTTTTTTTTAACTTTACTACAACAAATTTGAAAAATCGGTTTTGTGGATCTAAATTATAACAACTATAGCGTGTTGCTCTTCACTTTAAAGGGCTTGAAAAAATCTTTCGATTAATAACATACTCGGCAATGTATCTCCCGAGAGATAACTTGCCTCCCAAGGTGTGTGGGGGGGTAGGGGAGTGTAATGCTATCATAATCAAAATAAATGTATCACGGCTATGTTGCATAATGATTGAAACTATTAAGTCTCGTGATGATTGAGCCATAAATAAACTCTTTTATGCATGATTATATCAAATTTTGTCCTATGCTGCCATGTTAAAAAATATGATGTGGGCAGCACATGACTTTCTCTGCAGACTCATATTTTGTTTATTTCTGTATTAATTCATTGGCTTGACTTTAATGGCACCAAATAACACTAAATTTGCATTTTTAATTCAATTTTTGTTTTTATTTGGTAATTGGACATTTTCCGGATGGCGGCATAACAAAAATGCAAGAAATCTCAAATATCTTGAGAACTTTTAGTCCTGAAGTATAATGGAGTGTGTTATATTCTTTTCCTCGTCAAAAATTGTGTATAAAACAAGAATATAATTGATACATTTCAGCATACGTAGTCTTATTTTCTTTTTAGATTTCGGCGGGTTTTGCGGGCCATTTCGTAAAAAAAGGCAGGTTGTTCTTTTCCGAATCGTACCAAAATCTAATCAGCACCAAAGCATCCTACAAGTAACTTATTTACCAAATTTTGTGAAATTTGGTCAATTAGTATTTTAGCTAGAGTAGATATATGAAATTTTTACGGACCATTTCGCAAAACAAAGGCGGGTTCTGTTTCTACAAATCCTACCAAAAACTAATCAGCACCAGGATTTCACACAAACGATTTTTATGAAATTCGGTATATTAGTTTTTTAGTTAGAGTGGATACATACATTGCATAGACAGACAGATAGACACAAACACACAGACAGACACACACACAGACGTCACGCTAAAAATAGTTTTTACGTATTCTAGAGGTCTCGAAACGCGTTGAGCCGTCGAAAACTCGAATTGTGGTTTTCGTCATGATTCCAATACTTTCTCCATACATTACCATGTATTGCAGGGAAAGTAAAAATACAAAATTCGAATAAATTTCGACGTTTTCGCTAGAATTTAAAAAAAAAAAATCTGGTTCCAGATTTTTTATAACAAAGCCGAATATAACGTTTCGTGAAAATCCATTAATACTTGTGGCTTGTATTGTGTACACAAGAAATCGACCATATACATCAGACAAACAGACAGGCGGAAGTTACTCCAAAAATAGTCAAAACGTGTTCAAGAGGTCTTAAAACATATATTTTCATCAAAATTTCAAAATCGAAAATTTTCGTGTAAACAATATTTTCTCAATACTATGTATGAGAAAGCAAAGATTGTATTCAATTTGTAAGGCATCAATCTCGTAGCTTTATATTAAACAAACTTTTAAGATTTATATTGATACGAATATGTAAAATTCTTAACTGTGTTTTGCCTATCTCCCATGGAAAAAAACCTTTACAGGCATAGCCATTCCGATTACGTGAAAGTAGGATTACCATATATTTACTTTCGGGGATTGCTAGATTTGTCGATTTATCGCCAACTTGGCATATTAGGACGAGTTTTCGAACAAACTAGAGCTTACTCAAAATATCGAATATTCTTGGAGATACAAGTTGATATTTCCAGAAATTTCTATGGAGAATATATAAAAGGAGTCGCTGCTCATTTGGAGAGCAGTTAACGTGTTATGATTTAAATTGAATTGGGTACGTCAGTGTTTTGAGAACCGTACTATGTGCAAAATAGGTGAGCAATTAATTGATGTTTTATTGTACCTAATAGTTGTTTAGCGTTCTTGTAAGATAATTATCGAGCTATTCTCTGAATATTATTCTTTATTGGTGCTTATATGATAAACTTTACCTTATTGGTGCTTTTAAATAAACGTGTTAGTTATCCAGAAATTTTAACTCATTCTTATGTCCTGACAGTACACCCACAATTACAGACGATACGTCGTAAAAATATGTCTTAAATTGAACCTACGCCTTAAAGTTAATTAAATTCCAAGTATATTTTTTCCCAATGGCCAGGCACTAGACTCTACGTCGACTTACGTCGTTTGCCTTACGTACGGCCGAAATCGTGAACTATTTTGCCGTCCTAGGACGTTGCCCCAGGCGCACCAGAGGGGGCGGAACACAATGCGCCCACAACACACATGTCTTACGTGGGACTCGAACCCACAACGTGGCGGCCGATCAATCGCCGGAAACGCTCGCCTTGACCGTTCGGCCACCACGGCGACTTAAATGAACCAACAGCACACTGTGTTCCCAAGTGGTCACCCACCCAAGTACTTTCCGCGCCCGATGCTGCTTAACTTCGGTGATCTAACGGGAACCAGTGTTTCCAGCACGGTAGAGCCGTTGGCTCATTCCAAGTATATTCAACATTTATTTTCTGCTTTTCTATACGCCACTGTTATATGGAGAGGACTTTAAAAAACGTTTTTTTTTTCATAATTTATTCTACATAATTTGTTCATGCTATGGGATTTAAAATTCATCCCCGAACATAAAGACATAGCACATCTGCAGTAATGTAGTTCTGTACCATTAACCCATTCGAACCGATATGTGAAAAAAAAAACTCGCAATCTATAACGAGCCTAGAATCAGCATTGCATATAATGTTGTATAATCCTTCTCTACTTTTTAAAGGAATACTCTAAAACAGATTTACATCTGAAGTTCCCTTTCTTTTAACTTAGTCTTACTTTAAAGGATTTCGACTGCTCTCAGTAGTATCTTTGTCTGCGTCGTTAGATGTATTTTAATCTTTGTTTCCAGAACATTACAACGTTTGTGATTTTACTTAAGATTACATCTAAATAATGGCCTATTGTTCTGTTTTAAAAGATTTTATCCAAATATAGTGATGCCAAATTGGAAAATAAACTAAAACACAGAGTAATTCAACCTGATGCTAGTCTAACTGAAACAAATTAACTTATTTTAAAAGCACAGCTCATTAGATAAAGTTAATTTTCTATATTATAATAGATCTAATTTTCTATAGTATATGGTGATAACAGCAAACTACTCTAGTAGATTTTCTTACGGTGTCATTTGTACACTAATGTGTAATAGCAGATTTTCTTATATAGTCATTTGTACACTAATGTTCAAAACCTAAGGATGAGAACTATTTATGAAGATTTATTTCATCAGCAAATTCAGACAAATCAGCTTGTGTCAATTTGCTACCAGATTATAATTGATCAATTTGCTTAATTGTAATCTGGTCTCAATTGTAATCCGATTGCTATGATTTGGAGAGCATTCCTTTCTGATAACGCTTTCGGCGTCTTTTGTCGTCCTTTTGTTGTCTTTTGTCGCCCATTTTTTCACCCTTTTGTTGCCAAAGTAAAAATCGCAACATTCAATTCTGGTAATGTTTTCGCGGTTTTCTCTATCTTTTGTCGCCCTTTTGTTGTTGTTTGTGCAACCGTTGATCCGTACCAATTCAAACGTAGGCCTACGTCTGCTAAACAACATCACAGAATCCGGCCCCCCTGGCTGTCGGAGGTCGCAGGTAGCAATAGCTGTTTGTGTAACGGGTGTTCTGTGGCTGCAAAAGCACAACATGAAAATCAGTAAATTTTCTGATTTCTACCTTGGCGTCAAAAGGGCGACAAAAGAGTGCAGAAAGCGTTATCAGAATGGAATATTGCGATTTTTACCTTGGCGACAAAAGGGCGAAAAAGGGCGACGAAAGTCGCGAAAAGTATTGCAAGAATGGGATGTTTTTCAAATCATAGAAGGAATTGCCAGAATCTCATCTAAAATCGCCAAGAATGAAAAAGATATTATACTACATCTGTAACTAAAATCTCCTCAAAATCACCCTGATGACGGCCGAACAGGTAAAACTTCACAATTGCAATGGTTAATGAATATAACAAGAATTTCAAACTTTTGGTGACTAATTATTAGCACCACATTAAATAATTGTAACGCTTAAATATTTGTCCACATTACTTATTAATAAAAATAATATTAATTATTCACATGGAATTTGTTTCACAGCATAGAGTAAATCATGCATTGTCCCAATATTTTTATCGTTAAGCGAAGTTTTCATGGAGGATTCACAAATATTTGTTTTTAGCAATATGTCTCATAACTCAGGCATTCCATCAAACTCACAGCATGAGGGGAAGTCATTTGTGATATCTATTGTTGCAAAAAAGATAAAAACAAATGACTTTCAGTTTATCCTTTGAAATGCTTTGTATGATAGATTCGATTATATTCTTCTGTTGCTATTCAAATGCCACTCCTAACAAAAGATGATAAATAATTTCCTTACAATGATAATTTAATAAATCGTTGAAATATGATATTTTATTCTATATTGAGTTTTACGCTAATAGTTTTCTGCATGAAGACAGCCATTCGAAGTAATGCAACGATTCAATTAAGTTATCGATGCTTGATATGATTTAATAGATTCCTTGCTTTAAATGAATTGAATTTCGTGATTTATTTATGTTCGGATAAATATGCAATTTAAATATACACTGAAAATTGTCTTCTTATAGATAGTGCGTTATGTTTGGTTTTTGCAGATTTGCTCAACAGCAATTTTTCATAATTTATAAAAAGTGATTTTTTCTTTACAAAAAAACTGCAATTAGTTTTATTTATTTGATACTGTTTGCTGAATTACATAAAACTTTTGAGTTTTCTGCAAGACTTTTATTTAATTCAAATTTGGGACACTATTTGGGATGGACTATATTGCTCATTGCGAGTTCTATCAATATTAATAATTGTGATGCATTTGGCGAACACTTGGTGATGCATTTGGCGAACTTGACGAATAATTCAGCGAAGTATCGCCAACTTGGCGATATTTCATCCCGGATTAATAAAAATACCGTCAAAAATGCAAAAATGACGCTAAATTAATGAAAATGATGCTTAATTGATGAATTAATTATTAAAATATTTTAATATATGGACTGCATCACTTATTGAGGTTGCTATCAATATTGATAATTGTTTGCTTAGCGTTGTTAAAAAGTGTGACATGTTGTCATCCGGAAGAGCTCTAAATGTACAATTCAACGTTAAAAACATTCTGCTGTGGATTTTATACCTCATTTCTTCACTCTGATAAAAGTAAATTCCTTGCATTATATAGGATAAGTCATGTGCTGTCCACATCAAGGTTTTTACTATTGTGGCATGTACGAAAAATTCATAAAAAAAATACGAAACCTGTCTGTTAATAGTATTATTTGCAATAGTAACTTGATCCATTCGTTTAATTTCATGCTGCTTACTAACAAATATCTGATTGACAATTCTTTTGCTATCAGATTAGCATGTGTATTTTGAAATTAAATTTATCACTTACTCCATAAAAATATATGTTATTTCAAAGATCTCTCTATATTAAAAAAAAATAGTTGACGCCGCCGCCGTTTAACAAATTTCTCGTTTCTCGATATTCTTTGTTTCGTACCACAAAAAATATTATATATAAAAATATGAAAGTTGGTACACTTGTAAAAAATGCTTTGGGGAATACGCTGAAATAAACTTTTATTTATATATATCGTAGTTTAAAAAATATTTAATGTCAAAGTCAAAGACAAAATATTTGAGTTGTGAGTTCACGTCCTGGATAGACTAACAATAGCAAGACCACGAATTTTTGCAGGCAGGTGCCTACATGGGTGAATTTTTGCAGGACGGATCCCCTTTTTTAATTTCGAAGTATTTTTTGAGATATTTTACTTTTTATGCCCTTCTGAAGGGAACTTTTTTTCATATCGGCACGTCTAGCGATTTCTCTGTCTCGTACCGTAAAAACTATGGCATACAAAAATATAAAATTTGGTACATTTATAGAGAAATAATAGGGTAGCACGATTAAATAAACCGTTCATCGATTTAAACTTTAGTTTGGCATGAATTAGCTCGTCAATGGTATGATGTTTGTTGCATGAATTGTTGCATAAATTGTTTGTTGCATGAATTAGCTCGGTATGATCAAGGAATTCAGTTTTTGGATTCCCTGGGCTAAGAAAAATCCCTGTTTTTCCCTCCTGCGGCAAATAGGCATAGATAGAAAAGAGATTTTTGAAAGTAGAATTTTTAGGAAAGATAGATATGAAGCGAGTTCTGCCAGCGCAGCGAGCAGGCGGCAAAGCCTCCCGAAGGGGGTTGCGCGAACAGAGCGAGCAGGGGGCTGAGCCCCCCAGTTAATTATAATTTTAAACAAGTGTTAAAAGCATTATATTATATTCTGCCCAATATTAGTCATTGTTAAAGATTGTTTCTTTTCCTAAACACAAGAGACTTTCATTTTAAATATAATATTATATATACTCTGTACATAAAAATATATGTTATTTCAAATATTAATTATAATTTTAAACAAGTGTTAAAAGTATTATATTAAAGTCTGCCTAATATAATAGACATTGTTAAATATTGTTTATTTTCCTAAGCACAAGAGTCTTATATTGTAAATATAATACTTTATTTTACTACGGAAAATAACTAAAAACTAAAAATATTTACTTAGTAAGCGTAATTACCTACAGAATATTTCATTTAACCCATCAAGGATTTTCAAGAAGAATTTCGCATGCCCTACTTTTACGTGACTGTTAGAATTAAATCATCCACTAGCAGACAGATAAAAAAACTGTTCGAAAGTAATTCACTGATGCGACAAGCCTTTGTTCTGAGTTTAATTATGTCCAACAAAGTGGTATTTAAAGGTACTCCGAAAACCCTTAAGTGAACAAATGTTTCTTTAAGTGTATGGAAAAGAAAATTAAGTTTTGTCATTAAATGTACTTTCAAGGGCTGAAGACTAACGATAAATCAAACTAACGATAGTTTAAAAGTCTGTCTCATACTAAGCAATCGAATTTTAATTGGCGTGGAAATTAGAACTATTATTTTTCTATATTTAGTTATACTTTCTAAATACATTAAATTTATTTATTCTCACTTGAGTTGCTATACAGGACTCATGGGAAAGCCCATATGCACACGAATAATTTTGAAAGGAAAAAGTCCTTAAGTTTTCACATTAGGTTGTAAAGTACTGTTCTTTTCGAGGGCCATTGTTAAGGTTCTTTTTATCTACTTCAACAACTAAGTGAAACTTACTTCCACTTTACCCAACGATCAGAATTCGACAAAAGAATCATGACACTTAACATATTAACTATTTTATTCACAGCTATCTCACGGCAACTCAAACAAATATGGCATCACAAAAATCTATATCTATATATACTGTGGGAAACGAAAAAAAAGAACTACTATTATTAATTATAATAATATTGTTAACTTAAACGTAATATACATGGTCGTAAATTCATACATAGTGGACTTATTTTTATTGTGCATTGCTTTGTTGTGCCGCTATTAATCCTCCAATTATTTATCTTTCGCGCGAGTTCTGTAAAAGAATAATTAATTATTATAATACTGAATTGACTGCACCATTTTAACTTTAACAGTAAAACATTTATTAACACATAACATACTTAAATACTCAATTACAATAATTATTCTGCTTATTAATTATTTAGGAAGATAGCATGTGAGATCAGTATTAAAATGCCTAAAGTATCTTGACAACCTGTCAATATTTGAGGAACACATACCTTCAAATCTGTCTTGTACTTTGTCACCACCAGGTACTTCGCCGATCATATTACTTGAATAGACTTGAAGTACGTATTCACCACACGTAATTTGACGATCATATTGTACTGCTGGCTTGACACTCGTACGTGTGTCATTCTCGTAGTCGAATACATCTTTCTAAGTTTCATGCGCCTTGATTTCGAGCTGTTAATATCTTACATTTTTTGCTCAAATCTAGACATCTTGTTCTTATGTCACAGGTTGTGGCTCTCTTCGTCTCCTGACTGTCATTCCCACCTTGATCTCATTTGCGGCCTTGAGGGTAACGCTACAAGCTTCATCTTAATTGGCTAGTCTTTTATCCAATGTCGTTCTTAACATTATTTTAAGAGTTCTTTCGACCCCTCTGTCTCGAGGCCCCTATATTTATGAGTTTCTCTGACCTTTGATTTCACGTGTCGTAAACGCAGGCGTCATCCTGACTGGGGTATTGTTTGACGTTTCAGACACAATACATTTACTGGCATAAAGCTGTCTCACAATAACACAGCACTTAGTGTGAGATCTATTTCTGGTCTCACATATACTAATTGCCAAACGTCCGTCTGTCCGTCTGTCTGTCTGTCACGCTTTTTTAGGCACTTACCGCATAGATAGAGACATGCAATTTGGTATACGGATCGATCGTTCGATAAAACCCCCTGGAAAATCGAATTTTTCAAAAATGTTCTATAGAGGGGTTGTCCCACACCAAAACGTTCGAAAAGTGAAATGATAGAAAAGCATGCTTTGCGATGAGACATAGATTTTACATTTGGTGTACTGGTAAATTATTCAAAAGGAAGAAAGTGTGCAATTTCAGATTTCCAATATATTTTATTATAGGAGTTGTCGCACGCCAAAATGATCGATTTGACGAATAATTGAGAAACTACTCCTTTAAATTTTGATAGAGACTTGAGATATGATATATGAGCTAATCATTTGATGAAAACACATAAGACGAATATGTATTTTCAAAAATGTTCATTTAGGGGAGGGGGGGGGGAGATGCTTTAGAGTAAAACGTTCTAAAGGTGAATTGTTAAAAAACCTGCTTCGAGATGAGATAGAGATTTTGAATTTGGTGTACGAGTAAATAGTTTGGAGAAAAGAGTACAATTTAAGTTTTCAATATTTTCTACTTTAGGGGGTGTCGCACACCAAAATATTCGATTTTCGAAATAAAAGAGAAACGCTCCTTTTAAAACGTGATATAGAAGCTTCATATTTGGTATATGAGAAAGTCATGTGATAGAAAATTCAAGAAGGGAGATTTTCAAAAATGTATTTTTAAGGGGGTAGTTTCTATCTATATATATTAATTACCAAGTGTCCGTCTATCGGTCTGTCTGTCTGTCCGTCACTCTTTTTTAGGCACTTCCCAAATAGATAGAGACTTTCAATTTGGTACATGGCTCAGTCGTTCGATAAAACTTCCGGAAAAAATCGAATTTTTCGAAAACGTTCTCTAGAGGGGTTGCTCACACAAAAACGTTCGAAATGTGAAATGATAGGAAAGCATGTTTTGCGATAAGATAGAGACATCAAATTTGGTGTATGGGTAAATCGTTCGAAAGAAAGGTGTGCAATTTCAGATTTTCAATATTTTCTACTTAAGGGGGTACCGCACACCAAATTGTTCGATTTACTGAATAAATGAAAAAAGGCTCCTTTAAAATTTGATAGAGGCTTGAAATTTGGTATATGGACTAATCGTTTGACGAAAACACCGAATATTTTTTCAAAAATGTTCATTTAAAGTGGTGCTCTAGAGGTAAACGTTCGAAAGGTGAATTCATAAAAAAACATGCTTCGGAATGTGATAGAGATTTGAAATTTGGTGTACGGATAGATAGTTTGGAAGGAATAAAGTGTACAATTTCAGCTTTCCAATATTTTCTACTTTAGGGGGGGGGTGTCGCACACAAAAATTTTCGATTTTCGGAATGAAGTAGAAATACCCCTTTTAGAACGTGATAGAGGCTTGATATTTGATATATGTGCGAATTATTTGATAGAAAACCCAAGAAGAATGAAGTTTTTCAAAAATGTATATTTAAGGGGGGTGGGTACTCCACAGAAAAACATTCGAAAGGTGAAATGATAGGAAAGCATACTTTGCCATAAGATAGAGGCATCAAATTTGGTGTACAAGTAAATAGTTAGAAAGGAAGAAAGTGTGTAATTTCAGTTTTCCATTATTTGCTATAGTAGAGGGTGCCGCTCACTAAAATATTCGATTTGACGAACCAATGAAAAGCGTGTCCTTTACAATGTGATAGAGGCTTGATATTCACTATATAAGCTGATCATATGATAAAAAAACACAAGATGAATACGGTTTTTGAAAAATATTTATTTAAGTTGGTGCTACACAGAAAAACGTTCGAGAGGTGAAGTGATAGAAAAACCATACTTTACAATGGGATAAAGACTTCAAATTTGGTATATTGATAGACAGTTTGGAAGGAGGAAAGAGTGAAATTTCAGGTTTCCAATATTTGCCACTTTAGGGGGCGCCGCACACCAATATGTTCGATTTTCCGAATAAATGAAATACGATTTTGTTTAATGTGATAGAGGCTTGATATTTGGTATATGGGCCATTCATCTGACAAAAACCCAAGACGAACAGAGTTTTTCAAAAATGTTCATTTATGGGTGTGCTTGTTCGAAAGGGGAAATAATAAAATAGCATGCTTCGTGATGAGATAGACTTTAATGTGGTTTACGGGTAGATAGATCGAAAGCAAGAAATGCGCAATTTAAGTTTCCTAATTTTTCTTCTTTAGGGGGATTCTGCACACCAAAATATTCGATTTGCTGAATAAATGTGAAACGCGAATTATTCAAAAATTTATATTATTCAGGGCTTGCTTATTGCGAGACCGTTGATTTTCAACGGGTATTCGGCTAGTACACATCTCTTTACACAACTAACCATACAAGATATTTCACCCGGGACATTGCTAATCTAATTCGAACCTAACTCATTAGTGAATTTCACAGACAATAAAACTAATTCATTCGATAACATACTATGTGACGACGATGGACATCCTTGATATCCACAGCACACGACCATTTCGTAGCTTGGCCTTCCTTAGCCGAATATGGCAAAAGGGCCGGACTTTTGCCGATTCATTCCATCGAACTCTCCTTTCCAAATCTCTTGCTAAATCTCTTTGTCCGCCGTATAAATAGATCTGGCCAACCTGTGGACTTCTTATAAACTGAACTTCAAAGATTTGCATAAAGAATCACCACGAGGTCTAGTATAATAAAAGCACCTTGTCCGATCCTATAAAAGTGATTGTATCCACTCTAAAACTATTGGACAAAATTTCATAAAATTTAAATAGCTAGGTCACTTGTGTGTGATTAGATTTTACTACGATTCAGAATGAAAGAACCCGCCATTTTTGATAAATCACTCGTAAAAATCTCATGCATCCACTTTAACTAAAAAATTAATTGACCCAATTTTTCAAAATTTTGCAGATAATTCGCTTGTGGGATACCCGGGCGCTGATTAGATTTTGATATCATTCGAAAAAGAAGAGCTTGCCATTATTACACGAAATGGCCCACTAAAATCGTCAAAATATAAAATTAAGACTACGCATGCGGAAATATATCCATTAAATGCTTATTTTATACGTAAGTTTTTACGAGGAAAATAATAAGCTCAGTCCCATTATTCTAGAACTAATCGTTCACGAGAAATTTTAATTTTTTGCATTTATGTTACGCAATTTAATCAATTATTAAAGAAATAAAAAGAAAATGATTTCGATTGTATGGAAAGTCATGTGCTGTCCACATCAGTTTTTTTTTAATTGGAAAAGGTGTTTTCTATGAGATTACAATCCTTTTTGTAGGTATATTTATCAACACGTTTATGTAACAATGATATAGTAGGCATTGTAAACTTTACTTTACTACCAATCATCATTTATTCGTGTTTTTTCAATTTTTGAAATTCTGAATAAAATTTATCTTCGATTTAACAAAACAGTATGTATAGCCGTAAAAATAAACGAAATACACGACCATAATTGCATAATTTATATCTCAGAATATAATTCAAGATATCATTCGATAGGGATTGATGTCTTCTACAAATACCAATGTTAAAAGTTATTTTATCAATGTTCATAGTTATTTTGGTACTAACACCAAAATCTTCAACGGCAGCCCCCATTGGTCAGTATTCGAATTCACCGAAAGCTTTTATGCAGATTAAGATAAATAATGAGAAAAGATTCAAAATTGACCAAGAAAATCATCAAAAACCATTAAGGGTGAATCTAAAATTTGAACTTTACAGCAAAATGGGCGAATTCCGATCTGATAATTTGGTTCTGCCAGTATGTAATGTTCTGTCGCTTTCACATACGTTTTGGGGGGTGGGGGATTGTTTTAGTGTTACACATCGATAGTCGATGATTTTTAAACATCGACGTTTGGTGAGGTGTGGTGTTTGATGTTTTCACAAAACATTCAAGGTTTCCTTAAAATAACAGTGTATTAAAAGTAAAACTTTTCACCCAAAAGTTGATATTTCTTCATTATAGACTTTATGTTTGATTTAGTACGATGTAATTTCTCATTTGCATGCTTTTTTTTTTTTTTTTTAAGAAAAAATGGCTCTATGTTAATCCCTGCAATGTAAATGATGTTTGTTATAAAAACGTAAATGTTTTCTGTTTAAATCTTCTGCATTTTGTTTGTAATATCAAATTCTGGATTTTATACAGGGAATTTCAAAGAAATTATTAAAATTTAATTACTCTTATCTCAGCGGCGAAGTCACCCAGATCAAAGCCCAGATTCAGCGCCCCTTTTCCCACAAAATCGTCTGCTAGACACATAACGTGATATAGATCCGGACTATACTGGACAGTAATGGTTACTCATAGTACCGGATATATAGAAGTGGATATAGCTCGGTCTGATGGTGCTGGGTCCAATCCCTGCATGGTGAGCTCCTGAATGTCTGGATGACTGTAGTGGTTCAGAATCCATTTTAAACTAAAGTCTCCGGTCTAATTAATCAAAAAATGTGTCAAAAATGATCCTTAATATCGAATTTTGACTGAGCTTTAAAAAATCGATGTTTTCTACATAACAGACACAATATAAAAAAATCTGATGCGGACAGCACATGACTTTCCTTATATAATGCAATGAATTTACTACTTTTACAGTTAAAACAATTTTATTCTTATAGTAGATCATTCTTTCCAAGATATTGAAGTTTTTTCAATTAGTCGTCATTTTCATTGATTTAGCGTCATTTTTATCCATTTGGCGAGATTTTCGTTAATTTGGCAATTTAAAAATATCACCAAGTTGGCGACATTCCGCTAACTTCTTCGCTAAAATCTCGCCAAGCGTTATGGATGGAGAAATAAGTTATTCTTACAGCAGATAAATGACTATTGGCGTTCAAATACGAAAGTATTTCTCAAAGTACCTTTTCTCGTGAATGGAACGAGTTAGATCCACGAGAATGATGTCACCAAATTTATCGCATGATATTACATATGAAAAGTGAACATGTTTCTCAACAGTTAATATTTTTTTTTAATTTATGGGATTTTTGGATAAATTTTTTGAAAAACGTGAAATATATCGAGAACGGTTCATACTAGCGTTCTAAAATTTATGTCCATCATTTTCTAAGGAAAAATTACATAAGAAATGTCTATTTGCGTAACTTTATTAAAAGTTTTGATTTTTTGATGATTTTTTCAAAATTTCACTCGAAAATTTAGAGAGATTCTGAACTTTCGATTGGGTTTTAAAACAATAGGCTTCCAGTATTCAGGGATTGTAATTTTTAACCAAATTTCATTCGAATCGCTCCATTCAATCGTGAGATATTGTCTCCACAGACTGACTGACACACACACATACACACATACTTTCACACACAATGTGGTGCGCTAACAAAAATATAAAAAAACTGAAATTAATGTTTAACATTATTTATCATTACGCTGTGCGTTGTGTTTGCAATAAACCTCCTAATAATTATTTATCATTAACATATCTATCTTTATCTCTTAACATGGTCTTAAATTCATCATAGTGGATTTATTAACTAAATCGTACATTGCTTTATTGTGCCGCTATAAACCCTCCAATTATTTACTTTGCATGAGTCCTGTAAAGGAATATTAATTAATTCGTTACCAAAAGGATTACACCAATTTAACATTAACAATAACATTTATTAACAACATAAATCTTTAACTATTCAATTAGAACACTTTATCATATTATTAAGTTGGCGGGAATATTGTGAGACCATTAAACTCGCCTAATATATATATATACGACCTGATTTTTCAATGGGCACATACCTTCAAGTCTGTCTTGGGTTTTGTCACCGCCACGTAAATTGCCGATCATATCACCGAAATAACCCGCAGTATTCTTTCACCCACTCGTGATATCGGAGATAAATTTTACTCGTGGCGCGCACACCTGCACTTATTTCATTCTCTTATTATCTGCACAAGTCATACTGTCATGTCTCCATCTTAAGCCGTATTATATCATCACTGCTCTAGTTGTTGATCAGTGTCCTTCTAAGTCATGATCCCAGTTATCTTTTTAAGTCATATTGTACAAGTTATCTGTTCCAAGTCATGTTAGTATGTCTATCTCCTTCTTGAGTCACAGGTTGTGGTTCCCTCTTTCTTGGGGGCGTCATTTTCCACCTTGCTTTCATTTGAAGCATTCAATGTGACGTAACAAGTACTTTCTCCATTGGTAAATCCTTTAACCAATGGAACCATTCCACATCCTCGTACGGGCCAGCTCGGCCCCCTTGTCTTGACGCTCTTAAATTTATAGTTTCTGATCTTTAGGTTCATGGGTTGTAAAATCCGGTGCCATCCAGACTGACAGTATTGTTTGTCGTCTTGGCCACAATAAATTACACATATAAACCTGTCTCATCAAATGTGAGATCTATTTCTGGTCTCACACACACACATACTTTCACACACACAGAGAGACATCACTTCAAAAATTTTCGATTCGTGATCAGGGATACTTGAAACGTGCTCGCCCGTCGAATACCCGAATTCGAATTTTCGACCCCGTCACAATACTTTCCTTATACATTATACATATAAGGAAAATAATACAAAAAACATTGAAAAATCTGGCAACACTCTCAACTTCATATTTAATTCAGTTTCATTTACCTATTTACCATTTTATATTTACGAGCACTTTCTTTCGTCATTGCAAATGGTCCCCGGTAAGCTTAACAGTCATCGAATTTTGACTAAAATTTGAAAGCATTCTCAATATTGCCAGGATAAAACTGAAAATGTTGTATACCAATGTTTTAAACGCAACTGCATCGGATGGTTTGAAAATTAACAGCTGGGTCTATTCACAATTTTTATGAATATTAATTTAATGATTAATAATTTATATTTCAAATATGCTTGAATGTTAAAATGAATATGAATTTCGTTTAAGATTTTAGTATGCAAAAATAATTTTCTTGGAAAATTGCTTTTTCAAGAAAATTGTTTTTTGGCCAATATATATCCTAAGAAGAAAGATCAATTATGCATAAATAATTGATTATAAAGCACTTTCCAACTGAAATCCAATCCGCTGAATGTATCGTATCTCTAAAATGTGATACATTCAACGGTGATATTTTTTAAATTATCACAGTACTACAATAATTTATTTTACTTGAAAACTTAAAACTTCATCGAAAAAAATGAACTTTATTATATCATCACTCAAATGACGTCATCGAAATATAAATCATCTGACTCTCTGTGTAAAAAAAGTGAATATTTCATTCATACACGTTTGTTCCAGACTCCAGGGTTAAATAATTTTACATGAAAAAATTCAGCAATTCTTATACAACTCATCTTACAATCACTTGTATACATTCTACATCCATTAAAATCAGACTTCGTTATAGAAATAATCAAAGTTTGATGGTCATATAGACTCAAAAATATTATAATTGGGTTGGCGCAGAATATAAATGCACAGAAAATACGCAGAAATAAAGCGGTTTTAGAACGAATGCAACACTTAATATAAATTTAAAAGAACTTCAAAAATCACGATTTTTACAGGGGGGAAAAAAAGATGGATACCATATTTTATTTTGAAGTGGATCACGTGATCTCTTCATATTATATGGATGTAATTATTATTTTAATTTTTATTTAAAAACTACAGAACATATTTTGCTGAATTTTCTATATTTTATGGGATAATTTAAATATTTTCTAAATTTTTCGAAGCAATTTGTGAATTTTAACTTTGCTTAAAAAATGTTTGAAAAATTAGGTCCCATAGGGTTCAATGTATTTCATTTTTTCAACCCGGGTTCAGTCCAAAACTAATTGGGTTCATTTATATTCCCTTAAAAAACTTAAAAAATCCCGATTTTAAAACAAGATGGATGCCATATATCATTTTGAAGTGAGTTAGGTGATCTTTTCATATCATGTCACGTGATCGCTTCATATAAGAGGTGTTATTATTATTTTAATTTTTATTTAAAAAACTACTGAATATATTTCGCTGAATTTTTTTAATATATTTTATGGAACAATTTGAATATTACCTAAAATTTTTGAAGCAATTTGTGAATTTTAAATCCGCTTAAAAAATGTTTGAAAATTAGGTACCCACAGGGTTCCATGTATTTAGGTACCCACAGGGTTCCATGTATTTCATTTTCTCAATCTGGGTTCAATCCAAAACTAATTGGGTGATATTATTTATTTACATTCCCAGTTATTCCACAGACCGTCTCAACAACATACTAAAATTTCATTTTGATAAAGTCATTTTCACGGCAGTTATCGTGCGAACGGACAGACAGACAGACAGACAGAATGGCCAAAGTCATAAACACTTTCCAACTATATTGTAATGTGTTAAGAACTGAAAAAACCTTTTAACATTAGGATCCGAAAATTTCAAACACTTCTAGATAGGTAAAAAATCCTTTATAATTCCTAAACTTATTTTTACATTTATTTGAAATATTCTATAGCATCTGAATATGCGACGATAAATGGGGTTGTACTTGAAGATTTTAAAGTCATTGCCAAAATAACTACGAAGGCGGGCCTTTAATAGTATTTAAATATTAATAATTGTTGAAGACATTAATCCCTATCGAATGACATTTTCCGTTTTTTTGTGCAATATACATTGTACAATTGCTGTCGACTGTTTCGTTTTTCCTTAAACGACTGTATATCACTCAGAAACATATAAAATAAACTATCATTTATTAAAATCAGTTCAATGGTTACGGCTTTTTGTCCTTTAACACTGAAAGAAAAAAAACAACAATCGTAAGTGTATTAAAGTTCATTTTCCTCATGTGTTTCCGCATTAATAACAATTTATTTCCTTTGGTTTTTCCCGAATTTGAAGCCATTTTACAGAGAAAAAGAATAAAGTTTTCAGATATCTTGGGATTTGAGCTACATACCTCTGGAAATATCACGTTAAGTTAAGGAGCTCCAGCGATGATATGTTCAAAAATTTAAAGTACAATGTTGAAAGCTTTGGCTAACACAATTTACATGAGCCATCAACTGTCTTTTCACAACTATGTACAGACACTATAAAAGGAATAGAGCGTTGATTTATGGGATTTTCTGACAGGCAAGCTTGAATCGCGAGACATTAATTATTTGGTTTATTTCAATTATTTGGCACAGTTAATTTTCATATCCATGCGCCAAAGGCAGTGCATTTTACTTTTCTCTAAAACTTCAACTTTTGCACAAAATTACACTGTATATTTCCACATTGCTAGGTACTTAAGGCTTGCTAGGAACTACTAAAGTTAGAAGATTAATATTCATCATGTTGAGTATTCCACTGTTACTCTTAAAGACGAACAGAGAAACGTCTCACTTATCTAGCTTTAAATAGCCATAATAACCATAATGACTATTCAAAATTTCTCAATTATCTTTTTACATTTTTTTCCAATCTTTCTCTCGAAGAGGGTGACTTAAATCAAAATTTTACAAAAAATCTGTTTAAAATTCTACAGAAAATCTGTTGGGTGTTCTATAGCAATTTATAAATATATTAATTGGAGTGTGGCTGAACTCAATTCTATCATACCAGGATTCATTCTTTTTTTATTTTACATGAAACATTTTGGGAAATTGGTATCATGGATTCAAATAATTACAACTATAGCCACCACTTTAAAGATTTGTCCACCACTTTAATTCTTTAAAGTGGTTGTCCTTCACTTTGAAGAATTTGAAAAAATCTTTCGATTGATGCCATACTTGATACTGTACGCCCTGGGGAGTTACTTGCCTCCTACGAGGGGCTAATGACGTCACGAGCAAAACCAATTATATCACGGATATTTTTCACAGCAATGATTGAAACTATGAAATTTCGTGAACATTGATTCATAAATAAATCCGTTCATGCATGATTATGTCAAATTTTATCTTATGCTAATACATTAAAAAAAACATAATATTTCAAATGAATTTCAAAGTTTTCGCCCAATATCGAAAAAAAATCTATCTAGTTCTAGATTATTTTATAACAAATGCTGGTGGATTTGCTGATGGATAACAAATGCTGATGGATTTGCACTCTGCCACAACTGACGCCGTGTGCATGCGGAGTACGATCACGTTAAACATGTGGGTCCGTAAGTTTTGTGAAAATCCATCAGCACATATTTGTAGCTGCAATCGTTTACACAAGAAATCGACCCCAGACATCAGACAAACAGACGGATATAATTAGTGAAGACATTTTCAGGAGATCTTAAAACACATATTGGCATCAAAATCTCGAAATCGAAAATTTTCGTGTAAACAATAGTTTCTCAATATCACGTGTAAGAAAGTAAAATTTATAAAATTCTGAGTGTCTTAGTACTAACTAAAGAAAAACTTTTCGAACTTTTCAAATTTTAAAACACGTTAATGACTGTGCAAAATCTACATTTTTGCAAAAATACATTACTATTCGTCAAAATTCCACAGAAATCCATTTAAGAATAAATAACAGAATAAGTAACAGAAATATGCTTTAAGTTAGACAGTTGAAGTTTAGTATAAACGATTGTCATGGATATCATTATAGGAAAAATTGCAAAATTTGAAGATTTCAAATTCTGGGATTCATTTTAATTCTTTAAAATGGTTGTCCACCACTTTAAAGAATTTGAAAAAATATTTCGATTGATGCCATACTTGATAATGTACACCCTGGGGAGTTACTTGCCTTACACGAGAGGCTAATGACGTCACGAGCAAAACCAATTATATCGCGGATATTTTTCACAGCAATGATTGAAACTATGAAATACACCAAAAATAGTTAAAAGGTCTTCAGGAGGTCTTGAAACACATATTGGCATCAAAATCTCGAAATCGAAAATTTTCGTGTAAACAACACTTTCTCAATATTACGTACGAGAAAGTAAAATTTATAAAATTCTGAGTGTCTTAGTACTAATTAAAGAAAAACTTTTCGAACTTTTCATATTTTAAAGAACATTGATGACTGGGCAAAATCTACATTTATGCAAAAATACATCACTATTCATCAAAATTCCACAGAAATCCATTTAAGAATAAATAACAGAATAAGTAAGAGAAATATGTTTTAAGTTAGACAGTTGAAGTTTAGTATGCCGATTGTCATGGGTCTCATTATAGGAAAAATTGCAAAATTTGAAGATTTCAAACTCTAAAGTACTCTTATGACAGATCAAAATCTTGCGAATTTCTTTATTTTCTCAAAAGACAAGCAACAATGTTCTGAAGAACACATGCTAACGACAGACAGACTGCTCCAAATGTGCTGAAGACAGAAAAAAGTCTGATGTGGGCAGCGCATGAATTTCGTTATATAATGCAATGAATGTACTACTTTTACAGTTAAAAAAAATGTTATTTTTATAGTAGATACTTATATTCTTTCCAAGATATTGAATTTTCTTCAATTAGTCGTCATTTTCATTGATTTGGCGTCATTTTTATACAATTGGCGAGATATTCTATAATTTTGCAACATTTAAAAATGTCGCCAAGTTGGCGACATTCCGCTAAATTCGTCGCCAAAATCTCGCCAAGCGTTATGGACGGAGAAATAAGTTATTCTTACAGCAGATAAATGTCTATTGGCGTTCAAATACAAAAGTATTACTCAATGTATGTTTTCTCGTGAATGGAACGAGTTAGATCCACGAGAATAATGTCACCAAATTTATCGTATGATATTACATATGACAAGTGAGCATGTTTCTTAACAGTTTATATATTTTTTTTAATTTATGGGATTTTTTGAAAAATGTATTTGAAAAATGTGCAATATCTCGAGAACAGTTCATGCTAGCGTTCTAAAGTTTATGCCAATCGCTTTCTAAGGAAAAATTACATAAGAAATGTCTATTTGCGTAACTTTATTAAAGGTTTTGATTTTTTGATGATTTTTCCAAAATTTCACTCGAAAATTTAGGCGGGTTCTAAGCATTCGATTGTGTTTTAAAACTAAAGGCTTTCAGTATTAACGGATTGTGATTTTTGTACCAAATTTCATTCGACTCGCTCCATTCCTTCGTGAGATATCGTCTCACTTCAAAAATGTTCGATTCGTGATCAGGGATGCTTGAAACGTGCTCTCCCGTCGAAAACTCGAATTCGAATTTTTGACCCCGTCACAATACTTTCCTTATACATTATGTATATAAAGAAAGTAAAAATTACAAAAGGAATGACATCCAGTGAAAATAAACTTTTAAAAGAAATATCAAGTTCTTCAGCTATAACAAGTGTCAGTTATAAAAGTAATTGAGATTAAGAACTATTGCCAAGTGTATCAAACTTCATGAGCGAAAATCATCTAGCCAAAAAAGTTATTGGATGTATTTCGTATTAAACTTGGCTTACTTCTTTGATTCAAATTAGTTTCTTGATGCAATGGACATAAATACATTGAAAGGAGAGGACATGATAAGACTTGAACTGCGTAATATTGCATTTCTATATAGAGATCTGCATGAGCCGGAATTTCAGATTTTTACCCCGTAGTACCAGTGCTCTAAACGGCCTGAGACCGAAGACATTTTTGAATGTCGAACCATTACTCGGCCTGTACCGAAGACAATTAAGTATGGGTCCGGTCCAATCCGAAATTATGTTCATATAAATACGTCTAAAACATGCATTTATGCAATTTTTGCACAAATAATTAGGGTAAAATTAAATTTTTAAGAATTTGTATTTATATAGCTAAAATCATCAAAATAATTTATAGTACCTCCATAAAATTTTATTCATAATTTTTTCAAACACTGAATGCATCCGTCGTTGATTTTTCAGAAACTCAGCCCGAGTCCGACCTAGTCCGAAACAAAATCAGGAAAATCAAGCTCGACCTGGGCCGGACCCAAGCCCGTAGGTCAGACCCGAGCTTATACAGATCTCTATATATCATTAAATTAAATTTGACAATTTTATTAAAAAATACATGCAATAACCTTTCCTCTCTATGCTTTTTAGTCACGGAGTTTGATAAACGTGCCAATAGTTAGTTCTTCCTCTCAATCATTTTTATAGCCAACGCTTTTTGCAAAGCTGAAACACTTGGCGTTTTTTATAAGTTCGTTTTTCATAAGCTATAATATACACTTGTCATCGACAGATTCGGACAGGACGACTTGATGTAGAGAACATTGCTGCGTTCCTAAAATTCGTATTTTAAATTGTCTAAAACTTTTAAAGACATCGAAAACTCGAATTCCAATTTTCGTGTCTATCCCAATACTTTCCTCGTACATTAAGGTAATGTACTCCACTCTCTCTTATATATATTTATTTATTTTAAGCTATCTATCACAGTATCATATTTACACTACTTAAAATAATGAGAGATGCATTACTACTACTGCATTAGTGCACTATTTTAATCAATTTTAGTTGCAACCATTTTGTCTTTTCCGTAATCATATGAACAGAAATGCCCATTTGAGCAACACAAAACCCAGGAATAAAATACAACGACATTTATTTTCTACTTAACCTTATTGTGTCAACTCTTTTGTCCTGTATATTAATTCTTATTAGCATTAATATAATAAAGCATTCTGAAAACTACAACAAGTGTCAGTCGTGTCAAGAAACTTATAATACACAGTCTGAAGATTCAAGTGACTCAGAGTAAATACTTAACGTCTAAGTTAAGTATTAATTAAAATAGATTTCTAACCGTATATCACTGAGGATTGTATTGATTACAATTAAACGACTTCTGACCATGGGCTATATATTTATTGAAGGGGCTTCCTTGGGGGTCGGCCGCTTTCCCTCCCCAAGAATTTCAAAGTTATTATGTGTCTTATATAATATCTCTTACCGAAGCATATTTTCAATATTAAAACTATAGCTCATAAACTTTTGTCCCCCCCCCCCAAATGCTGTTCCCTCTAGAAATTTCTTGAAATAGCGCCCCTGCTGCTGTTCTAGACATCTTCCTGTTTGTTAATAATTATGTTTAACTTCTACCTATAATTATCAATCTTCATGTTTAACAAAGAATGTATATCTAATTCTTAAAGTTTCTCGATTCCCATATTTTTCAATCTGCTGTGGACAATGGCAACACGTCAATATATTTTTGATTCTGTAAAAAATACAGTATTGAAATTACATCATATTCTGTATTGTAGAATAAATGTTTCAGAAGCAACAACATAAAATTTGAATTAAACGTTGGGAACGAAAATTAACTTACTTGTCCCTTAAATATGACATATTACCCTGACTTACGTTAAATATTTTGCTTTCTCATAAAGATCGTGATACCACTAAACATAATAAAGAAATTTTCACAAATGTGTAATGCGCATTGGAGCTAGCAACAACAAAGATCATGTTCTTAACTGCACTAAGCATGTTGCTGTTGTTGAGACCCAGACCGTCCGACCTACCAGAAAGGTGTAAGGTAACTGTGTGGCCGGCCGGAAAGAAGAAAAACCAGAACTAAGCATGTGTAATGCGAATTGCAATTAGCAAAAAAAAAAAAACATCTATTGACATTTAGCGAGAACATGTCATAATAAATCTCTAAATGGTGTTACTGTTTTTCCGTAATATCGAATTAGCTAATCTGCAATGAAAAGCTATATGTTGAATGCATCAGTTTTTAATTCGTACCAAAATCAATTTAGCACCAGGATACCACATGAACCACATAACTGCCAAAATCGACAGAGTGATTTTAAGTTGAAGAATATGCGTACACATTAGAGACATATGTGCCGGGCATGACTCCAAATCTATTTGTAGCCTCATCACAATTTTTACTATAGACAATCTTGTCAAATAGTAAAATGTTGCTTACTTAAAAATCTCCACTACAACAGGGACGCTATATATATAGGGGAGGGACATCCTTGGGGGTCGACTACATCAGTTATCGGCGATCTTGCGGGGTTGCTGGAATCCTTTCTAAATTTATTAATTCACTCTGTGGTGAAACTCACCACAGACTTCCCTTACCCCCACTAAGTAAAATACACATTTAAAATTTCAACTTTTATATATATAAACATGGGACAATTAAAAATTATACATAAACGCAAATCATAAGAAAACAAGCCTTTGGCTAAGCATAACACATGGCGTGGCGTATTTGCTAATCAGTTGGATACGTGTTTACATTCACAAAAAGAAAAAATCTGATCTGGGCAGCAGATGATTTTCCCTGCAGATTCAAATGCAAATATTCTTTATTTCTTTAATAATTCATTAGATTGAGTTTAATTGCACCAAATAACACCAAATTTGCATTTTTAATTCAATTTTTGTTTTTATTTGGTAATTGGACATTTTCCCGATAGCGGTGTAACAAAAATGCAAGAAGTCTCAAATATCTTGAGAACGGTTAGTCCTAAAGTATAATGGAGTGTGTTATACTCTTTTCCTCGTCAAAAACTGCGTATAAAACAAGAATTTAATTGATACATTTCAGCACACGTAGTCTTTTTTTTTTTTTTAGATTTTGGTGATTTTTGCGGGCCATTTCGTAAAAAATGGCTGGTTGTTCTTTTCCGAATTACACCAAAATCTAATTAGCACCAGAGTGTCCCACAAGTAATTTATCTACCAAATTTTGTGAAATTTGGTCAATTAGTATTTCAGCTAGAATGTATACATGAAATTTTTACAGGTCATTTCGCAAAAAGGGCGGGTTCTGTTCTTACGATTCCTACCAAAAACTAATCAGCACCAGGGTCTTACCCAAGTGACTTACATACCGAATTTTATGAAATTCGGTCCATTAGTTTTTTAGTTAGAGTGGATACATGCATTGCACAAACACACAGACAGACAGACACACAGACACACACACAGACGTCACGCTAAAAAGAGTTTTTTCGTATTCTAGAGGTCTTGAAACGTGTAGATTCGTCGAAAACTCGAGTTGCATTTTCGACATGCTTCCAATTCCAATACTTTCCCTATACATTACCATATATTGCAGAGAAAATAAAAATCTGATATGAGCAGCACATGACTTTCCCTGCAGACTTATATCCACGTTCTCTTTATTTTAATTAAATTTAATTCACTTTTAATTCAATTTTCGTTCTCATTTGGTTACTGGACTTATTTTTAAAGGTGGCGTAGAGAAAATACGGAAAACCTAAAATATCTCGAGAACGGCTAGTCCTAGTGTAATGGGGTTGGTCTTATTCTTTTCTGCGTTAAAAAGTACGTATAAAACAATCATTTAATGGATATAATTGAGCATACGTAGTTTTTTATTTCATATTTTGACGATTTTTGTGAGCCATTTTGGAAAAAAAGACAGGTTATTTTTTTTTTCGAATCGTACCAAAATCTAATCAGGGCCAGGGTGACCCACAAGTGACTAATCTACCAAATTTTGCGAAATTCAGTCCATCAGTTTTTCAAGTAGAGTGGATACAGGTTTTTGCGAGCCATTTCGCAAAAAAAGGCGGATTCCTTTATCCCGAATCGTAATCGTACCCAAAACTAATCAACACCAGATTCGCTCGCAAGTGACTTACCTAATAAATTTTATGATATTCAGTCAATTAGATTTTTAGTTAGAGTGGATACAAAATCTGCACAGACAGACACATAGACACACACAGAGACACACACACAGACGTCACGTTAAAAATGGCTTTTTTGTATTCTAGAGGTCTCGAAACGCGTAGTTCCGTCGAAAACGCGAGTCGTGATTTTCGGTATAATTTCAATACTTTCCCTATGCATTACCATCTATTGCAGGAAAAGTAAAAATCTGATGTGGGCAGCACATGACTTTCCCTGCAGACTTATATACACATTCTCTTTATTTTAATATTTTAATTAAATTTAATTCACTATTAATTCAATTTTCGTTCTTATTTGGTAACTGGACTCATTTTCAAAGGTGGCGTATAGAAAATACGAAAAACCTGAAATATCTCGAAATCGGCTAGTCCTAGTGTAATGGTGTTGGTCTTATTCTTTTCATCGTTAAAAATTACGTATAAAACAAGCATTTAATGGATATATTTGAGCATACGTAGCTTTTTATTTTAGATTTTGACGATTTTTGCGGGCCATTTTGCAAAGAAAGGCAGGTTATTTTTCCGAATCGTACTAAAATCTAATCAGCACCAGGGTGACCCACAGGCGACTTATCTGCCAAATTTTGCGGGCCATTTCGCAGAAAAAGGCGAGTTCTTTTATCCCGAATCGTACCCAAAACTAATCAGCACCAGATTCGCCCACAAGTGACTTACCTACCAAATTTTATGAAATTTAGTCAATTAGTTTTTTAGTCAGAGTGGATACAAAATCTGCACAGACAGACAGACAGACACACACACAGACGTCACGCTAAAAATAGTTTTTTCGTATTCTAGAGGTCTCGAAACGTGTAGATCCATCGAAAACTCGAGTTGCGATTTTCGGCATGATTCCAATACTTTCCTATAGATTCCCATGTATTGTTGGGAAAGTAAAAATCTGATGTGAGCAGCACATGACTTTCCCTGCAGACTTATATTAACGTTCTTTTTATTTTAATTAAATTTATTTCACTTTTATTCAATTTTTGTTCTCATTCGGAAACCGGGCTTATTTTCAAAGGTGGCGTAGGGAAAGTAAGAAAAACTAAAATATCTCGAGAACGGCTAGTCCTAGTGTAATGGGGTTGGTCTTATTCTTTTCGTCATTAAAAATTATTTATTAAACGGGCATTTAATAGATATATCTGAGTATACCTAGTTCTTTAGTTTAGATTTTGACGATTTTTGCGGGCCATTTTGCAAAAAAAGGCAGGTTATTTTTTTCCGAATCGTACCAAAATCTAATCAGCACCAGGGTAACCCACAAGTGACTTATCCACCGAATTTTGTGAAATTCGGTCCATTAGTTTTTCACTTAGGGTGGATACAAGATTTTTCGGGCCATTTCGCAAAAAAGGCGGGTTCTTTTATCCCAAATCGTACCCAAAACTAATCAGTACCAGCCCCGTCCACAAGTGACTTACCTACAAAATTTTGTGAAATTCGGTGTATTAGTTTTTTAGTTAGAGAGGATACAAAATCTGCACAGACAGACAGACACACAGACACACACACAGACGTCACGCTAAAAATGGTTTTTTTTGTATTCTAGAGGTCTTGAAACGTGTAGATCCGTCGAAAACTCGAGTTGCGATTTTCGACATGATTCCAATACTTTCCCTATACATTACCATGTATTGCAGGGAAAGTAAAAATCAGAGCAGGGCGGGAGCAAAGTCCGCTGCTAAATATCTCAACGTGTCTGATGTCACCAAGCAATTAATTTGCCAATGACGACAGGCACGACTTATATATTATGCAAATTTTGAAAATAAACTATTATGCATACATAAAACTAGAGTTAGAAAGTTCAGAAAGTTCAACAGCGTGTGAAAGTTAAAAGTATTTAAGTCGCTGCACATACGTTGCTAAACAGAAGTATACACACATGGACATCGAACTGAAAATAGTTTATATATATTTTAGGGTACCCCTAAGACATGAAAATCATTCAAGAATTAAAATTCAAATATTGCAATTTTTTTGCAATACTTTTCCTATAATTATACTATGTATTGTATGGAAAGTTATATACAATACACTTTAATAAATTGTCTTTCTAAATTCTCCAGGTCAGATGATCACTTGCCCTTTTACTGGAGACAAATTAGTATTAATAAATGGAACAATTCCAGCTTACTGACATGAAAACATTTTATTCTTTGTAGCCACGAAGAAGCAATTCATATCACTAATGTAATACTTTATCATCTTGAATAAAGTTTTCAAAGTAATTGTCTTTTCAATATATTTTATTTTACCATAAGACTTTTATTGATCAAAATGTCAATACTACTTACTGATAGAAGAACAGCAACAGGTGTACATGACAAAATTCTTAAATTTGAAGAATCTTAATAATTAAAATGAGTAACATTTCCAAGAATCACTTAAGAATATTAAAATTCATACTTTCAACATAATTTAAACAGCAATCGGTAATCGAATGTTTGCTTCATTTTGAAACATCAGAGGAATGCCGTGAAATTGAAATATCCCAGTATTACAAAAATTATATTAATATTTTAAGATTAAACATCTGTAAAGGCTTATTACCTGAACGAGAACTCTTTACTTAATTGTTTTTCTAAAGAATTCTAATCACTATTTACCGATCAATCAATATCTAATCAATATGTAAAAGAAAGAACTTGACTACCAGGGTATCCTACAAGTGACTTATCTACCAAATTTTGTGAAATTTTGTCAATTTGTTATTTAGCTAGAGTGGATGCAGGGAATTTCTGCGGGTCATTTCACAAGAAGAGGCGGGTTCTTTTATCTCGAATCGTACCAAAATCTAATCAGCACCAGGGTCACACACAAGTGACTTAGCTATAAAATTTTTTGAAATTTGGTCCATTAGTTTTTAGTTAGAGTGGATACATATATTTCACAGACAGACACACATACAGACACATACACAGACGTCACGCTAAAAATAGCTTTTTCGTATTCTAGAGATTCCAAAACAGGCAGATCCGTCGAAAACTCGAGTTGCGATTTTCGACATGATTCCAATACTTCCCCTATACATACATCATCATGTAGTGCAGAGGAGTAAAAAGCAATACACATAAAACCAGTGTTTCTTTCAGGCATACCTCCGGGGGGTAAACTCCCCCCCCCCGGAGACATTTTATGTTAACCTAGTTTCTATTTATGTGACACAGCATTTAGATGTATTTATATAGGGCAAATAGAAAACTTGCCCTCCCCCCTAAAATTTCATTCGCCCCCTCCCTGCCAAAAAGTCATGAAAAAAACACTGCACAAGACGCGCTTTGTACAAGACTGATTAAATATACAGAGGAACACAAATTTTTGTTAAAACAGTTCTAAAAAAGTTCTCTCCAGTGCAGAAGAGCAAAAAGTCTTCCAGGGTCTCATCCTCTACAGACCAAACAAGGCGATTGTTAGCGTCAGCTAGGTGAAATCTATTCAAGTAGGTGTGGGTGACAATGTGATCTACCCTAGCCTTAGAAGCAAAAGTAGCAACCATTTTAGGGTTTTTCTGAAATAAATAAGATCATTTGAATCCCTTTGGAAACGAAAAAGGTGACGATTAATTACAGTTTTATTCTAAGTAGCACACCAAAGGACACTAACCCCTCTTCTGATCATACTGAAACACCTAGAGGGGATGACTGTCAGCAGGGGAACTGGTCCCACTGTGGATGATAACTTAGCCGAACTATCTGCAATTTCATTATCATGCGCACCCTCTACAATATAATATCTTTATCCTTTAATTTAACAGACATATGTATAATTTCTTCAATTCTAAAGCAATAGTTATCTGGTCCGGGTTGGCAAAGACACTGAATAGCGGCCATAGAATCAGTTAAAATACATATAGGCCGATCCTCCAGCGAGAAGGAGTGCATTAAAGCTGCATTGATTGCCAAAAGCGCTGCCTCAAGACTCGAACATGGGGCTGCTGGAACGAGAAAAACTTCATTTAATTCTTCGATAAAATAATTTGCTCCAGTAATGGATTTGTGAAGGTCAACAGACTCATTGATAAAAAATCAGAAAATAAAAGACTCAGAGTCAATTGTTTCAAAAGAAGTCAGTCATTCTTTTTGCTGACATAACCAGAAATGCCAAACCTTATTTGGCAACCCAGCGAGATCCAAGGAGGCTCAGCAAATGCAGCAGAAAAATCCATTGGGGTATCAAAATATAACTGGGAAGCAAGAGTCCAAATCCTATAACTAAAGGATTGTCAGTGATGATCTCTTCTGTGCAAGGTACCTCTTACTGGGTTGTTTTTACATAAGGAAAAATTTCGATTATTTCTTAACCAAAACCTTTGACTGATAAATAGATCCAATGGCTCAACTGCCAGCTCAAGTTCTATTGGATCGATGGGACCTGCTTTAGAACAACCCAAGCAAAGTCTTGGGGCCAAATTTTGAATAATTTTAAGCTTCTTAATAGGGGCAATCCAAATTACACTAGCTTAAGCCATTTTGGATTTGATGTAAATTAGAATGAACAGTCTGAGGGAGGTGATGTCTGCTACCCAAAGTCTGCTAGAGATCAGTTTCAAAGGGTTTACTCTCTTGGTACATGCATCTATTAGATACTAAACATGGGTGTTCCACAATAGCTTGGGATGAAGAATAATCCCCTGTAACTTTGGATGTGGATTGTGCCTAAATAAACCCTTACAAATAAAAAAAAACTCACAAAATTTCCCAATGAGTATATTTTTGTGAATATTGAAAATTCAGTCTTTGTCTGAAGGATCTCAAGACTCAATTCCAAAGCCTAATCCGGGATATAGCCCAGAGAAAGCTGTATCTTAGTATTGGCAGAGGACGGATCAGCATCAGAAGACCAAATTGTGATGTCATCTGCAAAATTACACCTTGAACGTTCACAGTAGTTTATAATTTTCTTAATTTCATATATATATATTGATAATTAACTTGAAAAATGTGCGATATCTCGAGAGCGGTTCATGGTAGCGCTTTAAAGTGTGTATAATTAGAAAAAAAATTACATACGAAATTATCATTTACGAAACATTATTAAAGGTTCTGATTTATTGATTCTTGTTTTCAAAAATACATTCGGAAATTTGAGGGTCTTCCGAACATTCGATTGCGATTAAAATCAATAGACTTTCAGCATTCAGCTATTGCAATATTTATGCCAAATTTCGTTCGAAACGTTCTATTCGTTCGTGATATATCGCGTCCACAGATTCTCTCTCTCTCTCTCTTTCTCTCTCTCTTTCTCTCTCTCTTTCTCTCTCTCTCTCTTTCTCTCTCTCTCTCTCTCACACACACACACACTCACACACACACACACACGCACACACAGGAACACACACACACACACACGCACACAGGAACACACACACACACACACATACACACGCACACACACACATACACACACACACACACACACACACACACACACACACACACACACACACACACACACACATGACCTCAAAATGTTCGATTCGACTTTAGGGATTCTTGAAACGTGCTCTTTCATCGAAAACTTGAGTTAAAAATGTCGACCACGTCACAATACTTTCCCTATACATTATACTATACACATAGGGAAAGTAAAAATTTGGTAAATTATGAGAAACCGCGAAAACAAGTAAATAATTTTATAAAACGGGCTAAATATCTTTATATAATTTGAATTTTTCCAAACACTAAGCACATAATAAATTTATTTTTTTCCTGCTTATTTAAATGTTTTATTTTGCCTATTTTAATATTTTTCACTGTCTGAACTTCCGGCATTTAATTATGAATATAAATAGTTAACAAAGGTCACGAGTGCACGAAGGACGATTTTAACACAATACATTTAATGTACACAGAAACTTCAATCAGTGGAACATAATCTAGTCAAAAATTATCTTATACCAGGTCGCACAGGCAGCAATATATTTATCTCCTTTGCATTAAATCTTCATCATCCTCCAGATTAATGCAGGAAGTTGGGAGATGAGTTAGACTTAGCGGAGGATGAGACAAATCTTGGAAGGAAATGAATATTGGATGGATTTTTCTTCCATTACAGGCGACTAATGAATCTATTCATTTATACTTTTTATGTCGAAATTCTCGGGAGTGAGAAACCCCACTCGACATTTTCATAGGCATTCGTCATAGGCAGAAAAAATATATATCTTAAATATTCTTAGAGATCTCAATGGTTGTAACGGTTGATGAGATATTTTAATTTATAGTTACAGCAGACGATATTTTTAACACTTTACAACATATTTGAAAAGTGTTTATGACTTTATTCATTCTGTCTGTCTGTCTGTCTGTCTGTTCGTTCGCACAATAACTGCAGTAAAAATGAGTTTATTAAAATGAAATTTCCGTATGTTGTTGAGACTGTCTGTCGGACATACGAGAATATAAATGAATAATATCACCCAATTAGTTTTGGATTGAACCCGAAAATTTTAGAAAATATTTAAATTATCTCATAAAATATATAAAAAAATTTCAGCAAAATATGTTGGGCAGTTTTTTAATTTAAATAAAAATTAATACATCAGTTATACCCATATAATATGAAGAGATCCTGGGACCCACTTCAAAATAAAATATGGCATCCACCTTTTTTTCCCAGTGTAGAAATCGTGATTTTTGAAGTTCCTTCAATTTTATATCAGGTTTTGCATCCGTCCTAAAACGGCTTTAATTTTAAGTAGGCTATATTATATTCCAACGCAATTACAATATACTTGAGTTTAAATAATTATCAAACTTTGATTATTTCTACCACGAAGCCTAATTTTAATGGATGCAGAATATAAACAAGTGATTGTAAGATGAGTTGCATAAAAATTACTGAATTTTTTCACGCAAAATTATCTAGCTCTGGAGTCTGGAATAAATGCGTATAATTGAAATATTCGCTGCTTTTGCATAAAGAGAAAAATGATTAGTATTTCGATGAAGTCATTTAAATAAAGTTCATTTTTTTCGATGAAGTTTTAAGTTTTCAAATATAATAAATTATTGAAGTACTGTGATAATTAAAAATATATCAGCGCTGAATGCATCGCATTTTAGAGATGTTTAAATAAAATTGCATTTCAGTTGAAAAGTGTTTCATAATCACTGTTTTATGCATGATTGATCGTCCTTGTAATTATTTATTTATTTATTTATTCAATTTACGTGGCAACTACAGATGAAATCCAGTTACAGTAACCACACAAGCATAAAAAACAACAGAGCATAAAATACTAGAATACTAAGTAGTATGCATGTCAAGTGCATTAAAGCAAGAATTTTTAAAATGGGCAGAAGTCAAATTAAAAACATGAATATCAGTACAATAGGTATTATGGAGATCCAAAAATTTATAGATAGTAAAGCTCTTAATGTAATTGTGTTTAACAGTAGTATTGTGAAATAATGTTTTTTACTAGTATTATTAACAGGTATAGGGAATTCCAGACAAGAAAGTAAAATAGGACAATCAATAGTATTATTTGAAACTTTATAGTAAAAGAAGAGGCAGGACCATTTTCTTCTATTTCAAAGATATATTAAATTAAATTAAATTAATTTTATTTTAGCAATTTAATGCTATTTATCTATGAATTTTTTTAATAGTTTTCAATTCTGTTGTGGCAAATATTGCAACGATTTCAAATATGGAAATTGTTTGTTGTCTATTCTTTACATCAAACTGTTGAAAAACAATGCTATAATTAATTTATTTTTATCTCAACATATCTGAAAACGATGAAAATAAGGCAACATATAGTGATTGGAGATGATATATGGTTTTACATACGCCAATTTTCATATTAATAGAACTATAAAATGTAAGCTTTTTTTAGGCTTAGGTTTGAATAAAATTTTGATATTCAAAATGTATTAAGTGTGCTGGTATCACATTCAGGGACCACGAACCATTTCATCCAAGCAAAGCGTAGGTAAAATTGGCTTGCATATTCATATTCCAATCATGGCGTAAATTCAGGAAAACTTACATCACTATGATTCGGATTGTCTGTAATAGAAGTACTATTAGAAAAATAGTTACAACTATTCTTTAAATCAAGTATGTTGCATATATTGTAGTATTTTACAATAATTTATGAAGTACTCGACTTATTAAAACTAATTTAGTGCAAAATAGTGTTGATTGTTGCATGTTTAAGGAACAAAAACTGCATTTTATACATATATATGTATAGTTCGTGTCATACGCAGTATGCGCATAAACATTTTCCAATATCTCAAATGAAATTTTTTAATTTTTCATTTTTAATCCGATCCATCTAATCTTTCATACAAAGTAAATTGGATGAAATACGATAAACGTGAAAAAATTAATCCTGTGTCACGTGACAAGATTTTGTAAAATTGCTCATCCCTAGTTTACAAACTCGGTTATTTAGTTTGCAATATTTCTGCGAAAAATAGGAGAGTGTCAGATTTGGAGAATGCTAGAGATAAAAGGAATGTGATGTCAATGTTGAAATCCTAATGCAAAGAGTGTGATACGAGCAACAATTTATTGCTATCCAATTTGCGTTTAAGTATATATTCAAATCAAACCTCAATCGAATTCGACATTTTAAAATGTTCCGACTATTGTATTTCAGTGAGGTACACTATAAATCATTTCTTTGAGATTGCTTTACTAATACAGAATAGTGTGGAAATATCAGACGTTTACAGCACAATAATTTCCGATCCAAGAAAATCTTAACAATAGATTCTTCACACAGCTTGCAAACACAGCTATTCCACACCATCTCATTTGCAAACACAACTATTCAACGCCATCTCATTTGCAAACTCAGCTATTCAACACCTTCTCATTTGCAAACTCAGCTATTAAATATCATCTCATTTGCAAACACAGCTATTCCACACCATCTCATTTGAAAACATAGCCATTCAACAACATCTCATTTGCAAACACAGCTATTCAACACCATTGGTTATTCCCAGGACATTGCAAGCCCACCTGGGGCAAATGGTTTACTCTGAGATATATAAGAACCTTAAAGTTTGTAGAAATCGTTTCTGATTTCCCAATTTGGGTGGAGGGCACGATGCATGCATGCATACAGTTAATTGTTCTAAGCCAAAATTGAATAATAGGTGCTAGTCAAAATTGCCCTGGTGAGTATAGAAAAACAGTAGATAGCAAAAGTAATCCAATACAATCAAATCGGAGTGTTGCAGGTATTGAAGAAAGAACGTTTTATTGTTCAATTATATACTAAAGGACAGTATCCTGGAGTTTTCCTATAAAGGGCAGTATTCCTATAAAGGGCAGTATCCTGGTAGTATACTGGTTATTTCGAGGTGTTTCTGGAACCTTAAAAAATTCTCCAAATATCGCCAAATTGTCGATAAATTGCCAACTCTGCAACCCTAGATTCACGTCATAGGGAAAGTCGCCTGTACGGTTTTAAAAATATATTCCAGTGACGATCTTTTATACGTTCTCAACAATATTTTTTATAATGTAGAACTAACACACTTATACACATTTGTGACTAGACCTGGGTCTCCTTAACAAAACTTCACTTTTGCAAAGAATGAACTTCATTCACGAATATAGTATAATAAAAAGTTACGAAGTCTTAATAAGGTGGCAAGTCTTATGTACAGTTCATTTTCGACGGAAATATTAGGCATTTATATATATATATATATATATACTCTTTTTGCACACTTATTTTACACAGTCATACAAATTTTCGAAAAATCGGAAGTGGCATATCTCCAGATACGTAAATGAAACCCCCTTCTATCTCCTCTGAAATTCGATGCTGAATTCATATTAGTAGTTTTCTAAGCTTTATCTATAGCCAATCCTGAGATATAGCTGTTTCAAGGAAAAATTTTGAACCAGAAGTAAAAAAACTGAAAGTGTAAAATTCTAGTAACTATTCCAACTCTTATACTAATATTAATGCTGAATCCAAATCAGTATTTCATTTTATAAGCTCTATGTATAAATGGTCATGAAAAATAAATATTTCAAGGAAAATGTAAATTTTTCAATCGGAAGTGACATCTTAATAACTGAAGGGGGAAATCCTTAGTGAATCCCCTAGGACCCATCCGTAATCGAATGTTGAATTCATATCAGTCATTGTCTATCTAAAGTACTACCTAAATCTGATTTTGAGAAATATATGTTAAAAAAAAATTTGAACCTAAAAGGGAAAAAGAACCGGGAAAATTCTGCGTGAACCACTTTACTTCTTCTAGAACAATATGTGATTGCATACATGATATCATTTAAATTCTGTCTAAGCCAAACTTGAAATATATGTTGAATACATACATACATACATACATATATGCTATGATATAAGTTCTGTCTATAGCTAATCATGAAGAATAGATGTTTCAAGTAAAATAAAAAATTTTGAACCGGAAATCCTTAGTAAATTCCCAATCCATAGTAAACTCCCCCTAAGCCCTCCAGAATTTAATGCTGAACCCAAATCAGTCATCATCTGGGCACTATCTATAGCATACCCTGAAAAATAGATGTTTCAAGGAAATATTTTTTTTCGTAAAAACAGGCAAAATTTTTACCACCAAAAATTTTTAGAGATGTTTCAATAGTTTTATCTTCACAATTAACTAATTACGAGATAAGTTAATGAAAACGTATGAAAAAAAATAAGACTCTAATGCAGTTAGTTCTCTATTCATATGAAAATGAACTATTAAACAACACTTTATTTCCACACAAATGAAGTCATTTCTTCATTTCCGTAATTTTTAGAGAACCCAGATGCTTAACAATAGCCAACAGCAATCAGATTAGAGGATGAAAAATGTCTCGCTTATTGCTCCACAAACCGCTTTTCGTGCTGACGCTAAGTCGAATTTCTTGCACATTTTAGTATAAGCAGTGACATGGAAATATTAATATTCATTAGAACTAACAAAAGCATTTCTAACTGTTTACCGTATTAGAAAGATAAATGCTTCAATAGCTCATATTTTACCGCCAACAGGAGTCACAAAGTGGGAAGAATAATTTGTGGCCAAACATTGAAGTGTAGCACAGAAAATAGAACTGCTGCTTGTGAAAATATATCTTCGTATTACCTCCTTAAAAGGGATAGGACAATTATGTTACTAGATTGTTTCCAGGGCGTTTGTTAGGCCTCTTCCTCAGGTCCAAACTCGGCGTCTGCTGTTAAGAACGTTTGACAAAGAATTGCTTTCTTTGTTTCATTCTGCAATTCTTTTCTAACGGTTGCTATGAGATGAGAAGACATTGTTTTCAGACCTGAGGAAGAGGATTAAAAATGCCCTCAAAACAATTGTTGACACCTAATTTTCCTATACCTGCTTTTTTAAGGAAATATTGGTTATATCAAAATATATATTTTTAAGTTAGTATAGATATCCGTATGACTCAATATCAAGTGAGGGATATTTTAATATTATAATGTATAAAAAAAAATCCACGGGGACTTTTTATAATAATGCAATTTAAAATTTTCCTACACAATATGTTACAATGCGTGATTTTATTGTAGAAATAGTGCAAGAATTACTGATTTACTCGGGCGATCTTATATATCATACCCTCTGTCGAAAGTTCCAGAAAAAGCACGTAACTCTGGGCCAATCTACAAAGTTGGAGGTTTCTAAAACTCGCCAAATATCGCCAAGTTGGCAATATTTAGCCAAATTTGACGACAAGCTAACCAAATTTGTATCCAAAATCAAGCGGCCCAGACCTTCACATTATAACGGTTTTCTGTTACGTATTCATAACGTATTTACGTATTCGTGTCACTTCTGGTACAGGCTTCCATTTCATCTAAGTCATATATCTTTCAAGATATACTCAATCCCACGGCATAAGATGTTTCACATCAAAAATTTCAATTTAATTAATTATTAAATTAGTTATTTAAAGTAGCCGACGCGGTGGTCGAGCGGTCAAGGCGAGCATTCGACCGCCCCGTTGTGTGTTCGAGTCCCACGTAAGGCATGGATGTTGTGATGTTGGGCGTAGTGTGTTCCGCCCCTTCTGGTGCGCCTGGGGCAACGTCCTAGGACGGCTAAATGGTTCACGTTCTGTCCGATGTATAGGTGAATGATGAAAGTCGAGTGATAAGCCATTTGATAAAAAAAAAGTTATTTAAAATTTAGCCATTTAATTTTTAATATTACTTTCCCTGCAATACATGGTAATGTATAGGGAAAGTATTGGAATCATGTCGAAAATCGCAACTCGAGTTTTCGACGGATCTACACGTTTCAAGACCTCTAGAATACGAAAAAAATCATTTTTAGCGTGACGTCTGTGTGTGTGTCTGTCTGTGTGTCTGTGTGTCTGTGTGTCTGTCTGTCTGTGCAGATTTTGTATCCACTCTAACTAAAAAACTAATGGACCGAATTTCACAAAATTGGGTAGGTAAGTCACTTGTAAGCGAGTCTGGTGCTGATTAGTTTTGGGTACGATTTTGAATAAAAGAACCCGCCTATTTCTGCGAAATGGTCTGCAAAAGCTTGTATCCACTCTAACTGAAAAACTACTGGACCGAATTTCACAAAATTCGGTAGATGAGTCACTTGTGGGTTATCCTGGTGCTGATTGGATTTTGGTACGATTCGGAAAAAAATAACCTGCCTTTTTTTGCAAAATGGTCCGCAAAAATCATCAAAATCTAAACTTAAGAATTACGTATGCACAAATACATCCATTAAATGCTTGTTTAATACGTAATTTTTAGGGAAGAAAATAAAAAGACCAACCCCATTACACTAGGAGCAGCCGTTCTCGAGATATTTTAGTTTTTCGTATTTTCCCTACCCCACCTTTGAAAATATGTCCGGTTACCGAATGAGAACGAAAATTGAATTAAAGGTGAAAGAAATTTGAATAAATAAAAGATAATGTTAATATAAGCCTGCAGGGAAAGTCATGTGCTGCCCACATCAGACTTTTTGGTTTCAAAATTTAATTTTTATTGTTTTAAAAATATTTCGTTTAAAGTGCATATAATTATTAACATGCCGATGCTTGGTCTCCCGCCCTATAAAATAATCTCAGCCGAGCTCCAGATTATATTATACATTTTATTAAAAAAGAAAAAAAACAGCACTCTGATTTTATCCATAATCTACCAAGTGATTTCGTGTTTCTCTAACGTTTCTTACGAATATGCCCTGGCAATAAAAAGATAATAAGCAGGCGAGATCATCACTTCATGTTATAGATTCCATCATATCTCTGCCTTATCCTTGAAGACATCGTGTGCGCGTGGAAGGCAAATCTATATTACAGTCTCATAAATATTTCCGCAACACTGCCGAGGAAGCTACGACAAAAGATTATATGGTTAATAATCTCGGTAACACAGGTGACATGACGGAAAAATTGCTTTCTCGTGGGGAACAGTAGTAAAATCGTGTTCTTACCCTGATTTATGTGCGACGAAGATTCTATAAAAACGTAAAAAAAAGGAACTGTAATATTACCGAAAAAAAATAATTATTCATTCTCCATAAGGTTGACATTAAAATGAAGAAAAAGTTTATGTGATGAGGAAATTTCCATTAGATATTAATCTAGATTGAATATTGAATATGGGCGTTTAAAAAAACTAGATATTTTCAGAATGTCAAAATGTAATTTCGATTTTAGTCAAATATTTCTTCTGCCTAATTTCTTAATATGTTTTACTATATATATCGTTTTGCAATAGACTTCAATTTTTTTTATTAATGAGAAATTTATGAAAATAGGTCATTCTGTGTATCTAATTTCGGGAAAATAGAATGTCAAAGATGTGGGCAGTACATGACTTTCCTGCAGACTCAAATTATTTTTCTGTTTATTTCTTCTTATTAGTGGACACATATATCGTACAGACAGAGAGACATACAGACACACGCGCACGCAGACACACATACAGGTACACATACAGACACATATAGAGACACACACGCGTATTCACATACAGACACACACAGAGACACACACGTAGAGGCCAGTCTAAAAAGAGTTTTTTCGTATACCAGAACTCCCAAAACGTGTAGATCCGTCGAAAACACGAGTTGCGATTTTCGACACGTTTCCAATACTTCCCTTATACATTACCTCGTATTTCAGGGAAAGTAAAAATCTGATGTGGGCAGCACATAACTTTCTCTGCAGACTTAAATTCATTTTCTCTTTATTTCCTCTTATTAGTGGATACATATATCGTAAAGACAGACAGACATACAGACACACATACAGGCACACATACAGACACACACAGAGACACACACTCGGACGTCAAGCTAAAAATAGCTTTCCCGTATTCCAGAGGTCCCGAAACGTGCAGATCCATTGAAAACTTGAATTGCGATTTTCGATACGATTCCAATACTTTCGTTATACATTACCTTGTACTTCTGCGAAAGTAAAAATCTAATGTGGGCAGCACATGACTAACCCTGCAGACTCAAATTATTTTTCTCTTTATTTCTTCTTATTAGTGAATACATATATCGTACAGACAGACAGACATACAGACACACGCACACACAGACACACATACAGGCACACATATAGACACACACAGAGACACACAAGCGTACACACATACAGACACACACAGAGACACACACGCGGACGTCACTCTAAAATTAATTTTTTCGTATTCCAGAGCTCCCAAAACGTGTAGATCCGTTGAAAACTCGAGTTGCGATTTTCGGCACGATTCCAATACTTTTCTTATATATTACCTTGTATTTCAGGAAAAATAAAAATCTGATGTGGACAGCACATGACTTTCGCTGCGGACTCAAATTCATTTTCTCCTTATTTCTTTAATAATTCATTATATTGAGTTTAATTGCACAAAATAACACTCACAATTGTTTAAAATGACACTAAATGTGCACGTTTAATTCAATATCCGTTTTCATTTTGTAATGGGACGCACTTTCAAGGGCGGCGTAACAGAAATGCGAAAAAACTAAAATATTTCGAGAACTGTTAATCCTAGAGTAATAGGGTCGGTTTTATTACTTTCATTGTCAAAAATTACGTATGAAATAAGCATTTTTACTTTCCTTATATACATAATGTATAAGGAAAGTATTGTGACGGGGTCGAAAATTCGAATTCGAGTTTTCGACGGGAGAGCACGTTTCAAGCATCCCTGATCACGAATCAAACATTTTTGAAGTGATGTCTGTGTGTGTGTGTGTGTGTGTGTGTGTGTGTGTGTGTGTGTGTGTGTGTGTGTGTGTGTGTGTGTGTGTGTGTGTGTGTGTGTGTGTGTGTGTCAATGAGTCTGTGGAGACAATAACTGACGAACGAATGAACCGATTCGAACGAAATTTGGTACCAAAATCACAATCCGTAAACACTGGAAATCTATTGTTTTTATACGCAATCGAATGTTCAAAACCCGCCCCCCCCCTAAATTTTCGAGTGAAATTTTGAAAAAATCGCCAAAAAATCAAAACCGCTAATAAAGTTACGCAAATAGACATTTCTTATGTCATTTTTCATTAGAAAACGATTGCCATCAATTTTAGAACGCTAACATGAACTGTTCTCGAGATATTGTACATTTTTCAAAAAAATTATCAAAAAGTCATATAAAATAAAACAAAATATCTCTTATTGAGAAACATATTCACTTTTCATATGTAATACCATGCCATAAATGTGGTGACATCATTCTCGTGGATCTAGCTCGTTCCATTCATGGGAAAAGATACTTTGAGTAATACTTTTGCATTTGAACGCCAATAGTCATTTATCTGGTATCAGAATATCTTATTTCTCCGTCCATATCGCTTGGCGAGATTTTGGCGACAAATTTGGCGGAATGTCGCCAACTTGACGACTTTTTAAATGTTGCCAAATTAACGAAAATCTCGCCAAATAGATAAAATGATGCTAAATCAATGGAAATGGCGACTAATTGAAGAAAATTCAAAATCTTGGAAAGAATATAAGTATCTACTATAAGAATAACAAAATTGTCTTGCAGCTTAATAAAATCGTTATTTAGAGAGTTATTTCGCAGCTTTCGTTGTAGGACAAAGATGATTGTGCTCTACAACTTTATTATTGACTTTTTACTCATCGATATAGTCCTCCGTCCTAAAGCAGTATCATCGTGTCCCCATAGGGGCTTCTTATACACTTGCGTAAAAATATATGATAACTCTAATACTTCTCGAGCATTAGAGTTATCATATATTTTGGTGCTGCAAATATGTTTGTGTCATCATATGTATTGGCTTGGTGCATGATTCTCCTTGACACTCTGTACGTACGAGTATCCTTACGAAAATGTTCAGAATGTATTCAGTAAGTCTTAAAATATGCTTTTTTTCTCCAAATTTCGATCTTAAAAACTTTTAGTATGGCAGAACTTGTTTTATACAAAAATGTGTGAAAATAAGAAATTTGGGAGATTTTTTCTTTCTTTCTTTCTTTCTTTCTTTCTTTCCAGTTCTGCATATCAGAAATATTAGATTAAAATTTTATTAATGTAACATGAGTAGAACTCGAAAATATAAAAAATAAAAAACATACTGCAGAGTCCACTTCCACAATAAGAGCTTGCAATTTCGTTCCAGTAGCTGAACGATAGAGCGTCGGCTGGAGAGTTTGGAGATCTAGGATTCGATTCTCTCCCGAGAATCGAACCCTGGAATTCAGAGGATACTAACCCGGGTAAAAATAGTAGTAGCAGGAGGCTAACCTGAGGTAAAACAAATAGTAGCAGGAGGCAAACCTGAGGTAAAACAATTAGTAGCAGGAGTCTAACCTGAGGTAAAAATAGCATCATGTGGTCAGTCAGATTGACAGTTGCCCGCAAATCTGACATTAGAAGGTGGAGTATGCAGAGTCCACTTCGACGATAAAAGTTTACGATTTCATCCTAGTAGTTCAACGATAGAGCGTCGGCTGGCCAGTTCGCAGATCTAGGGTTCGATTCCCGGTGGGGGCAGCAAGGTCCTTTAAAACACTCGTAATTATATATAAAAGTCGAATTTACCTTTCGCTACAGATTTTTTAATTTCAGTATCTGTGCTAGATATAGAGCAAGAAAAAATAGTATTTCAAATACTTTTTTTTTTCATTCTAAAACTGAAATAAAACTCAGCAAATTCCTAGAAAGAAATATACATAACGGGGATAAATTTCGCTTAATGGAAGCCGTTTATCTTATCTTCATCCTGCGTTCGTAAAAATAAACATTTTCGAGTAATTCTGCCAGGGTATGTAAATATATCCATGCAGCGGTTAATTAACTCGGCAAAACCCACGAGCGAAAACAGTAAGAAGGCAAAGCTGTTATCAGAGTTTCTACTATGACTCTTTCTCTAGGGAAATAATACCTGAGAAATCGTTGCAGTATCTTTAGAAGAATCTTTAAAATTAACTCAGTATAAATTATTTACCAATTCCTCTCGGCCTTATGTTCAAATGTTTCAAAGTATTTTAGTACGTTCATAATGCATCTGTTAAATATGTATACGGTGTGCATCCTGAGATAAAATATTAAAAATTGCAAGGCGTTGAAGCAATTCCTTATATAGCCAGATTAAATGCGGAATGTGACGTTGAGCGCAAACAGTGAATAAATAGATAACAGCGTAAAATGATAAGCGAATAGAAGTTAAAAGCAAAGGTTCTTTTAGAAAACTCGTTATGAGATTTTTTTGTGCAAACAGGCCAAGAGCTAAGCTACATCACGAATATGCTTACCATGTGCTATAATGCCCTCCCTCAAGTTATAGGTAAGAAGATGAAATAAATAAAAATAAATACAGAAAAACGAGCCTAAGTACACTACACACACATATATATGTATATATATATATATATATATATATATATATATATATATATATATATATATATATATATATATATAAATAATTGAATGATTTTATAAATATATACTAAAAAATTAGTAGATCATCTATAGTAAATCATTGCTAGATAACCAGTCATCAATTTGATTTCTCTTTCATTCTCTATCATTCAAAAATGGTCATTGATTTTTGACCTCAACTTTCGGGGCTCTGGACATCAATAAAATGTCCAATAATATGATTAAGGGTTTAAATGATTTATTAATAATACCCTATTCCTTTCAATTACGACTTGATAATGTTCAACTGTTTTTCTCTGTCTCTTATTCTCCTATTTTTAGTCAATTTTTATTTTTTACTTTTTGGTTCTAATGTTTTTCTATCTCTCACTCGGGACACTAAATTTGCTTGATATAAGAAGTTGCTAGCACGGGGTCAATTCATTTAGAAAGTGAAGTAGTTTACTTTAGAAAGTGACTTAGTTTACTCGCTCTAAAGGAAAACCCATAAAGTGTTTTCAAAATGATTATTTACTCTTTACATATTATTTGAAATGCATTTTACGCTGTGAAATATTTATTTACAGCAGGGCAAATCTTTTTGGTAGCCCGTATGAGTTAGTTCAAGAGACTGAGGTCGGATTCCCGAGTCTTACTTTGAGGTCAAATCTTAAATGCTGTTATAGCCAATACTCTATAATTGACGTCTAACTTAAATTGTCTGATGTGGGCAGTACATAACTTCACCAAAATTGAAATTTTATAACATCTCTACTATCAGTTGATGTTATTCCAATTTATGAAGTTACGACAAACAAGATGCTAAGGAAAACTTGAACAACGTATATAAGCACAAATAACACAATAATACAGCATACAACTATTTCGAGAATACGCTGAATCTCTTTTGTCAGTACAAAAGAACCAACAACCCCGAAGTCCGAAGGAGGAATAGGATTACCGAGCCCATTCCTCTTTTGGACTTGATGTTTATTAGTTCTCTTGCACTGACAAAGGGGATACAGCTTATCTTTGAAACAGCTGTATTCTTCATTATTATGTTATTTGTGGTTATATATGTTTCTCATGTTTTTCTTATTCTTCGCACAAATTGTATATTACTTATTGATAGACATGATGCTGCTCTGTAAAGATTAAGAGAATGAGAAGATCCTACAGATCAATTGGATCTAAATCATGATAATATAGCTTCAATTTCAAAAATAGAAGAAATTAACTCGTTTCATATCATTGGATATATCGTAGACGGGCCAACCATAAATCAGTTTTGTATCCCTTTCCCCTTTCTCTGAGATAAAATTTCTATACAGCATATATAAATCGGTTTATTTCTAACTACTGTAAAATGTTTATCCACATTTTCACATAGATTAATGAAAATGTCATGCAGATCAGTTGCATTTCTATCTACGACCTCAAGTTAGAAAAACTAGGTTTCTTACATAAATAAAAGAGATTCTATGGTCTCAATAGACTAATAGATATAAGATGCAGAGAATGGGGATTCTTTTCCTGATGACGAACGTTCTTTTTGGCACATATAAATTGATTTTATCTACCACAAAATGGGAATGCACACATGACATTCTAGAGATCTTCCTTAAAAATATGTGCAGGTAAAAAATATTATATTTTCTTGCAGGAAATATTAAATCCCTAACTGCTAAATCATTGTCAACCCTCAAGATTATCAAAGAATTTCATCTCGCTATTCATCATTTTTCCTAATCCACCGACAACACTAAAAAGAACAACTGAACAATATTCCAAGTATCCCCATATACTTTAGTTTTACCCTTCAATGGTGGATAGAAGAGCAACCAAAATCCTGTTACGAGCTCGTAAATGAAGATCTTTTATTCGAGAGCAGGGGATGGGGTGATAAAGCATGGTTGCGACAAGACTGTTATGATGTCAGTCGTGTTATGTAGAACAAAAACGCGATTCTGGGGAAAATGAGATTTCAATTGAACAATTATTTTATAATAATCAGGAATCATTTAGATATGGGGGAAGACACATTGCAATCTTCCGTATGTTTATGAATATCTGATTTAAACTAAAACTGTAAAAAAAAATTATATATTTTGCTGCAAGAGATATTATATTCCTAACTGGTAAATCATTACAACCCTCAAGATAATCAACGAATTTCATCTCGCTATTCATCATTTCTCCTAATCCGCCGACAACACTAAAAAGAGCAACTGAACAATATTCCAAGTATCCCCATATACTTTAGTTTTACCCTTCAATAGTAGATAGAAGGGAAACCAAAATCCTGTTACGAGCTCGTAAATGAAGATCTTTTATTCAAGAGCAGTGGATGGAATGATAAAGCATGGTTGCGACAAGACTGCTGTGATGTTAGCCGTGTTATGTGGATCAAAAACGCGGTTCTGGTGAAAATGAAATTTCAATTGAACAATTGTTTTATAATAATCAGGAATCATTTAGATATGGAGGAAGACACATTGCAATCTTCCGTATATTTATAAATATCTGATTTAAACTAAAACTGTAAAAAAAAAATTATATATTTTGCTGCAAGAGATATTATATTCCTTCCTAACTGGTAAATCATTACAACCCTCAAGATAATCAACGAATTTCATCTCGCTATTCATCATTTTTCCTAATCCGCCGACAACACTAAAAAGAGCAACTGAACAATATTTCAAGAATGGAACAAAAATGTGGCACTGCCGGAAAATGAAATTTCAATTGAACAATTATTTAATAGTCAGTACTCAATTAGATATGAAGGAAGACACATTGTAAACTTCAGTATATTTATAGATATCTGATTTAAATAAAACTTAACAAAATGTCCATATATGACATAATATTCTTTCTTAAAAAATATTTGTGAAAAAATAATTCTAAATGCTGTTACAATGATCAAATACTTTTAAATTTTGCTACAAGTATAAATCCTTGTCAACCCTCTAGATGATCATGAATTTCGTCTTAATATCCATCATTTGTCTCAGCTGTTGAAAGCAGTTAAGAAATAACGACTGTCTCAATTTTGTTCAAAGTATACCGATATACCTAAATATTATCCATCGGTAATTAATAGGAGAGCCAATAAATTCCTGTTACGAGCTCGTAAATGAAGATACTTTATTCAAAAGTTGGGCACAGGATGATAAAGCATGGTTGCGACATAGCGGTAATGGTGTTAATCATGTTATGTACAACAAATTAATGAGTCGAGATGAAATTGAAAGTCGAGTTGAGTATGGCTCAACTCCAGTCTCATACCAGAATATCTGTGTCTCATACCAGAATAAATTTTTTATTCAAATTTTACAATAATTTTTTTTAACAAAACGGTATCACAGGTTCAAATTATTGCAACCATAGAGTTTTTATTTCGCTTTAAAGGGCTTGAAAATGAATCTTTTGGTTGATAAAATACTTGCCGATGTATGCCCGGGGGGGGGGTTGCCTCTTAACGGGATCTAATAACGTCACGAATAAAAAAATTATTTTTCATAACAATAATTGAAACTATAAAATCTCGTGTTTATTGAGCCATAAATACTCCCTTTTATGAATGATCATACCAAATTTTGTCCTGCTATCATGTTAAAAAAAAACATAAAATTTCGAATAGGTTTAGAAATGTCTCTCGAATTTATAAAACATTCTATCTGTTTCTAGATTTTTTATAACAAAGCCGGATATAAATATTCTTGGAAATCCATTAATATTTGTGCTGCTATCGTGTACACAAGAAAGTGACCATAGACAGACAGACAAACAGACGGACATCACTCCATAAATAGTCGAAACGTATTCAGGAGGTCTAAACACATATATTGGCATAACACGAATTCGAAAATTTTCGTGAAAACTTTCTCAAATTTTTCAAAACTTTCTCCATACACGTATGAGAATGTAAAAATAGCACTCGGATACATGCAATTTTAACAGAACAATTTATGAAATAATAGTTGTGGCAAATCACATATGACAGAAAACAAATTGTGAACTTTATTATATAGATGTCTGATCCATATTGCTGCAAGTGGTGCTGAATTCCTAACTTCTAAATCCTTATCAACCGTCGAGATGATCAATGAATTTCATCTCACTATCTGTCATTTTTCCTCATCCATCGATACCCATAAAAAAACTGTTTCAACTTTATTTCAAGTTTCTCCTCATATACCTTAGTCTTATCATTCGCTGATGAATCAGAGAGCAAATAAATTCCTGTTACGAGCTCGTAAATGAAGTTATTTTATTCAAGAGCTAGGGATGGGATCCTAAATCATGGCTATGACAAGATTGTTATGATACCAGTCATGTTATGTGAAACAGAAAAACAGTACTGGGTAAAATACAATTGCAGTGGTACATTCTATATAAATAGAATTGAAAATCTGTCTGCCTGTCTGTCTGTTTGTCGCATCATCACGGGAGAACGGCTGAACCGAAATTGATGAAATTTTGCAGGTAATCTTAAAGTAGCCCCACTTAAAATTTAGTCTATGTTCCGAGTTTCTAAGACCGAGTTTCTAAGAGATATTAATAAAAAGCGAAACCTTTTCCTAGGAATTCTACTCTCTAGCTCCCTGGTTCCACCAAACGAAAAAGGTTGGAAATCGCTGATTTAAAACGCGAAAATGAATTAAAACTATCTTTGAGTTTGGTGGGAGTTTATTGCGCTTATCAGTCACATTCGAAAATCGCAGGTTTGAAATATGAATTTAAAGGGAAACTCTATCTCCATGGTTTATTTTCACAGGCAAGCAATGAAACTCACAATGAAAAATATCAATAAATCAAAATTGTTATTTAATTATCAGCATTTTATGAGAAAGATTCTTCCTTATATCATGTTACTTAGCAACTCAATTAAATCAAACGCGTTTGTTAATTTTTATTATTATTTTTTCGATTTGAATAATAAATAAATGGATATAAAAATATACATTATAGATGAAAAGTTTGATTTTTTTAATTATATTAATTGCGGACTGCGTACATCGCTTTCATTTATTTTGAAAAATAGTTTTCAAACTTATATATTGTGTTTGGCCAATAAACTCATATATTATATTTAGCCAACAAACTCCTTTAGCCAATTGTTGAAACAGAATAAGAGTGGAACGGGTATATCTTGTAATACAATTTTGGTGATTTCATTTAATATATACAAACGGGATCAGGATGTTTTATTCTTCGGATCTGCAAATTCAGAACTACAAATTTGGCGGGATATCGCTAACTTGGCAAAGTTTCTTAAACGTTGTCAGATTGACGGAAATATCGTCAAATTGATAAAAACATCGCTAAATCAATGAAATTAATTTTGTTTTGTTAGAAAATAGTATTGAAATAATGTTTAGATAGCATTTGTCTGTCAGTCCAACCGTCCTACTTATCAACACATTTAGCTAATTTTTAGAATGTCGCCAAATTGATAAATATGTTTGTAAATCCATAAAAATATCTTGAATTTGATAAAATTGCCTTAAATAAATGAAATGAATTGTGTTTTGTTAGGGGATAGTATTGTGGTGATGTTTCGTCAATTTGTCGCCTAGTGGGACTGTCAGTTCTACACTCCCACTTGGCGATAAGTTTGGTAATTTTTTAAAATGTCTCTAAATTGACAAATATGTCGCTAAATTGATAAAATGACGCTAAAAAGTTAAGTACGATTTTCTAGATAATCTATGTCGTTTTGTGAGAATCAAAAAATATTTTTTCTAAATTTACTTGCAAAGTAGACCAGGATCCTTTGTTCTTCAGATCTGCCTGTGAAGATAATTTTGTATATCGAGCCCAGAGTGCCTTATACATTTTTAGAAGAATTAAATTAAATATTTTATTCGAATATCTTGAATATCAAAGTCATTTAGAATACTATAGGAATTTACACATAATTGTGAATGTTAAGTTTCTTTATATTATATTTTTCGTACAAAAAACGGGTATACAACTAATCTATATAAATAAAATTGAAAATCTGTTTATTTGTATGTATGTGTGTGTTTGCCTCATCATCGCGGGAGAATGGCTGCACAGAAAGTGATGAAATTTTCGGAGTAAATTTGAAATACACCCATTTAAAATTAGTCTATGTTTCGAATTTCTAAGACTAAGGGTTATCCAGATATTAACAAAAAAATCGTACTATTAAACATTCCATTGAGATAGCATTATGCATACAAAATGTGTTCCACGATGTTATTAGAAAAACAAGAAAGATCAATCATGCTTAAAGCATTGATTATGAAACACTTTCCAAACTCAATGCAATTTTATTTAAACAAGTCAAAAATACAATACATCCCTCAGTAATATTTTAAAACTTATCTCAATACTACATTAATTTATTATATTTGAAAACTCAAACCTTCATCGAAAAAAATGAACTTCATTCAAATGACGGCATTGAAATATAAATTGCCTGGTTTAAATATCTCTAAAATGCGATAAATTCCTCGGTAATATTTTTAAAACTATCATAATATTACGATAATTTATTATATTTGATAACTTCATCGAAAACAACAAAAATTCATTCAAATGACGTCATAGAAAAAATAACACGCCTGGATCTCTCTATAAAAACAGCATTTCATTCATACCATTTTCCCATTCATTTCATTCATCACAAAACTATAATAATTTATTTTATTTAAAAATTAAGACCATGGAGCTACAAGTAATTAAACTCTATGCTTAAAACTTCATCGAATAAAATCGTCCTTCTCTTTGTAAAATCAATGAATATTTAATTCATATCAGCTGTGCAGACTCCATGGGCTGAATAATTTTGTGTTAAAGAAATACAGCAAATCTAATACAACTCATTCTACATATTTTGCTGTTTACATTTTACATAAGTAAAAAATAGGCTTCGTTGTAGAAATAATCACATTTGAATGATCATTTAAACTCAAATATATTGTAATTGCGTTGTTTCAGTATGTAGATGCACAGAATTTAAGCAAAAATAAAGTGGTTTTAGGACGGATACAACACTCAATAAGAATTAAAAAGAACTTAAAAAATCACGATTTTGAGACAAGATGGATGCCATATATCACTTTGAAGTGGGTCATGTGATCTTTTCATATCAGGGTCACGTGATCGCTTCATATAAGAGGTGTAATTATTATTTTAATTTTTATTTAAAAACTACTGAATATATTTCGCTGAATTCCTTTTCATATATTTTACGGAACAATTTGAATATTACCTAAAATTTTCGAAGCAATTTGTAAATTTTAAATCCGCTTAAAAAATGTTTGAAAAATTAGGTCCCATAGGTCTCAACGTATTTCATTTTTTCAACCTAGGTTCAATCCAAAACTAATTGGCTGATATTATTCATGTATATTCCATAGGTTCTACAGACCGTCTGAACAACATACTAAAATTTAATCTTGCTTAAGTCATTTTTACGGCAGTTATCGTGCTAACGTACAGACAGACAGACAGAATGAACAAAGTCATAAACACTTTTCAACTTTGTTGTAAAGTGTTAAAAAATGATATCAAGTTGTTAAGCAAAGGAATTAAATCCAATGAGTTTAAATTTAAAACAAATACGTTGCTAAGCAATGGAATTAAATCCTATGAATTAATACACAGTAAATCGTTTTTGATTTAAATAACAAAGAATGTGTATATGTAAATTTTATCGGAATGCAATTTTGATTGGATTATATCCATTACGGCTTTTAGCTTAGATGAATACGGTAAATAATGATATTTTCAATTTCTTACACCATATGTTTTATTTTCGTGAAATAATTCTCAAATCCATATATTGTAGTACGGGTATCTCTTCTAAAACACGGGTATAATCTTCTAATCTACGAAAATATAAGTAGTGCGGGTATATCTTGTAATACACTCTTAGAGCTTTTATTTTGGCATATATTGATTCTATTTCATATTTTCTGTAAATTTGTTTGCAAACGGGATCAAAATGCTTCGTTCTTCTGATCTGCCTGTGAAGATAATTTTATATAACGAGAAAAGAGATTCTTCAATTCCGTTTTAGGAGCATTAATTTAAATATTTTAGTAGAATGTTTTGAATAACAATGTCATTTAGAATACTACAAGAATTTGCACATGATCGTGAATTTTAAGTTTTTTTATATTGTATATTCCGTACGAAGAACGGGTATACTGCTTGTTATTTAATAATAGTTAGTAGCCAATAAGGTATATGAGAAAAAACTAATTTATAATTTAAATATATTATTAGATATATGATTTAAACGAATTTCTTTTTGTTTACCGCAAAATCTAAATCCTTATTTAGCATTCTAGCATTCTTAATTCTACGTTCGACAATACTATAGCACAAGTATAATACTAATCTAAATTTTGCTACAAGTTATGCTATAACCCTAACTACTAAATCTATTATAACCGTCGAATTGATCTAAGAAATTAAGCTCACTATCCATTATGTCTCCTTATCCGCTGAGAGCAATAAAAGAACAACTGAACTTTATTCCAAGTGTTCCATTATTATTAGTCTTATCCTTCGATATCTAACAGAAGAACTAATAAATTCCTGTTATGAGCTCGTAAATGAAGATATATTATTAAATGGCAGGAATATGGTGATAATGCCTGGTTGGAATAAGCAGGTTAAGTTATCAATCACATTATGTGCAAAAGAAAAGCAATTCTCTGGTAAATATAATAGCAGTAGAATAAATATTTGTAGAAAATCAGATATGGCAAAATACACATTTTAAACTTAATATAGTATATTTATGAATATATGATATAAACGAAATTGCAGTTATCTACCACAAAATCTTACTCCACATATGATGGCATTCTAGAGGTTTTCCTTGTAAATATTAATACGATAATACTTCTGAATTTTGCCACATGTGATAATACACCTTTACTGTTAAATCCTGGATAACACTCAAGCTGATCAGCGAATTTCATATCAGAAAGCATCAATGTTTCCTCAGAGACTATTAAAAAGAAAAAAACTGTATAATTTTATTCCAGGTAACCCCATATACATTAGTCTTGTACTTCAGTAATGAATAGGAGAGACAAAAAATTCCTGTTATGAGTTCGTAAATGAAGATGTTTTATTAAAAAGCTGGAGACTGGGTGATAAAGCATGGGCTGGAATAAGGAGGTTATGATATGTCTTGTTATACGCACGAAAAGAAAACAGTACTCGAATAAATAGAATTGTAATAATTTATGTAATAACAGTTAGCAGCCAATCAGCCAATCAGATGTGACTAGAGATCCTTAAATATATTTATAGATATATTGTTTTAATGATTGCTTTTAACTTTAAAATTGCTTTTAGTTACCACAAAATGTAAATCCACATATGACATTCTCGAGTTCTTCCATGAAGATAGTTCTGAGGTAATTCTTTAAATCCTGTAACAAACGATGTCACATATCTAACTGCTAAATACTTTCTAACCCTCAAGATAATCAACGAATTTCATTTGATTATCTATCATATTTCTCATCCATCGACATCAGTTAAAAGTAACGACTGATTGAAATCGATTCCAGGTATTCCCATACACCTTATTGTTATCCTTCCTTAATGAATTACAAATACAATAAAATCCTGTAACAAACGATACTACATTCCTAACTTTTAAATACTTATCAACTCTAGATGATCAACAAATTTCATCTGTCTATTCACCATCTGTATCCATCAATTAAAAAACAACGACTAATTGAACTGTATTCCAAGTATCCCCATATACACTATTGTTATCCTTCCTTAATGAATAGCGAAACCAATAAAATCCTGTAGCAAACGATGCTACATCCTTAACTGCTAAATACTTGTCAACCCTCGTGATGATGAAGGAATTTCATCTGACTATCTATAATATTCCTCATCCGTCCATACCATTTAAAGAATAACGACTGATTGAACTTTATTCCAAGTATCCCCATATACCTTATTGTTATCCTTCTTTAATGAATAGCAAATCCCATAAAATCCTGTTACGAGGTCGTAAATAAAGATATTTTATTCAAGAGCCGGAGATGTGGTGATAGAGTATGGTTGGAACAAGGAAGTTAAGATATCAATCATGTTGTGTGCAACAGATAATCAGCACTGGAGTAAAAATATTTGCTATGAAAGATTTATTAAATTCCAGTTAGTAGCCAATAACATCAAATTTTGCAAATTTAAGCATATTTATAGCTATGTAATTTAAAACAAATATTTGAGTTAGTTTTGTTTATTTATTTATTTATTCTTTAGAAAATTCTTTCATATAAAACAAACGATTATGAATAATATCGATTTTAGTATTAAGTAATCAACATGAAAACGCTCTTGAATAACAAATAACGGCCTCCGTCCTCTTTTCTATAAAATGGCCAAACATATCATTTTTACTTTCTCGTACGTAGTATTGAAAAAGTATTGCTTTCACGAAAATTTCGTTTCAAAGATTTTGATGTCAATATACGCTTTAAGACCTCCTAAACACGTTTTGACTATTTTTGAAGTGATGTCTGTCTGTCTGTATGATGTCTGTGGTCGATAACTTGTATACAAGATAGCAGTCACAAATATTAATGGATTTTCACGAAACTTTATATCCAGTTTTGTTATCAAAATATCTAGAACTTGATAGAATTATTTTAAATTCAAGCGAAAGTTTTGAATTTTATTCGAAATTATATATTTTTTGACTTGGCAGCATAGGAACAAAATTTGACATACATGATCATGCATAAAAGGGTTTATTTATGGGTTGATGATAACGAGACTTAATAGTTTCAATCATTGTTGTGAAAAATAGTTGAGATACAATTTTTTGTTCTTGATGTAATTAGCCGCCTTGGGGTACCACCCACGGGGGAGTACATTGTCTAATATGGTATCAATTGAAAAAAGTTTAAGGCCCTTTAAAGTGAAGGACAACATGCTATGGTTGTAATCATTTGGATTCACGATACCGATTTTTAAATTTTTTATTGTAAAATTTGAAAAAAAAAATGAATTTTGGTATGAGAAAGAAAAGTTGGGTCACACCCCCAGTTAATTTTTCTAGTTCTACTTTCTGCAGAGAAAAGCCCGGTTGCCAGTCTTAAAATATTTTCTCTATCAGAAAAATAGACATTTACAATTTGTTTTGACATGGGCAATCCGCAATAAAAAAATCCTTATTTTTGTCTTTTAAAAATGGATGCTTAATCGGCGATTACCCGTTTAATCAGATATTAAAAAAAAACAGATACTATAAATAATATTGCAAATATTATTACAAATTCATTCGTCCATTGTTAATTCCTAACGAAGCGAAATCAACATTTAACTGTATTTTGTGATCTCTTTTATTCATAAACTACAATAGTTAGGAAGATGAAAATTTGAACACACACATAAAATTGCGCACAAAAGTAGCGAATCACAATTTCAATAATAGAAACTAACTGTAACAGGGCGAAATGCGCATGTTGACTACGCTTCGTACAAATAACAAGTAAACAACAACTTTTAAACAGCTAATCAAAGCATGTGCACTTGCATGCATTGTGATTTAAACGTATTCCTGTATATTAAATACGTTTTTGCGATTTAAATGTGTTACTGTGATTTCAGTGTTTTCCTGCATTCTAATTTTTTTTTATTTGATATTCAAATTCTAAAAATTTATGGGTTCTTTTGTGATTTGATTTTCAAATATTGAAATTGGTAATATTACAAACTCGAAATATCAAGTTGACGTAGATCTAGTTGCATATCTGCGTGCAATAGGTAGTTACTGCTAAGTTTCGTAAATTTATGTCAGCCATTGAGACGTTAAAGAAATTTCCTCCCGTAATTCATTTTCCTCGCTGTGGAATCCCATAAAAACTGGATACCATGTCTGAATTTTACCCCAACTGCAGACATTGGTCTTATCGTCTTATCCTTCAGCAAAAAATTAGAGTAGTGTTTTCTTGTACCCGAAAACTCATAAATAAATGAACGAACTTCCTCCCCCACACATACCCTCCCGTTGTGACCCAGTATTTCACTTCACTCATGTGCATGCTTTTATTAGAAGTGTTGCAATACTAAAAATATTTTTGGTTGAAAAATATTTATGCTAAAGTTTTACACTAATTCACAATAAAAATGATAATTTTTAATTATTAATATAATTAACTGGCGTAGGATTCAACTCAACTTTCTCATACCAAAACCTATTTTTAGTAGTTTTTTCTTTTCAAATTTTGCAAGAAAATTTTTGAAAAATCGGTATCACAAGTCCAGATGATTAAAACTATAGAGTGTTACCCTTTACTTTAAAGGGCTTGAAAAAATCTTTATATTGGTATCATACATGACAATGGAGGGGGAAGGGAGGTAACTTGCCCTCGAATTAGCTAATAACGTCACGAACAAAAAATTGTATCGCTGCTACTTTTCACAACAGTGATTGAAACAATTCTAGTCAAAGTCTGGTTATACCATAAATAAACTCTTAAACTCTCTGAGGAAATGATTATGAATTGTGTCCTATACTGCCATGTTAAAAAATTACAACATTTCGAATAAATTTGCAAATTTTGCGCTCGACTTTTAAAAAAAAGTCTATCTAGTTCTAGATTGTTTGATAACAAAGCCGGATATAAAGTGTCGTGAAAATCCACTAATATTTCTGGCTGCAGTCGTGTACAAAAGAAATCGACCACAGACAGACAGACTGACTGGCGAACAGACAACGGCGTAAACCTCAAGATCGCCGCTGACGATTGGCTGATCTCTGACAAACAGACAGACAGACGAACATCCCTATAAAAATAGTCAAAGCGTGTTCAGGAGGTCTTAAAACATATATTGGTATCAAAATCTCGAAATCGAAAATTTTCGTGAAATCAATACTTTTTCAATACCACGTAAGAAAAAGTAAATATAAATACTATTTAAGCACTGCTATCATTTGTTGGAATTTCATTTAAAATCATTTTAATAATAGCAGTGGCCGCTATAAAGTATCTTATTTTGTTAAATGAACAAGAGATATGTGTGTTAGTAATAAGCTCTTTCATTATTGCGAAACGACTTGTAACATATAATCAGTGTTGTCAACACTTGGATGAACCCTACAGCTAGAAACATAGTAAAATTGACTAGATTTCATTAACATATTTTATAAGTAGTAGTAAACACAGCCACTTTAGATTATTTTAGTCTTTCTTGTTTTTAAATATTTCAAAAATATGGCTAAATCTAACAAAACATTGTTAAGTTGGCAACTTTGCATATAGTAAATCAGTACATAAGCAAGAGATCACCACCTTAGGCGACGTTCCCAGCAAAAATTGCTTCAACCTCCGATTTGTGCCAATATTTGTATACATGGCATAATTTGAGCATAACAGATTTGAGCTTAAAATTAAAAATTAAATATATTTGTCCCCTGCGCAAAATGGTATGGTAAATACAATAAAGATTTAAAAATTAATTACCTCAAAGAGTTTTCGAGGTAGAAGTTAAAATTATTGAGTTAAAAGCAGTTAAAACGTGGAGACAGTGGAGGAGAGAGATGCCACACTTTAGAACACTAGATGAATGGCTATGGAAAAGCTTAAAATATTTTAAAGAAAGGATTTTAGAATTTTTCTGATGGAAGTTTTAAAATATATACATTTTACATCCAACCAACGACAGTGTAAGAAAGTTTCTTTTGACCTGCCTACTTTCACCAATTTAAGCACTTAGAACAGAGATCAATAATCTGTTTGTCGCAAATACCACAGTGCCTACGCTCGTTTTTTTTTTCCCTTGGTACTCACCTTAACTCATGAAGTAGTAGCTGCAAATATTTGACGTATGTGTTCAGTTTGTCAAATTTTGTTTATAAGAAATGTGATTTAAACCTTGTGTTGTAGGTGAAATAACATACTTTCAAGAGAATGAATAGATTTATATAAAGCAAATATATAATTCTGATAAATTCATATGTTCACGCTGCACGAAATATAATAATTGGCTAATGTGTATGTGTCCAGAAGCCCCCACTATGATCTAAAAGACTCAATTTGTGTAGAACAGAACCTAACGACGCCATATTTTCAATTTTCCGCCGGGCGGCCTAGAAAATGGGGTGTTTCGTAAAGTATCTCTATACTTTTTAGATGTATCGCTGGTGACTTAGAAGGCTGATTCTTTATGGACTTATAATATCGACCACTGAACAAGAACTAGCGTATTCGAATATTCGATTTCCCTCGCCGGTAGAGGGGAAAATAGGATGGTATTCAAAAAATAATTCCACATCCTCCAGAAGGTAAGCCACGACGTCACATTTTCATGCTAATTACTTAATTACAGTACTGCATGTGGGAGTTACTTAATTACAGTGTAATTACTTAATTACCGTACTGCATTACAGTACTGCATCTATGGATATAATATTGCACTTACCAATCTTTGGCCTTCAAAATGGAGTCTACAACCAAGAAAAAGTTGTTAGAACAAGCGAAATTAGCGATATATTTGTTGATTCTGAAAGTGATAACCGGAATAGAAATCCTGGAATGCGATGATAAGTGCAAAAATTAGCTATATCTTAGTTGATTCTGAGAAGGATAACCGGAATGGGTAACCTAGAATAGGATTATATGTGCAAAAATTAGCTATTAGTTGATTCTGAAAATGATAGCCACAATGGATAACCTGGAATAAGATGATATGTGCAAAAATTAGCGATATCTGAGTTAATTCCGAGAGTAATAGCCGGAATGGATAACCTGGAATAAGATGATATCTTAGTTCATTCTGAGAGTGATAGCCGGAATGGATAACCTGGAATGAGATGATATGTGCAAAAATTGGCGATATCTTAGTTAATTCTGAGAGTGATAGCCGGAATGGATAACCTGGAATAGGATGATACATGCAAAAATGATAATAAGAATAAATTAATCAGTATTTTTGTTAGTTGTTTTTAACTTTTTTTTCCTTAAAATTAAATTGGACATAGGTAGACAGCTTGGAGAAAATAAATGTGAGCTGAAAGAGTTCAAACATAACTGCGGACTTCCAAGGTCCACCTTCTATATTTTGAGTGATTCTCAATAAAAGAGTTAATGAATTCCTGTTATGAACAAGTAAATGAAGATATTTTATTCAAGAGCCGTAGATAACAAGAACAGTGATGATCGTGATAAGGACATATTATGAACAGTTATATCCTGCATAATAAATGGCATTGAATAAAGTCTTGATGAATGTTAGCATTGTTAATGCCAGTGAGTAATGTTAGTGTTAAAGCTATTTCAAATGCTAGTGAGTAGCCAGGCACAGATATCACGGAGAAAAAAATTATACATAAATTTATATGTGTGATTGAATTAAAATTGTATTATTTTCTCAACAATGTATATAGGTAAGAATAAGGATTTAAATATAAAAGTAGCAATACATACTTACCTTTAGCGAAAGAAACAAAGTAACTATATTTTCCTTTATCGGGAGAAATAAAAGTAACAATACTTTCCTATAGCGAGTAAAAGAAAAGTAGTAATATCTAGGTTAGGAGCGAGACAGCCCTGTGGTTAGCGCGCGGGGATTGCACTCGGATAACCCGAGTTTGATTCCCGGCCTGTCCAAACTGTCTTCGTATTCACACGAAGTAAGGGCACGTTACATATGTGGGTCCGTAAGTCCTCCAGAGAGGATGGTGGGGAAAGGAGGGTTTGGCCCCTGTGAATGCCACCTCCACTGGGTTTCGGTCTAAATTGAGTCGCACTTCTCGGCCGTCTAAACAGATACATTACACCTTTGGGTAGGTCGGACGGTTTGGGTCAAAGAATAATGTTTACGTTTGCCGAGATAAATAAAAGTTCCCTTTAGCGAGAAAAATAAAGTAACAATACTTCTCTTTATTACCCTTTTACTGTTACTGTTTGTCTCTTTACATAATTTATCCGCATAGAAAATTTTCTGGCGATGCCTGCATTTGTTCTAGCGTTATTGTGTTCACACATACACACACACACACACACATACACACACACACACACACATACACACACACACACATACACACACACTCATACAGCCAAATGCACATTTCCCCCAAGTGATCAAAATAGGTTTGAGAGGTCTTCAAAGTCTCTTATCCGTCAAAATCTCCTTTGTCCCGTTCATCCCCTACTAATTACAGTTTCAGAGACTGAGTTAGTTATTAAATTTTCACGTATTTTTAGATGAGAGTTAATACTCAGCATTAAAATTCCGCTGAGGCATTAAAACTGTTATAAAATTATAAAAAAAAATAGGAGACACAGCCTTACTATGCATATATTTACGTAGAACTACACCTGGGTGGTGCAAGAAATGAAACATGGTTGTATGCATAATCATCACTTATTTTGCAACAAATCACGGCACTCTATAGAATTGGTGGATTCATACACGGCAAGTGTAGGATGATGATATGAGAAGCACGATATGTAGCGACTGCAACGCAAGCCGTCAAAATTTCTTATAAAGATCATGTCGATATGTCGATACACGAACCGGATACCCAGAGGTAGTCCTATGTAAATATAGTATAGTAAAGCTGTACTCCTGTTTAATTTTTTCTTGACATTCAATATTCAAGTTTGCCCACCTTACATAGTGCCGAGAAAGAGATAGCTACAACTGTTCATATCTCTTTTGACACTGTGTTCCTTTCTCTATCTAACACTATATAGTACATCACCCCTCTCTCTCTCCCCCTCTCTCCTCTCTCTCCCCCTCTCTCCTCCCTCTCTCTCCCTCTCTTTCTACCTCTCTCCCTCCCCCTCTCTCCTCTCTCTCCCCCTCTCTCCTCCCTCTCTCTCCCTCTCTTTCTACCTCTCTCCCTCCCCCTCTCTCTCTCTCTCTCTCTCTCCCTCTCCCTCTCTCTCCCCAAGTTTGCCCACTTACCTAGTGCTAAGAAATGTGTAGTTCTGTGTCCGAAATGACTTATGAATTAAATAAATCTAAAACGTAAATTTAAAATTTGCCTAAATTGGTACTAAAAGCAAATAGGTGGTAAATGGCTTCATTAAAATACAGCATTAAACAAAACAAGAAACAGCCACAATAATAGAAGCAATAAAGATAACAGCCACAGTGCTAAAAGAAATGTTTTTTTTTTACTTATTAATAGGGGCTTCTTCAGAGACTTATACATGTGAAGCAAAAGGAAAAGCTCATTCAAACAGAAACTTAAAGTAAAAGTATATATCAAAGAGGGATGCAATCGAAGAATAGAAAAATTCAAAACATTTGATCTGTGAATAAAATAATGGGGTAAAGTACCATATTTTACATTGGATAGAAAACAGCCTGTTAGGCTACATGGGCAATTATCAACTAACTTCAGGAAATTACATTTTCACGTCTACGTATTTTTATGTTCTTTTTCATTGGTATTCTTCAATAATTTGTGAACATGTTCCTGAAATTAGTAGTTGGTGTTTACTCTTGTAGCTTTCGAAACTGGTTGTTTTCCTATTTATTTGTCATAGAATATTTAAATTCATCCGAACAATCATTTTGACTCTGTTTGTTCAAATTCCTCCTCCAAACGGATACCTTACACCTTCGAGTAGGTCGGACGGTCTGAATCAAAGAAGAAGAACGAGGGTATTCAATATCAATTTTAAACTTACACTTCTGACAAGAAAAATTAATGTGAAATAATTTTCGTAATTAAACATCTATTTCGGGCTTTTATATATATATATATATATAAAAAACCTAACCCCCACTCCCCGGTTAAGCAATGCCTTGCGCTCCGCGGCCACACTCCCGGGAGCCAGTACATTACCCATTAATGATATAAAATCGTAAAAATAACATCAAAATACAAGCCCTCACAATAAGAAATATAAGCCTTACACACAAAAAGAAATATATACTACAATTAGACACTACATTAAAGTGCTTAAAGACCAGTTCTATATTAACACGCGCCTTACAGGACCTAAATACGCTGAACGAGTTGTTACTCACTCAGTTTTACTTTTGTATTACTGTTTTTTGAAATAATTATATTTACTTTCAATTATAGTTATGTTAAAAAACTACTAGCAACTTTACATAAAAAAAATTAAAATTTGAATTTAAATTCTGACTTCTTATTAAGTAATTTAAGATGATGTTTCTGAACGCATTCGAATATTTATATCCTTATTATTTATTTATTAGTATACTAAATTGTATTACATGTGTATAACCATAGGATATCCTGGGGGTCTTGTGGACGTGGTGAGTAGGCGCTCCTTCACCACGGGGGAATTAGTAACGAACATGTGTATAATATATACAGGATGCCCTAAAAATATTGACCTCGGCTTTTATTCCTTAAATATTGATCTTAGATTTATATAATAAATTACAAAGTCGCGTAAAACAAGGTACAGAATTTTATGAAATCGATAAACATTCTTGTGACATCACGTAATTTTAATGCTTCTATAAAATAATAAGAAATGTATCAAAATTGTTCATTTCACAAGAAAACTTTCTTCACCCAATATAGCAATTTTATTGGCAATTATATTTAGTTGATGGTTGCATTGAGTTGATAGTTATATTTAGTTGATGGTTGTATTTAGTTGGTAGTTGTATTTAATCTATAAGTATACAGTGCCTTTGAAGTGCGGTTTCAACGCCCTTGAAACATTTTTAACCAATTAATTTTCATGCGTCTATAAAGTAATTATAAGAAATATATCTGAAACGTATATTTAACAAAAAAACTTTCTTCACCCAACATAACAATTATATTGCAGTTGTATGTAGTTGATAGTCATATTTAGTTGATAGTTGTATCAATTCTTGCTATAAGTATACAGGATGTCCCAAAAACATTGACCTCGGCTTTTATTCCTTAAATATTGATCTTAGACACATATAATAAATTACAAAGTTGCGTAAAAATAGCACAGAATTTTATGAAATCGATAGAAATTTTCAGGGAATTAAATTTGAAGAAATACAAAATTTAAATTTTTATACGGCCCCCGTAAAAAAACATTTCCCAATGAGTAAAATGTGCCCCATTCCCTAACAAGGTGATGTACAAAATTTCAGCACTTTATCATAAAAAGTTTCAGAGATATGTTTAAACAAAGTTGGTGAGGGATTAATCACAAATTAAAATATAAATGTTTACAGCAAGAGTGCAAATGACGCAATGCAGAAATGCATCATAGGCAAATAAAATCTGCCTCTTATCTTTAATGGATCTTTGGCATGGGTGGAAAACATTTTGAACAAGCTTTGTAATCTTTGTGTAAAGTTAATATTTCTACACAGTGTAGATACTTTTCTACCAATAAATAGCAAAATTACTATTTATTTATGTAATCATTGTTTTCTTTCGTAATTTGTGTATGATCCTTGAAACGTGATCTGCCGACATGATTTTTCCCCTCTGAAAATCCATGTCGATCCATCGAAAAGTGGTTTGAGACAGCATTTTTGTCTTTTCATATCTCTGGGACTTTTTATGATAAAATGCTGAAATTTTGTACATCACCTTATTGGTATGGGGCACATTTAACTCATTGGAAATGTTTTTTTACGGGGGCCGCATAAAAATTTAAATTTTGTATTTCTTAAAATTTAATTTCCTTGAAAATTTCAATCGATTTTATAAAATTCTGTACCCTATTTAACGCAACATTGCAATTTATTATATATGTCTAAGATCAATATTTAAGGAATAAAATCCGAAGTCAATGTTTTTGGGACACTCTGTATATATATATATATATATATATATATATATATATATATATAATAAAAAACTTTGAAGGTCTAGTGAAAGTAAAGTGAAAAGCTGTAACTCGAAAAGCATAACTTTCTAACAAGCTTACAAAATAAAAGTATAAATCATCAAATCTTCAAGCAAATGGAAAAAAATACAAATTTCGAATCATCAAGTCGAAGAAAAGTATCAAAAAACAAAGGCACGGAATCGATGAAATAAAAACAGATGAAATCCAAGCACAAACGCTATACAAGTGGACAAGGTCTAGGCCTAAATCAGGATTTGTTCACTTCTTCAAAACTCTTTCTCAAGTCCAAGTGTCTTGTAGAAGGAAACTCAAAAATGTATGGTTCTGATCTACCGTTGCATTCGTAAGGAATAAATAAGAGTAATGCGAATAAACAAGTATAAGAGATAATATACAATCAAGAGGGGCAATAATAGAAAGGCTAATGCGTAAGTGGATGTAAAAATGAAATGTAATTAAAACAAGAGTATGGAGATGTTAGGCTAATATATAAAACACCATGAAAAGAATTCATGAAAATCCAGCTATTCAAAATTTTTTAACTATTCCATTTATTAAGTAAGACGGATATTTATATAAATTGCTGGTAATTTTTAGATTATCAATATGTATAGCATGAAATTTTTTATCAGATAAAAGCTGATTAAGAATAATATTTCTAAACAATAAAATCGAGTTGCTGAAATTAAATGGTAAAATTTTATTAATGTTAAAATTAAAAAAGTATTTTTTACCACATAAATTAGTAACAATATATATATATATATATATATATATATATATATATATATATGAAAATTTATTATTATTTACTTGTATATACTTTAAATCATTATCACAACTTTGGCTTCTGGGGTGACTCTCGGACTACTGGCGTTTGTGCAGTGGTCTTCCGTGTGACGTGGAGGTGGGGGTGATCGGATTCCGGCGGTATGTAAATGTTTACTTTTATTTTGATCATTTTTATGTTGTCTGGGATTCGGCCATTTTTTCCCCACGGGCATGATCGATTGTTGTTTCGGGCGTGCAGAGTCTCTGGGAGCGTTTTCATGAAGTCAAAGCTAGCTTCTAATCAGGAAATAGGGGTCGCAATCCCCCTTGACCTTTCTGCAACCCTGTAAAAACAATCATTCCATCTATATATTTTCTTTTTTCATTTTAAATCTTATTTTTCAAGACTCTGATAGTGCGGCAATTTGCGCCTTTCTCTTTCTTGGATTTCATACTTTTTGGGATTGTATTTCTTTATATATATATATATATATATATATATATATATATATATATATATATATATATATATATATATATATACATATATATATATATATATATATATATATATATATATATATATATATGTACATATATATATATATATATATATATATATATATATATATATATATACATATATATATATATATATATATATATATATATATATATATATATACATATGCTTTTAGTTGTTAAGCAAATAAAGTATTTTATTACCCTGCGTTGAAAGACAGCTCATTTGTCAAAAGTTACGTAAAACATTTTACGAACCTGGTATGAAATGGCGGAAAGAAATATATTTTCCGAGTTAGAAACTTCGCAATTGTAAATAAAAAAAATTAAAAACTGGGTTGTTGACATTGCATTCTTTCACCATCAGAAGTTTTATAGATGTATATTGATAAAGGATGCCGATAAAACTTAACGCTATCTTTATAAATGGAAAAGGCATAACTTTTTTAAATATAAAATATGCCAATCATAAAATATACTTTTCTTAGAAAAATGTTGCATAAATATTAAAATTAGTCAAGCCTCTTAGCCTTAGAGTATAGAAAATTATTTTAGCATCCTTTTTAAATTGCAATATCTTGTATAACTTAATGCATTTTGGATAATAATTAACTAAAAATAGACATTTTTTCATTATTCTGACTATTTTTAATGTAATGGGAAATTTTAACTAACTTTATATGTAAAATGGCTTTATACAAACAAAATAAAAGCAATGTATGAAGCAAATAACATAAAAAATAATATTAATTATAGAGTAAGTCAGAGTGATATACCTTACTTAAAGGAGAAATCAATTTAAATAACTTTCGTGGCCGAAGTTTTATCTAAAATTTAAGTTAGTTTTATCTAGAGTTTTATCCAAATTATTATCTAAAATTTTGTTGCTTTTGAAACTTTTATTCTACAAATATACGTAACATAATCGACTTTAGACAATGTGCATTTTCTTTCTTTTAGAATAATAATTATAATATCCTAATGTACTGGCATATTCACCATCAGGTTGGTAAATATGGCCGTCTAGGTGAATGTGACCATCATCACAAATTGTGGAATAATTTACGAATTAGAAATACATTGCATTGATTATTGAATAAGAAAATTGATAATAATAGGCAAGTGTGAAACATAATTATGAAAAGAACGTTTTACGTCTTAGAATGCTTTCACCAAATTTAAAAAAAATCGCTGGATTCTTTAAAGAGATGTCAAGTTCCTTATTGGAAAAAGAAAATTATAATTTCTTGAAAGTGACACGTAATAATTCCAATACGACGAAGTTCAATCATTTCCAGTTAAAAGCATTTAAAAGTCATCAAATCATTTGATAAACGTGAACTATTTAATTTTTGTGTTTTTTTTTAGATTAAAAGCTCGAAATATATCTCGAAGACGGTACATGTTAACATATTGCAGACGATGTCGTCCGATGTTAAATATAATAATTAAAGAAATACGTATGTAAATCTGTGCTGGTCATTAAAGGTTTCGTAAGCAAATTAGTTTTACTTATTAATTTACTTATTAATTAATATGAGAATTATAATTGACCATATATACACCGCTCATGATAACACGAAACATGCACACCCTCTCAACTAATCCCTAAATATTCACTCCCCTAAACATAATGAGTCTGGTCTATTTTCACGTACGTTTC